>JANFAA010000022.1:0-600000 GCA_024663435.1 Pisolithus sp. B1 | reverse complement strand
ATCATTTTTCATGCCTTCAACAACTGTCATGTGATCATGACATAAGCATGTCATAATCCTGCACCTGGTGATATGCACATCATCAGACAGCATTTTTTATTCCCATGATCACTGTCATGTGATCATGACATAAGCATAACATAATCTTTGCATCTGGTGATGTGCATACCATCAGACAGCATTTTCCATTCCCTTGACCACTGTCATGTGATCATGAAGTAATCTTTGGCACCTGGTGATATGCATATCATCAGACAGCAATTTTCATTCCCATTGTCATGATCATGCCTCTGTTCTAGCCTGTCCTGCATTACCACTCATCATTCTGACCCTATCAGACCTACCCTCTGTTTCACTGACCCATCCCTCTCCACTCTGACACTGTTTGCTCACTCTAGCACTCAACCAATGTGTTCCCATCTCATCTGCTGTCAGACTCCATTGGCACCAGTCAGCATCTGTTGGTATCACCACATGACTATTACCACTGCCAGTTGGCAACCACTCTCAGCCAAGTGATGTCCCTTCAATTTCTTAGGGGTCAACTTCCTTTTGGGTTGATGTACCAGTCTCTCAGTATTGTGCAGCCACCACACTGCATGGTGCACTGCAGGGTTGCTTTGGCATTAGGCTTTCAGTCTGCCTTCTGATTGGTTATACTGTACATAGGTGAGTGCCCCAAAGCACCTCCTTCCTATACTTTCCCTTTTTTATACTTTGTCTTTATCCCATCCCTCACCTCTGCTGTCTGCACCTATACTCCAATTGAAGTTTTCTGACATTTGTGCACCTTGAAATTTTACCATGCTCCCTATGTTAGTTCCAATGTTCTGATACTGTACTGCCTTGGTGGCACATGTACTGTGTAAAACTTGCCACACTCAGTGGTGGTTCTTCAGTACAAATACCAACTCAGCTCTCCTCTGCTACAGTCTTTAACTAGCCTCTCTATCAGTGGTCAGCTTAGTACTGACTCCTCTTTGTCTCTGAAATCTGAGGGCTGGGTTTGTACAAGGGGGCAGCACTGAACATCTGTTGTGACCATTAGCCACCCCTCAGCCATTGTTGGTCACCATTGGGCCTCATCAGCCAGTCATTGGTCAATGTTGGCCTACCCTTGTACATGTTCCCAGCCTCTGTGAGCATTAGAGTCTGTCAAAGTAGGCCCAGATTTAACAGTATATTCATAGTCACTTGTATGAGTCCTCTTCAATCCACATTACTAAAAATACATTATGCAGACCCAGGCATACATGAGAGAAACTGCCAAAAGGCTTGCCCTAGTGTTTACCAATCTGTGGTGCACCCCTTTGGTTGTCAAACAGTTCCACTTGTTCTCCACCCAACATCATACTCAACACACAAAAGCACTTTGCAAGCTGGGCCCTCTGATGCCCAGTGATCTGGTTCCCTCATGCTGCCTCCTCACGGTGGCTGTTAAATCTGGGCCTACTCTGACAATCTCTGATGCTTGCAGGGGCTAGGGGGTGTGTTTGAAGGTAGGCTGGCACTGACTGATGACTGGCTGATGAGGGCTGACAGAGAGTAACAGAGACTGGAGTGTGGCTGACAGTTGCTGCAAAGGTTTGGGAGAGGCCACTGGGTTCAGCTCATGTGCTGCCCCCTTGTATGACCCCAGCCCTCAGATTTTGGAGGCAGAAAAGTGTTGGTACCAAGCCAACAACTGTGGAGAAGGCTGGTCAAAGACCACAGAGGAGGAGGACTAGGTTGATATTCTTACTGAAGAACCACTACTGAGTGTGGCAGGCTTTGATGTGGTACATGTGCCATTGAGGTGGTACAGTATCAGAATGTCAGAACTAACATACAGAGTACAGTAAAATTTCAAGGGGTATGGATGTCAGAAAAACCTCAGTTGGAGTGTAAGTACAGACAGAAGAGAGAGGGATGGGATAAAGAAAGAGTATATAAGAGGGAAAGTACAGGATGGAGGTGCTTCAGAGTGCTCTCCAAAAGCCTAATATGGAGGTAACCATGTGGTGTGGTGGTTGTCCATCAAAAGGAGCAAGAAAGCCAATAAAAGAATGAGAAACAACCCCTGGAAGTTCATGTATGGTGTGAGATACTGTAACTGTTCCAAAGTGGGGCATATAGCCCCAAATTGCCCTCATCCATGAAAAGATAAGGGGAAGGTGGCAGTTAGGCCACAACTATATGCAGGCAGTGTTCAAGAGAATGAAGGACAACAAACCCCCCAAGAAGGAGAAAGAGAGGCAAATGAGGAAATATTTCATGATGAGGAGAGTCTTATCAACAAGTATCAAGTGTACTCAGAAATAAATGATGACAATGAGCCTGTTGCATTCTTTGGAGCTATGTGCCAAGAGGATAAAACATCAAACCTCATAGAGGTAGTATTCTGCACTATGATGCATGTGCAGTATGAAGAAGATGACTCTTCAGCAGAAGAAGCACTACAAGCATTTCACAATTTTTCTTCAGAAAAAATGCTGAAAAAATGAAGGGGAGAAATACTCTTTTATTTTAGATAAATTGTCACAAAAAATGCGAGTAAAACTTTATCTTCTCTGTGCAGAAAAACAGATTAATGGTAATGCCAAAATAAAACATTATTTCTGCATTTTTTTTTTCCAAACATCTAACATAAAAGAGTATCTCTTCCCTTCCTTTTTTCTGCATGTTTTTTGAGAAAACATTGTGAAATGCTTGCAGTGAAGTATGCTCTGAGACAGAGAACAGTACTGTGTTGACAGAGGATAGGGAAAACAAACCTCAGGAAGAAAAATGGGAATGGTCAGAGTTATATGGAGTAGTGCATGAAGGCACATGTAAGAATATTGGTACAGAATTGACCATGTAGCTGAAGGGCTACTGAGGGAGATCACTCTCTGACAAGAGTGCTTAAGGTACTGGAAATCATGCTAGGTGTGAATATTATAGAGAAATGAATGATGGAAATCGTATGCAGTCATTGAATATGGATCCAAGTATGTCACACATATGAGCTGCACTTTGAGTGATGGCTTCTCAATCAATGCCCTCAGACAATCTATACTAGAACAATAATACATGTGAAGGTTACCAGAATGAGACTGGCTGATACAAGAGCAATTAGATAATGTCATATGACCTCTGGCTTCGAGGCATGCCACACAGTAATGTTGGGATCTACTCCAACACCATTGTCCTTTTTTTATTTTATTTCCACATTTAAGTGCATGAGGGCGAGTGGCCCTATGTTGCACTACACTACACAGTACAGCTGACATGGGCTCCCTGTGGTCTGCCTTCCTCCACTAGTTTGCAAATCCCCTGCAGTCCTCTGTTCCTGCTCACCATTTTAGATGCCACACTTTGATTGGTGGAGGGGGCTTAAGACTTCAGTCTAGCAAGTTACTTCAAACTACAAGTTTCTGGAAGCCCATGAGGGCCTAGCAGTGCTGCAAAAGCATACAAGTTGCTCTGTCTCCATTTACTGATCTGCATGATGCCTTGTGGTCCAGCACTGATGACTGACTACTTTGGCTGCCTGACCCTTGAGGTCAGTTGAGGTATGATGTAGGGTGGAGGGCAAGTGTGGGGTAGGTGCATTTTGATGTGCCCCTGTTTGGTGGGCCAGAGCACATGCTTTCAGCTTTTGGCTTGAGGGGGGTCCCATTGACTGGGTTGGTGAGAGTAATGTGCATGCTTGTCATCATTTTATAAAAGGGTTGCCATTAATGCTGCATGGATTGTTACTATTGTGTTGGGGATGTTACCAGTACCTCACTGAATGTGGGTTTCAGTCTTTCCATTGCATATATGTATCTCAATAGGGGAGTCCTTGAACCAGGGTCATTGACTGGGTATGTTGCTTGCATTGCCTTTCTGCCTAGTGTTGTTTGCAGTATGTGACATTCCTGGGCATACTGCAGGCATTGGAATAGGTAGTGGTGGACATCCTCTACTGTTGCATTGTCACACTGCAGGCAGTTTGGCATGTCACTGATCTGTAGATGGTGTAGGTGTTGGTTGAGAGGTACATGGCCAGTACATAGCTGTATGTAGATTCCTGTTTGTTTCTTGTGCAAGGAGCCCACTAGCTCTAGGAATGACTTGGATGGGAGGTCAGGGACCAAGCTGGGGATGCAGTGGAATCTTGGGGGTTGTCTCCATTCCCTAGACCACAGTGATTTTAGCTCACAGTTGAAACACTGTTTTAAAGCTGAAGTGCTTTCTGGTAGTGGCAAACACAGCTTTGGAGGGAGTTCTGTTAGAGGGCTTGAGTTTTCAGTACTTTCTGCTAATGCTTTTGCTTGCTGATCTGCCAGTTCATTCCCTTCCACCTCTTGGTTCCTGCTATCCACCACACTGCCACACTTTTGCAATACAGGTTTTCTTCTGCTATCAGCTTTTGTAGTTTTTTCCTGAAGCATAACAGTAGATGATGTCCTGGAGTCAAGGAGGGACACCCACTGGATATCATGACTGCTTGGCTGTTGACCAGGATTGATGCTGGGTAGGTCACTTTGTCCCTTGTTGCTAATAGATGTGCTGCCAGTAGGAGTGCTGTTGCTTCTGCTTCAAATACCATGTGCTTTGCATCTGGCCCCAAATGGTACCACAGGGTTGCTATGTGTGCTGTGTCCATGTATAGGGATGCTGCTGCCCCTACCTTGCCATTGACACTGATCCATCTGTGAATATCCTCATGCAGTCTGTCAGTTTGTGGTACTCCTTGATGGCATCTTCCTTAGTGGCTGCTATGGTAGTTATGTGAGTTGGGGGGGCATTGGGTGGTATGGGGCATGGGTAGACTGTTTTGACAGTGTCTGGTGAGATGCCCATGTCATGCATGAGTTGGTGAAGGGCTGATCAGTGTCTGTGTACATCCCTCTTTGCAATCTTACACAGGAGAGGGTGGAGAGGGTGCTTGTCCAGTAGTGTTGCCAGGCATAGCACAGCATTTTGTGGAGAAGTATGGGTGCTGGCTGTAGGTGTGTGTGGATGATGAGGGAGTTGGTGGGTGAGAAGTGCATTGCCCCTGTGGCTGCTATTGCTGCCATGCATTGGATAGACATGACCTTCTTGGCAAGACTTATGGAGCCCTTCTTCATGTTGGTAAGATCAGGTGGGTAGCTTGGTTGGATCCAGATGCTTGCTCTGTAGGTAATCTTGGGTACCACCACTGACCTAAGCAGTTGTCACATTAACTTGGGGGTATGCCCCACATCATTGAGAACAGCCTCTGTAGCATCATCATGTGGTGGGCACCTTTTGCAGTGGCATATGCTGCATGCAATTTCCAGCACAGCTCTTGGCTACCATGATGCCAAGGAGGCAGTGGGTGGTGGATGGGGTTATGTTGGTACCCTGGAGGGTTATTGGCATTCTGTGCTTTGTCCTGCTCAACATAAAGTCCATTAGTGCAAACTTGGTGGTTCCAAAGCATGAATTATGCTTAGTAGATGAGTTTGTTCTGTCCATCAGCAATGTCCACCAGATCCAAACTATAGATTACACATAGTATGATAGAAAGTGGGTTCCCCTGACCAATACTATTGGTGGGATACCTCTTGACCAGTTACCACCATCATCCCCCTATGGGAAAAACCCCCCCTCCTCTAAGCATCATTGTTAATTGTCATCTTCCTGTCCCATCCAACTGTCTGATGTTGGCAGACAGTATCATTCCTTCCCTAAGGGCACCTTCTGAGCCTGTTTTACTCCCCCAGTCCTCCCCAAACTTGTCTTGCATCACCTCACAGCCCACTCCCCTGCCTGGTCTTGGACCACAAAGGATGGCCCTGGCAAGGGCAAGACCTTCAAGGTCCCCACCATCCCTATACTCTGTGATTGTAGTGCCCCCCATGTGGTCCACTGGATCATGGCAGTCTTCTACTTTTTCAAGGCCCACCTCAACCCAGCTGCTATAGACACCCTGTCAGGCAGGGTGCTCCCTGGATGGCTCCACCTCTACCAGAACAACATGTATGTTCACCTCCAGTCCCAATTGAGGACTGGCCTGTCCCCAACACAGGAACCCACTGCCCACAAGCCATTCCCCCCACCCATTCAACCCCCCCACCCAAACTCCACCAACCCTGTATCCAAGCTCTGGGAGGAGCTTTGGATTCTTCATGAAAAGTTTTACCATTTCATGTCTACCCATGAGGCATGCTGCACTCATGGCAGTGACTCCCACTCCACATCCTCAGGGCCCTCCACTGAGGACAAAGACTCTCCTTCCCACCCACCCACCCTCACCCCCCCTTCACCATCATTGAAAGCACCCCAGATGGTACTATTGTGGTCTCTGGCCCTCCCTCCTGGCTGGTGGCAGCCCTGCACCACCCAGAAGCTCTTCCTGAGTTCACTGGTGAGCTGTTCAGCCTGGGCCCTCTGTCTCAGGAGCTTCCCCCCAAGACTATCTCCATGATCAAGCTCATGTATGCAGGCTCCCCTCCCCTCTACCTAGGTGTGACCAGGGACAATGCCCTTCACACCACCACTACAGCAGCTCATGCTTGAGTGGTAACCACCATTAAACTACCTGCTGATCCCTCTGTACCCACAGCCCATCCTTGACTGGTTGCCCCCCAACCCTACCACCCCCTTTTTCTCTTTGCTGTGTCTGTCCCTCCTTTTTTGCTCCAGCCTTGCATCCCCTTCCCAGCATTGTACTGGTTGGCTGTCTACATGTGACACTGACTGGTTCTTGTGGTCTGACTTACTGTATGCTGCCCCTTTCAATTCACCCTGCTCATAGTATAGTGCAACATAGGATGTTCTTACTCCTCATGCACTTTAATACAGAGTTAAAAAAAAATACCATTGGTGATTGGGAACCAATTTGATTCATAGTCATTGAAGTGGAGTTTGGTCTTTCCTCCCCTTAGCATTCTGTCAGTGTATTCCTTTATGCCATTTGGCAGGCATCACATTCTCATGTTGTGGAGTAGATGGTCCATTATGGTGTTAGGGAAGGCTCCCTCTATGTCAAGGAAGAGGGCAGAAATGACCTTTTTTTGTCTCCATGCATTTTTGATCATGGTTTCTAGAAGGAGTGAGTCTTCCATTGAGTGGCCCAGGCATCCTCCAAAGTGTGTGGAGGGGAGCAGGTTGTATGCCTCTGTGATGTATGAGATTCTGTCTGCAACTAGTGCCAACAGCAGTTTTACTGTGGTGTTGAGTAGTGTGATTGGGCAATGTGCTTTGGGCATGGAATAATCTGTTTTGCCTGGCTTGCAGAGTATAACCATTATTGATTCCCTCCAAAGTTCATAGTATGTGTGGAATGTGAACACTGCATTAAAGAGAGGGAGTGAGTAACTGGTGAGACATGGACAACATTGAAAAACTATGTTCATGACCCCATCTGGGCCTGGTGCTTTGTATGGGCTGAGCTTTTTGATCATCCTGTGAAGCTGGTCTTTGGTGATTTGGGTCCACATTGTGACTGGGTCAGGGTATTCTTGGTCTCCAGGTACAGTCATGGTTGCAGGTGGTGGGGGGAACAACACTTGAGCAAGGAGTTGGCCTTTTTTTTCATTTGTGCATGCTGTTGTGGTGTTGCTCTCAGTATCAGTTTTCTTCATTGTTGGTATCCTCATTCTGCTACCATCTCCCAGTGAATTGGCTATGTACTCGTTAGTGATCCAAAGGTTGGTGCCACTGGCTTCCTTCAGCCAGTTTTGCCAGTGTTCTTTCTTGGCCTTCTTTACAGCTTTGTCATATTCCTTTGCCTTGTCTTTAAGCATGCTGTGACTCAGTGAAGAGAAAAAATAGGTATATGTCAGGAATAGGATCTGAAGACTTGTTAGACCCTATAGGGGACCCTACTGAAGAGAAGAACTAGTAGAGAAAATAAAACAGAAAAGAGACTGAACACTTAGCTAGACACTCAACCTGAAACACTCTGTGCCACACCACCTTAGGACTGCCCTAAGGCCACCCAGACCTCACTCTCAAGGACTGTAGCAGTAAGAGACTGCCACAGACTGGTCTCACCAGTCTGTGATCTCCAGCCTCTATAGTGGTTGTTCTTTTTTTTTGTAACTAATACAACTGGAAACAAGTCCAAACCACACTTACTAATCAACCACTTGCCTTGCAACTAAGTCCCAGTCCCAAGTACAAAACAGGGATCATGCCCCTTAGAAAAATAAAATAACATCCTCAACCACTCTTTACCATCCAATCTCCTACTAGGGAGTATGTGCTCCCTACATTAGGTGGTTTGGTAGTGCTCTGAATGTGTAAGAGGCTTTAATTAGCATTTTTAGTTCATTCCACAACTTTGTGAGGTCCCTGTTCCACCATCACTCCTGGTGGGGGTGTGGTCTGGTTTGGGGGACTGCTGATTCTACTGTGCATTGCAAAGCCTGGTCTATTTGGTGGGCCACCCTTTGGAACTCTTTGCCACTGGCTATGGTTGTTGGCAGACCTATTGCATCTAGTTCTATATTTAGCTTCTGGTTGAACCTGTCCCAGTCCACCTCTCTGTAGTTGAGGGGCAGCTTGGTTGCAGCTGTGAATGTAGAAAATGGCTGTAGGCAGCTACAGGCTATCAGTAAGTATGGAAATACTATGTAAATAGTAGACTTACCCTCAGTAGTGACTCAACTACTGAGGGAATAGTACCAAAATGTACTGTGAAGTATATGCTCTAAGTGCTCATGTAATCAATAGAAAAGCATACCAAAATAGATATCATACAGGGGTGATTCAATCTCCAACAGTGAATGGGGACATGTCAAGTCTGGTCAGGACAGGAAGACAGTCAGTATTTGGTCCCCTGTTTTCAGGGCTCATGTTGCACAAAACCAGATGCTCTGCTGTCAGTTCAGTACAGAAAACATTGTCTGGGCATGTCCAGTTGCCAGTGCTTGACAACTGTAGAGTGGGGATATCCTTGGGTAGGGCCTGAACCATCCCATAATCTGCTAACATGTCTGGGACCTTCTGTGTGGCTCCTAGTGCTGCTGTTGTGAAAAGGTAGTTGTTTTACTCTTCATCCCATAATGGGTGGTGCCTGTTGAAGTCACCAAGCCAAAGTACATGGTTGTCCTCTGTCAGTTGTACTGTGGCCCCATTGTTGCTTAGGAACCATTCCAGGGTGCTGAGCATCCTGTCATGTGTGCAGTCATTGTATATGTTGATTACCATGCAGAGCCCAGCAGACATCAGTTGGGATAATGCATCTATAAGAGGTGTTCAACCTACAGTGACTGGCCCACTTTTTCAGGTGAGTGCAGTGAATCTGAACAATTCAGGTCAAGCTTGAGATTGATTTCTGTAAGAATTTTTGATGGTACTATGTTAATGCAGGTCAAGGCTGGTCAATCTGAGTCCCCCCAATAATCTGCAGTTGGAACCTTAGCCCCAGTGAAAGCCCATACTCAAATAGCCAATTGATCTGAGTTACATAACTCTAGACCTCAGGCTCAACCAGGCTAAATCAATCTAGGGCAATACAATGACTTGCTGTGGCAACCTGATGTTCAGTGAATAGGTAGGCGGGGTTTTTTTGAGGTCTGTCAATGAAACATGGTTGCCCTTGAGCCACTCTTTATGTGCAAGAGTACATACAGTAGGCCATGCACTTGTGGCCATGGTTATAAACTTCTTTATTACATAACAGATATGCCTTGGCTGAATAGAGCCAGGCCATAGCTGTCTTGTGGTTCCCATGATATTCAAATGGGGTTACAATCTTTAGTTTGGTAGGTTCTGTTGGAGCAGCAGCATCTCCCTTGGAAGATCCAAGGCCAAGGCCACCAGATCCAGATCCTGACATGACAAACATGTACAAAAGGGCCATAAGCAGCCTTAGTAGTGACTCAACCACTGATATACTGTATTAAATATACCTGTAGGCAGCTACAAGGTATCAGTAAGTAAAGAACTACTAAATAACAGTGAACTCATCCTCAGTAGTGACTCAACAACTGAGGGAACTGTGTGAAAATTGTAGTACTAAGTGCACACTAAGTGCTTATGTAATCAGTAAATAATCACATGTAAGTCTGTATCAAGCAGGGGTGATTTGATCTCCAACACACCCCCTGAAGCTCCACTGTATGATAAGCAGAGGTGCAGAAAATATAACTCAAAAAGAATGTATACTCAATACTTCAATAAAACAAGTGCTTATTCTGCAAGTGTAACTTTGAGTCCATGTGGTTGTGTGAACATGCATGTGGCTGTGTTGACACATCACTGTGTTGTGGAAACTTCCCATTTTGGAATATGCATGGTGCGCATGCATCACTTCACCTTGCACTGTTGCCATCAGGCTGCTGCATCAAATAACAATGGATTTTTAATGTTTTCCAACTGTCCATGGGGTATCACTGCAGGCAAAGGCCCCCAGGACCCCTCAATCATCTGAGTTTCAAACTCTCTCCTGACAAAAAGTTTGACAGCAGACAAATGGGTAGCTTGTGCTACATCCAAACTTGTCAGTAAGGTAAATGCTGTAGATTGTCTATGTAGTCAAAACTGTGACAAGTTAGAAGTATCATGGATAATCCCCACTGGAAGACCTCAAACTCTTAAGCTGTTCACAAAATAGTGAGCTTTGTTTGACTGACTAGCATGACATTGGTTTGACTGTGACATGACTTTCCTAAATAAGGTATGAACTTCAAGCCACACTGGCAAAAGCTTAAACTTGTGTACCATTGCAAGGGTTTTATTCACTTTTGGCCTGAGTAGTAGAATCTTACTCAAATGAAGGGATAATTGTGGTTGTTTGGTCATACAAACAAAGATACACATATCAACATTGTGTCTGAGTTCCAAAAAGTTCACATGCTTCTTTGTTCCCAACTTCTACCACCATGAGAGATCTATCTCTGCCACCCAAAGAAATACCATCCTGACTATGCTTGATGCTGATCACTCTACTTCCTCTATTGCCTCTAGTACTGGTCTGCATCTCTCTGCCATCTCTAGGCTTTGTTCCAAGGAGTATTCCACCCTGAAAAAGTCCACTGGAGGTCATCCATCCAAGCTTTCCCCTGCCAATTTCTGCCATGCCATCCATCTTATTTCCACTCACAAGGCAGATAATGCTGTCCTGGTGACCAAAACTCTCACCAATATCATCAACCAGCCCCTCCACCCAAATAATGTATGGCAGCACTTAAAGAAGACTGGTATAAAGGCTGTGGTCAAGCATAAATGACTCATCCTCTGCCAAGCATTGCAAGGCAAGACTTGATTTTGCCTCTGCTCATAAGGATTGGACTCTGGAGGACTGGAAGAGGGTGGTATGGTCTGATGAGACTAAAATCAACCACCTGGGGTCAGATGGTCACAAATGGGTGTGGACAAAGCCAGGGGAGAAGCTGAATGATAGGCTAGTGCAGGGCACACTGAAGTCTGGAGGAGGTTCTCTCATAACATGGGGCTGTATGACTTGGGAGGGTGTTGGATATCCCACCAAGATTGATGGTAGGATGGATGGAGACCTTTATCTCCAAATTTTGAAGGATGAACTACAAGACTTCCTTCAGTATTATGGTCTTCATCCTCCTGACACCATCTTCCAGCAGAATAATGACCCTAAGCACACTGCAAGCAGGTCAAGGAGTGGCTATAGGAGCAGGATTTTAGGACTATGGTATGGCCTGCATGGTCCCCTGAGCTCAACTCCATACTGGAGAATATGCCTGGGGTTACTTCAAGAGGAGACTTGCAGAGTATGAAAACCCCCCCAAGGGAATACTAGAGTTGTAGGAGAGGACTCAGGTGGAGTGGAGCAATATAGCAGCTGAAGAGTGTCAGAAGTTGATTGAAAGCATGCCTAGGAGGGTTGAGGCAGTGCTTAAAGCAAAAGGAGGTTATACCAAGTACTGATATCCCCCATATCCCCATCCATTACCAAAAGTGAAGAAGCCCTTGCAACAATGTGCCACTGGACAGAATCACATGATAAAGTGACCCCTCAGTAGCCAAGAGTCAGTATTATCATCCATCCCACTATGGCCAAGTGAGATTCCCATGCTCTCTGGTGCTACACTGCAGTTAGTGCAAAATAGTGAAACATTGCAAGGGTTTTTTCACTCACTGTATGTGCCCTACAGTACATTGTTCTACCCTGTGTTGACAAGAAAAAGACAATATCTTTGAAATAACACATGAACACATTGCACTTTCAGTATCATTCAGTAGGTCTCATTGAGTGCAGTGACCTCTCCAAAGAGCAAGTAACTTGATTGACAACTTGGCTGGTATGAACACAACTCAGAAAACAGCCCTTGTCTCTACTTTGAAGAAAAATGTCTGGGGGGGTAAATGTGTCTAGGGGTGATAGTCTAGATGTGTTAGTGGCCAAGATATTGTGTAGACAATGTTGGTGGAGGAGAGGCACAAGTACAAGGTTTCAAGTCCATCCAACAGCTATTGAAGGAGCTAGAAGGCAGCCAAGTTTTATTTTGGACTAAGGGAAAGTGGCTGAAGATTTTAGGAGACTTGCCAAACATATCAAAATTTACACAGTCAATTCAACAATGACAACTACTTTTCTGGACAATTTTTTTGCAGGTGTTCATAGCCTTAAACATGGCTGTGGCTGTACTGGATTTTGACAAATTAATGTAACCTTGGCATGATTATATGTAAACTGAGTCCAATTACTGCACATTGTGCTCCCCATTCCTCATGAAGCCCAACCTCTCTGATACTTATCTATCTGTGCTCTCTTTGCTTCAGGATGGCCAGTCTTCTGGTCAAATTTCTTCCAAACTTCATATTAGTCATTCTACTTCCCCAGAAATACATTCCAAGGCCCTTTCACCCTTCCCACCAATGCCAGAGGCCATCTTTCTAAGCTCACAGGTTATGATCATCACTATGAGGCTCACTTAATCACCTCTGGGAAAGCAGATACTGCCACCCAGCTCAAGAAAGTCTCTGGGTTGGCTGTCAGCACCCAAACAATAAGGAATCACCTAAAGAAGCAGAATATGAAGGCTGTTGTCAAAGCCAAAAAGCCCCAACTTCAACCTTGACATGTACAACAGTGCTGTGCAATTGCCCAGAAGCACTGGACTGAAGAAGACAGGGAAAGGGTTGTTTGGCCTGATGAGACCAAAATCAACCACCTGGGGTCAGATTGGAGGCTTTTGGTGTGCAAGGAACCAGGGGCTTCCCTTACAAACTAACATATTCAAGGCACTGTCCACTTTGGTGGGGGTGGTTCAATGATTTGAGGGTGCTTGACCTGTATTGACCTCAACATATGTAAGTCAAACTGACATTAAGCTTGACCTGGAAAAGGCTGGTGGACTTCAGAGGAGTTGAATTGATTGTAATTAACTCAACCTAGCTGGTTGCAACTTCACATGGACTCAATTGAAGTCAGCTTAATTCAATTAACTGGCCTGAGGTCAACTCAGATGGACCTAAGACACCATTCAATTGGAGTCAACCCAGTAAGTGACCTATGTATGGTGGGAACTTTACCTTCAGCAAAGAATCCAGCCCTAATCTCAGTCAATTAACAAGTTGACTCAGACTGACCAGCATTTGTCTATGTTGGTGCAGATTAACTGAAGGGTTCTAAATCAATCCAAATCAAAGTCACTAAAAGTCAATTTAAGTCAACTTGGGTACTAATGTAGTTCAAGTTGATGTAAGCAAATCCAACTCAGCCCCTAAGCTCAATTTAGTCAATATAGATTGACCCAGATAAATTGAGTTGACTCAGTTGAATGCTGGGTGAATCTCATGAGGTTGATCTGGATGAATTTGAGTCATCTATGTACAGTGACTCAAAAAACCCTTTCAATGTTTTGCCATTTTATTTTGCATTGATGACAATGTGAAAAATCAAAAGGGTTTCATAGAATCATGAAAGTATTCATATAGATAGCCCTTTGTCCTGGCTCCAAAAGGGTAGTTCAATCAAGTTGTTTGACTTTGGTTTGGCTGAGATATCACAATTTTAATCAGGGCAACTCATTGAAAGGGTTTTTTTTGCTGATGAAATTGCAGCATGTACATGGCATTTGGACAGGATTTTTTGCAGCTTATTTTGCTTACATCAGCAGGAAGGTCATGTGCCTACTGAAAATTTTCAAAATATACTTTTTTTCACCCCACTATCACCATGAGAAGTCTCTCTTCTGCCAGAACCAGTGAAATCCTCTCTCCTTGATTGTGGGCTCTCTGGCAATGAGATATCATCCCAAACTGGTGCATCCATCACCACCATCTCCAGATTATGCTCTAGACACTGCCCTTACCTCACAAAATCTCCTGGAGGTTGCCCAAAAAAGCTTTCTAATAGCAATATTTGACATGCTCTTTGTTGGATCTGGCAAGGCTGAAAATGCTGTCCAAGTCACCAGAGAGCTCAGAGACATCATTGGTGAGCCTCTCTCTGCTCAGATAGTTAGGAATGGGATGAAGAAAGCTGGGTTAAAAGCTGTGGTGAAGAAGAAAAGGCCACTCCTTACCAAGCATCACAGGTAGGAGAGGTTGGACTTTGCTCTGAGACATAGGGATTGGACTATTGAGGACTGGAAAAGGGTTGTTTGGTCAGATGAGACCAAAATCAATTGTCTAGGGTCAGATGGGAAGAAATGGGTGTGGAAAAAGAGTGGGGAGGGACTGAATGATAGGCAAGTGCAGGGGACTCTCAAGTTTGGGAGTGGATCCTTGATGATGTGGGGATGTATGCTGTGGGAGGGGCCTGGATACTCCTGCAAGATTGATGGGAGGATGGATGGTGATCTGTATGTGCAGATCTTGGAGGAGGAACTGCAGCAATCCCTTCAGTATTATGGCAAGACTACTGAAGACATTATCTTCCAGCAAGATAATGACCCCAAACATACCTGAAAGAAGGCTTCCACCTGGTTCAGTGATCATGGCTATGAGGTGCTCTCATGTCCAGCCCAATCTCCAGATGTCAACCCTATTGAACATCTCTGGAATCATCTCAAGAGAAGGCTAGCAGAGTATGAGGAGCCACCCAAAGGGATGTTGGAGTTATGGGAGAGAACACAGGATGAATGGGACAAGATAAGGCCAGAGGTGTGTCAGGAGTTGATCAAGAGTATGCCTAGAAGGGTAGAGGCAGTTATCAATGCAAAGGGAGGCTATACAAAGTTCTGAATAGCATACAATTTCATCAGCAAAAAAACCCTTTCAATGAGTTGCCCTGATTAAAATTGTGATATCTCAGCCAAAACAAAGTCAAACAACTTGATTGAACTACCCTTTTGAAGCCAAGACCGAGGGCTCTCTATATGAATACCTTCATGATTTTATGAAATTTGTTTGATTTTTCACATTGCCATCAATGCAAAATGGCAAAACATTGAAAGGGTTTTTTGAGTCACTGTACATAGGTTTGTGAAGGTTTGGGCCAAATCCAACAGCTGGATCCAAGTCTGACTCAAACTTGACCCTTTCTTGTTTTTACCAAGCCATTGTCTGCATAATGGATACAAAGGCAAGTATTGTTGTGGTGTTGGCAGACAACTTGGATGAAACTCCACCAAATCACAATGACCTGCCTACAGCTTATTCAACAAATATTTTTTTGTGCAAATTATACTTTGAATAGCAGCCTTGATATTTCTGGATGTTTTCAAGAATGCCACTAACTGAAACAATAATATTAGTTCATGCTTGGCAACTGCAGAAGCATTAGTTATTGTGCATGTATGTTGAAATCAGTTTCAAGGAGGCAAGAAGTAAATATCAAGGCTGATTCATATTCTTTCATTGACCTAGGCTGACTCAAGATGTAGAACAATTAAAAGGTCTTGAATCAATCTGACTCAAAGTCAAGACCTAAATCAATCTGGATTGATCCAGTGTTGGTCAGAATGATCCAGATTAACTCATATTGACTTGGACTCAGATGGACCTCAGGCTCCTTAGTCAATCTGCATCAATGTAGATCAATGCTGGTCAATTGATTCAATCTAAGATGACCCAATGACCTACTGCAGGAACCTTAGCTTCAGTGAAAAGTTCAGTACTCTGTCAGTCAATTAATCTTAGTTAACATGGGTAAGTACAATTGACTGAGGCTGACAAGCATTGATCTATATTGACAAAGGGTTCCAAATCAATCTGCATCAAAGTCAATCTGGGTTGATTTTTTAGTCAACTTGAGTTAATCTATGCTCTAGTCAGTTAATTCAAGTTTCCTGAGTTAATCTGTCATCTTGACTTATATAAGCAGAAAAGAGTGAGTGATTATTTAGATTGACTTGGATGGACTTGATACATCAATTTTGGTCAATTTAGGTCAGCCTGAGTCCACCTAAGTCAATTTAAGTTGACCTAGGTGCTAATGTACATAGATTGAAGCTAGTCAAATCCAAGTCAAATAATCTTGGTCAATCTGAGTCATTCTAGATCAACCAAGTCAAACAATGTTGGTGGTCAAATGGGGCACAATGAGCAATCTTTGCACAGTTGAACCAAATTGACACTTATGGTCTTTGTGATGACTATCCATACTTGTCCCAGTGTAATGATTGATTTGATTCTCCTCTTCACCCAAACCAAGTCTGGTGACCTTTGGCTGGCTTGTATCACCACTAAATAGTTGAAGGAGAGTCAAGCTGGGTCCAACCAACTCAGTTGAATCAATTACAGCTCAGATAACCTCAGCTAACTTGAACTGTTTTTCACCTGGTTGACTTTTATGGACTTGAACTGCCTTTGATTGACTCAGTCCAGGACTTAACTGACCTCAAATCAAGGTAAAAATACAAGCTATTGTGAGCTATTGGCAGCCAATTTAACTCAGCTAATGTGTATGCAAGTCAGCTGGAGTCAATCAAATCCAATCTATGTGCCAAAAAATTACAATTGGAACCAACCCAGGGCAAAAGACATTAATTGGGTTCAAATTCATATGCATGAGTCAAATACACCAAGCTGACCAATAACATCCTAACCCAGATTGAGTTAGTTAGCACTGATCTCCATGAGTACCTTAATTTGTTCCTGAATAGCTCAAATTGATCCTTGATTGAAGTGGATTGACCTAGAATGACTGGGCATTGGAAAAAAGACCAAAAATGTTAATTTAGTTCACTGGGGCTAAGATGGCTCACTGAGCCCCATTTGACCAGCCAACATTGTTTGACTTGGACTTGATTAACTTCAATCTATGTACATTAGCAACTAGGTCAACTTAAATTGCCTTAGGTGGACTCAGGCTGACCTAAATTGACTAAAATTGATGTATGTATCAAGTCCATCCAAGTCAATCTAAAGAATCACTCACTCTTTTCTGCCTATATAAGTCAAGATGACAGATCAACTCAGAAAACTTGAATCAACTGACTAGAGCCTAGATCAACTGAAGTTGACTAAAAATTTGACCCAGATTGACTCATGCAGATTGATCTGGAATGATTCATCAATGTAAACCAATGCTTGTCAGGCTGAGTCAATTGGACATACTCATGTTAACTCAGATCAATTGGCTATTGGAGCACTGAACTCTTCACTGAAGCTAAGGTTCCCACAGCAGGTCATTTGGTTGTCTGGGAATGAATCAAATTGACCAGCATTAATTTATACTGATGCAAATTGATTGAGGAGCCTGAGGTCCATCTGAAGTCAATGTCAATGTGAGTCAATGAGGGTCAACCTGGGACTGCTCAAGTTCAGGCAAGTCAATCCATGTCAACCTGGGTCAATATGAGTTAATCTGAATCAGTTCAAACCAACATTGAGATCAATCCAGGTTAATTTGGGTCTTGACTTTAAACTGGATTGATATAGCACTTTTCAATTGTTCTATATCCTAAGTCAATCTAGGTCAGATGAATTGATTTAGATCAACCTTGCCATTTTCTTCTTGCTTCCTTGAAACTGATTCTAACATACTGTGCATGCTCAATAATGTCATATTTTTGCAGTTGCCAAGCAAGAACAAGTATCATTGTTTCAGTTAGTGGCACTCATGTGTGATCAACCTCTGTTTGATGAAAATACTATAGGCCAACTTTTTTAAAAACCCTTCCATCCCCCAGGGTATTCCAGCTAATTGTTCATCCATATTCAGGATGCTGGGTATCCACAGTGTAATTTGAACACAAAATATTTATTAAATGAACTGTGAATACACCATTGTGATTTAGTGGAGTGCCATCCAAGTTGCCTGCCAACATTACAAAAATGCTTGCCCTTGCATCAATTATGCAGACAGTGGCTTGGATTAAAAGAAAAAAAAGACAGGGTCAAGTTTCAGTTAGACATGAATCCAGCACCTGAATTTGGACCAAGCCTGTGAAAACCTATGTAAATGACTCAATTCCATGTCAAGCCCACCAAATTAACCCAGATTCACTGGCATTCAACCAAGCAGACTCAATCTATCTGGGTCAATCTATATTGGCTAAACAACCTAGGGTTGAACTGGATTGACTTACATCAACTCAAGTTGACTTGAATTTGACTACCATTGAACTACATTAGTACCTAGGTAGACTTAGGTCGACCTAGACTACATTGACTCATTAATCTACAGTAGGTTGACTGAAATTAACCCAGATTGACCTTGACTCAGACTGATTTAGAACCCTTTGGTCAATTTGTTAATTAACTCAGATGAGTGCTGGGTTCTTCACTGAAGCTCAGGTTCCTACAGCAGGCCACTTAATTGGTTGACTCCAATTGAATGAAGTGTCTTAGGTCCATCTGAGCTGACCTTGGGCAAGTGTAATTGAATTAGGCTGAGTCAATTATGTAAAGTCAGTTTGGGTCCTCTGCAGTCAGTAAGCCTTGCTGAGGTCAAATCTAATTTCAGCTTGACTTATGTTGAGGTCAATACAAGTTGATCTAATTCCTTTGAAGAAAAATGTGGGTGGCTGATGAATCTAGGGAGACAGTGCACCTGTCTGGTACTGTCTATAACATTGTCAAACCATCTAATATAGGGCCCACACATTCCATCCAATGTGGTCAGGACCAGTTCTCAATGGTCTCTGAGAGGTCCAAGGGTGTAGATAGCACAGATAGATAAAGCCTGAGGGTCAGAGTTTAGTGGACAACTCTGTACACTAATGCTTGCAGAATCCCAAAGGTCAGGTCTATCCAGAAGACTGGAGTTGAGTGTGTTGGAGTTTTCAGTGGTTCCGCATTCTTTCTCTCTGCCTCAGTCATCACACAGCCTTATGTAATATCCTTCTGTCACTTAGGTTGAACATTCTTCCTTTTTTGTACCTCAGACTTGTTGACTAGAAGTCTGAGGTGAATTCCATTTCTTTTATGGCTTCTTACCTTACTGAATGACTTGTAGTCTCCCTCTCACAGGTTAGAGCACTACAATATCAAACTTGTTGACCAGAAGTCTGAGTCTCCCTCTGACAGGTAAAAACCTGAGTCCAACAGCCAATTTTTAAGAGGTTATGAGCCTTGAGCTCTAACTTACTCAAATTATATCTGAGCATGTGGTACCACTAGCTACAAGATATGTCTTCAACATCTGCCTCCAAGGCTGGACCCACTCTGCCTCCTATGAAGGCAGGGACAACCCCAAGTGCAAGCACATCAGCAGCTGAAGTGATAAAATCTCTCAGGGATCTAGCAGGCTCTATGACATAGCAGCTCTCACAGATGATGGCTCAAACTGTTCTATGTAGGTCAACTTGCATCCACTTATGTAAATTGACTACTGTGGACATATTGATGTTGGAGCTTGAATAGGTTGGGCCTGCAACCATTTAGTAGAGGTGAAGAAGGTTGATCCAAATTGATTTAGATTAACTTGGATTGATTTATAACCCTGCAGCTGATCTACATCAACAAAGTCAATGCTGGTAAGCCTGAATCAATCTGACTTATCAATTGCCTACCCAAGTACTGGGCTTGCACTGAGGCTAAGGTTCCTACAGTAGATTATCAACTTGACTTAGCTTGGCTACCCCTGACCTACATTGATGTAGAACATTGCAGAGCCTTAAATCAAACTCAAGCTTGACCTGAATCAACCAGGATTGATCTAAGGCATCACAGGGGGCAAAAACCAATGTTTAATAAACAAACCATTGGGAGAGCTGACATTATATATGTTTCAAAATACAAAGAGAGCACTGTAAGAGCATTGTGCCAGATAATTGGCTCCTCAGTAACTCCAAGCTACTGAGGAAGGAAGGGAGAAGAGTTAGCCTACTGCATGAATGCTTTTTCACTTATGCAAGTGACACATCATCACAACTAACTACTACTGAGGGGCAGTTTATACTCCAGCACATTGAATCTTCTGGAACATATGTAATATCCATTGCTTTCATGTTCTTTCATTGTTTGTGGCTCAAAGATTAGATAATGCCTTGAACAGTGGATTCAGCCAATTTCAGACCATCTGGGCCATATCTTGACAACTCCTCTATCAGTCCCTTTAAATCTGATATCACTGGGTTCCCTGATGCCCTCTGGCTTCCTATACCATCTATTCACACACTTGCTGTGTTTTCCCCTTGACAACACTCCCAGTGTAATGGACTGTACTTTTTTCTCTACATTCACTTCCTAGTCTACCACATTCAAACACTGTCTGGTTAGGGTTAGCACAGACACTCATTAGATGCTTTAGCTTAGTTAGCATAGTCACATTGACTCAGCATGTTCCACTGTGGCCAATAGCATTTATCTCTCTTTGTTTGGATTGTTCTACAATGTTCCTTGGTACAAAGACTCTAGTTAGTATAAATACTGGGCTCTCTTGTCATAGACACTCCAATCAAGTTCATTTTCATGCCTTGTATCCAAAACTCTTTTTCTTAACTCTACTCTCTATCAGTTTGAGGAGTGACCAAGTTGCAATGTTTGTTGTCAGTGCCACATCCAGCATGTCCCCAGAACAGACCCCTTGCATTGTGCCTTTCTCTGAAATTAACTACTCTACCTGGAGCAAAGATATGAATGCCCAGCTTCACTCCAAAGCCCTTTGGGGACTTGTGGGTGATACAGAGACTTGCCCCACTGCTGCTGGTGATGAACAAGAGAAATGGGACATCAAAGCAATCAAAGCAACAGGTGAAATCATGCTAACCTTTGAAGCTGACTGGAGAGTCCAGTGGACATTAAGACTGTCCAGGATAATCTGTTCAGTGCATGGAAAGTCCTGGTGACCCTTTGTATCCAAAAAAGTCCTGGAGTTTGATCTGTTGACTATGATGACTTCTTCAGCATCAGGCAGTGAGACAAGTAGTCCCTGAGCTCCCTGATGGATGGGATTGAGCTAGCCATACTCCAGTTCACACTCACTTCCTTGGATGATGAACTCAATTATGAGTGGATGAGGTGACATGTGCATACTGCTGGTAGAATACAAACCATGGCCACACAGACATATTGATCATTTAAGGAGATGCATGCAAACCGTAAGGAACCTGGTTGCTGGATTATAAGCATGAAAAGTTCAATCCTAGCTGTCAGGGAAGTGCACTAGTGACTTGGCCTCTTTCTTGCTGCTGGTGTGAATCCCATCTTAGGCAACAGATCCTGTACCAAGCTTGGGCCCAACTGACTTGTAAAAGACTTTAGCTGAGATAAAGTGACCTCCAGTAACTCACAACAACCTGGATGGATAGCCTAGGTTGAGGTCAGTTCAACTGAGCTGAAGTTGCTACTAGTCAGGCCAAGTCAATCCTTGAGGCCAATCTCACACATTGCCAAACAACTTGAACCAACTTGAGGCAAGGTAATTGGATGAAAATTCATAGGGGTTAAATGTGCCAAGCCAACCAGTGACATTTTAACCTGTATTGAGTCAGTTAGCACTGATCAACTGCTATTCATGGCATAATCTGAGAAAAAAAAAATTGAACTGTGGGGTATGGCATTACTATTTGGTAGATTTGATCCAATCCAAACTTTTTGTCTGTCTGCTAAGACCACAGTGATATTTGCTCTTGCATCAGTCTTGCTGTCTGAGAGAGTGGCTTGATGCAAAAAGGGCAGCATCAAGTTTGAATAGGACTTAGACCAGTTATTGGATTGGGCCCCTACATTCCCTTGACCTATATAGATGACACAAATTGACCTGCTTTTGATTCAGTTGAGATTGATTTGGGTCAATCTAGATCAACTCAGAACACAATACTCAAATTAATCTAGGTTGACTTAAAATTGACTCAGACTAAGCTAGACTGACCAGAATTGATGGTCTATCCAATCTATCCAAATCAGTTAATCTCTCTATTCTGGTTATACATGTCTGGTTGGCCAATCAATGCATGAAATTTAAATGCCTAGGTTGACTTACAGAAATTGACCCAGATTAAATTTGACTTTGACTTGGATTGATTGAGGACACTTCAGTACAGCAGTTTTCAAAAGTCTGTGGAAAATCAAAAAACCAAAACTTGCTCCATGGGACTTCTGGGAAGGACCCCAAATGCAGCCCTAGACAAAATATGTGTAGCACAGTTGATTAAGAAATGGGTAGTAGTGTCCACACATTGACTACCAAAGTGTAGGGTATTATAGGAGATGTGTAGTAATGGCTACATCTTTTCACTACCAACTACTACCATGTATTGTACACTATTAGGCATTCCCTAATCAATTTTTACATTGTTTGACTACCAATGTGTACACTTGATTGGCAAATCATGTATAGCATGGAAATGAACAAGAGATGGGGCATGAACCAACACTCTCTGAACTGGCACAACAACAGAAATAACTCAGAAATGAGTGTTGCACATGTCACATGCCCAAGTGTCACCCAATAGGCACTGTTGAGTAGAGCCAGGTCCAAAAAAATCAAAAGATCCAATGGGAAAATGGAGACACATGGCAAACAGGGGAGGATGATGGCACATCATTTGAGTGACTCCTGGACAGAATGTTAGCAGATGCACCACCCAATACAGCATACACTTGGTTAGCAAATGCATAGTAGACCAAATTTCTCACCACCAAACATAACCCCCAGCTCCTCAATCAATCCACATCAATGTAAATCAATCCTGGTCAATCTGATTCAATCTAGAACAACCCAATGACTTGATGTATGAACCTTAGCTTCAGTGGAGAGTCCAGTACTGCCACAGTCAATTGATCTGAGTTAACATGGGTAGTTCAATTGATCAGACTGACTAGCCTTGATTCATATTGTTGAAGGGTTCCAAATCAATCTGCATCAAAGTCAATCTGGGTCAAATTTTTTTGTCAACCCCAGTTGATCTGGGCTCTAGTCAGGCACTTTGACTTATATAAGCAGAATAGAGTGAACAATTATTTAGATTAACTTGAATGGACTTGACAGGTCAATTTAGGTTGACTTAGGTCAGTCTGAGTCCACCTAAGTCAATTTAATTCAACCTAGGTGCTAATGTACAAAGCTAATCAACTCCAAGTCAATAATAATCTTGGTCAATCTGAGTCATTCTAGATCAACCTACCAGTTTGAGGTTTGATCAAGGATCTTAGCACAATTGAACCAAACTGACATCTTTGGTTTTTGTGATGACTATCCATACTTGTCCGAAGGTAATGATTGATTTGATTCTCCTCTTGACTTGAACTGAGTTCAGTGGCCTTTGACCAGCTTGAATCACCATTACATACATAGTTGAGTCAGTCTAACTCAACTCAGTTAGTTTGAGTAAGCTGGGTCTGACCAACTCAGTTGAATCAATTTAGCTACTGACTTTAATTCACTCCATCCAGGGGTTAACTGACCTCAACCTAACATAAAAATAGAGGCTATTGTGAGTTACTAGCAGTCAATCTAACTCAGCTAATGTGTATGCATGCCAGCCAGAGTCAATTGAAGCCAATCTACCTCAGTATCAAACAATTACAATTTGTACCAACTTGAGGCAAGGGAGATTAATTGGTGTCAAATTCATATAATTCAAGTACACCATGCTAACCAATGACATTATAACATGGATTGAGTCAGTTAGCACTGATCTACATTAGCACATTGATTTGGTCCTGGATTAACTCAAATTGATCCTTTGTTGATGTGGATTGGCCTGGATTGGCTTAAATTGACCCCTATATTGACTAGGATTGATTTACATTCCTCAGTTGATCTGCACCATCTGATTTGGGAAGGGATTGTCTACAGCAGTCTCAAGGTGAGAGACTTCCAACATGGGGCAGACAAAGTGCATACTGCAACTTTGAGGTGACTGAATGCATACCAGGGGTTGAGCTTGAATTAGTATCCTGCAGATGTCTTCATTGCCTCTGCAACACCTGTAGGAAGATGTTCCTGGGTAACCATAGGATGAAGGTTATGTAGGTTCAGGAATCACTCCACATCAACAGGACCCTCCCCAATGTCATATGCAATAATGTGACCAAGTGTGATGGAAGGGATAATTGGGTAGCACACTGTATGCCCATCCTCATCAAAGAACATCAACATGTTCAGATCCAGGGCTTCTTCCACAATCTTGACCATATACAGTGCTTGTGAAGTGCAAGGGCAGAGACACTCTTGCAAGTTATGCCTAGTCACTGCATGGCATGAGCAAGGGTCAGAATGGAGGCATGAATGTTGCTTTTCAGTTTCACACTGCAAGCATTTTACAATCTTTCAGCAAAAAACATACTGGAAAAATAGAGGGAAGAGATACTCTTATAGATTGGATGATTTATCAGAAAAAATGCAATATCTCCTTTGTCTTCTCCATGCCAAAACATAAAATAATGGTAATGTCAATTAGCTTCTAGTCTAATTGGCATTAGCCTCAATTCATGGAAAATGAAAAATCATGTTGCATTTTTTCTTTCTGAACATCCAAAATAGAAGATTATCTCTTCCTTCCATTTTTTCAGCATGTCTTCTGAAGGATCATTGAGAAATGCCCAGTACCAGATCCTCCTCCCATTCATCAAGGTAAATCGAAGGACAATGATGCATGATCACAGAGAGTGAAAACAGATCATGAGAACTAAGGATACAAGGACAGCCCACCAGGTATGAGTAGGTGCAAGGGTTGGAGATGTTGCTACATTTTCAATAATGGTTGAGAGCTCTACATATAAACCATGGTTTTCTTGATGCTTGGCAATGACAGATGTGCCTGACAAATAGCCCTCATGATAGAGGGCTGGGATTTGAGCTTTTAGCTCATCTGATGTGCCTCATTGTGGCTTAACAGAATGGGCAGTTGATTACTCATGGGAATGGATCTATGCTGATCTGGCAGGTCAAGAAGCAACTGCTGAAAGTGCTGCACAGACTCCTGGATGATGAATATATCACATTGGACAAGTTTATGAAGGAAGTAAAGGATGTGAACACATTGAAGCTAAAACAGGAAAGAGAGGAGATAGAGGAATGCAGGTAGCATGATGAGGAATGTGATCAAAAACTCCTGTAGAGGGTAGAAGCTGCAAAAAAAGTAATGACAGCAGACTGAACAGCACAGCTACAACACCTGACCATAGGACAAGTACCTGGATCATGACTGACACTGGAATGAGCTCCACACCCTGGAACCATTCAACCATGCAGTTCACACTACAGCAAGGACCTAGATGTGCCACAGTGTACACACCATGAACAGACAACCAGAAAGAAATGGTGAGTTAACTCAGATAAATCAAATTGATTTATGCTTACTAGCATTGATCCACACTGATGCTGAGTAATTGCAGGGTTCTAAATTAATCCAATTTAGTCTGAATAATCACTCCTCAGTTGGTATATGTAGAGAAGGGCCATAAGCAGCCTCAGTAGTGACTTAACTAGTTCAATGTACCTGAAGGCAGCTACAAGTGTATCAGTAAGTAGTCTAATATGAATTGTGTATGGACTTACCCTCAGTAGTGACTCAACTACTGAGGGAACAGTATGAAAAACATACTATTAAGTGTGCTCTAAGTGCTTATGTAAGCATAAAAAACTCACACCAAAGTCCAGTATCACCTGGGGGTGATTCAAACTCCAACAGTATATTGTCCCACTCCACTTGAGTCCTCTCCCACAACTCCAGTATGCCCTTGGGGGTTGTGCATATTCCACAAGCCTCCTCTTGAGGTAAACCAGGCACATTTTTGGGGCTAAGGTCAGGGGACTGTGCAGGCCATACCATAGTCCTTAAATCCTGCTCCTCTAGCCATTCTGTGACCTGCTTGCAGGCATGCCTGGGGCCATAGTCCTACTGGAAGTCAATGCCAGGAGGATGGATGGAGACCATAGTACTCAAGGGAATCTTGAAGTTCATCCTTCAAATTTTGGAGGTTTAGGTCACTATCCATCCTACCATCAATGTTGGTGGCATATCCAACACCCCCCCCAAAGTCATATACCCCCATGTCATGAAAGAACCTCCTCCAAACTTTAGTGTCCCCTCTACTAGCCTATCACTGAACTTCTCCCCTGGCTTTTTCCACACCCACTTGCACTCATCTGACTGCTGGTGATTGTAGAGAGAGATAAAGGCCAGTGCTGGAGGCAATAGAGGAAGCAGAATGACCAGAATCAAGCATAGTCAGGATAGTATTCCTTGAGGTGGTGCCATGGTCATGCCTTGCCTCTGCTTTTCCCATGCTCCTGCACCACCCCTGACACCTCCACTCACCACTCCAACACCCCCTGAGCCATTTCTGCCTAGGTCCAATGCTTACTAAGCCCATGGACCTCTGCTGCAGCATCCAAGCATCCTCCACTTCTAGCCATCATTGGGTCTTGCACGTGACTACCCTCAGTCCATATTGGGTCAACCTCTATAGGTCATGTGACCTTGTCATCATCATTTAGGGGGCATTATCCTTTTGGGATCACTGGGTTGGGAAGGTATGCTATGGTTCCTGTACTGCATGGCACACTGCAGGGTCATTCCTGCTTTTAGGCTTTCAGGCTAACTCCTGATTGGCTGTTTGGTGGGTGCTCTGAAGTGCCCTCTGTTCTATGTTTTCCTTTTGTATGCTTTGTCTTTATCCTGACCTTAACCTCCACTGTCCATACTTACACTCTGACCAAAGTTTTCTGATATTCCTGTTCCTTGAAATTTTACTCACCTCCATATGTCAATTCTGATGTCCCATTACTGTACTGCCCCAGTGCTACCATAGCATATAACTATGTACTTGTACACTACACTGACATCTCCTCAGTACAAATATCAGCATAGGTTCCCCTCTCTAAGCTTCCATCTCTCATCTCTACAGTGCCTCAAACAAGTGTCCCAATGATGTTGGGTCATTCTGGAAAGATCTTGCATTGGTGAGGGGACCACTAAGAATGAGGTCATGGCTTTCAGGGAGTTTGAACATACTAGGTATTGGCTTCACAATGTCACCTAATTCATGTGATCTGCTTATGTATCATGAGGGTAAGATATGATGATTTTAAAATGGAAGCTCATTGGGACACTCTTTTGAGCATGCATCCAATCTATGGTTATTGGATTCACTATGCCCTCCTACTCTTTATTTGGTTATACCAACAAAGCCTAACTGTACCACATGAGCTGACAAATGGTTCATAAGCATGCCAACAATGCCAAACATCAAATTTAGACCACCAAGCCTCAGTCCTTTGCCACAACTCAAAGGATCATCTGTCTCACTCCTCAGGGTCAGTCTCTCATGGAATCTCATTAAATAACAGTGCATACCACAGTGTCATCCATATAATATACTCCAATGACCATGGGACCCTTCAAAATTCTGCTGGAAGTCAAGCAAATGCTGTTTACCCTACATATGCCTGAGGTGCATTGTCACTACTTAGTACTGGGAAAGCTGAAATGTCAAGGACATCAGTCTAATACTTCAGGAAATGAAGATTAGACTGATCCCCTCCCAACCCTATGCAATGTTATCCACAGAAGGCTGGCATGAAGGCTGAGGTAGAGCAAAGTGCTCCATTGCAATCCAAGCATCATATGAGAGCTGGCCAGACTGCACCCCAAATTGTCTTGCAAATGGCTGGAAAAGGTGCCACTGGCTGATGAGTGGTCCACAGGAGATATCTAGGGTCAGATGGAAGGAAACTATCTTTACCCTGCCTCAGTAGCCTATCCCTCCCCATACCTCTGGAGTCCAAAGAAGGGCTTTGTTTTACCCTGGTCTTCATGGCAGCTCTCCAAGGATAAAAATGCATTGGTTGGGAGGGGATATCCTTGGAGAGCTGCCATGAAGACCAGGGTAAAACAAAACCCTTCTTTGGACTCCAGAGGTATGGGGAGGGATAGGCTACTGAGGAGGCAGGGTAAAGATAATTTCCTTCCATCTGACCCTAGATATCTCCTGTGGCCACTTATCAGCCAGTGGCACCTTTGCAGTCCATTTGAAAGGACAATTTGGGGTGCAGCCTGGCCAGCTCTCATATGATGCTTGGATTGCAGCAGAGCACTTTGCTCTACCTCAGCCTTCATGCCAGCCTTCTATGGATAACAGGTGTGTTCTGACAAGTTTTTTGATATGTTATGAGAGTCTCCTAAACTCTTTGGCCACTTTCCCACAGTCTGAAATACTTGGCTGCATTCCAGCACCTTCAATACTTGCTGGATGAAGTTGAAATATTGTACATGGGTAGGTATATATAGCAGGCACCCATGCAAGAAATTCAAAGATATGTTATTAATGTGGATAATGTGTGGTACCCATCTGAACGAAATGGATAAAAAGCAGACCCTACATCTTATCTGTCATCCAAACCACCCAAAATATTTTACTGAGACATTGTATCATGCACCCCCCATGGTTCCAGGCCATCAGAATTCATACCAAGCAGCATGATATAAGTTTGCAGGGGGAGGGGGAGGAACTGATCATACATCAAGGAGGGGTGCCATGTGGGATTTGCAATTTTGATAGATTAGTAGAAATATATGAGTGGGGCCTGAACCAAAATGTTCATGGTGATACATCAAAAGCTGTAGAATTGGCAACAGATTTTGCATTTTACCCCTATATATTCAGATGCCCATTTAATGGCCTAATTTGGATCAGAAGTTGTGTATCTATCTAAGGGGTACAATGCCCCAGACATATTCAGATACAGTAGACTACCTCATAATGCATAATACAAAATCATGAAAACCATATTTATTGCACTCTTCCAATGATGATGTGCTAGTTTCGAGATATGCATTATGAGGTATTCTACCTGTACATTAGAACATGTTACAATGCAAGGAGGAATTGCAGTGAGGCAGAAATAAAGCCAAGAAACCACTTTTTGCTTACATAATCAAAAAGCGGAGTGAGAGGAAGTGGCAACTAAGGTATGACACAGCCACAATATGGGGAAGGCACAGGATGTGGGGCACCCCTGCTCACTAATCAAGTGTACACTTTGTTCAGTAGTGAAAAATGTGAAAATTCATTAGGAAATAGCTAGTAGCATCTACTACATTGTACCTAGTGTTTTTTTTACTTAGCAGGTGCATGAGCAGTGGCTTATGTAAGTGACCCACTGTAG
This sequence comes from Pisolithus sp. B1, assembly GCA_024663435.1. Lineage (NCBI taxonomy): Eukaryota > Fungi > Basidiomycota > Agaricomycetes > Boletales > Pisolithaceae > Pisolithus > Pisolithus sp. B1. Next base: position 570,647 of record JANFAA010000022.1, on the reverse strand, counting down.
GGAGATCAGTCTCCCTGGTAGGATGATTTTTCATCTCATTGTTTTTGCCTTCAGAACTTATATTATTCTTTACTTTAGCTTTTAATTAGTTTTTATGAGTTGTGTATGTATGCATTGTGGCTTTTGTAAGCCCATGTACACACCTCAAGTATGATGTACATACTTAGAATAATAACAGATGAGCTACCACAGAAGCAGATAGGTGGAATAACAGACAAAGAAGGCTCAGGAAGTCATTTCCCCACCCTCAGGTGCTCCTGAGATGTTACCTCACCCTTCATTTGGCTTCAAAGGTGCATTTTTCCCTCCTTTCCACACCTTCTTGGTCACTCACCAAGCATCTCCAGCCTCCTGGGTCAAACTGATCACCTTTCCTTACACTATGAGACTTAGGTTATTGCTCACACCACAAGTGCCCCAAGGAGGTTGGATTTGCCTACCACAGATGCCTTGCACAAGCACATGAAGACACTCAAGACCACCTGGCTTGGTCCTGAAAAGAAGGCAGGCATCTTGACATAATGAACATTCAACAAGGGCTTACATAAGCAGGCTGGTGGACAGTCTTTGGTTCAAGCAACCAACACCACTATTTCACCAATGGAAATCACCACCAATTGTCCTCCTCCCCCTCAGGTAAGCTGGCACCACTCATCAACAAATTGTGCAGCCTCAGTAGCAGGTAGTGTGTAGTCTGTATCTGGTGGTTGGTAGCTGGTAGGCTGTCCTTCACCTTGTCTGTCATCACTGGTCACCCCTGCACAACTTGTCAACAGATTGTACTGGCCCACTGAAGAGGTGTATCTGGTGGCTGTGTTGGCACATCCATATGAGAGCATTGTCAAGTTCAGGCCTACTCTGATGATCTCCAACACTCATAGAGGCCAGGGGACATGTATGAAGGTAAGCCAACATTGGCTGACAACTGGCCAACAAAGACCAATGGAGAGCAATGCTGGCAAAAGAGTGGCAAAGAGGCCAAGAGTCACAATGGAGGATTGAGAGAGGGCATCAGGTTCAGCTCATGTGCCACCCCCTTCTATGAGCCCAGCCCTCAGATTTCAGAGACAGAGGGGAGTCTGACAGAAGACAATGCAGCTGGTTGAAAGACTGCAGAGGAGGTAAACTAAGTTGATATTCATACTGAAGAACCACTGCTGAGCACAGCAGGCTTGTATACAGTGTTGGAATGTGAATCCACACTCTAGGCTAGTCAGGGATGGCCAGGTGGCCTAGTGGTAAGGCACCCTGGCACTAGTGGGAGGACCCAGGTTCAATCCCTGGTCTGGCCAGTATTTTCAGTCTGAAATACAGTGGGTGCACCCTCTAGGTGGTGCAGTATGGGGACATTGGAACTAACATATGGAGTACAACAGTAAATTTCCAAGGAACAGAAGTGTCAGAAAATCTCAGTCAGTATAAGCATAGACAATGGATGTCAAGTTCAGGCCTACTCCAACAATCCCCAACACTCACAGAGGCTGTGGGAGGTGTACAAAGGCAGACCAACATGGGCTGATGCTTGGCCAATGAGGGCCAACAGAGAGTGACACTAGCAAAAGGGTGGCTGATGGTCACAACAGAAGTTCAGGAGAGGGTGTCAGGTTCAGCTCATGTGCTGCCCCCTTGTATGAGCCCAGCCCTCAGATTTCAAATAGAGAGAGAAGTCAGGGGGAGCCCAACAGAAGACAGAGGAGGCCAGTCAAAGACCACAGAGAAGGGAGAACTAAATTGATATTCATACTGAGGAACCACTGCTGAGCACAGCAGGCTTACAGTGACTCCAAAAACCCATTCCATGTTTGACCTCACAGCAGTGTTTGAAGTATACCACCAGACACATGAAAAATCACACTAGGCTTTGGTGGAGTCATAAATAGTACATACTCTTGGCTACAAGATTGCCCTATAGGTCATGTGATTTCGTTCACACAGTCCTGAGATATGGGCATTTTAAAACAGCAAGTCCATGGAAAGGGTTTTTTCACTTTTGAATTTACAAGGGTATTAGGGTATTATCAGTACTTGGTATAGCCACCTTTTGCTCTAATCACTGCCTCAACCCTTCTAGGCATACTCTCAATCAGTTTCTGACACTCCTCCACTGGTATCCCCTCCCACTCCACCTGAACTCTCTCCCATAGCTCATGAATCCCACTAGGGGGGTTTTCATGGCTTGCAAGCCTCCTTTTCAGGCAACCCCAGAGATGTTCAATGGGGTTAAGGTCAGGAGACTGTGCAGGCCATACCATGGTCCCAAAATCCTGCTCTTCTAGCCAATCTCTAACCTTTTTGCAAGTATGCTTGGGATCATTGTCTTGCTGAAAGATTGTTTCAGATAGATTGAGACCATAATACTCCAATGTTTGTTGAAGCTCATCCTTCAAAATCTGAAGGTAAAGGTCCCCATCCATCCTACCATCAATCTTTGCAGCATAGCCAACTCCTTCCCAAGTCATACAACCCCACATCATCAAAGAACCCCCTCCAAACTTGAGAGTTCCCTGTACCAGCCTATCACTGAGCCCCTCACCTGCCTTTTTCCAAGCCCACTTGCATCCATCTGACCCCAGGTGATTGATTTTGGTCTCATCAGACCATACAACCCTCTTCCAGTCCTCTATAGTCCAGTCCTTGTGGGTATAGGCAAAATCCAAGTGGGCCTTGTGATGTTTAGCAGAAAGAATAGGGCATTTGGTCTTGACTACAGCCTTCATACCAGACTTCTTCAAGTGAAGATGGACAGTATTGGAAGAGAGAGGCTGGTTAATGATATTGGAAAGGGATTTGGTGACTTGAACTGCATTTTCAGCCTTGCCAGAAGTGATAAGGTGCTGAGCATGGTGAACATTGGCAGGAGAAAGTTTGGAAGGATGCCCTCCAATGGCCTTAGGAAGTGTGGAACACCTCTTAGAATGAAGTTTGGATACAGCAGAGGGGCTAACACCAATTTTCTTGGCAATAGCTTCACCAGAATGGCCAGAATCCAGCAAGGAGAGAATGGTGTTTTGTTGGGTAAGAGAGAGGGATCTGACCATAATGGTGGTTGAAAGCAATGAAGGGTGTGAACTTTTTTAAACTCAGACATATTGTTTAAATGTGTGTCTTTGTTTGTATCAACAAACAATAGCAATTATACCATGTTTTCCATGAGATCCTAGGTACCAATTCAAAAGTGAAAAAACCCTTTCCATGGACTTGCTGTTTCAAAATGCCCATATCTCAGGACTGTGTGAACGAAATCACATGACCTATAGGGCAATCTTGTAGCCAAGAGTATGTACTATTTATGACTCCACCAAAGCCTAGTGTGATTTTTCATGTGTCTGGTGGTATACTTCAAACACTGCTATGAGGTCAAACATGGAAAGGGTTTTTGGAGTCACTGTATATACACTGAGTGCACCATCAAGGTGGTACAGTATTGGAGCATCAGAACTGACATATGGGGTACAGTAAATTTTCAAGGGGTAAAAAGTGTCAGAAAAACTTCAGTTGGGGAATGGTACATATGATGGAAGTGAACTATGGGACAAAGAAGAAATATCTAAAAGGAATGGTATGGATGGAATGCCTTCAGAGCACTCACTGATAGCCAATCAGAAGACAGGCCAAAAGCCTAAATGAGGAGCAACCCTGCACCAAGCCATGCAGTGCAGTAGCTGTGCCATGCCTAGACCAGCTCATTGTCCCAAAAGGAAGGTGACCCCTAAACAGAGGGAGGGTGTCACCTGACCAAGAGGCACCAGTCCCATGGTGGTCCTGACAGAGACTGACAGGGTCCAACAGCAGGTTGGGCAGGAGCACATCATACAGGTGCTAGAGCAAGTGGACAGTTGTGGAGCAGAAGAGGGCTGATAACCCAGAGAGGGCTAGAATGAAGGTATGGGCATGACAATGGAGGTGAGGAATGGGATAAAGAAAAAGTATCTATGTAAAAGGAATAGTACAGAATGGGGAGTCTTCAGAGTGCTTGCTGACAACCAATCAGATGATAGGCTGAGAGCCTAAACAGGAAGTGACCCTGCACTGTACCATGCAGTGCAGCAGCTCCACTGTTCCTACACCAGACTGTTGACCCAAAAGGAAGGTGACCCCTAAGTCAAGGGAGGACATCACCCAACTGAGACACTAGTCACTTGGCAGTGCCAACAGAGGCTGACAGGGTCTGACAGAGGACTGGGCAGGAATGCACTATATGGGTGCTGGAGTGAGTGGATGGTTGTGGAGCAGAGGGGAGAGGGACTGGTTATACAGGAAGAGGTGCTGGTAGGTTGGTGACAACATGGGAAGGGCTAGAATGAGGGCATGGACATAACACTGCAAGCATTTCACAATGTTTTCTCAGAAAATATGCTGAAAAAATACAGGGGAGAGATACTCTTTAATTTTAGGTGTCTGGAATGAAACAATGCAGAAAAAATGTTTTACTTTCTTCCAGAAAACACAAAATGATGCTAATGACCATTAGAGCAGAAGTGAGTGGTTATTACCATCAATCAGTGTTTTTGCACAGAGAAGGTAATGTTATACTTGCATTCTTCCTGACACATTATCCAAAATAAAAGAGTATCTCTTCCCTCTATGTTTTCAGCATGTTCTCTGAAGAAAAATTGTGAAATGCTTGCAGTGTAACAGTATCCCCCCCTTAGGGCCTGAACCCCTAAAGGCCATAAGGCAGTGTGGCCAGATTAACATGAGGTTTGATTTTGTAATTGGCTGCAGGCCATGAGGCAAGGACTGATTGCTGCAGCAGGGTTGTGTCAGAGACTGAATGTTCCACATAAGGCATGACCTTTGACCACTGAAAGCCCTTCTCCCATCTCTTCCTTGCTTTTCATCATGTCCCAGCAACCAAGCTCAAGCTGACAAAACACCAACACACCAACCTGGATTGGGGTGCAGGTCCCTGATGTGGACCTGAGGGAGCAGAAGAAGTGAGACACAAACTCAGGGCCTTGGTCAGAGGTGACATGAGCAGGTACTTTGTGCTTGGAGAAGACATGGGCAAGGAAGAGTTTGGCAAGGTTGGCAGAGGTGATGGAGTCATGTGTTGGGATGAACACTGCTTGCTTGGACAGTTGGTCCATGATGATGAGGATGGTGGAGTAGCCATTGGAGGTGGGAAGGTGCTCAATAAAGTCCATCAAGATGGAGTCCCATGGCCTCTCAGGGACAGGGAGTTGCTTCAGGAGGCTATATGGGTGGTGATGCTGCACCTTGCTGTGGCCACAGGCAGTATGAGAACTGAAGTACTCAGAGGCAGAGGTCATCAATGTTGGGGACAAAGATGCAGCCATCAAGGCAGAGGAGACCATCAGGGTCAACAGACCATCTCAGAGTGGACAGAGTCAGGAGGTGTGGCCAATGTGGGATCAGTGGGGAGACAGAAATGATGTCAGAGCAGAGCTTCTCAACATTGAAGGCCATAGCAGCTTGTAGGATGGGGGCCATGAGATGGGTGGTATGGAGGGATGATGTGAGCTGTTCTTGGGTGAACATAGGACAGAGGCCATGTGGGTTTACTTGTGCATAGTTCCTATCCCCCCCTTTCAGGTAGACATCCCACTGACAGGTGAGCACATTGGGTTTGGCCCCCAAGTAGCTGGACTGGAAACAGATGGCAAGGTTGAAGTGGGAGAGGTACTCAGACCAGTTGGCTTGTTGGTGGGTCAAAACCTCAGACATGGAGAAGTACTCAAGGTTTTTGTGGTTGGTGACCATGTTGACAGGGGCAGCAGAGCCCTCAAGGTAGTGTCACCAGTAGCAGAAGGCCTCATAGATGGCCAGCAGCTCCTTGTCATGGGTATCATAGTTGAGTTCCAGAGCAGTGAGGGTGTGGGAGTAGAACACAACCAAGTGGAGCTCACCATTGTGGCAGGTGATGGAGAGGATCCCAGCAATGGCCTAGTTGGAGGCATCAGTCTTGACAGTGATCAGCACATCAGGAACCCAATGGGTGAGGACCAGAGTGGAGGTGAAGGCATCTTTGAGGTGGAGAAAGGTGGAGTGGTACTCCTCAGAAAAGTTCCAAGGAGTGTTTTTTCAGGTGAGGTGGGTGAGTGGAACAACTATTTCAGAGTGGTTGCAGATGAACTGATGATAGAAGTTCACAAATCTGAGGAATAACTGAATTTCCCTGACTTTGCAGGGTTCAGGCCAATCATGAATGGACTGAACCTTGTCAGCTGACATTGTCAGTCCAGATGGGGAAAGGATGTAGCCAAGGTACTCAATGGAGTCCTTGTGGAACTCACACTTTTTGGGCTTGGCATACAGGCCATGGCAGCAGAGGCATCAGAGTACTTCTTTGATGTGTTTTCAGTGCAACTCCAGGCTGTGGGAATAAAAGGATGTTGTCAAAGTAGACCACAATGCAGACATCAAGCATGTCTGCAAAGATGCTATTGATGAACTGCTGGAAGGTGGCTAGTGCATTAGTATGACTGAATGGCATTACCCTCCACTTGTAGGACCCATAGCAGGTGTGGAAGGCAGTCTTCCAATCATTGCCTTTGGCAATGTGGATGAGATGGTAGGCATGGTGGAGGTCAATCTTAGTATAGAGCTTCATGCAGCTTGGTGAATTGAGGTCAGAGATGAGCAGGAGTGGGTAGTGATCATTTTTCATGATCTTGTTGAGGCCTCAGTAGTCAACACAAAGGTGGAGGAAGCCATCCTTCTTCTTGACAAAGAGGACAGGCACACCATGGGTGGAGGTAGACTGTTTGATGAAGCCATAGCTGAGATGCTTGTTGATGAAGGTGCAGAGAGCCTCAGACTCAGGTGGTAAGAGGGAGTAGATTGTGCCAATGGGTGGAGAGGCCCCCTTCTCAATTTCAATCTTCAGGTCAAAGCTGTGGTGTGGAGGCAGCTTGGTTGCCTTCACCTTGCTAAAGACATCAGCAAACTTGTGGTATTCAGAGGGGACCAAAGACAGGTCAGGAGGGGAAGGCAAAGCAGAGGATGCACAGACCAAGACATCATTGGGGTGCAAGTGCAGACTGAACTGCACAGAGCCAGGGAGAGCACAAGCATGGAGGTACTGTAAGAGAGTTTGGATTGGAAAGAGCAGATGCATTGAGTTGGATGGTGGGCACATGGTTGGGGTCAATGCTTCCTGCAGGCCATGCAGGCTCCCCAGAGGAGCAGACTAATTTTTTGGCTCTTCCATCTCCATGGGTGGAGCAGGAGGAGTGGTGGCCATGACAGCATGGGCTTTAGTGTTGTGGGAGTTGGATTTCAGGCAGTCCTTGGCAGAGTGGCCAGCCTCACCACAGAAGAGGCAGAGGCTGTTTTTGAGGTGGCTGCCATTTGGCAGTGTTGAGCTTGCTGTCCTTGCCAAGGAGATGGGCAATGCTTGATTCAGGTGCATCCAACTTCTGACCATCCTTCAGCCTGGACTTGCCTTTATTGTCAGGATGCAAGGATGAGGATGCTGATGAAGATTTCTTGTCATCTGAGGGTTTTCCTGCAGATGACTTTTCAGCAGAGGGCTTGGCAGAGTGGGATGCTTCAGCCTTGCATTCCCAATACCAAGTATCAATGGTGTGGGCAAGGTCATGCAACCCAGAGAGGGTGGCAGGGTTGCTGATGTGGGTGGTTTCATCCTTGATGTGGTTGAGAAGGCCAGTATAGAAGTGGTGGCAGAGTGCACCCTCACTGTAGTCTTTGACCTGTGTAGCCCACTGATTAAACTCCACAATGTACTTGGTGATGTGGGATGTGTCCTTCATTGAGAGATTCCTGAGATTTTGGACTGCATCAACCACCACATTGTGTGGGCTGAAGTTGATGGTTAGTTTGTGAAGGAATTCCCAGTAGTTATCCATCCATAGTGGACAGTCAAGGTAGTTGTTGGGGTTGAGGAGGTCAGGCTTGAACCAGGCCAGCACCCATGCCCTTGAGGTAGGATTGGGCAAAGGTGACCTTGGTGCAGTCAGTTCAGAAGGCCTTTGGATGGTCTTGGAAGTTGAGCTCACACTGTACCAGGAACTCATGGAGCTTCTTCAGGTCAGAGCTGTTGAAAGTGTTGGGCTCATGGACCTTGGTTTTTGGAGTTGAGTCTACAGAGTGCTGGCTTGAGCAGGTGAGTGTGTGAATAGCCCTAATCAGGGCAAGGAGGGGGTCTTTGGGTGGCTCAGCTGCATCTTTGGGGATACCCCTGTCACTGCTGCCTCCACCATCAGACCCCCTATTGGGAATGTTGGGGTGGTTGGGATTGGAAGGGTCACCACAGAGTGGTGACAGGATGGGAATATGGATTGCTGGGTTTCAGAGGGCCCAGCTTGGGAAGCACTTTTGTGTTGAGAATGACATCAGGTGGAGAACAAGTGGAACTGTTTGACCACCAAGGGCACATGTTGCAGATTTGCAAATGTGAGGGCAAGTCTCTTGACAGTTTCCCTCTGGGTGTGTGCCCAGGTCTGCATGATGAAGTTTAAGTATAGAAAATGGAGGAGGACTCATACAAGTGTGAGTATGAATATACTGTCAAGTTCAGGCCTACTCCAATGATCTCCAACACTCACAGAGGCTGGGGGAGGTGTATGAAGGTAGGCTGACATTGGCCAACAACTGGCCAATGAAGGCTGACAGAGAGCAATGCTGGCCAAATGTTTGAGAGAGGGCATCAGGTTCAGCTCATGCACTGCCCCCTTGTATTAACCTGGCCCTCAGATTTCAGAGACAGTGAGTAGTCAGGGGGGGGGGGAGTCCAATAGAGGACAACAAGGCCAGTCAGAAGACCACAGAGGAGGCAAATTAAGTTTATATTCATACTGAAGAACCACTGGTGAGCATGGCAGGCTTACATACAGTGGGCACATCCTCTAGGTGGTACAGTATTGGGATGTTGGAACTAACATATGGAGTACAGTAAATTTTCAAGGAACAGAAGTGTCAGAAAATCTCAGTCAGAGTATGAGCATAGACAATGGAGGTGAGGGATGGGATAAAGAAAAAGTATCTAAATGGAATAGTATGGAATAGGGAGTCTTTGGAGCACTCACTGACAACCAATCAGATAATAGGCCACAAGCCTAAACAGGAAGTGACCCTTTGCCTTACCATGCAGTGTGGCAGCTGTGCCATTCCTAGACTGGACCATTGATCCAAAAGGAAGGTGATGTCAAATTTGGGCCTACTCTGATGATCCCTGATGCTCACAGAGGCCACAGGAAGTGTACAGAGGTAGACTGATGTTGGCCAACACTTGGCTGACAAGGTCTGACAAGGAGTGACACTGGCCAATAGATGACTGGGTGTCATGACAGAGGTTTGGGAGAGGGCATCAGGTTCAGCTTGTGCACTGCTCCCTTGTATGAGCCCAGCCCTTGGATTTCAGATAGAGGGAGAAGTTGGGGGAAGTCTGACAGTAGACAGAGAGGCCAGTCAAAGACTGCAGAGGAGGTGAACTAAGTTGATATTTGTACTGAAGAGACACCACTGAGTGCAGTGGGCTTATATACAGCAGGCATGCCATCAAGGTGGTACAGTATTGGAGTGTCAGAACTAACATATGGTGTACAGTAAATTTTCAAGGGGTAGAAACATCAGAAAACTTCAGTCAGAGAATGGGTAGATATGATGGAGGTGAAAGACAGGACAAAGAAGAAATACCCATGTAAAAGGAATAGTACAGATGGAAAGCCTTCAGAATGCCCACTGATAGCCAATCAGATGATAGACCTGTTGGAATATTGTTGTGTAGTGGCAGTGCTTTGAGATTACATAATCCCATACTTACAATTCTTCATTGTAATTCCCTTACACCTCAGTGACTTGTTAGGTTACTGAGGTGAGACATTCATTCTACCTATGTATCTAGTACTGACAGCCTGTAGTCTATCACTCTACAGGTACTACCAATATCTACAGTGACTCATTAGGTTACTGAGTCTATCACTCTACAAGACCAAAAGCCTAAACAAGTAGCAACCCTGTGCTGACCTATGCAGTGTGGTAGCTGCACTGTTCCTAGGCTGGCCTGTCAACCCAAAAGGAAGGTGACCCCTAGGTGAGGGGAGGATGTCACCTGACTGAGAGGCACCTGTCATGTGGTGGTCCTGACAGAGACTGACAGGGTCTGACAGGGGGTTGGGCAGAAATGCACCATACAAGTGCTACAGCAAGTGGGTGGGCATGGAGTGTTGGAGATTGAATCACCCCTGTGTGATACTTATTTTTGGTGCGCTTTTTGGTTGATTACATAAGCACTTAGAGCGCACACTTAGAGTACATTTTGGTACTGTTCCCTCAGTAGTTGAGTCACTACTGAGGGTAAGTCTGCTATTTACCTAGTATTTCCATACTTACTGATAGCCTGTAGCTGCCTACAGGTACACCTAATATATCAGTAGTTGAGTCACTACTGAGGCTGCCTACAGCCATTTTCTACATGGAGCAGAGCAGAAAGGGGATGTTGACACAGAGAGGGGTCAGTAGTGACACAAGGCAGAGGCATGGGCATGACAGGTGACCCCTAAGTCAAGGGAGGACATCACCTGACTGAGCAAAACTAGTCATGTGGTGGTGCCAACAGAGGCTGATGGGGTTCAACAGAGGACTGGGTGGGAATGTGCCATATGGGTGCTGGAGCAAGCAGATGGTTGTGGAGTGGAGAGGAGAGGGACCAGTTATATAGGGAGAGGTGCCAGTGGGTTGGTGACAATGTGGGAAGGGCTAGAATGGGGGCACAGACATAACAAGCATGTCCAAGAGGTACATCCATAAGGAAGGGCAAGTGTGTCCAGCACATCTGGCACCATAGGGTCTAGTTTCTGGAGAATATTAGGCTGGATGTCTACTAAAAAAATATTTACTGTCCATTGGCAACAAACTTGCCTGTAGACTACATACATGGGAATCACAGGTCAACCCAGGCATAATTCAGTAGCAGGTTTAGCTGATTTGCACATACCACACATACTAAGTTTACAACTTCATGAATGTATTGTACCATGCTGAAAGCCTACTGAAATATGAAATTTGCTTAAGCCTTCTGTGATGTACAAGCTGAGTTTTGATTGAAAATCTAGCATGCATCATCAACATTCTGGATCCCAGCAGGAATCCTAAATTCCATATGTGCACCAATGATTTTGTAAGTTGACTGAAAACCTAAGTTTCATGTGCCAACCATCCCAACTGCAACAGTAACAGAGTACAGTGTCGCATTCAGAGAGTAGTAAATTTGACATGAGTACAATGTACTTAAAACCAAGCAGTTTGATACATTACAGGCAAACTGATTGTTGGGCATGTTGCACCTAAGCCACAACACAAAATGAGTTTCTAATATCAGATGAGGAGTAGATGTGTCATGACTTGGTGTTTCATGCAGGTCACAATTTTGGTGGCAGTTCATCCTTTGTTATGGACACCAGTCACATGCCAATGACATCAATGGGTGCCTGGTGTTTTGTGTTTCAGTCACATTGTTACCAGCACTCATCAATTGGTGTGCAGAGCAGAGCAGATCAGCAGGGCAGCTCCACCTCCAGCAGCCAGCACATCCCAACACATGCCTGATATTTTAAGTTTCATAAGGCTCATGGTTGTACTGGCCAGTGACTGAAACACAAAACACCAGGCACTCATTGACATCATTGGCATGTGACTGGTGTCCATAACAAAGGATGAACTGCCACCAAAATTGTGACCTGCATGAAACACCAAGTCATGACACATCTACTCCTCATCTGATAATAGAAAATCATTTTGTGTTGTGGCTCAGGCACAATGTGCCCAACAATCAGTTTGCCTGTAATGTATCAAACTGCTTGGTTTTAAGTACATTGTACTTATGTCAAATTTACTACTCTCTGAATGTGACACTGTACTTTATTACTGTTGCAGTTGGTAGGTTGGCATGTGAAACTTGGGTTTTCAATCAACTTACAAAATCATTGGTGCACATATGGAATTTAGGATTCCTGTTGGGATCCAGAATGTTGATGATGCATGCTAGATTTTCAGTTGCAACTCAGCTTGTACATCACAGAAGCCTTAAGCAAATTTCATATTTCAGTAGGCTTTCAGCATGGTACAATACATTCATGAAGTTGTAAACTTAGTATGTGTGGTATGTGCAAATCAGCTAAACCTGCTACTGAATTATGCCTGGGGTGAGGTGTTATCATTACCAGTATTTATGTAACTATTACCAACCACCTTTATCTCATTCTGGTCTGCCATACCCATTTCGACCCAGATTATCACCTATGGTATCTATGTCTACTATCAGAATGCATCCAGTAGTCCAGCCTGAAGCAATGTGGTTGGTGCGCCTTTAATAAATAATTAAATATTATGATGGATTCAATCGCATTATGTAATTAGGAGCTGTGCACACCCTGCGACCACTGTTGCCTGCAAGGGCACAGGGAGCTGCAGCGCGACCACCAACCCACTTGCCGTGACCTCATCCCATATAAACATGGTTCGCAACAAGAGAACCATGTTCAAAAAACTACCCAGATTTCTCCATCGACTCCTTCGTATGCTCGGAATGGCCCCCGAACCTCCCAAGTTTGATGGACTGTTTACTGTGTATGGTCAGTGTGCCTTCCTCACCTCTAGCATCGAGCCATGGTACAGAAAATGCATTCATGACAACCCCTTCACGTCAGATTGTCCCGTCACTAAAATCAGCTGGTACAAGAAGCAGAATGGGGTAGAGCACGAGTTCTTGCGATTCGACATCTTGTCCCCCAATGGAGTGCACACTTCCATCGTCATCGCTGAGAGGGGTGGGGGGGTCCGGAATCAGAATAGGGACCCTTCTGGTCACACTCTTACATTCAATCTATTAACATACCTGCTGACAGTCCTGTAGATGCTACACAACCTACCGATACCGTTGCTCCGCTAGATACGACAGGAGCCGTCACTCCCCCAGATGTCATCATGCCATCTTTCAGCTCACAAGAGGTCGTGGGAGATTCTACCATAAGTAGTGCCAATGAAAGCAGCCCTCATATAAACGAAGTTACCAAGACTGATGGGAGGGCAGATCAATTGGCCAGGCATTTGGCTCATATTACATCTATGTCTTCCTGTTCCCAGAGGGGCGCTCATGATCTCGTCAGCTACGCAACCTTGGATAGTAGTGCCAGCGCTGAGCTGGAGAGGAAGTGCAAGAAGGCTGCTTGTATCTGTACGCTAACATTCCCTGAAGGAGTCAGGCCTTCCGCAAATGAAGTAGCGACTCTGCTTTATGTAACATCGAAACACGAGCCAACATACACCATTACCAGCACGCAGTGTTATTGGTTTGTCGATACTGTTTTTGAGGCACTGAAGTCCCTGTTTGCTGGTGCTCAGCAGGATATCGTGAACCATTGAGGAGGCACGTGGAATAGGGTACGGATCCGCACAAAGGGGAGTGTGGACGAGGTGTGTAGCAAGTATAGTGCAGCTCGGACTGCTTTAGCCGAGGAGGCTGAACAGAAGCGTAGAGCCGAACAACAGGTAGTTCATCTCTTGCCGATGTTTACTACTTGCATTTACAAAAACCTGTGCAGCAAGAAGAAGAAAGGCGGCGGGAACGTGAGCAACGTCAGGCTGCAGAAGAGGTCCCGAAGAGAGAACATGAAAAACACCAGGCAGCGGAGGAGCAGCGCCAGGCAGCAGAGGAGCAGTGCCAGGTAGCAGAGGAGCAGCGCCAGGCAGCAGAGGAGCAGCGCCAGGCAGCAGAGGAGCAGTGCCAGGCAGCAGAGGAGCAGCGCCAGGCAGCAGAGGAGCAGCGCCAGGCAGCAGAGGAGCAGCGCTGGGCAGCAGAGGAGCAGCGCCAGGCAGCGGAGGAGGAAAGAGTGAAGGCGGTAGAGAGGGCCCGGGCAGCAGAGGATGCAAATGCAAGGTTAGTGCGAGATCTGGAGGCGTTGAGAAGGAAGTTAAGTACTTAGTAAGTTTGATGGAGGAGGGATACTACAACAATTTCAGATGTCATTCCTGCCTATGTACTAGATGAAGGGTTGACTTCGTGCAGCAGGGACCTCGTTTACAATTGCCCTGTGTGTGCTACCTTCGAGTAGCCCTCAATAAGTCCTTGACTATGGAAAGCCGGACAATCGTGCTTCGGTACGGCTGGAAACGGGAACTTTTTCGGCGGTATGGAACGTTTGTAATGTAGACTCGGTACGGTAGTGCGGTATGTCAGTGGTACAGTACGTCGGTAGCGCATCAAGCGGTGGTACTAAAACTGCAGAACGATGTATTAGCACGAATGCATACCGCTACGAGCACAGAACTTGACTTACTGTGCATCTGGAGGTACGACGAGCCAAGACAGAGTGAACGACTGTCATCCGTACGAGAGCGTGTACTCATGACGCCACCCGACCTACCCTATTGGGACGTGCAGCCACCCGAGCCTGATACTGGGCAAAGCAATGTGTCAATGACTGACACGACCAGTCAGAATTTCAACCTGCACGACCAAGCGGCCCACCTGCAGCACCTGAGATGCCTCTAAATGGCATCGATCCTATCTCTAGACCACCGGAGACCAAGCGACCTCAACCCAATCGAAACCGTGTGTCTGAAGGGCAGTATCAAATCTACATGGGACGACCTACCTGGGATAGCCCATCTAATAGGATTCTGGGAAAGGGGGTGCATAGCACTGCTAGAGCCGATTGGGGAGATAGCGCAGATGTCGAATCAAAAACGACAAGACTGGAGATAAGGGCCATCAGTGCCAACACAGCAGAAGGTGCAAGCTCACCTACCACATCGGGATACGACCCCAAAGGACCCGGATAATGTAGCAGTCGGTGGTGGGGGTGACAGTGCAATTAGCAGCGAGTTCGGTGACTCGCATAGAGTCAGAAAACCGATGCTAGCTGACCGTGGGAGTCGGCACACTGAGGAGGTAAAACGATCAGATGGCTTACCTGCGCTGCCAAAACCTCCTCCAATCACCTCATGCATACTCCTAGGATATCCAGGGGCTCCCCTTGATGTGGAAGGATCAAATGGACTGCCCAAAGTGTCAGTGGTGCTCCTATGAGGCGAAATGCCTACTGCGCTCATGCGGCCATCTACGCCCCTCTTCGCGCCCTCGAAATGGTTCATACTCCCTATGGGAGGGTTATGGACGACGAAGGTACACTATAATGAGATCAGGCGTGCAAGATGAATCGAAACGAGAGGTGCACGTACTGGACAGCTGGCATTCCTATGCAGCTACTTCAAACACTCTCCAACTCCTCGAAACGATTCTGGAACGTTGCTAGCACCTACTGGCAGCAGGGGGTGCCTCCTGGATCGGCGCTGAACGAAGCGAGACGGCCAACAAACATACCTGTGGCCAAACGGCTGCGGTACGAGGCGAGATAACGAACACAGGGCCGAACGGCCAAATGACTCACCCGCGCCATCCAAACGGCCCCCCAATGGTCTCACGCGTGCTACTTCGACCTTCACGGACTCTTGCTTATGCAGTAGGATCAAGATGAAAGTTGAAAACGTCAGTAGATCCGAAACAAGAGGCAGCAAAGCCTCTATACTCACTATTCCCATTCCACCACCTCGCAAGCTTGCGAGACTCCTCTGGAACTTTGCTAACACTGACTAGCGACGTGAGATACCCCCCGGACGGTCGCAAAACGTCAAAAAATTCATCGTTATGCATTTGATACAGCGGCCTAGCGGCAACGGTACATGGCAACTGGCAAGACGACGCGTCGACACAGCCACACCATGCTTGCACAACACTC
Organism: Pisolithus sp. B1; assembly: GCA_024663435.1. Taxonomy (NCBI): domain Eukaryota; kingdom Fungi; phylum Basidiomycota; class Agaricomycetes; order Boletales; family Pisolithaceae; genus Pisolithus; species Pisolithus sp. B1. The sequence goes on along the minus strand of JANFAA010000022.1, from coordinate 554,925 downwards.
CCGAGTATTGAGAGCATATACCATGGTGTGCATCCAGGCTCAGTGCAAACATTTAACTCCGTGACTCTAGTCTGATTAAAACTCTGATGGGTTCTGCGGAACGGCCGTTACACCTTACAGTAACCCGGTGGGAATGCCAGAATGAGACTCGTGTGGTCTATGTTGTAGCTCTGCTTGTCTACTCTACTCTCTCCGGCTCTCTCTCCTTTGACCCAGCAACCTCCGCCACCCTGACTCCCGACACCATGTCACGTGCCCCACCGCTTCTCCTGACTCTGCCTTGCCCCTGCTCCCCTGGTCCATGTGCCCCTCCTCTTGAAGGCAAACCCCTGGGTTTGCTACTCGCCACCACTGCTTTCCTCCTCCCAGCTCCTGCCATCATCCTCTTCCTGCCTGCCCCCTTCCTCCTGTCTGCTCCTCTCCTCGTGTTCTATCTCCTGCCACTCCTCTAGCACTGACCCCTTCCTTGGCACGAACAGCCTCATCCATCTCGCATGCACCATGCCCCCTATTGGGAACCCTTCAAGCATTGTTATCTTGTACGAGTTTCCCACTCTCTCCCTGACCTGCCTCGGTGCTGACCACCTTGGTAGTAGTTTCCTTGTGCTGGCCATGGTGATGTCCAGTGTGCTGTCATACACCTGTACAAGGTCTCCTTCCCTGAACCCGACCTCTCCTGCCCTTGAGCCCACCACTCGTTGGTCAAATGCCATCTTCCTTTTTATGGTGTGCCTTGCCATCTGCCCCTCACCATCCAGTCTCTGCTGCTCCACATACGCCAGCTGTACCTCCACATCCTTTCCTTCCAACTCCTTTTCCGCATCCTCTCGTGGTGTTCTGGCCATGTTCACCACGAAGCCCAACAACAGTTCTTTGGGTGAGAGTTGGAATGCCAGTATGATTCATGCATTTAGCTGTTGTATCGCTTCATCGAAATGCATCAGCCATGCCACCGGTACCTCTGAGGCCTTTGGCGACTCGCCCTCATCCTCCCCCAACTCTGGGCTACACATCCACTTCAGCCAGTTTATCAGTTTCCCGTTGGCGTTCTCCACCAGGCCATTAACCCACGGTGCGTAGGCTGCCACCACCTGCTGCTCCACCCCATTCGCTTTGCACCATGCTCTGACCTCTCCATTGTTGAAGTGTGACCCTCCGTCTGTCATGAGTGCCTCTGGTGCCTTGAACATTCTTCGTACTGCCTGCAGCCCTTCCACAGTCGTTCGTGCTGTGCCATGGGTCTTCAACTTGAATCCCCATACAAACTGTGAGTATGTGTCTAGCATCAGCAGTACTGTGTGATAGCCGCCCTTGCCCTTTGGTAGGCTCAGGTAGTCTGCGACCAGCAACTCGAAGGGGTGTTGTCTTGTTATTGGGTATAGTAGTGCATGTAGGTTTGTGGCCCCAAAGTTCTTGCACCGTGCACATTGTCTTATGGCTTGTATGATAGACAGATCGAGGCATGGACTGTATATGCGGTCCAGTAGTTGTAGTTTGATTAAATCCCTGCCCCAATGTCTGTTGTTGCTGTGCTCTTTCTTTGCTAATTTGACCGCCTCTTCTTGTGTTATGCACTCGACTTCCAGCCATGCTTGGAGGGACTTTAGTGACGCCACCCACCACAGCTTTCCATCCTTGATATGGTATCCCTCTGCTCTGTGTCTCGCCCGTCTTTGTTCTCTGCTGGTGTTGCCTTTGTCCAGCTTTGTGATGGCTTCTATGACCTCTAGGAACAACGGTTCGTTTGCAAACCTGTTTTTCAGTTGCATGATCATGGGTTCTTGGTCTATCGTGAACAAGTTGTTCACCAGACTTCTTGCTGACTCCCAATCCTTGCTAACTGTCCAGGTGCTGCCGTCTCCTGGCTCTGCCAGTTGGCCTGTGTGCATGCGGCTTAGTGCATCCGCTGCTGCATTTGTCTTGCTGGGTCTATGTCACACGGCCACGATCTGGTATGCTGCTATACCGTCTCTCCATCTTGCATGCACCGTTGACAACCGATCACTGCACAGCATGTCTCTGAGTGCGATGCAGTCCGTCTCGACTTCCACTGGGAACCCCCATACTGTGTCACTGAAGTGGTCGAAGCCAAACTTGAGTGCTGCAAACTTGAGTATGTACGGTTTGTATCTCTCCTCTGTTGGCGATGTCCTCTTCGATGCAAACCCAACTGGGTACACTGCTGTGATCTCATCTCCGTTCGGCTTCGTTGTCGTGAACCTTTGTGACAGCACCACTCTGAATCCCTCTTTGCACCCATCTGTCGTGAGGATGAATGGGGTTCCATCAAACCTCGGTGCTCGTAGGACTGGTTCTGTCACCAGTAGTTGTTTCAGCCTTAAGAATGCCTTCGTGTGCCACTGTGTCCAGTACCTCTCCAGCAGTCGATCCCGCAGATACTGTTTGTACCTCCTTTTTCCTGCCTTCATCGTCGGGTCCAGGAGGTCTAGGTTTCTTTGCAGGTCTGTTAGTGGGGCCACTATCCATGCATAGTCTCTGATCAACATTCTGAAGTAGCCTGTCAGGCCTAGGAACTGCATCAGTTCTAGTAGCATGGCTGGCGCCTTCCACCTCGCTATTGCCTCCAACTTGGCCACATCTGGCCTAACACCTGCCTCACCTACTCTCGCTCCTCCGAACACGACCTCCTTGAAGAACAGTTTTGTCTTTGGCGGTGACAGCGACAGGCCCTTCTCTCTGCACCTGACCAGGAACCTATGCACTTGCTGCAGAAACTTGTGGAATTCATTGCCCCCCATCCCGTTGTCATCCACAAATGTCTCCAGCCCTAGTTCTGTCGCTATGTCTTTGAATGCTGTGTTCGTCATGTCTGAGAAACACACTGGAGATCCTAGGAGACCCATTGGCATCTGTTGGTAGCACTGGAACCTGCATCCTTCTGTGTATATGCATAGGTACGGTTGGTCTTCCTTCTCTACCTCTATCGCATAGAAGCCTGCTGCCAGGTCTATGACACAGACATACTTGTGGCCTGCTAGCCGCTGTTGCTTTGCCCTGATGTCCCCTTGTAGCATCGGTGCGACTGTGGTTACTTTGTTGAGCTCTGCAAAGTTCTGACATACCCTCCACTTAGGTTTTTCTCCTGTCGTCTGGTCGACCACTATCTTCTCTGGCTTTGGTGGTAGCTCTGGGTCTGGTGGTTCCCCATTCTGTACGCATTGCTCTTCTACCATCCATCTGATCTTGTCCATTGTTAGCCCTGGCGCCCCGTGTGCCTTCTGTGCTAGTATGGTTGGGTGTACCGCTTTGACCTCATCCGACCATATGTTGCGTAGTATGCCCACCTTGTTGAACTCCTCCAGCACTGGTAGGTACCACTCCTTTTGGGCTTGTGTCAGTGGCTTTTGATGCACCTTGAGGGGGAATCTAGTGCCCTCTGGTATGTTCAGCCTGAACTTTATGAAGTCCACCGGTTTGACTTCTTTTACCAACAGTGTGAAGGTGTCTGCAAACTCTGCAACCAGGTCCTGTACCTGTTTGAGCTCATGTGGTGGTAGGTCCCCATACTGCACTGTCTCGACCACCCTTTTTACTCTTGGGGGGTAAAACAGGCCCTTCTCCGTCAACCTTGTGAACACCCCTTTGTCCTCTTCCTCCCCTTCTACCCTCATCTCTGCTAACAGTCCTGTATCCTCCTCTTCTATCCCTACTCTTCCAACCTCTGCTACCCCTCTCTCCTTGCTCCCTCTATCTCCGCTCTCGCTGTCTTTCCCCTTCATCTTTTCCCATTTTTGCCTGGTCTCTTCTTCCGGCTGCACCCTTTCACCCTTCAGTGGTATCCATGTAGGCAGGACTGTTGCCGGTACTGCCCGTCCTGCATGGTTCGCAACCTTGTACCTCGCATCTCCCCATGGTAGTTGGATGGAGTCTGTGCCATAGTCATGGATCGCCTTCGCTCTGTCCAACAGTGGTTTCCCTACCAACATCCTCCATGACCCCCCACTTGGAAAGACCTCAAAGGACATTTCTACCCTGATGGGTCCCCACCGCACCTTCCCCATCCATGTTCCCTCTGACCGCACCACCGCTCCATCTGCCATCCTCAGCACCTGTGACAATGGGTCTAGGCCACCTGCTCTTCTTGCTATCCTCTGGTAAGCCTCCAAGTCTATCGCATTTATCATTGCTCCACTGTTGACCATCGCCAGGAACCTCACACACTCTCCGTGTGGGCCCTCCAAGCTTGGTACCACCCAGAATGGGCTGCTTTTGTGGGTGCTGACTGGTTTTCCTTCTGTGTCCACCATGTAGACATCAGTGACTGTATTTCTGCGTGCTCCTATGTTACTGTTACTGTCAACCGGTCTTCGCCCTCTGTTCTCTTTCTCTGGTTCCTCCACAGTCAGATCGCCTTCTGGGACTACAGTTGATCCGTCATTGCCTGTAGTCCCAAGTCGTTTTCCTCCTGCATCCACTCCCATCCATTCTCGCACCCTGCTACGTTTTCTCTGTTTTGCCACTCATCCCACTGCGTGACTGCATGCACTGCTGCTGGGTGTTGGCTTCTTTGTGCAACTACCTGGTTTGTTGGCCACACGCCATTGACCTGTGGCGCCATAGTTCGTGGTTGGGCTGTTCTCCGTAGCATTGCTGCAACTAGTTGCCTCCACCTTGTTTCGTGTGGTCTAAGCGCTTCCTTTGCTGTGCACATGTTACCAATGTGGGGGGGGTCCGTGACTACCCCACAGTTGAAGCACTCGCCTGCTCCCATGGCCGCTGTCCCTGGTTTCAGTGGGTATGGTCTTTCCAACACTGGTGGTGTGTTGTAACCATATGTCCTGTGCCACACCTCCACATCTGCCTCATACTGCCGTCTTCCCACTTCCGTGTCTGGCCTGCGTGGTAAGGTGCTCGCTTTCTCCAGTATCTGTGATCTTGTCAATGGCTGGCGTGGTGCCATCGTGCCTCTGGGGTATATCGTCGCACCATAGTTGGTGTTTGATGCCTGCATGGTGAGTGTCTGTGGTGCTGTTACCACGAGCTGTCCCTGGGGTAGGCATGTTGCCAGTGTTCTTGTGTATCCTCTTGTAGTTGTGTTCACAGTGCAGACGCTTAGGTTGGCCATTAGAGCATTCAGCGCATGGTCTCTCGCCCTCTCCTTGCTCTGCTTCTCCTTGTTCCATCTGAGTTTGTCCACTTTAACCCTGTGCACTGCCCTCACGAACTCTTCCCAGTTTGAGTAGTCTTCATCAAGCTCGTCCTGTAGTATCTGTGGTGTTCCCTCTATCACACACACCACAAGCGTCCCTTCCGTATTGCCCATGCTCAACACCAGTCTTTTGACCTTCTCAGCCCACAGTATGTGCCCATAGTCGCCTGCCCGTCCTTCTTCTACCCACTCTCCAATCTCTTCCTCTCTCAGTACTTGGTCCCTGATCCGCTCCCATTGCTGGACCCTCATTAACCGAGGTCGTCATGCCAGCGGCCATCTCCTGATAAACACTGCTTTCAGTGTGGCCATGTCCTGTCTATCTGCCGTTGGTAGGTTCGAAAACCACTCATCCACATAGCTGCCTGGTGCCAGCTGAAGCCCAAACCTGTCCACCTTCCTTGCCTCTGACCATGAGTCTGGCACCGAGAGTTGGAACTGCACAAACCATTCCATTGGTTCCTCTTTATTGCCATAGTCCCCATGGAAAAGTGGTATAATTTTTGCCGTGTCCATCATCGTTCTGCCGTTGACGCCTTTTGCTTGTGTAGTGTATGTTTTCGGTGCTGCTGTCGGTGTGTGCTGCCAGTACTTTGGCTGGTACTGCGCTTTCGGGGTGGGGGAAGGGGGTGATGCGTGTTGTATCCCTTGTGCTCTCAGCCCGTATGTTGCTCTCGGTGTCTCAAAGACAGCTGATCGTAACCTGAATGGCTCTCTGTCCTGCTCCTCATCTACCTCTGCCACCCTTGCCAGTTCCCATGACGTTGTTCGTTCCTCTCCCCTTATGCTTCGTTCTCCGTTTCTGTCCTCCAATACCAATGATTCTGTAGCGCTGTTTTCTGATGTAGACTTGATGTCAAAACTTTGACTCCGCTGTCCAATGCCTCTGAGTCCTGCTACTGTTCATAGCGTGGTTGGGTCCATTGCCACTCGTTGCCCTATGGCTTGGAATCCTCTCTCGTCACCAGATGGGAATGCCAGAATGAGACTCGTGTGGTCTACATTGTAGCTCTGCTTGTCTACTCTACTCTCTCTGGCTCTCTCTCCTTTGACCCAGCAACCTCCACCACCCTGACTCCCGACACTGTGTCATGTGCCCTGCTGCTTCTCCTGACTCTGCCTCGCCCCTGCTCCCCCAGTCCACCGGTTTGACAAGGGACTAAATTTTCCCAGGGCTGGGAAATGGAGATGAAGTGATGACTCTTGCTCTGCCTCGCTGTGAACTATAGGCGCAAGCCAACTTCAATCATGCTTCCATGCTTCCTCGTCACACCACAAGGTACCCTCTCGCTTTTTGCGGAGCTTGACCCGCTAACGGTGATTGTCGCAGTACAGCAGTTGGCTCGCAACACTTCCTGGTGTGGTGGAACTGCACAGAGGATTATTCATGCAGCTATGCATCGAGATCCTAGGAGATATGCTGAGACTAGCTTTGGATGTGGTATACACTTCTGAAGGTAAGAAGTTTCATTATATATATGTTTCTGAACTGAAAATGAATGTACGGAGAACAAACAGCAAACATTCGATAGGGCACAGTAGTACAGTGGTTAGAGTCAGGCCCACCACACTCATCCTCCAAACTGTTAACAGCAGTGACTACAAGCATTGTAACCTGCCAATGGTGTGTATGTGTACATCAATGGCATTCGACGAAGTAACCTGCAGGCTTGCGTATTACACGGCACCATCAAGTGTGTATGAGTACCTGTGTCGTTGCATGAGGTAGATGCCAAATGAAACAGTGAGTGACGACTTGCATATTGATACCCTGGAAGTAAATGGGAGCCCCACCGTCGTGATGGAAATGAAGACCAACGTTCGTAATCAAAGAGATCATGTTGTGTCGCGAGGGCTATGAGTCCCACAAAATCATGTTTACATGTGCAGTGTATGTGACCATGCGTATGTGAGTGATAACTCAGAGGGTGTCTGTGAAGTGAGTGCGTGAGAGAACCCATCGACCTTATGAGCAGGGTGATGGCATGCTGTGATGCCTCCTTCCCTAGCACAAGCCTCTGCATGTTGGCAGTTGAGAATGGGAACTGCCATGCAGACTCATCAAAGGACTCTCCATAATCAAATATCTGCATAAAGTGGTATCTGGAGAGGTTGTAGAAGGCAGATGGAAGCAAGGCAGGTGCATTAACTTCTCAAGTTAGGTTAGGTCAGGGGCCAGGTTAGGAGTTGATGAGAAAAGATGATAGACCAAAGGGTGGTGTCCTACTAGAGGACAAGCATAGCACTTTTAACATGAAGTCTCATCAGTGCTGTTGTATCATCTTATATATGGAGCCACTGTGGACAGGAGTCTTCTGCCTTAAGCAGTTAACAATGGGATGGAAAGTGCAACCTTTCCTCTACATCTGATGGCAAAACAGGGGCTACTACACCAGTGACATTTCCACACAGCCCAGAGCTCCTGTTGGGAGGTGTCAGGTGGTGCCAACCTTGTTCCTGGCCTTACCATTCCTTTGGAACAATAGTTTCCTCTAATTTGGCATTTCTTTTGTTCTACATCTAGGGTAGATACCTTATCTATGATGCAATAGTTCTGTCAGAACCTGCAGAGCAAGAAAAATGACCCTGAACATGAGGCATCAAACTTTAGATAACTTATCCCCAAGATCTGATTGGAGGATAAGCTTTGACATGTGTCATGTCACTAATTAAGCTATTTCAAAGAAGACCCAGGCTGTGGTCTGTACAGGCACAATCTAGAATCTTGGGTCTAGATCTAGTTGGACCCTGGTCAGCAAAAGCCTTCTACCAGACCCCCATTTGGTCCAGAAAACCATGTGTAATAAAGGGCTAGACCCAGGCACCTCATGCACTGGTTCCATGTATCCAGTGGCTGTGTAAGATGCATCTGGCACCAGAGGGTCTGGTGCCCAGAGGAGATTATTAGGTTTTCTGCCATTGACTATAATGATAAAAATCCTGAGGGATCCCAGGGTTGTGAAGAAGAAAACTATGACCAGTATAACAAGGAATATGATCAGGGCTATGAGTCCTATCATATAAATTTGCAAACAGCATCAGCCAATGATGCTTCACATTTTGAGGAGTTTAATGATGAGATCACTCCAGTCCCAGTTCTTACTAAGGAAGAACCAAAAATAGTTGATATCCTGACTACATCTATGGGTACTACCAGATCTGGCCACATCACATGGTATTCAAGCTCTGGAGAGGAGGAGATGGATGTCTGCTGATGTTGAGAACTCAGCACATGACTCATCCAACTCCAATCCATGTGTTGATCGATCTGGAGGTGGAGTGGAAAATGCCTCCACACATGGCATTAATAATGAGAGAGAGGAAGGTGTACAAAGCATTCATAAAAAGGTTAAGGGATCTAGGCATAACCATCCTCGAGTAATGGTATCCTTACAAGAGTTTCATGCTTTGGTATCCAAGCATAAATACCCTAAACCTATATGATATATATCCTTACCAGATGATTATGATCCTGACCCTGCTATACAGGGAGCATCTGGTTTTTCTTATGATGTTAATGACTATGATTTTGATGCTTATCCTTGTGATTTGGGATCAAATCACTTGACCAACCAAGGAAGTAAAAATTGCATGTGGATGTTAGATTGGGATGCACAAATCATGTGACCCCTTGTTGAGCTGATTTTATGACTTACAGAACATTTCCTAAACCAGCTTTTGGACATACCACTGGTCATGAACCTGTCAAATTACATGGAAAAGGGACTGTTGTATTAAAGTTGGAATCCAACAACTACCTGACATTACATGACATAATTCATGGAGACTTCTCCAAACACCTATGTTCATGAAATCAACTCTTGAAAGATGGTTACAAGAGTTATGCAACAAAAATGCATGAGGTGATTTGCACTCCCAATGGTCATGAAGTCCTTAAGGCAACATGCTTGTCTACTTCATGGTTGCACTGGTTCTATGGAGTTCCTGTCCATTCCTCCAGTGCCATCAAGACCATAGACCTAGGGATTATTGAATTGGATCAATACATTCTTTGGCATAATTGCCTTGGACATCCAGGCATTTCTGTCATTAAAAATTGTTCTCACCATGTTTCCAGATTTCCTGCTGAGCTAATTGTGAAATCCTTACCTACTTGTCATGGCTGTGCCTCTGGCAAAATGGCATCTGACCCTTTTCATGCTTCATCCAAATGAGCTTCTGTGCCATTAGAATTGGTCCACACTGACCTTCTTGAACTTCCTGTTGAGTCTTATTATTGAGCTAAATATGTCTTTACTTTACTTGATGACTACTCCTCTTTTGGATTTTGTCTTTATCTCCAACTCAAGTCTGACACCTTATCTTGATTCTCTGATTGGCTTTCCATTGTTGAATGACAGACTGGTTGTCTTCTTAAGACTTTCCATTCAGATTGAGGGGGAGAGTTTATGGGTACAGAGTTTAAATCACTCCTCAACTCCAAAGGAATAGTTCATGAATTGTCTATTGCTGACCAACCACAACAAAATGGACAAGCAGAACATTTTAATTGCACCATTCTTGAAAAAGTTGGCTCTATCTGCCATCATGCTTGCATACCAAAATGTTTCTGGAATTTTGCCTTTGATGCCACTTTACATGTCTATAATTGCACTCCATTGAGGAGATCCCTTTGGAAAACTCCATGTGAATTGTTTCTAGGCAAGAAACCCAACATCTCATATTTCTGAGTCTTTGGATGTTTAGCCTATGTTTGGATTCCCAAAGATCAACAGAAAGATAAACTTGAACCTCATGCTTTGGAAATGGTTTTCCTGGGCTATGAGCCCAATACCAAAGGATATTGGTTCTTAAATGGCCAGAAGATTGTTATCACAAGAACTGCAAAGTTTGCCAAAGAAGTTTTTCCTTTTTGTAGTATGAATTTAGGAAAGGAGAACAAACCTGATGACTCTGACCTTATCCCTGTGACAGACCAACAACCAAAAGTAACAGATGTTCCTACCAATGATGATTGGATGGATAATGGGCCTGATCAGCCAATGGATGAGAGACCCCAATCTTGACCACAAAGTCCACAACAACAACAAGACCCACCCCAGAATAATGGTGATGATGACCAGGATGCTGGACTTCTGCATATACCACCTAGGGATATCCCACCAAGGGCGAATCCACATACCAATCAAAATGCACCACAAATACAAGATGAATGGGTGCAACATCCTCATAGACCTTATAATGTTCCTTCTGAACCTGGATGACCTCTTATAATTGCTTGGGAAAATCCCAAAAGACCTTGAATCAGAGTTCCTCCTCTACAACCTGGAAATGTATATGGTGAAAGAAGAGACCTGGTCAACATAGAAAAGGAAATTTGAGAGAAAAGAGATGCAATTCATAAAATGGTCAAACAAAGTATCTGTGCTATTCATGAAAAACATCCTCAGCAGAATCTGCAACCATCACAGGAAAAGGATGAACAATCAAAAGTGCAGGACAAACAACCAGAAGCAGGACCTTCACATTTTCCAGGAGCACAAACTGATGAGAGCACAGATGCCTCATTCATGACTTTACTTGCTGTGCAAATTAAACAAGCACTGGAACAGTTTAGGGATATATTAAAACTCCCAAAAGTTGAACAAACCATTTGGTTTGATGCCATGAAGGATGAACTAAAATCAATTGAAGAAAGAAAAGTTTGGACACTTGTGGATCCTCCTCCAGGATGTAAATTGGTCAAATCAAGATGGGTCTACACTATTAAAAGTGATGGTTGTCACAAAGCCAGATTAGTAGCAAAAGGCTTTACTCAAGAGTATGGGATAGACTTCGAAGACACATTTTCCCTGGTCACATGCTTTGAAACAGTGTGGATCCTCCTAGCTCATGCAGCACAGCACAATTGGGACATGGAAGCATTAGACGTGGAAACTGCCTTTTTATATGGCAAGCTAGATGAGGAAATATATATGGAACAACTGGATGGATTTAAAGTCAAAGGTCAAGAGCACAAAGTCTATTGGTTGCTGTGAGCACTCTATGGATTAAAGCAAGCAGCACTCTCATGGAACAAAGAGTTACACCAATCACTCCTTTGGATGGGTTTCCTCCAATCGAAAGTTGATGCCAGAGTTTACTATTATCAATCAAAAGCTGGAACTGTCATATTCTTGGTTTATGTTGATGATGGACTTTTCCTTGCCTCACACAAGAATTTACTTTGAAAGAAGAAAGAAGAGTTTATGAAGAAATGGGAATCAAGAGACTTAGGCAAAGTAAAAGAATATCTTGGAATCCAGATTACTTGAAATCACCAAACCAATGAACTTTGGTTAGATCAGATCCCATACATTCAAAAGGTTGTTAAATGATTCAGAATGGAGCAGGCAACTTCTGTTTGTACACCTTTACCTTCTGGTTACACTCCAGAAAAGGCTCCAGACAATTACCAGTTGAATTCTCAGCTTCAATCAAGATATCAATCAGTTATAGGATCACTTTTATATATGGCTCTGGGAACCAGACCAGACATAGCATATTTGGTTATCCAAATGTCGCAATATATGTCAAATCCAACTGATCTCCATTTTAAACAGGCACTGCATATTGTTCATTATGTGGCATCCACACTGAACCTTTGTCTTCATTATCATGGAAATGAAGCTCAAATTTATGGTTTTGCTGATTCTGATTGGGCCTCTAATAAAGAAACTCATCACTCAACTACTGGCTATGCCATGTATTATGGCAACTCCCTTATTTCATGGAGATCCCAAAAACAGAAAACAATTGCTCTCTCTTCTACTGAAGCAGAATATATGGTGATGTGCAATTCAGCCAGGCAAATTAAATGGCTTGATATGCTCTTCAAGGAATTGTCGTTCAAAATGGACAAGACCATCCACTACTGTGATAATATGGGTGCACGTTTTATTGCAGAAAACCCAGTTTCCAGTGGCCACTCCAAACACATTGACATTCAATGGCACTTTGTTTGTGAATGTGTTGAAGAAGGGTTATTTGCCATAGAATATGTTAACACAACAAGACAAAGGGCTGATGGATTAACCAAGTCCTTAACCTGGCAAAAATTTGAAGAAAATCGCTTGTCATTAGGTCTGGTTAACCGACCAAATTAGAGTGAGGGGGAGTGTTGAAACTATTACTGGCTACTATCACTTACATGTGATCAATATTCTAAGAATAGTTGTTCCATACTATTCTATGGTGTTCTCTCCTACTGGATAATCAAATAACATGTTCCTAGTAGAAAGACAGAGTAGTACCTATATGGCAGGTCCTCTTACTTACAATTATGGTAGTTCTTATCATGGTGTTAGTTGACCTGGTCCATGCACACCACATACATATATATACCCTGTAGAATAGACCACAGGATGTAATGAACAAGCTTGTCTCTTATAACATTCTCAACTCAGAACTACTCTCCAAGTACTCTCAGGTCCAAAGACCAACTGAATCCTAAAGGCAAGTGCTCTGCCCTTGCCCTTCTTTTAACCCCAGATCCTCTGCACAATAATTCCTAGTGGAATAGATCACTGCCTTCTCGAAATTCCCAGAGGACCTGTCTTGAGCTGCCTTGTTAGCATCCTCTTTCTTCTGTGCCTTGATATGGCCAAGCACAACATAATCATATGCTCTATCCATTACATGCTCTTTTGCTGACTGATGCTACTTTGATAGCATTACTGCACTCCCTGGTTGAGGGCCTTCCCTCAGATTAAATGACTCTACCTAGCTACAGATTGTTCAAACTCTGATCAACAGTTAGGAGACCTCTTCCAGTCATTTTCTCTTGTACCTGAACTCCCTGTGACAGTTGTAAGATGCTAGTTTGTCAATATAGAAACTGACTCTGGACTACTACATACTACCCAACTGTACTCTCATACTATGTATACTATCAGACTATGTGTACTGAGTGGGTAACAAACAGCAGCTGAGTGATTGGTGAGTGGTTACTGCAAAGGCACTTGGTGGGCAATAACTTCTCACTAAGCATAAAACATTATATATACCTGACTGATTTTGACCTTGCCCTAATATTAGTATGTCTCATAGGTGCAGGTCAAGAAACATTGTTCAGGTACAGGAAACAGTATCAGAAATATCATGATACAGTTGTATCAAACTCATCACCACAGCTTTTTATGGGCCACACTGCATATCACTCTGGTATATTGACCTGGTTGTCTATCATAAGGGAATTGTGTTCATCTCTATGACTAACATTATGTGTAGCTGCATTGCTATGCAATGGCTCAAGACCATGCCAATCCAGTATATGGTCCCTTTATTTTAATTGAAGTTCCACATTCTGATATGTACACTCATAGGTGCCCTCTTTAATACTGATGCCAAGCACTCCCTATGTGTTGGTGGTCTAAATTCCTAATGTTGAACTGGCAGTAGTGTTCTGTTATTTGCTACTTAAAGCTGAGATGGTGATGGAAATATATTGGCTATAATCAAACAATTGTCAATGCTCATCATGACTTTGTCAGTTATGTAGAAAATGGCTGTAGGCAGCCTCAGTAGTGACTCAACTACTAATATATTAGATGTACCTGTAGGCAGCTACAGGGGATCAGTAAGTAGGAACTACTAGATAATAAGTAGACTTACCCTCAGTAGTGACTCAACTACTGAGGGAACAGTACCAAATGTACTCTAAGTGTGCGCTCTAAGTGCTTATGTAATCAACCAAAAAGCGCACCAAAAATAAGTATCACACAGGGGTGATTCAATCTCCAACAAGTTAAAGGATGGTCCTATACAAAGGTTGGCTTAATTAATTGACTAATGGAACTGGTTCAGGCCACCTGCTAATTGTCCTGTGTGATACACATTATGATATGCCTGCAGGTCTACAATTGAATTTGCACCCCAACCTCTCCCCAACTCCCTCTTTGGTCTCATGCTTATTGTACTTTGTGGGTTGACCATGGCTGCCATTGTGCAAAGCTGCAATGGTCTAGCTGCAGTGCAATAAGTAGCTTAGATCACCAAAGACACTGAAGACACTGTGGGCCATTTAGTGACTGCCAAACAGGCACCTGGTGGGTGATAACTTTTGACCAAGGTTGAAATATATTATTTAACCAACTGATTTTGACCTTGTCCCAAAATTATATTCTGACATACAATCGAATCTTCCACAGAATATGATTTAATAGAAAACATTTTGATGATGATTAAATATATAATCTGATTTTCCATTTTGAGGATGTCTTAATTGTTGTCAAAAGTATATATTCTGACTGACATTTTGAGGCATGTCCAAATATAAAATTCTGCCACATGTAAAATACAATATCAGAATGTAATATTTTGCATTTACCTTCGGAATTATCTTCTGCTCACATTAAAATGTTGAAATCTCCCATGTGTGTGTGGGATGATCAGCGTGAGTCATGCTCTGTTCACGAACTGTCCACAATTGTGTATGGCCAAGCCTCTCACAGTCCCAAGCTCTGGCTCTCAATCCCCTGTCTCCCAACTACAATGGTAGGTCTATAGTAGGTCTGAGACTGACATGTTCAAGTATCTTGTAGTGCAATCATTGGTACCCATGGTCTCGTCGTTCAGCAGCCCACTCTACTCCCCCCACCTGGTCACCATACGATACCATATAAAATATCTCCTGCATTTTGTTGCCATACCTCTCGCTTTTTGAGGTTCCAGTACTACTCAACAAGGGCTCCTGAACGGTGCAATGAATAATGCTATTGTCATCCTGGCTGTGGAGAATTTAAACTTTTTGTGCTTGAGAGCAGTTTCAGATGGTTATGCCTGTATCTTGGGAATGGGTGCACTGATCGGTGTAGTTCCTTTTACTTCATATTGTCCTTCATGTTCCCTACTGTCACCTGCAGTTTCGTGCTGATTGCTCTGGTCGTTGTCCATCAGTGACCTCCCTTTCCCTGTCCTCCTGCTGCCTCATGATGTTGCATATCCCGTATCTCCATTAGTTCAAAGCTGTCCCTCTCGCTTTTTGAGGACAAGGTACAACTCAACCAAAGCTTTCAGGTGATATATGTTAGGTCATGACTGCCACAAAGGGCGTGGAGATGTCCCCAATTTGGTGGAGCATGGTGCCTTCAGACAATTTTGTGGATATCTTGGTACCAGGTTTGCATATTCATGTGGTTTCTTTTTCTACGTGTTTCTCACACTCCTATCCACCATAGCCTTGGGTTTCGTGATACCTCGCACTGCTGTTGTTTGCCACCTCTGCCGATGCTTTTGAGTTTGTGTGGTCAGTTCACAACTGAGGACAATTGAGTTTTCAAGTCACCCTGAGATCATCTCACTGTTGACATTTCCTCTTCGCTGATCACAGATACCCATAGTTTATGGTATCTACTAGTATGTTTAATGGTTGTATGTTCTGCTTTATTGATAAAACAAATTATTCCGAAATTTGCCTGAATTTCATCTGATATGAGTGCCAAAAGGGGCAGTTACAAAAGGTCAAGTAAAAGGCGAGATACTGTCAATTCCGAAATCCATGCATTAATTCCAGCAGTGGTACTTTCTTGACATAGATTCTGTGTATCAACCAAACATGTCAAGATTCTGCTTCAGTGTCAGCAAATGTCATTTTATATTCAATTCTACAGGGAAGGTAGGTGTCTAAAGCCATATAGACTTTTATAATGGGGCCCACCACGTTGTGCTAAATTGCGACCATTACTGACATTATAAAGGTATATCGAGGCTTTATCATAAAAGTTTGTTTTCAGTGATGGAAGCAGTCTTGGTCTGAGGGAACTCCTGCGACAGCCTGACGGCCCGATAGTGTGTGTGCTTGCTTATCAACAAGTGCCTTAATATCAACCAATGACACTCTGCAGCACCATGCTGCACACACTGTCTGTAACTCGAACCATATGTTTTCTGCCTCCTATGACATCCAAAAAACCCTACCACCTCATTATTCATGCCACCTGCACGTTCCAAAAGATCCCGGTGTGCTCGCAAGCCACCTTACTCGGGTGGCAATGGAGCTACTCAACCAAGTATGCCCCCACTAGTACTGACATTCACACTTGTATCAACTGAAGTGACTGTTCAAGACTCTGGTTCTCCCTCAGATAATGGGGGTGTTTGTGATGCCTCAGCGACCAAAACCATTCGCCCAGGTACTTCCCCCAGCTATGGACACGTGGGAGTTATGTTCTTGCCCCTACAGGAGGTGAATACACGTGCTTTTATGTGCTTTAGTGTACTTGGTTACTACTTTTCCAGATTTGCCAACTGGTCCAGGTGTTCTTACTCCTGCATTTGCCAATGTTCAACCTATGGCAGCACAATGTCCTGAGGGCAGTGTAGATGTTTCTGCACTTGCACACGTCAAAGAAGTACCTTTGGGCAAGTGTTTTACTACTGACGAATATGATCAGATTAACAACATCAACAACTAGGGTTGTCATCCTCTCCTTTTCACTTAGATCCTGCGAAGGCTAAAGAGCACATCAATTGTATCTGGCATTTTTGCATTCTCGTCATGGGCAGAGCAAATGCAGGTAAAACAACAATCTTGCAGAGGGTTTGTAACACTACAGATCGACCAGAAATCTTTAATGGAAAGGGGAGAAGGTATTCATATCGCATGTAGTGTTTTCTCAAGATTAAAAACATATTTGGCTATATTCAGGTAGACGCTACTGTGGTGCAGGGCTCGCTGGAGGTGAGACTACTCTGAGTGTGTGTAATATATGTTGAAGGCATCCAGCATGGTTACCACAACATCGAGGATGAGTTGGTCTTCCAGAGTAATCCTTGATTTGTGTTCCATGATTCATGTGGATTTGAGTCTGGGACTGAAGAGGAATTTGACAGGATGAGGGAATTTGTAATGGAGCAGGCTAAAGCAATCAAGTTGGAGAAGAGAATCCATGCCATTTGGTAACCTGACTGACACACTGAGCATATGGAACTGGTTCTAACCATTGGTGTAGGTTTTGTGTTCCTTTGAATGACAGCCACAGGATGGTCGTGGCTGCTGAAAGAAAATTTTTTGATAACTGTGATACAGGGTATGGTAAGTAGATATACAACCTGTGTGGTTGTGTGGATATAGGACTTTTGACAGTGCCTGTGATTCTGTTGGCAACAAAGGCAGATACCTTGGAGCTTCAGGCATTGGAACAGATAGAGGACCAAGGGTTGATTGTGGATGATGAAGGGGTTGAAAACTTGCAAGAGGAAATTCTGAACAACAGTATTGAAAAGCTGAAGGATTGGCTGGGGAAAACTATGTTTCCACCACATGATTATCTGTCACTCACTGGTCAGTACCTGGCATCATCCTATACAGCAGGTTGGTTGAAAAAAATTATTGAAGGAATGCAAAAAAGGGATGCAGAGTGCACACCTCTACTGACATGCACAGCAAATGCTTTGAAAGAAGAAGGATTGCAACAACTACTCATATCAACACAGCAGTCCAACCTGGGGCTGTGTGTGAAATTTGCTATCAATGAGTGAGTGGTAAACCTGAAAATCTGAAGTGAACCAACACATGGGAGTACTTTGAGGAAACACATGACTAGGCAGGGTGGCAAGACTCAACCTGGATATGTTGCATTTGGACTGTCACAATGGTTTCCATATGTAAGGAAGGGAGAATTGAACAAATATAGTGCTGATTATTTAATAGAGTGTGTGTGGGATTGAGAACATTACAGGGTCATCCATACTAAATCTAACTTTTACAATCCAATCCTGCCTTGGTTGACAGTATGTGAGTGTATGCATGATCCATGATGGTGGATGCATGCTGACAATGTTCACTGCCTCCCTGTTGCACTTGGGTTCATAGCTTGTTAGTGGAGTCATGGCAGGTGGTGGTGGATCCATGCTGACCATGTTCACTGCCTCCCTGTTGCACTTGGGTTCATAGCAAGTGAGTGGAGTCATGGCAGGTGGTGGTGGATCCATGCTGACCATGTTCATTGCCTCCCTGTTGCACTTGGGTTCATAGCAAGTGAGTGGAGTCAAGGCCAGTGATGATAAATGCTGCTGACCATTATTCCTTTGACCATTTCACTCTGTCCTTCAGATGGTGAGTTATTTGTGATGTCCAGATCTTGAACATCATTTTGACATGGAATAGATGGTGAGATGAATCAAATCTGTATGTTCAAGCCATTTTAAATATACCAACCCACAGGATGTAGGTCTTTCATTGTGACAGTATATGCCCAAGCCTATTTTTCCCCATTCATTTGTCAGGTTGTTAGTAATGATCTCTGTTCAGGACTGTTCATAACTGTTAATCTCTTTTTTGCAGAATGTATGTTATGATCTGAGTTTCCTGTACAGTGATTTCCAACAATCTTGACAGTTGGTTTGTGGCCTTACTCTCTTAGCTATTTTGAATTCTATGGTCTATGGTTGTCTCATCAGGTTGTGAGTGTCATGTCTATCTTAGTTCTTCTGATACAAACTGATTTTTTGATTTGAAATATTGTAGCCTCTCTTCTCCTCTCCTTCACAATCCCTCTGGATGCCTATATTCCCCACCTTGATGCAAAACTCAAGACAATCTATTGCTGAAAATGGCATTGGTGAATTATATCTGCTCATGGTTAGATGGGATGACACCACTCATGGTTGCAGGTGCCATACTTGTGTTTGAGTACTTATACTTCTTGCTGCAGGCCAGAAATGGAAGGCAGGATTTTCAGGAAGACTTGACTTCAGCTGTGGAACAATATCAAAGTTCAGGTACCTGTGCCAAAGTTAACACACTCATCCAAGAAGCATTTGAGAAGTATGGTGACAATGTGGATGTTTTATGTCCTATCCTTGTAGATATTGCACAACAGAATCAGCTATGTAAGATACTATTTCCCTTGTTTTCATCTACCCTTCACTATTGCACCCAGCAAAGATGCTGAACCACAAGGGTTGACTGAGGCTGCTGTGACATCTTCAGTTCTCTATCAGTTAAGCACATCCCAATAGTTTCCAGGATGGTCATTCATTTTTTTTTTTTGAAAACTTTCATCAGTGCATGAAACTTTCAAGGAACTGGCTTTGTATTTGTGGTTTTGCAATATTTCAGGAAAAATGTTGTTGTTCCCAAATGGTTTCATGTAAATGGCTGTTTCAATTCTCATGTCCACACCACATTCTCAATATAAACACTTCTACAAGAAAACTCGTCTATCTACATGCCATTGTACATGAGCATCACATGATTATGTGCATCAGAGGTAAAGTCTAATATTCTTACCAACACACCAGTCCCCCTGGTGCCAGAAGCATATTGCCTAGGCCCTGATGATGTGGCTGGTGTCATTGCTTTTTTCTCCAGCACCACTGCTGCTACTGGGGAGCAGCTGTACATTTGCTTCAGACATCATGATCAATGCATCCCAATACTGTGCCAGTTGACAGCAGTAGATCTTCTTTTCCTTAGCCATGCTTGATGCAAAATATTTCAACACATTTGTGCAATTGTCCTTGTAAAAGTGAAGCAGATGTTGGTCAGTCCAGTTAATGAAGAACTTGTCACCCAGGACCTGATGTACATCTGCTGGATAGGCTTGTCAAATTTGCTGGATAGATGCTGGTATTCAGCTTCAAATGCAGCAAGAATGTCACCATCTGGTGGGACATCCTTGGAGACATCCTGGAAGTCCGCAGGGGCAGCCAGGAAATCCAACATGATGATGGCTTGCCTAAACATGGGCAGCATACACTGAAGTAGGACTTTCATGTGATCAGGTTACATTATTGGTTGTAAAGTCAAATGCAGCTCACCCCAGCATGACCTGGATAACATTACATGCTGAGTCCAGATTTTGCATTTTCACAGCAGCAGAAGTGTTGGTACTTGAACAGCTTGAAAAGAGCATCAAACATGTCCACATCCCAAGGATCTTGCCCAGGTTAGAATTGCTGACTGACCTGACTGTGCTGAGAGTGGTGTTGATGTACTTGTGTCATGCCACTGCTGAAGGCAATTGGAGCAACACATTCATCATGGTGTTGAATGAGTCTGTCTCTGAGTCTAAATGAGTCAGCAACAGTAGTTGCCTGTGATAGTCATTTCAATGAAAGGACAGTCTTCATGGTTGTGTATGGAATCTAAATAATAAAAATTGTCAGCAAAACCAGCACAACTTGTTGATGGATTGCATTGACAATGCTTGCCTAAGTCAAGAAACCTGACCAACCACACTCCACCTTCCTTTTGGCCTGCCTTGTTGAAAGCATCCTGGTGTGGGGCTTTCAAGACATCAGATATGCCAGTTCCAAGTCTCATCTCTGCCAGCTTATGCTGGTTGAACATGTTCATGTATGATGAGTGCCCCTGCATGTAGGTAATGTGATGATTACAATTATACAGGATGGCCTTGGTGTTTACAGCTCCTTCAAGCCACTTGACACAATTGGTGAATCTAGATGTGGTTGAGCTCTGAGCCACCACAAGGGAGCTCAAGTCAACCACCTCTCACTTGATGCCAACATCCACAGCATTTTCCATGCACCAATTTCTCAGACCATGTTTGTTGATGCCCCTGATGAAGGATGCCATGAATTTGGCATCAATATCATGCAAGTTCACCTGTTGGTGTTCCATCTTTGGTCCCCAGCCCAAGTCATTGTTATCCATGACTGTCATCAAGGCATAACCCAATGTTGCATGGGCCATGTAAGAGTCAATGCAGTTGACCAACTCTTGAATGGGCTTTGTTGGTAGTTCTTGGTCTGCACTGACCAATTTGCTCACTCCCTTTTGCAAGTCAAAGAGGAACTGGTGAGATACTGGACCCTACCATTACACATTGCTGACTTACTGCTGGTGATGCCTTCTTCCCCTTCATTTTTTCCTTGGTAATTTTCTTCTACTGATCATGCATGATGCACTGTCAGCACAACTCATTGATGGACTGCACCAGACCCCTCACCTTGGGCTGTCCCTCTTCATATGCATGTTTGTCACTTCCTTCAATGACTTCCTTTCCCTTCCCCTTGCTGACCTCTGCTTCATTGGTGGTCATGACCTGATGATGATTGTGATGAGTTGGGCACTGCTCTTGGACATGTGATCATACTCACCTCCTTGTCATTGGTACCTGTATCCTTTTCAGAGGTGTCCCTGCCCTCATCTTCAATATCCTCAGTTGTCCCTGCCACCACCTCCATGGCACTGCCTGTGGAGCCCTGCAGAGTGACAAACAATTGAGCATCAGCATGACTTGACCCATGCAACTGTGCTCACCTCTGTGGTAGTATTAGTTGCATCAACTACTTCAGTCATTCCAATTATGACAACTGACAGGCCTGGAGTCTATGCATCATCATATAACAATGAGCACAATCCATTGATGGATTGTGTTATGCTTACCTGTTGAACTGTGTCCAGGTTGATTGCAACATCCTAGATGACAAGCATAAACTGTTGATGGATTGCACCATGAAAATAATTTGAACAGGACTTACATTGAGAGCAGTGTTGTGAGTGGACTTGAGCAAAGTATCAACTCATAATACCAAAACATGAGTAAGAGAATGTTTGGTTACTCACATCCATTGGCAATCTGTTTTGGTTTGTTTGTTCAAGTCCTCAATGTAGAAGGTAGTGGTTGAGAGTCAAGAGGTGAACTGGCATAGCCACAAGGAAAGCAATGCTTATATGCTCATGTGACTGGCCCTGGTTCTAGAGGCAAAATCCATTGATGGTTTGTACCCAGAAAAGACAATGATTGGTGGTTGTTGGCATGGCTGAGTTGGTGATTGTTCTGAGGCTCATGGTGATGAGAATGGTTATCATTGATGACATCATTGGTTCCACTCTGCCACTCCAAGATGAATTCTGGCTGTCAATGCCCAAAGTATGAGTATGCTGTTATGCTACCAAACTGATGCTGCCAAGAGGGTCATTGTCATGCATTTCTGGCCAGGCCATTGGTAGCTCCCCTTTGTGGGTAAGATATTTGCAGAATTATTCAATCTGGATGTGGCATGCCCCAGAAGATGAAGTGTGGCTGAACAATGGCTACCATGTCTTGACAATCCATCAATGGTTTGTGCAAAGCATGTTGGGATGTCATGATACATATATCTTTGCAGGAGGCTAATCTACCTACTCTACTTCATTTTTGCTCCATATCCATGTACCACATGAACAGCTCTATGAGGGGCTGAAGTCAAATTATACCAGGTAAACCTACAAAGTTGTAACAAGATTCATGGGATATTGTAACTGAGGGCCATTTTGCACCATAAACCAGTACCACTCTGGGAGGTCCCATGACTGAAATATTTTTTCCATTTCTATGAGAAATTCATGTTTAAGATGTTCTGAGTCTAGCTAACTACCTGGTATTATATGATTTAGTTCAGTGGCTGTGCAGTTGTGAAACATGGTGTCTGTATTTTACAACTCCACTGCAGTGATAGTATGATAGTATGTGATAGTCTTTATAGTACTTAAATGCATGTGACATCCAACAAACCAGGCACACAATCTCAGGGGAAAATCCATGATGAAATTTAAATGAACTATGATATACATAATACTTGATCTATTGGCAACATTGGGACTGAATCTCTCCAGGATGATAGCCATGCAAAAAGGGAACTTATAGAGAATGTGCAAATATGGGGGATAGGTGAAGTTCACAGATGAAGGGTTAACATGATGAATGATCAACATTATCAGTGGGAGCATTCAGGTATCTAAG
Organism: Pisolithus sp. B1; assembly: GCA_024663435.1. Classification (NCBI taxonomy): domain Eukaryota; kingdom Fungi; phylum Basidiomycota; class Agaricomycetes; order Boletales; family Pisolithaceae; genus Pisolithus; species Pisolithus sp. B1. Next base: position 532,062 of record JANFAA010000022.1, on the reverse strand, counting down.
AACAAGATGGATGAATTGAGTTGGGGCTTAAAATCCAGCATACTTTGTATGTATGTGCTAGTGGGAGCAAATGATATATATCACCTAATTTACAAGGTGGAGGGTAAGAGGATAACAAGGCAAGTAAGAAAAGATGATGGCTTCAATGAGCATGTATGAGGGAAATCAATCAGACCTCAGGAGAGGGAAGACGTGCAGAAGAAGATGGGCATGGCTTGGTGAATGTGACATTCTGAAGCCTTGTTGAATGTGATTTGGGTGGGACAGGGATCATGGAACATGTAGTGGTTGAGGTGGACATGCATGGCATAGTGAGTGAAGGGAGAGGAAGAGGGGTGAGATGATGATGGGCTAGACATGTGATATACCAGTTGCAGATCTATAAAAGGATGGATTTGAGAGGAGATAGGGAACAGAGTGCAGGGATGGGACCTTTGATACATCTGATGTCAATGATGGATGTATGATCACTATCAACAAGCTCAAGAGGTAGCATGGAATGAGCAAGTTTGAGAATGACATGGTTAAGATAAATGGACCTGAGAGAGGAAAGTGAGATGTATGCTGAATGGAGAGGTAGAACATCCTGCATGAGATAGAACCATTGGACAAGGACCCAGATGACCTGCATGAGGAACATGAAGGGAAATAGGACAAGAACATGGAGAAGGACAATGGACAGTTTCTGATGGCAGAGGTTGAAGATAGATCAACTTGACAGTAGAAAACCAATACATCACGAAGTCTGGGGAACCATCATCACAAAAAGAGATTCAATCTGTGGGGTGGATGATGATGCTGTAAATAAGGACAAGAATGGGTGGAGGGAAGGGTCAAAGTTGAGAGAGAGAATGTCCATATTACCAGCAGCCAGACAAAGGATGGAGGGTCTTTGATCAAGTTCATCAAAGTCATAGATATCTGAGGGGGGAGAGCCAGTGAGATCAGAGGGAAATTTTGGAGACAAGATTAGAAAGTACAATTGACCCAGTATGTCTGCTGGAGGTGGTGGAGGCAGTGGAGTGGCAGTGGAGCATGCATGGTGGGGAGGAAGGAAGGAGCATGTGAGCAAGTTGCATTGGCAGAAATGGATGTTTGTCTGGAGGAAGTCATCATGAAGGGACTTTGAGGATTAACTGAAGAATGTGAGTGAGGCATGTGAGTGCAGGATGTGGCAGAATGAAACTTGTACTGACCCAAGTATGACCATGCAGAAGGAAGGTTGATGTGGACATAGACTTGGAAATCCTGCAAAATTGGAATGACAGGAAATGCACAGATGAGACAATGATGAGAAGTGTGAAAAAAAGGTGACAACACCAGCTTGAATGACACATAGCATATAGCACAAAATTGATGGAGTGATAAATGTGTGAATACCTTCATTCACAGATCACATATGGGTAATGCCTTTTTGGGTATCACAACATATATGTTTTTGAACACCAGATGGGATCTTGTTGTAAGTAAATGCATGATAGGGATGGACAATTTTGTTGTACACTGGTGGAACATAGTGCTACTATACTAAGCAAGATCATCACTCATAAGGACATCTCCACAATTATCTGTATTGCTTGTGGTGGCATATTGGGGGTGTCAATATCACTTGGACTGGGGGTAGGGCTGGGACAGAAATGCTTTGCATCTCTGTTACCTGTTTGTGCATGAGAATGGAATTCACATGGCATGGTTGTTGAATTGGAATGAAACCAAAGACACTCACAGCATTCAGAAATAACAGATGACACTGAAAGGGAGGTCTGATGTTTCTGTTGGGGGATTGATGGGTTTCTTGCATATCCTTGGTGAGAGGGGGATTTGTCTCTGCACTGGTTAGGGACAGCATGAGATGGCATCCTTTGACATGACTGAAGCTGAATTTGGAGTGGGGAATGTAGATATGTTGAAACATGGAATGATTGTGCATGATGGAAGGCGGTAAAATTTTTAGATGAATTCCACAAGAGAATGGAAGTGCAAGAGATGCAGCTTACCAGCAACAGACTTCCCCTTGTCTTGAGAAGCATCCCCTCTACCCTTGTCAGGATCAATGCCCATCAACTTCAACCCCACACTGACAACCTCAACATCATCATCCTTATCAACAAAGAAATCACTTTCACTTGAATGACTTGATGCATGAGCTGTGATGTCTTTGTTCATATACAGTGAGTGAAAAAACGTGTGCAATGTTTGGCTGTTTTGTACTAAGTCCAGTGTAGCGCCATGAGGCGTGGGAATCATGCTTAGCCTTGGTGAGGTGGGTGGTAGTACTCGCTCTTGGCTACAAAATGGTCCCAGGGTCATGTGATTTGGTGCAGTAGTCATTGAGATATGTCCATTATAAAACAGCTACACCATTGCACATGTTTATTCACTTTTGGGCTGGAAGTAAAATCTGAGTCAAATGAAGAGATAATTGTGGTTGTTTGGTCCTACAAACAAAGATACACATATAAACATTGTGTCTGAGTTTGAACAAGTTCACACGCTTCTTTATTTCCAACCTTTACCACCATGAGATCCATCTCCTCCACCCAAAGGAATACTATCCTCACTATGCTTGATTCTGGTCATTCTCCTTCCTCTATTGCCTCCAGTACTGGCCTACATCGCTCTACCATCTCTAGACTTCGTTCCAAGGAGCGTTCCAGCCTGCAGAAGTCCACTGGAGGTCGTCCATCCAAGCTTTCCCCTGCTAATGTCCGCCATGCCATCCACCTCATCTCAACTCAGAAGGCAGACAATGCTGTGCAGGTGACCAAAACTCTCACCAATGTCATCAACCAGCCCCTCCACCCAAATACTGTTCACCAGCACCTGAAGAAGACTGGTATGAAGGCTGTGGTAAAGCGAAAACGACCTATCCTCTCTGCCAAGCATCGCAAGGCAAGGTTGGACTTTGCCTATGCCCATAAAGATTGGACTTTGGAGGACTGGAAGAGGGTGGTATGGTCTGATGAGACTAAAATTAATCGCCTGGGGTCAGATGGGCACAAATGGGCATGGAAAAAGCCAGGGGAGAAGCTGAATGATAGGCTAGTAGAGGGGACACTGAAGTTTGGAGGAGGGTCTCTCATGATGTGGGGCTGTATGACCTGGGAGGGTGTTGGGTATGGCACCAAGATTGATGGTAGGATGGACGGAGACCTCTACCTCCAAATTTTGAAGGATGAACTACAAGATTCCCTTGAGTATTATGGTCTCCATCCTCCTGACATCATCTTCCAGCAGGACAATGACCCCAAGCACACCTGCAAACAGGTCAAGGAGTGGCTAGAGGAGCAGGATTTTAGGACTATGGTATGGCCTGCACAGTCCCCTGACCTCAACCCCATAGAACATGCCTGGGGTTACCTCAAGAGGAGGCTTGCAGAGTATGAGCATCCACCCAAGGGAATACTGGAGTTGTGGGAGAGGACTCAGGTGGAGTGGAACAATATGCCAGCTGAAGAGTGTCAGAAGTTGATTGAAAGCATGCCTAGGAGGGTGGAGGCAGTGATTAAAGCAAAAGGAGGCTATACCAAGTACTGATATTCCCCAAATACCCCTCACTTTTCAAAAGTGAATAAACGTGTGCAATGGTGTAGCTGTTTTATAATGGACATATCTCAATGACTACTGCACCAAATCACGTGACCCTGGGACCATTTTGTAGCCAAGAGCGAGTACTACCACCCACCTCACCAAGGCTAAGCAGGATTCCCACGCCTCATGGCGCTACACCGGACTTAGTACAAAACAGCCAAACATTGCACACGTTTTTTCACTCACTGTAGTATCTTTGTCATCTTGGGAGGCAATGGGATGTCAGATGACTCTAAAAGTGGAAGTTGGCTGGAGATTGGGTGCTGTGCCCCAAGGTCAGTGATGGGAGTGAAAAACAAGATGCATGGAACACACAGAGGCTGGACCATGTCCACCTTAGAAAGTTTTTCTTGCTCATCCTCCTCCTTGGACTGAAGGACAAGGCATGTTTGAGTGAATGACTCCTTGGCTGAATTTGTTGGGGAGTTCCAGAATGCAACTGTCAGCCTCTCTGAAGGTGATTCAGCATCTGAAACAGATGTGACAGTGCCTTGGGCAGCCAGACATTGGACATAGGCATTGACATTCAGTGCCTGATCCATGTAAGAAAAGAGAGTTTGGGTTAGACCAAATGGGGAGGGATGAACCTGCACAAGAGATACAATCAAGGCATGAATGTCAGGTATGGTGGATGGTCTATCATGCAAAAGGGCAGTGTTGGTGGTATCCTCCAAAGTGATGCAGTTGGACTTGACAGTCTGTATGATCTTCTGTAGCTGTGACTGCTGGGAGCCATGAAGTGAGGCTGTATTGAACAGGGAAATTTCTTGGGACAGCTCAAAGAGGATGACTTCACTTCAGTCAACCACCTATGGGGACCTATTAGGTCTATATATTCTTATAGATGTATTGGCCTAATAGGTGTCAACTGGTTGGGAGTCCCCAACCTCTGGAGATTCTCCACCTCATGGCTGGGGAATCTCCAGACCTGCCATGCAATAGATGCTGGAGAAAGTGGGGGAAATCCATTTGTCCAAAATAAATACATTTTGGGTGTCAATATATTGGAGTGGCTGGGGTCCAAATATGATTTTTCCCAGATATTACCTGCATCTCCTGGGTATTCCCCAGGCTGAATTGACCAACTTCCCAGTCCAAACCTGGGCATTCCCCATGCTGATATGACCTACCATGGTGGCAACTGGGGTTTCTCCAGGCTAAATTAGCCTGCTTTCCAGTTCAATTCTGGGCATTCCCCATGCCAATTTGACCTAACAATGGTGGCAACTGGGATTTCTCCAGGCTAAATTAGCCTACTTGCCAGTTCAATTCTGGGCATTCCCCATGCCAATTTGACCTACCAATGGTGGCAACTAGGAGTTCTCCAGGCTAAATTAACCTGCTTGCCAGTTCAATTCTGGGCATTCTCCATGCCAATTTCACCTACCAATGCTGGCAACTGCAATTTCTACAGGCTAAATTAACCTGCTTGCCAGTTCAATTCTGGGCATTCCCCATGCCAATTTCACCTACCCATGGTAGCAACTGGGATTTCTCCAGGCTAAATTAACCTGCTTGCCAGTTCAATTCTGGGAATTCCCTATGCCAATTTGACCTACCCAGGGTGGCAACTGGGATGTCTCAAGGCTAATTTAAACTGCTTTCCAGCTCAATTCTGAGCATTCCCCATGCCAATTTGACCTACCCATGGTGGCAACTGGGATTTCTCCAAGCTAAATTAACTCACTTTCCCACTTCAGTCAACACCCTACAGGGACCTATTAGGTTCATATATTCTTACAGATGTTATGACCTAATAGGTGTCAAGTGGTTGGGAATACCTGACACCTGGGGATTCTCCAGAACATGCCTGGGGAATCTCCCACATAGCAGGAATGGCTGGGGTCCTGATATGATTTTCCCCATGCCAAATTGGCCTGTCTCAGGTGGCAGCTGGATCTTCTCCAGCCTAAATTGACCAAGGTCCCAGTATGACCCCGGGCATTCCCCATGGCAAATTGACCTGGCCCTGGTGGCAACTGGATCTTCTCCAGGCTAAATTGACCCACTTCCAGTCCAACCCTGGCCATTTCCCATGCCAAATTGACTGGTCCCTGAAGGCAATTGGGTATCCTCCAGACTAAAATGGACCCCCCTACTTGGCTAAAACTGGGCATTCCCCATCCTCTTTTGACCTACCCTAGGGTAGCAGTTGGGACTTTCCCAAGGTAGGTTGACCCCTTCTGTAGTCTGTACCTGGACATTCCCCAGTAAAATTGACCTACAGTATTCCTAGCGATAACTGGACTTCTCCTGGGAATTCCCAGGCTGAATTGACCTATGCCTGGTCATAATTGGGTTGTACCCAGGCTCAATTGAACCCTGTTCCATTGCAAACATGGGCATGCCATATGCTAAGTTGAGCTAGCCCAGGTGGCAGCTGGCCATTGAACAGGCTACACCTGGATATTCCCCATGCACATTTGACTTACCCCTGGTGAAAGAATTTCTGGCATTCCCATGCCAAATTGACATCACTATGACCATGCATAGCACCTTGGAGATTCTCCAGGGGGGGCTTGCAGAATCTCCATGACAGGTTGGAGATTCTCCACAGTGAATTGGGGATCCTCCATGACAGGTTGGAGATTCCCCAAGGGCACATGGAGATTCACCACAGTGACTTGGAGATTCTCCATGACTGGTTGGAGATTGCTCATGGCAGGTTGGAGATTCTCCACAGTGAGTTGGAGATTCTCCATGACAGGTTGGAGATTCCCCAAGGGGTCATGGAGATTCTCCATGGCAGGTTGGAGATTCTCCATGACAGGTTGGAGATTTCCCATGGCAGGTTGGAGATTCTCCACAGTGAGTTAGAGATTTTCCAAGGGGTCATGGAGATTCCCCATGGCAGGTTGGAGATTCTCCTTGACAGGTTGGAGATTCCCCATGGGGTCATGGGGATTGCCCATGGCAGGTTGGAGATTCTCCACAGTGAGTTGGAGATTCTCCATGACAGGTAGGAGATTCCCCAAGGGGTCATGGAGATTCTCCATGGCAGGTTGGAGATTCTCCACAGTCACTTGGGGATTCTCCATGACAGGTTGGAGATTCTCTATGTCATTTTGGAGATTCCCCACAGTGATTTGGGGATTCCCCATGACTAGTTGGTGATTCCCCAGGGAGGCATGGAGATTCTCCATGGAGGTATGCAGAATCTCCATGGTAGGTTGCCACTTCTCCAGGGTGGGCTTGGGGAATCTTCATGACAGGTTGGAGATTCTCCTTGGCTGGTTGGAGATTCTCCACAGTGACTTGGGGATTCTCCATGGTATGTTGGAGATTCCCCAGATGGGCATGGAGATTCTACAGGGGGCCTTGGGGATTATCCATATCAGGTTGGTGATTCCCCAGGGGGGATGGAGATTCTCCATGGCATGTTGGAGATTCTCCAGGGGGTATGGAGATTCTCCATGTCAGGTGGGTGATTCCCCATAGGGCTTGGAGATTCCCCTGTGAGGCTTGGGGATTCTCCCTGTCAGGTTGGAGATTCCCCAGTGGGCCATGGGGATTCTCCATACACAGTTGGAGATTCCCTATATGAGCATGGAGATTCTCCATCTCAGACTAGAAATCCCCCAAGTCTATGCAGAGATTTCTCATGTCAGTTCCAGCTTCTCCAAGGTGGCTTGGGGATTCTCCATGTAAGGTTGGACATTCTCCAGAGTGGCATGGAGATTCTCTATGTGGTGTTGGATATTCCCCATGGGGGACATGGAGTTGACTAGCAAAGGAGTAGTGCAGCTCAGCTGCAAAAGTGTAGTCTAGTTCACTTTGAAAATTGTGCAGTGGTGCACATGGTGGACTACCAAAGTGTAGTGTAGTTCATTAGCAAAAGTGTTGCTGAATTCATTACAAAATGTGTAGTGGTCTGCATGGTTGACTACAAAAGTGTAGTGTGGTTAGGTAGAAAGATTGATAGTTGTTTGCACTTTTGACTGCCAAACTGTAGTGTAGTTGACCAGCACAGGTGCTGTGTAGATCATTAGCAAAAGCATGGTCCAGTTGAAAAAGAAATTGTGTAGAGGGCCACATTTTTGACTATCAAAGTGTAGTGTAGTTGACTAGCAAATGTGTACTGTAGTTAACTACCAAAAGTTTGATTAGCACAAGTGGGCTGTAGTTCATTAGGAAAATTGGCTGCAGTCCACATTTCTGACTACCAAGTTGTAGTGTGGTTGACTAGCAAAAGAGTAGTGTATGTCATTAGGAGAAGTGTGGTATAGTTCATTAGGAAAAGTGTAGTATGGTTCATTAGGGAAAATGGTAGTGGTCTGCATTTTTGAGTAATGAAGTGTAGTCTAGGTCAATAGAAAAAGTATAGTCCAGTTCATTAGGAAAAGTGGTGGTCTGGATTTATGACTACCAAAGTGTAGTCTAAGTCATAGCAAAAGTGTACTCTACTTCATTAGGAAAAGTTGTAGTGGTCTGCATTTTTGACTACCAAAGCATAGTCTAGTTGACTAGTAAAAGTGTAGTCTAGGTCATTAGCAAAAGTGTACTCTAGTTCATTTGGAAAAGTGGAAGTGGTCCACATTTTTGACTACCAAAGTGTAGTATACTTGTTTAGTAAAAGTGTAGTCTAAGTCATTAGTGAAAGTGTAGTCTGGTTCACTAGGACAAGTGTTAGTGGTCTGCATTTTTGACTACTGAACCATAGTTTACTTCATTAGCAAAAGTGTAGTCTAGGTCTTTAGCAAAAGGGTACTTGAGTTCAATAGGAAAAGTGCTAGTGGTCAACATTTTTGACTACCAAAGTGTAGTCTACTTGACTAGCAGAAGGGTAATCTAGGAAAGCATAGCCTACCTGACTAGTAAAAGGGTAGTCTAGGCCATTAGCAAGAGTGTAGTCTACTTGACTAGCAAAAGGGTAACCTAGGAAAGTGTAGTCTACCTGACTAGTAAAAGGGTAGTCTAGGCCATTAGCAAGAGTGTAGTCTGGGTCATTAGCAAAAGTGTAGTCTAGGTCATTATCAAATGCACACTCCAGTTCATTAGGAAAAGTGGTTGTGGTCCACATTTTTGACTACCAAAGTGTAATCTAGTTGACAGCAAAAGTGTAGTATAGTTGACTAGCAAGAGTGTAGTATAGTTGACTAGCAAATGCATAATATAGTTCATTAGGAAATTTGGTGGTAGTCTGCATTTTTAACTACCAAAGTGTAGTGTATTTGACTAGTAAAAGTGTAGCCTAGATGACCAGCAAAAGTGCAGCATAGTCCATTAGGAAATTTGGTAGTAGTCCACATTTTTGACTACCAAAGTGTAGTCTAGCTGACCAGCAAAAGTGTAGTATAGTTCATTAGGAAATTTGGTAGTAGTCTGCATTTTGACTATCAAAGTGTAATCTAGTTAACTACCAAAACTGTAGTCTAGTTCATTAGGAAATTTGGTAGTGGTCCGCATTTTTGACTACCAAAGTGTAGTGTATTTGACCAGTAAAAGTGTAGTCTAGTTCATTAGGAAATTTGGTAATGGTCCACATCTTTGACTGCCAAAGCATAGTGTATATGACTAGTAAAAGTGTAGCCTAGTTAACTACCAAAACTGTAGTCTAGTTCACTAGGAAATTTGGTAGTGGTCTGTATTTCTGACTACCAAAGTGTAGTCTAGCTGACCAGCAAAAGTGTAGTATAGTTCATTAGGAAATTTGGCAGTAGTCCGCATTTTTGACTACCAAAGTGTAGTGTATTTGACTACCAAAGTGTAGTGTATTTGACTATCAAAGTGTAGTGTATTTGACTACCAAAGTGTAGTGTATTTGACTAGTAAAAGTGTAGTCTAGTTGACTTCCAAAGCTGTAGTCTAGTTCATTAGGGAATTTGGTTGTAGTCTGCATTTTTGACTACCAGAGTGTAGTCTAGTTGACTAACCAAAGTGTAGTGTGATTCATTAGCAAAAGTGTAGCCTAGTTCATTAGGAAAATTGGTAGTAGTCCGCATTTTTGGCTAGGAAATAAGGTTTACAATTGATTACCATAACACATCAGATTTTGAGAGATTTAGGATAGCTTTTAATGAGTAATTAAATGGAAAGACTGTACTTAAAATTTAGTTTCACATTTGGGAGGTGACAATATTTCAAATACACACATGGACATTCATCTAGATTTAAAATATTGTTGCCTCCAAAATGTGAAACTAAATTTTAAGTACAGTCTTTCCATTTAATTACACATCGAAAGCTATCCTAAATCTCTCAAAAGCTGATGTGTAAGTATGCCATCATTTTATTAGCTGAATTGCCGAGTGCCTGCCCTGCGGCTTGAGCCGAGGTCCCCACAATGTGGCTGTGTGACACATTGTTCCTAATTAATGCCACTTCCCTCCACTCCGCTTTTTTGATTATGTAAGCAAAAATGCGGCCTCAACTGACTTATTTCTGCCTCACAACCCTTCCTCCTTACAGTTTTCCATGTTCTACTACATCACAGTCCATTTAGAACATTCCTCCCCTCATATTTGCCTGCTTATTTCATCCAATTTATTGCAATACATGGGAATTAACACAAATAGGGGAAAAATGCGAACTCTCTTCCCATTCCTGTAGTTCTTCATGTATTCCTATGAAAATTCATACCCAGGTTTCCTTTATATGCCTCTACAACATATCAAAATTATAGATCATCCCAGCCATCCTGTCTTTATATATGACCAGTTCTCCTCCTCCCCCTGTAGACATGAATCCTCCTCACTGAATGGAGTTCTGGAACCCTGGGAACATGGGAGGGGCATCAAACCATCACTTTGTGCAATCATTTGTATGGTTTATAGGACAAGTAGGGTGTGGGTCCCCCTTTTCACCTTTATCCTGGCATGGTCATTACCACTCATCCACCTTCTAAACCAATCTTTTAATGTTGGGGACGGGTTCCTACCATGTATGTCTACCAATTCATGCAGTTTCAGTTGCATCCAATAAGTATTAAATGTGCTAGAAGGCTGCCAAGTTTTTTGGACCATGGAAAAGTGCACAAAGATGGAGAACTGGTCATATATAAAGATAGGATGGCTGGGATGATCTATGATTTTGATATGTTGTAGAGGGTAGGTCAAATTGGCATGGGGAATGACCAGAATTGAACTGGAAAGCATGTTAATTTAGCCTGGAGAAATCCCAGTTGCCACCATTGGTAGGTCAAATTGGCATGGGGAATGCCCAGAATTGAACTGGCAAGTAGGCTAATTTAGCCTGGAGAAATCCCAGTTGCCCTGATTGGTAGGTCAAATTAGCATGGGGAATGCCCAGAATTGAAGTGGCAAGCAGGCTAATTTAGCCTGGAGAAATCCCAGTTGCCACCATGGTAGGTCATATCAGCATGGGGAATGCCCAGGTTTGGACTGGGAAGTTGGTCAATTCAGCCTGAGGAATACCCAGAAAATGCAGGTAATAGCTGGGAAAAATTATATTTGGACCCCAGCCACTCCAATATATTGACACCCAAAATGTATTTATTTTGGACAAGTGGATTTCTGCCACTTTCTCCAGCATCTATTGCATGGCAGGTCTGGAGATTCCCCAGCCATGAGGTGGAGAATATCCAGTGGTTGGGGATTCCCAACCAGTTGACACCTATTAGGCCAATACATCTATAAGAATATATAGACCTAATAGGTCCCCATAGGTGGCTGACTGAAGTGATGACTTCAGCAGGATCCATAATGATTCCATCTGGCCATGAGAAGGAGACCTTACTCTTGAGGGATTTGTTGACCTGGAGTTTTTTTGTCAAGGGTCATTTTTTGGATGGTCAGTATGCTGACAGTGACACAACAGTGAAGAGTGAAGTGTTTGATGAGATGTTGCAGGCAGCAAGCACCTGAATGCATGCCAGAGAGTTGCAAGGTATGATAATGGGCTATGATGACACTCTTGACAACAGAGGCACAAGTGAGGATGTGGAGATTTCAGATATGAGAGGGGTCAGAGACAGATGACCACTCCCATGTGTGCCATGGTATGAGGTGTTGACCCTGAAAGTGATTTTGGGTGGCATTGGAGGAGAGGTTGGAGACATGAGTCCATGGTTGGTAAAGTGGGACATGGGGATGGAGTGCCCTTTTGCAGAGGATGTGAGGATGGTGATGACATCTTGAATCTCCTGTTGGAGGGAAGGGATATGGTTGAGTGATTCATCCTTGACCTTCTGCCTGTGGACTGCATGCTGATCCCTCAAGTCAGGCAGCTGCATGTCTGTGTCAGCCTCCTTGTCTTGCACATCAGGTTTTGCATCACTGTCATCTTTGTCCTCATCTGGGATGTGCTCTCCATTCTCAAATCCATTGTTTGCAGTCTTACCTTTGCCCTTTTCTGACACAGCAGTAGATCTGGAACCAAATGCAGCAAGGAGCTCTGACTGTTTGATGTAGTGAGGTGGCATGGTGAGATGTGTGAGAGAGGATACCATGTTTATGTAAGCAGGATAATGGTGGAACAAGGTGGATATGACCTATGGATAGTACAATGTTTTTCAGGTGGTGTGGAGAGGATAACAAAGACAGAAAAAGATGTTGTACAAACCTCATCACAAACAGCAGAATGCCTCTTTAGCAAGATCGATGGATGACCCATTATGGCCCAGATCATGTCTGCAGAAGCTGATCCAGGGGACCATTCTTGCAGGAATACCTTTGGGAGTATATGTATGGCAACCACCATGAAGAAACCTGTAGCATATAGATGAATCATTTGATGCCAAGAACTCAAACATGACATGGGCATGCATTGGGGAGGAAGTGGGAAATGCACAGAAAGAGCAAAGCAGGGACTGACCTCTGTATAGTGTCATCAATCTTGGAGAGATAATTGGCAAGTGTGAGGAAAACAGAGGATATCATGAATGGGAAGTAGAGAATCCTATGGTGGAAGATGTCACAAGCAAACACTATGTGGACCCTTCTTGCACAACCCCTGATAGTGATTGCAATGTCAGAGAGCTCAGAGAGCTCAGAGCCCAGATCTCCACATTTATCCATGGCTTTGATGATATCTTTGGGACATGGTCAGTGTACTGGGCATAAGCAGTGACCCACTGTGGAGAAGATGGATTTCCAAAGTGATCAAGAGCAGGGGAATGCAGGATAGTCATGGCAAAGCCCTCATGGAAGACATTCCTCATCCCACTGCTGATTGCATCCAGGATTGGCATTGCAGATCTGAGCTGCAAGTAGATGTGGCATATATTCTGCTGTGTGGATTTGTCCTCAGGATCTCTCTTGATTGCATCAATTGCATCATCCATATCTGATGAGTCAAGTTCCACAGCATTGAAGCAAAGATACAGCCACTTCTTGAATTTCTGCACCAGATAGGCAGGGATCTGTGATGTGACCCAATGGAAGCAGATGAATCAACCTCTGAGTAGAAGAATCACACATGCTTGCTTGGAACTCACCCCTCCATAACTTGATGTCATCATATTGTAGAACTGGGTGAATTTCATTATGTCTGAATGCCAGTAGTGTGTTCCAGCAGCATCAAAGAATGACATCATGTCCCAGACATAATCAAGATGGAGCAGATTGCTTTGCTTTGCTGGGTTCCCTTTGATGTGAGTGATGTCAGATATGTCCCTAAAATCCTTGTCAATCACACTGATAATCTTGTATACTTGTATGAGTCTTTCCATGGGAGGTTCCACATAGACATGTTTCATCTCATTCCAGGATATGTGCAAAGCCAATGTTTTCACCATCTTGCCTGTAGCAAGTGTCAGGTTGGTGCTGATGGTAAGAAGGAAGTTTTTCAGAGATAACCCAGTCAACTCATGCAAAACAAAAGCTGCCAGAAATGCACAGACCACACCTGCATTGATAATGTCCTTTTTTAAAAATAGAAACAAAAAACATGACTGGCATGGGCACATATGTACAGTAAGAACATACACATGACATGACATACCTTCATATCATGCATTTTTGAGACTGATGGAAATGCACAAATGCAGTGGTCCAATGAGAGGTATGTTGGGTGTTGTGTCATGTTGTCTTCTACACATATCCAACTATGTTCATTTTGTATGATTGAGAGCCATAGTTATGATGAGATGGCAGATGGACTTATGATAAACAATGGATTCAACTCACTTTTGTTGTACATACAACACCACCAGCCATTGGCTGCTGTATGCCAGAATCCCTTCCAATGTCTGTTGATCCACCTTGTCCTTTGTATTCATCCTCTCAATGTCATCTGTGGTTATGCTGTCAGTGTCTGCTGACAGTACTGCTTCTTCCTGCTTCTTACATTCAGCCAGACTTGCCTTTTTCTTAGCATACCAGTCCTGTAATGCTGTGAGTCTGTGTTGACCTCCTGCTGCCATGATCCTGAAGCCTTTTGGCAGTCCCTGCCTAAGTTTTAGTTCCAGGAGTTTTTGTCCCTCATCCAGCATGAGCATGTACAATCTGTCTTCAATGGTTGACTTGTCCATGACAAATGGCATGGCATATGTACAAGTAATTGAAACTATCCTCTCTGTTGATGCAGAACAAATTTCCCAGGAATGATACCTGTGCTGGCACAAGTTGGTGTGGGTTCCATAGGCCAAATTGCAACAATTTGCTATTTTCCAGGACGTCATAGTGCACAGAGCCCAACAGCACTTTCTTTACCTGCTTGTTCAGTGCATTTGCCTCTATGATTTCCTTTTCCAGTTGGGGTCCTTCCCCTGGTTGCATATCTTGGAACAATGTGTCCTTTACCTTCATCTGTTGAATCATTATCTCAGCCCAGACCATCATCAAAATATATGCATGTGGTCATCACTTACCTTGCTAGACCCTGCTACTTTTGCCATACCAGCCTTCCTGCTGTTGACCTTCTGTTTTCTGGGCAGCATGTCATAGTGTAGTAGTATCACATTGTTGCAGTCAACCAATGCCACAGCAATTCAGAGATGTGATTCAGAGGGAGGATATTCTGCAGATACCAAGATAACCTGTCAGTATATATGTCAGTAGTGTCTCAATCATAATAGCTCCAGGCTTATACATTTGTCCATTCTGGAGTACATACACATGGTCTAGTACTTACAATGATTTCACATTCCATCCTCATGTGTGATGCAGATCACACCATGATGGGACTAAGCATCCATTGTGCTTGATCATTCACAGAATTGTAATATTAGTCATACAATCTCAATTTTGCAGGCATCTGCTGCCAGTCTAGACATGCCAATGCATACCAACACCAAATTCCCACTATGCTAACCCTCACACATAAATAATAGTTGGTAGAAATGCAAGTACCCCAGCATCCATATCATATGGAGGCACAGCATTTTCAATTCAGCAACAGATTCATGTCTATATTTATATACCATGACAAGTAGACTACCTAATGGTATTTTAGAGGAAAAAATGAATGCTTCATGACTTGTGTTGTGCTGGGCCCAGCTTAACTTTCTTTAAAAAAGCCATGAGCTGTGGCATTGTGGCTGTGCTGCAGAAAGCCATCACTCATCAGCACAAGCCTGAATTCCTCCTACCCTCTACTGTGTTTGGGGTGTAACTCATGCAATTCCAGACCAAATTGTTCATTTTTTTCAGGAATGAATCTACTAGGTGAAACCTACCAGGAAATATATGAGATGTCATGTGCACATTTGTTATTTGAAGTGGTGTGATTCATGACAACCATCAGTTTCAACTCATTGTGCTACAGTCAGGGTGTGGGAGGTAGGGGGATGTCTATGACAAATGCATGTATGTGCACTATATGCAGTCACTGACCCATCATCATGTGTATTCATGCCTTCTGCACTGGACAGCATGTCTCCACCCTGACCATGGGACATGAGGATTAGGTCCTGATAGGTGTTGCCACCTACCAACCAAAACCCACTTTGCAGTGTCATCATCTTTGTTTCTGCCTTGCACCATACTAAATTCTGCATGTTCCTAAGTCAGAAGGCCTTGGTCTGAACCTCAAAGATGGTCTTGCTGACTATGCAAAAAGGAGTGGCTGGACTTAGACCCTGTTTTGAGGGAGCAGATAATGGCAGTCATCAGCAAGTGGCACCACATGCCAACAAAGGCCAGGTGTCCTGCTTTAAGTATCTCCCATTTACACTCTGCTTCAATAGAGTCTGCTGCATGACATAGGTCCTGTGGAGTCTCATGATAGCTTTGGATGGGATCAGAAGGATGGAAAAAATGTCCATATTCATATGTCAGTAAGAGTAGATTGCTATCAAGACATGGCTTCCTTGGTGTTTCATGTACTACTGATGATAGACCATTGAGATGGTTGATTCATTTGACAGCATAACATACCAAGTCAAATTCATGTATATGGTTCACAGACTGCTCTGTCACAGATGAGTTGTCTCCATACTTATTCATTATGAGCTGTGGGGCCTATCATCCCAGACACACCATCATGTGACATGATACTACCTTCTCACAGCCTTTCTTGCATTTCTTAATGTCATGTTTTTGCACTGTTCTTCATCTCATTCCATCTTGACATCTTCCAAACATGTCAGATGAACTGATGCATTAACCTTTTGCTTTGGAATTTCAATGTCCAAAGCTCCATTTCCTCACATTTCCAATAGCCTTGTTTTTGCATGAATCTGATCCCATTGAGATTGAGAGACAAATCTATGCATATGTACATGGACCTTCATTCTATCAAGCCTGTCATGAAGCCTTCCTCTGTATGCCTATGCTCCCACATTTGACTACTCTATCATCTTCCCAGTCCCTGGCATTTCTCTTGGACAATCATCCACCTGCAACCAGTGTTGGCAGTGTGCATGATGTCATGCAGTGGTTTGTTGTCAGTATCTTTGCTGCATTTGCCCAAGCCAGATATCAAACCATGTTGGACCCTCCATACTTACCACCTGTCCTTAACAGTTGGCCTACCTCTGTGTGCTTTTCCTTGATCTGATCAGAGTTGAGTGGTGTAATGTCTTTCTTCCACTTTGCCAATCAGAAGCCACTTGTAGAAGTGATTGATGCCAATCCAAGCCAAACCAGAAGGAAAGCATTGATTCCTTTAGCAGCTATCATTCATCCTTGATGTCAGAGTCTCCCCCCCAATCATGCACTCCAAACACACTGTGTTTTTCCCACCAGGCATTCACCTTTTCACACCTCTGGATCTGCAAGGCAATGGGTGACTTTTCACCAAACAGGCAGATGATGAATCCTGTCACCATCATAATGAACCAACCTGCCTTCTGATCCCATTCCACCCACTCCAGATTCCTCATGGAGTCTCCACAGAATGCTTGGTTTGATGGATAGTTTTTAATCTTTGGGCAGAAGATCAGCAGCAGCAGCCCTGCACATATCACTGCACAGATGATTGCCAGTTGGTGCAGTGGCTTTCTCCCATCATAGGTGTTGTGAATGTGGTGATAAGCTTCCACTATGTAATCTGGCATCTCCTCCCCCCCTTAATGTTTGCCATCTCCCACTCCATTGGAAAGCTGACCTTGTGCAGCACCTTGTCAAAAGTGTTCAGCTGAATCTCCATTACAAGCCAATCCCCATGTGCATCCTCTGCCTGGATGTCTTGTGATGCTCAGTATGCCAGTAATGCATTTGACTCCTTCCCTGGATACATTGCAGGATGCATACCAATCAATAGTGCTGCCTTCATTCTGAGATTCAGCCAAACCTCATATGTCACTGCATTTGGTGGTCAGCCAGCTGTCCTGGTCGTTTTGGGACTCCAAGGCATGTGGTTGATCTTCAGGTGGTCACCAGCCATGCATATTGCATCTGTGACGAAGCAATTTCAATCTGCTCCAGTCAGACCTGCACATGTCACTGCCTTCCCCATCTTCTTGATTGCCACCTGAGCTACCTGCAAGAAATTCCCCCCTTTGATGAAGGGGGACAGGTACTGATTCCCAGCATGACTGCACTGCTTGATCATTATGTCTGCAATGAATGTTGTGGGTTTCTTCCCAAGGTGTGAGGTCATCAGCTCAAATCTCTCATTGGCAGGTTCAATGATTGTTTGAAGGAGGTTGACAGAACTGGAGTGTTGTAGGATAGGGGATGTTTCTCATCCATCCACCATGAAAGGGCTGCCAGTCAATCCTGTGCAGACTGTTGAGCTGCATGCTCAGGTGAGCTTAACTATGGCATCAGTTCAGAGGTGATCCCCTCATGGACCAACTTCTTCATATCATTCAAATACACCTTGAACATGACATCTGCAGCATAGCATGCTTGTCACAAGCTTGTATCTGTTATGTTTGGGTATGCAGTATAGGGCATGTTCTCCATTGCCAATTGAATCATGAATCTGGCTTCATATGCCTGTCATACCATCACCATGAGTCAGTCATGCCACACAAATGGGAGGTGGTCAAAAATGTGGAGAATATGGGGGTGATGTCATGTGTGGTATTGTCCACCCCCACCCCTCATGCATTTATCACCCTGCAGAATATGCATGATCTGTACCATCCTACTCACCTTGTAGTGTGCTTCCCCATACACCAGTTGCTGTAACCACCTCAATGACATCATTGGTTGGTGAGTCTCTGCCTCCACTGGCCATGATTGTTGTCATATCAATATTTCCCTTGTTTGCAGTGCTCCATGTGCAATGAATGCATCTGACAGAACTGGGGACCCAGCATGCATCAGTCCAAGCAATAGCCATGCTTGATCCATCAGTTGCTTGGATAGCACTGCTGCATTTCCTGTGTGTCCATAGTTCAGCATCTGCTCCAACATCAACATCACTTTGATCATGCATGGATCAATCATCCTTCCATCCCCCAGTTCCACACTGCTCTTCTTCCAGAACAATTCAATCAGTGCTGTGATTGGGTATGTAGCACATTTAAACAGCACTAGTATCACCTATATCTGTTCCTCAGTCTCTTCATTACATATCTCATTCATCCTTACCTCTGGCTGAAACACTTGAATCACATCCTTGATTGCACCCATCCTACTTGGATGACTCCATGATTTCAGAAGCAGGCACAGTACCTTCTCACATATCCTCCTGTCCTCAATGACATCATTATCTCTTCTCTTATCTCCCTTGATCCCTCAATTCCACTCACCTGCCATTCTGATCCTCTTATTGAAGCTGCTTCACTTGCAGCATGTACATGTTACTGAATCACAGTGCTTGTGGTTGTCCATCCCCTGATACCTTTTGACTGAATTGTGCATGTGGCAACCCTCCATTGCAGAAGTTCATTTGTTTCCTCCATCATTGTTGTCCTGTTTCTGTCTCAATCCCTGATCCTGAAAATGTGCTTGTCACCATCCCCAGCTGCACCACATGGAATTTGGCCTTGTTCTGTACCCTGTGTGACAACAAGTTGCAAACCTGGCATCCAATCCCTTGAATCACTGGCTCTTGTCAATGATGTGGCAGGTGCCCCATGTCTTCCTCCTCCATCATCACTGCACAAAGCCCCTCATTCAGTAGCTCCACTCTCTTCTTGAACTTCATTATCACCTGTGGACTCTTCATATTTCCAAACTGTCAAGAGAATGCCAGTGGGTAAGGATAGAAAGGTATGTCACCCCTCACCTCTCCCCCCTCCTCATCCCATCCTTGGAACAGCCCATGCACCCTCTCCAGGTCCACCATCACACTGCATGTTTGAAATGCCCTGGGCATCTGCCAAGGTACTTGATACCCTGCTTCATTATACATGCTGATCTCAAACCCATCCTAGTCCACCACATCAAGTTCCTGCATATCCACCTCTTGTCTCTCTCCATCCATGTCTGGCCTGTTGAACAACACTCCATCATTTCACTATATCTGAGCCACCAGTATGTTGCTCCACTCTTGTGCATCCAAGTAATTGCAATCATCCCATGTTAATCCTTTTTTTCTGCTCCTCCACTCATATCTCCACATACCTCAGGTGTGTCACCAGCAAAAATGACACTTGGCTGATATGCTGGTAACTCCTGTCCCTATCCCAGTTCTATCACTCCTCTTGCATCACTGCTCCAACCATGATTGGTTGGTTTTGCTCATACAGCATGTGCACTCCCCACTGATGAGTTGTCCATCAAAAATGCATCCTGTTTCCAAGATGCAGGTGCTTGATTCACCCATCACTCCCAGCTGCTCATGAAGTGGCTGTGCAACTCCTTGATGTCAGTCAAAGTGTGATCTCTCACTGGTTTTGTTCAAACCATCCCCTGTTGCTTCATGTCAGTATGTATGTCCTCCATTCCATGCATTTCTGACATCACTAAAAATGCACCCCATCTCTATCCATTCCTCCACCTCATGCAAAATTTTCCCTCTTCAAAATGCACATGCACATCCTCTCTGGGTTAGGGTAAACAATCCACTCACAGCACTTCTGTAGACTCTTTGATTGTCTCCAATGTCAGTGGCTCCAGGTACTGTGTTCTGCAGTCAATATCTTCATGCTGCATCTCATCCAGCATGTGTGTTATGAACATGATCAGCATATACTTGTACACTGTGCTCACTGCCCTCATTTTTCCCTCCAGCTCCTGCACCCTCCCTCCCTCCCCTCTCTCCAGACACTCTTTTGGCAACATTGCTATCCACAGCTGCTCCTCTAGTTGCTTCCCAATATACATCATCCTCCCTTTTGGGTCAAATCCAAGTGGCTGTCCATGCTTCTCTGGCCACTGTCACCATCCAAGGTTCAATTGCAACTTTGTCCTCCATGTGTGGTCCACTTCCACATTCTGCAGTGCTGCATCCAAGCCCCATCACAATCCCATGTACAGCACAACATCCAGGCAGTGTGGTGCAACCTGTGCAACCATGTTGGTTCCATGCAGGTTAACCAGGTACTCTCCATCCACTTCCACCTGGTGCCTGCACTTCAGTAACCCAATCACCACCATCACTCACTGATTGTCATGCATGTAAAGCAGCATGCTCAGTCACACCACCTTCACCATGCTTGCCTTGAATTTATCCACATGGTTCTGTCCATAAGCTTCATCACTGTTGTAGAGGCACACATTCACTTCATGCTGCTTATGTCCATCTGCTGTCTCCAGCTGTTTTGGAACCTCTGTGACATCAAATGGTACACCAAAATCTCCCTCATCAACAAGAACCTCCTCAGCATTGTTGTTGACTCCCCCTTCAAAGTCAAACAATAATGCATCCTCCACCCTGTCAAATATTATATTATATTATAATCTCCAACTTTCTGCTCTCAAACTCACTACATTTCCATATCATTGTTAGTAGCAAAGGTGGGCATCATTTTCATTCTTGTTTCACACCTGTAGCAGTTCAGATGGGGGGGAAGAGCTGTCTACTTACCAACCAACCTGTGAATATATCCCATACATCTTCTTCCATAACTTCCCTGACTTTCAATTGACCACATTTATCTATGGTTACACTAGCCCCCTTCTCATGTCCTGCTTACATTTCTTTTTCTCTGACTCTCACTTGTCATCTAGGACCACTGTAACTAATCATCATAGCTCACATATGTGTCATTACCCATGTTGTTTTCATTCCTACTACTTGAACAAGGCAATTCATAACATGTTTTGTGAAATAAATCATTTTTCATTCATTCATGTATGGTTTGAGAAAGGTTAGGGTAGAACAAGGGCCCATGCACCCCACTGTCCCACTTATCCATCATCCACTCTATCACACATTCTACCAGTGTGTGGTTTTTGCTTGATTGTGTCCTGTTGTCATGCCTGTGCCTCTGCCCAGTGGTATTCTTGACCTTCCTCTGCACCAATGGCCCTTCCCCACACCACCCTGCACCCATCTGATTGCACTGGTACTCATACAGTGCATTACTGCTCTGTCCTCTGCTGGACCTTGTCAGCACCTGTTGGGCCCACCATGTGACTGTTGCTTCTCAGTCAGGTGACATCTTCTCTCTCCTTAGGGGTCTCCTTCCTTTTGTGTTGATGGGCTGGTCTAGGCATGGCACAGCTACTGCACTGCATGGTACAACACAGGGTTGATGCCTGTTTAGGCTTTCAGCCTACCTTCTGATTGGCTATCAGTGAGCACTCTGAAGACAGTCTGTTCTGTGCTATTCCTTTTAGATACTTCTTCTTTGTCCTGCCCTTCACCTCCATCATCTGTACATACACCCTGACTGAAGTTCATCTCTGCCCCTTGAAAGTTTACTGTACTCCATATGTCAGTTCTGACCTTCCAATACTGTACTGCCTTGATGGCATGTCCACTGTATATAAGCCTGCTGCACTCAGTGGTGTCTCTTCAGTATGAATATCACCTTAGTTCTACCTCTGTGGTCTTTGACTGGCCTCTCTGTCTACCATCAGATTCTGCCTGACTTCTCTCTCTCTGAAATCCAAGGGCTGGGCTCATACAAGGGGGCAGTGCATGAGCTGAACCCAACACCCTCTCCCAAACCTCTATTATGCATGCCAGCCACCCTTCAGCCCTTGTTGCTCTCTGTCAGTCTTCATAGCCAAGCATCAGCCAATGTCAGCCTACCTTCATACACATCCTGTGGCCTCTGTGAGTGTCAGGGATTGTTGGAGTAGGCCCAAACTGAACACCAGTGGTTATATATCAATGGTGGTCCTCCTTAACACACTGCCTTACTCTCAGTACCCCAATGATAGCACTGCATCTTGTCACTGGTGGCCCTCCTCTACAAACCATGCATAGTTTCAGTATCCACTCCATCTTCTCAATACAATTACATGTGATCCTCATCCATGTCATATCTGTCTTTCACACAAAGTAATCCATCTCATATTTGCACAACATGCTGCTTAAGTGGTTGTTACATTCACTTCAGTCAACCCCTATGGGGACCTGTTAGGTCTATATATTCTTATAGATGTACTGGCCTAATAGGTGTCAACTGTTTGGGAATCTCCAGACCTGCCATGCAATAGATGCTGGAGAAAGTGGCAGAAATCCATTTGTCCAAAATAAATACATTTTGGGTGTCAATATATTGGAGTGGCTGGGTCCAAATATGATTTTTCCCAGGTATTTCCTGCATCTTCTGGGTATTCCCCAGGCTGAACTGACCAACTTCCCAGTCCAATCCTGGGCATTCCCCATGCTGATATGACCTACCCATGGTGGCAACTGGGATTTCTCCAGGCTAAATTAGCCTGCTTCCAAGCTCAATTCTGGGGATTCCCCATGCCAATTTGACCTACCCATGGTGGCAACTGGGATTTCTCCTAGCTAAATTAACCTACTTTCCCACTTCAGGCAACCCCCCACAGGGATCTATTAGGTTCATATATCCTTATAGATGTTATGACCTAATAGGTGTCAAGTGGTTGGGAATACCTGACACCTGGGGATTCTCCAGAACATGCCTGAGGAATCTCCCAAATAGCAGGAATGGCTGGGGTCCTGATATGATTTTCCCCATGCCAAATTGGCCTGTCTCAGGTGGCAGCTGGATCTTCTCCAGCCTAAATTGATCAAGGTCCCAGTATGACCCTGGGCATTCCCCATGGCAAATTGACCTGGCTCAGGTGGCAACTGGATCTTCTCCAGGTTAAATTGACCCACTTCCAGTCCAACCCTGGCCATTTCCCATGCCAAATTGACCAGTCCCTGAAGGCAATTGGATATTCTCCAGACTAAAATGGACCCCCCTACTTGGCTAAACCTGGGCATTCCTCATCCTCTTTTGACCTACCTAGGGTAGCAGTCAGGACTTTCCCAGGGTAGGTTGACCCCTTCTGTAGTCTGTACCTGGACATTCACCAGTAAAATTGACCTATTCCAAGTGATAACTGGACTTCTCCTGGGAATTCCCAAGCCGAATTGACCTATGCCTGGTCATAATTGGGTTGTACCCAGGCTCAATGAACCTGTTCCATTTCAAACATGGGCATGTCATATGCTAAGTTGAGCTAGCCCAGGTGGCAGCTGGCCATTGAACAAGCTCCACCTGGATATTCACCATGCACATTTGACTTACCCCTGGTGAAAGAATTTCTGGCAACCCCATGCTAAATTGACATCACTATGACCATGCATAGCACCTTGGAGATTCTCCATGACAGATTGGAGATTCTCTGTGACCAGTTGGAGATTCTCCAGGGGGTCTTGTGGAATCTCCATGACAGGTTGGAGATTCCCCAAGGGGGCATGGAGATTCTCCACAGTGAGTTGGCAATTCACCATGACAGGTTGGAGATTCTCCACAGTAGGTTGGAGATTCTCCATGACAGGTTGGAGATTCTCCACAGTGGGTTGGAGATCCTCCATGACAGGTTGGAGATTCTCTACAGTAGGTTGGAGATTCTCCATGACAGGTTGGAGATTCTCCATGACATGTTGGAGATTCCCCAAGGGGTCATGGAGATTCCCCATGGCAGGTTGGAGATTCTCCATGGCAGGTTGGAGATTCCCCAAGGGGTCATGGAGATTCTCCATGGCAGGTTAAACATGCCACAAGGGGTCATGGAGATTTTCCAAGGCAGGTTGGAGATTCTCCATGACTGGTTGGGAGTTCCACAAGGAGCCATGGAGATTCTCCAGGGAGCTATGGATATTCCCCTTGGCTGGTTGGAAATTCTCCACAGTGACTTGGGGATTCTTCACAACAGGTTGGAGATTCTCCATGGCAGATCAGAGATTCTCCACAGTGACTTGGGGATTCTCCATGGCATGTTGGAGATTCTCCAGGGAACTATGGCAATTCTCCATGGTATGTTGGAGATTCCCCAGATGGGCATGGAAATTCTACAGGGGGCCTTGGGGATTCTCCATGTCAGGTGGGTGATTCCCCATGAGGTCTTGGAGATTCCCCAGTGAGGCTTAGGGATTTTCCTTGTCAGGTTGGAGATTCCCCAGTGGGCCATGGGGATTCTCCTAGTCAGGTCAGAGATTGCCCAGGGGGCTATGGGCATTCTCCATCCCTAGTTGGAGATTCTCCATCTCAGGCTAGAAATTCTCCAAGTCTAGGTGGAGATTTCCCATGTCAGGTTGCAGCTCCTCCAAGGTGGCTTGTGGATCCTCCATGTAAGGTTGGACATTCTCCAGAGTGGCATGGAGATTCTCTATGTGGTGTTGGATATTCCCCATGGGGGACATGGAGTTGACTAGCAAAGGAGTAGTGCAGCTCAGCTGCAAAAGTGTAGTCTAGTTCACTTTGAAAATTGTGCAGTGGTGCACATGGTGGACTACCAAAGTGTAGTGTAGTTCATTAGCAAAAGTGTTGCTGAATTCATTACAAAATGTGTAGTGGTCTGCATGGTTGACTACAAAAGTGTAGTGTGGTTAGGTAGAAAGATTGATAGTTGTTTGCACTTTTGACTGCCAAACTGTAGTGTAGTTGACCAGCACAGGTGCTGTGTAGATCATTAGCAAAAGCATGGTCCAGTTGAAAAAGAAATTGTGTAGAGGGCCACATTTTTGACTATCAAAGTGTAGTGTAGTTGACTAGCAAATGTGTACTGTAGTTAACTACCAAAAGTTTGATTAGCACAAGTGGGCTGTAGTTCATTAGGAAAATTGGCTGCAGTCCACATTTCTGACTACCAAGTTGTAGTGTGGTTGACTAGCAAAAGAGTAGTGTATGTCATTAGGAAAAGTGTAGTATAGTTCATTAGGAAAAGTGTAGTATGGTTCATTAGAAAAAATGGTAGTGGTCTGCATTTTTGAGTAATGAAGTGTAGTCTAGGTCAATAGCAACAGTACAAGACCTCTGGCCTTGTGGCTGCTTTGCAGCAAGATCATCTTCCCCCCCCACCCCCCCCATGCTGCTTTGCAGCAAAATTGTCTTTCCCAGTGAATCCACTCCATGCCAGGGGGGTGGGCCATGCCAGTCAGTTCACTCCATGCTGGGGGGGACAGGCTACATCAGTGGTCTCTGGCTGGTATATTTGTTAGTATACTTATGACCTTTGGCCTCAGGGCTGTGCACTGGTGTTGGGTATGTTCACTGGCTTGGAGTGTGTTCATTGGCAGGGAGTCCATTCACTGACATAGACTTCCTGTACAATACTTCAATCAGCTGGTAAATAGTTCAATGGATGTTGATACATTATATATACACATATTCACATATCTTTTCAGCAAGTGACATCTATAGTGTGGTACATTCATACATTCAATCCTCTAAAAACTTCATTGAACACCACATTTGTGGCTTTGTTTGTTTGCTGCCCTTGGCCACCATACAGTACTTTGATGTTCCTTGGGTGAGTACATCTGGAGAGAGCCACATATAATTGCCCATGAGAGAATACAGGGGTCCTCAGGTCAAGGCCCACATGCTGGACTGTCTGGCCTTGTGATTTGTTGATGGTCATTGCATAGGCCAGATGAACAGGGAATTGCAGACAGCACAAAGGAACTGGAAAGTTGTCTTGATTGGCATCCAGAGCCATGCAAGGGATCAGCACCACATCATTGTTAGCATCTCCATCCCTTCCATGCAGCACATGACACTCCAATATATGTACAGCAGGTAGATCTGACCAAGACCAGTCTGGTACCATCGTAAAGGCCATGGATGGGGTCCAGGTTGCAAAGAAGCATGAGGGGTGCACCAGGCTTCAACTCCAGTTCATGAAGAGGAAATCCTGATGGCTCAAATGTGTTCAGCACCTCCCTTTGAATGTAATCATATTGGTTGTCAGTGACAGAGTCTGCACTCCTGCACACAACCTTCTCTCCAGCAACTGTCCCCAGAATGGTGGAGTTGATTTCATGGACTTCAGCATTTCTGGCAAATAGAATGGTGCGATCCAAGAAGTACTTATGCTGTGGAGGGTGGTTCTGAGGAGGTTTGAGCAAGTCTGCATACATGGCATTGATGAGGGAGTCCAAGTCATCACCACAGGACATGTGGGGTGGAAGTTCTATCTCTCCTTCTGTCACACCAATGTGCAACAGCTGCTGTGCCCACTGGTCACACTCAGGATCCCTTCCAAGTCTCATGTTCTGATGGAGGTGATGGACTTGAAGTGCAGGCCAGAGATTGGATCAACATAGTGTTGCCCCCACTATCTGCTCTCTGGATCCATGAGGAACAACTGGGAGAGTTTGCCTAAAGTCTCCCCCAAAGAGAGTGGTGATTCCTCCAAATGGATGGCCCTCCTGCAGGAGATCACAAAGGGTATGATCCACACACTCCACTACATGGCAGTGCTGAGTTGGCACTTCATCCCAAATAATCATTGCAGTTTGCTGAAGCAGCTGATGGTTGAGGTCATCCTTTTTGATGTTACAGGAGCTGCCCTCATGACAGGGAATGGGGATTTTGAAGCAGGAGTGTGCAGTCTGACCACCAGGGAGCAGGTGAGAGGCAAGGCCAGTGGATGCAACACAGAGGACAATTTTGTTGCTGGCATGAACTGAAGCAGCAATGAGTTTGGCAAGGTAAGTCTTCCCACACCCTCCTCCACTGGCACAAAGAATGAGGACCCAACTGGCTGCTGCACTGAAGCCATGACTGCATCATAGGATGCCTCTGCTCTTGATTGAGGGTGGGCAGGCCAGCTTGCACAAAGTGATGGAGCTCCTCCTGGTCATATGCTCTCTGCTCAGCAATGAGTCTGTTTCCCCTCATCAATCTGCCATTGCCTCTGGGGTCTGGGCATGGTAGGGAAGCCATCTAAGGATCATCCATTCCTCCTAAGATCCTCAGTGATGAGATGAAGGCCATAATCAAAGATCTGCTCCTCAGTGGGGTTTACAATGTGGAGGTGATGGATGAGATGGTGGTGCAGATCATCACAGAGGTTGGCCCTGGACTCCTCCCACAGCACATGAGGGTCCACTGGATGACAGTGAACCAGGATGGTGACAAAGAGACAATGCAGTTGGAATCCAGTATGTACAAAAATGAGCAGCCTCCTGCAAGCACAGCAACCACTCCCTGTCATCCTGCAGCAAACCCAGAGCATGGCAAGCCTCCTTGAAGTTTTCATGGAAGTGACCATTCACAGTATGAAGGTCTTCATAGGAGGTGGCACCTAAGACATGAATTGGTCAGCAAAAAGTCATACATAACAGAGTGGCATGTATGAGAACACACCTTTGACAGCAGTGAGCAGCAGGTGCAGGTAAAAGCATTCACCAGCAGTGGGAGGAATGGCATACATCCTTCCAATGACCTTGTACCTCTGATGGACCTTCCACTTCCTTTCAGTCTTCATCCACACAAAGCCCTTTGGGACATCCTGGTAGAGATGCTCCCTTGCACAAGCAGCAATGAGGACTGGATCTGCATTTGCCTTGAACCATCCAAGAAGAGGTGAATCCCTTGCATTCTCAATGACATCAGCAAGCTGATCTTCAGCACTGAATGCCACAACCTGATGGCCTGGGAGACAAACAGGCAGATGGTATACAGCTGGCCATTCCTGATGCATGGGGAACTCAAAGATGTTGTGGCAGGCTTCATTTGCAGAGATGTATCTGGCATCCAGGTAGGAGCAAATCTCATTGTGACCCTGAGTCTGCAAGGTGGCATGGTCTGGACCTTTATAGATGTACCTGTGGATGTACTTGACAGCCTTTATGGATCCACAGACCTCCAGGTTGATGTGACAGTCAAACTCCACCAGCAATTCTCAAGGATGAGGGTCCACATGAGTGTTGTCAAAGGTGTCACCATCCTTCTCTACAGTCCTGCCATTCTGGGGGCAAGCATATTCTGGATAGCCATCCTCTATGAGAGTCTCATCATGGAATGACTTTGGGAAGCACTTTTTGCAGACATTGTTCTCCAGACATCTTTTGGGACTGCAGGGTCCATGGAGCATGGACTTGGAGACAATCTCATAGAGCTGGGGATGGAGGGCAGGGTCTGAAATCTGAGCTGAGATGATAGCATCAATCTGCTCCACAGTCTGAATCTTGTCCTGGTCATCAAGGAAGATGAGGAGGTGCATGTGGGGGAGTCCACACTTCTGGTACTCAATGGTGTACACAAAGCCTGCCACAGCTCCAAAATAGCCATCACAAATCTTCTTCAGTAGGGCCTGCTGCTTGGTATGGAAAACCCTTGCCACCAGGTCAGGTCAATCAACAGCGTTCTGCCCTAATGAAGTGGATCATGTCAGAAAAAATGAGTGTATGCATGCAAAGCAAGTCATGTACATACCTGGAAACATGTTCTCCACAATCTCAGGCCAGCACCCATTTGCAGTCATGGTCAGGAAGAGATCAGGCTTTCTGTACTCCCTGCAGATGGCAAGAGAATCCTGGAGGAGTTGCTGCATGTAACATACACTTCCCTTATGAGAGGAGGGAAGGATGACCATGTGACCAACATCTGCCATCCTGTCCTGAAGCCCACCATACAGCTCAACCCTGAGTTTCTTCTGGTTGTTTGCCACCCAAGTGAGATTGGACTGGTCAACAGAGGCCCAGGCATCACAGACCAGCTGCTGAAACAATCTACCATCATGGAAGAGATTGGCTGGCTCTACTCCAGGAGGGTGTACATGAAGACAATATGCATACCAGAGAAGTTGGGTCACTTTCTGGGCATGCAAATTTCTACCCCCAGGATTATGCAGAGGAATGTTGAGATGCCAGCCCTCCTCCCCTTGAGGAAACAGTAGAACATAGTGCAGGCAGAGATAGGCAGGATGAAGTTGGCTGATGCAATGCAATCCTCCACCTTGAAACCAAAGAATGATGTCCCTTTGAGCTCTAACCTCCTCAGATCCATCCCCAGGCACAACAGCAGCAATCTCCTCTACTGTTGGTAGGTTGTATCTTCAACCATCAGTGCCCTGCTGCAGTGTCAGACACACCCTCATATCAGTGTGCTCCCCTGGTGGTGTTTCCCTCATGATGTCATGGGCTTGCTTGTACAATGGGGCATAGGGATGATTGTCCATGAGAATTGTGTGCAGACTTAGCAGGATGGCAGGGTCCAACTGTGGGTTGCATCAAGTATGTCTCTCTGTTGCCTCCTGAGGGTCATAGATATAGAGCTGGGCATATGATGACTTCCCCCCAGCCTCTGGTAGAAGAGCCCCAATCAAGTGGTCAAGGGCACCATGAACATGGAAAGACATTGGCCCAGAGCCTTGAACAACCTGAAGTTCAGCATTGACGCCCAGGGAGGTACAGTGAGTGAAAAAACCCTTGCAATGTTTCGCTATTTTGCACTAAGTGCAGTGTAGCACTGGAGGGCGTGGGAATCTCGCTTGGCAGTAGTGGGATGGATTGTAGTACTGACTCTTGGCTACCAAGGGGTCACTGTATCACGTGATTCCATCCAGTAGTCATCAAGATATGCTGGTTTTAAAACAGGTACACCATTGCAAGGGTTTATTCACTTTTAGTAATGGAAGGGTATATGGGGGATATCAGTACTTGGTATAGCCTCCTTTTGCTTTAAGCACTGCCTCAACCCTCCTAGGCATGCTTTCAATCAACTTCTGACACTCTTCAGCTGGTATATTATTCCACTCCACCTGAGTCCTCTCCCACAACTCCAGTATTCCCTTGGGTGGATGCTCATACTCTGCAAGCCTCCTCTTGAGGTAACCCCAGGCATGTTCTATGGGGTTGAGGTCAGGGGACTGTGCAGGCCATACCATAGTCCTAAAATCCTGCTCCTCCAGCCACTCCTTGACCTGCTTGCAGGTGTGCTTGGGGTCATTGTCCTGCTGGAAGATGATGTCAGGAGGATGAAGACCATAATACTCAAGGGAATCTTGTAGTTCATCCTTCAAAATTCGGAGGTAAAGGTCTCCATCCATCATCCCATCAATCTTGGTGGCATATCCAACACCCTCCCAAGTCATACAGCCCCACATCATGAGAGAACCTCCTCCAAACTTCAGTGTCCCCTCCACTAGCCTATCATTCAGCTTCTCCCCTGGCTTTTTCCAAACCCATTTGTGACCATCTGAGCCCAGGCAGTTGATTTTAGTCTCATCAGACCATACCACCCTCTTCCAGTCCTCCAGAGTCCAATCCTTGTGAGCATAGGCAAAATCAAGTCTTGCCTTGTGATGCTTGGCAGAGAGGATAGGACGTTTATGCTTGACCACAGCCTTCATACCAGTCTTCTTTAGGTGCTGCTGGACAGTGTTTGGGTGGAGGGGCTGGTTGATGATATTGGTAAGAGTTTTGGTCACCTGGACAGCATTTTCTGCCTTTGAGTGGAGATGAGGTGGATGGCATGGCGGACATTGGCAGGGGAAAGCTTGGATGGATGACCTCCAGTGGACTTTTGCAGGGTGGAATGCTCCTTGGAACGAAGCCTAGAGATGGTAGAGAGATGGAGGCCAGTACTAGAGGCAATAGAGGAAGCAGAGTGACCAGCATCAAGCATAGTCAGGATAGTATTCCTTTGGGTGGCAGAGATGGATCTCATGGTGGTAGAGGTTGGAAACAAAGAAGTGTGGGAACTTTTTGGAACTCAGACACATTGTTGATATGTGTATCTTTGTTTGTAGGACCAAACAACCACAATTATCCCTTCATTTGAGTGAGATTCCACCACCCTGGCCAAAAGTGAATAAACCCTTGCAATGGTGTACCTGTTTTAAAACCAGCATATCTCAACAACCACTGGACAGAATCACGTGATAAAGTGACCCCTTGGTAGCCAAGAGTCAGTACTACAATCCATCCCACTACTGCCAAGCGAGATTCCCACGCCCTCCGGTGCTACACTGCACTTAGTGCAAAATAGCGAAACATTGCAAGGGTTTTTTCACTCACTGTAAATGCCAGAGCAGCATTGTATTGACAAATTTTCTCCCTGAATCTTGGGTCCTCAAAGTGTGCCTGCAGACCTGGGGGCCATCTCCTTATGGGAGAGAGATTGACCTGACCCTGAAGGCAACACATGCCAAAGTGTGGCCTTGCATTGCTGGAATTGCTGAGCCTTTCAGCCATTAAATGTAGAGCATGGCAGTTTGGACACTGGATACTCATGGGTCCAAGATAGTGGGGCTGGACAGGTTCAGCATATGGCCTGCCACCAGGTGGAAGGTGACATGGATTTGGAGGTACAGGAGGAGGGGGAGGTCCAGGGGGAGGAGGGGGGGGAGTTCCAGGGGGTCCAGAGGGTGGTGGTGGAGGGTCAGGGAAGGCCAGATCATCATTTGCACCAGGATTCTGTTCAGCAGTCCTTTGATGATGTCTCTCCTCATCCTGAGCATAGTGTTCACCTGAAAGCATTCCAAACTCATTCAGTGCTTGGGACAGATGCTGCTGTTGCTCCAACTCTCTCCGATGCTGAGTCTGATGTTCCTCCTGCTGCAAACACAACTGGTGTTCCCTCTGCCTCTGCTGGTTCTGTTGTTGCCACTGCTGCTGCTGCACCTGCAATAGCCAGAACTGATGGAGCTGTCTCCTTTCCTCCTGCTGCTGCAACAATTGTTGGTGTTGGAGATCCTGAGCCTGATGATGTGCCTCAGGGATTCTCTGTTGATGTCTCCTATGTCTCTCTCAACATTCTGCATGATCCTGCTCAAAACTTTGTTGGAGGGTGGCTGCTTAATCCACTCATGGAGGAGCAGGAATGTGGTGGGGGAGGGCTGGTGGTGGGTATCCAAAATATTGCCTGGGCATTTCCTCCATGCCTGGCTGCATGACTGCAGGGTGCTGAGCAGGTGGTGGTGGCTGAAATGCAAGGGAAGTGGCTGAGGGAGCAGCAGGATTCATGGGATAAGGCACCATGGGGGGCAGGTGAGGAGGTTGGGGTGGAATCATGGGGTGCATATGGCAAAAGCATTGAACCTCATGGTGTTCAATCAGATGGTGTGGCAAACCAGGATATTGAGCAACAGGGACAGGAGGGTGATCCTGAAAGATCATCATTGGTTAGCCATGATTATGCTAGATGTCTCTATTGAAAGTATACACACCAGAAGTGCCTGAGGGAGAATTGGTAAATTTGGGACAGGGCCTTTTGGGTGGTGACATTGGGGGGGAGAGCCCAGAGTATGCTGGTCACACTCAGATTGGCAAGCAGCATTACATGCTCTTTGAGGGGATGTGGGAGGGGTAGTCCTGAGTGTGATACTGAGTTTAGAAGTGATCAGAATGCTGCAATAATGACTTACATGATGGATGGGAGAGTACAAAGGGTATAACAAAGTCAGTCCTAAGGGAGGGGTCCAAGGGAATCCACAGGAAAGGTCCAGGTCCAAAGGGAAGCCACAGGAAAAGTCCAAGGGAAAGCCACAGGAAAGGTCCAAGGGAAATCCACAGGAAAGGTCCAGGGGAAAGAGCAGTGTGCAAAGTGGACTGTGCTTCACTATCCAAGACTGACCCTGCTTTGCTGAAACTTGACATATGACAGAGACAAAGGCACAAAGTGCCCAAGACAAAAGTGATTGGTAACTGTAAGTGAGATGGAACCCACTCAGCCTTGACAGGCCCCACCAATCATGTCTCTGCTCTGTAGTCTCCTCAGCAGTCCCAGCCCTAAAAGAGCCTCAGCAACCAGCAGACACACAGAGTTGAATCCATGAAGCCAGGTAGTAGGGACTTGAGAAGACACTCAGCTTGGTCTACAGCTTTCACTCAGTCCCCTCAAGCTCAGCAAGCAGCCACCTGCAAGGCACTGCTCAGGAAAGGGTACCAGAGGAAGGTCTGAAGTCCATATTATTAGCATCACAGTATGCTTGGAAGATTTAAAACATGCCTTGAACACCTGAAAGGAGACCCAACACACATTAGAACAGGCCTTGCACTTGAACAGGGGAAGGTATCCTACCAGGTGAGTGGAATGACCACTGGCAGAAGACCAGAAAAGCACAGAAATTGAACTGAAATCTACGTTTCTTGGACAGATGAGCATACTGTCATGAAGCCATTCAGCCAACAATGCTCACAAAGCATTATATACTGCTTATACATGGTCTGTACCTAAGGGGAGACTGCATACTACTACTTTGTACCAGTACAGAGAGGGAAAGCAGATGGGGGGGAAAGCAAGAAAGAGCCATCATGCATGCACAGCAAAGAACTGAACTGAACATGGCTGAATGTGAAAACCATGTGCTTTTTCAACCTAACTGGAACAGCTGAAGTACATGAAATAGGCATTGGCTTGGGAGTTGCCAGGTGCATGCAACAAAAGTGTTCTCCCATTAACTTATGATAGTCCAGTTCATTAGGAAAAGTGGTGGTCTGGATTTATGACTACCAAAGTGTAGTCTAAGTCATAGCAAAAGTGTACTCTACTTCATTAGGAAAAGTTGTAGTGGTCTGCATTTTTGACTACCAAAGCATAGTCTAGTTGACTAGTAAAAGTGTAGTCTAGGTCATTAGCAAAAGTGTATTCCAGTTCATTTGGAAAAGTGGAAGCAGTCCACATTTTTGACTACCAAAGTGTAGTCTGAGTCATTAGCAAAAGTGTAGTCTGGTTCACTAGGACGAGTGCTAGTGGGCTGCATTTTTGACTACCAACATGCAGTTTACTTCATTAGCAAAAGTGCTAGTGGTTAACATGTTTGACTACCAAAGTGTCATCCACTTGACTAGCAAAAGGGTGATCTAGGAAAGTGTAGTCTACCTGACTAGTAAAAGGGTAGTCTAGGTCATTAGGAAAAGTGGTAGTGGTCCACATTTTTGACTACCAAAGTGTAGTCTAGTTGACTAGCAAAAGTGTGCTATAGTTCATTAGGAAATTTGGTAGTAGTCTGCATTCTTGACTACCAAAGTGTAGTCTAGTCGACCAGCAGAAGTGTAGTATAGTTCATTAGGAAATTTGGTAGTAGTCTGCATTTTTGACTGCCAAAGTATAGTGTATTTAACTAGTAACAGTGTAGTCTAGTTGACTAGCAAAAGTGTAGTCTAGTTCATTAGGAAATTTGGTAGTGGTCCACATTTTTGACTACCAAAGTGTAGTGTAGTTGACTAGTAAAAGCACTTCACTCACCCCCTCTCAAGGCTAACTGAGCTTTTGCAGATGCATTTCAGCACTCTCTCTCAAAGATGGGATGCATATGGCTACTATGATGCAAAGTTTGTAACTATTAACACATCTGACAGAATGTCCACAAAACTGCCATCATGAAACCCACATTCTTCCCTTCAACATCATCCACCAAGCTCACTGGCAGTCTCACCTTTAGGACCACAGCTACATCAACAGCTCAACATCAGAGTGACATTCACCTCCATGGCATCTAAACACAGAGAGTCTGACTTGCATTTGGAGCCACATCTTTGAATGCTATCAGTACAAAGTTGATGTCTCAACACTGTCCACCCAAATTCAGGAGAGTAATCAGGTTGTGAGTGAATCAGCATGAGTTTCTTGCAGGTGCATATCATGCTTGTTTCACTTCAGTCACCCCCTCTTGAGGACCTATTAGGTTGACATATTTCTACAGATGTTTATACCTAATAGGGATCAACTTCTTGGGTATTCCCACATGCCACTGGCACATCCATTTGCCCAGGGATAGCCTATGGGAACCATCACCGCACAGGGTGCCTGGGGTCCCAAAGGGACTTTCCCCACCAACCCTGACAATTTGGGGATTTCCCAGGTGAAAATAGACCACTTCCAAGGGAAGGTTTGGGGATTTCCCAGGGTAAAATGGACCACTTCCAAGGAGGGATTTGGGGATTTCCCAGGGTAAAATAGACCACTTCCATGGGTATTTTTGGGTATTGTCCAGGGAAAATAGACTGCTTCCAAGGGTGTGGGATTCCATCCATGTGAGGTTGGGAATTCCCCCTGGTGGTGGGTATTACCCAAACTTGAGATCAAACATTCCCCAAAGGTGAAATCAGGAATTCCCCATGGTGGTGGAGATTCTCCCAGGGTGGTGGGGATTCCCTAAATGCAAGATTGGGGAATCCCCCCATGGTGGTGGGAATTCCCTAAATGCAAGATTGGGAATTCCCCCATGCAAGATTGGGAATTCCCCTATGGTGGTGGGAATCCCCTATGTAAATGCAAGATTGGGAATTCCCCATGATGGTGGGGATTCCCCAAATGCAAGATTGGGAATTCACCCATGGTGGTGGGCATCTCCTAAATGCACAATTGGGGATTCATTACAGTGGTGGTGATTTCCCACAGGTGAGAACAGGAATTCCCATTGTAGTGGGAATTCTCCAGATGTGGGATTGAGAATTCCCCATAGTGGTGGGGATTCCCAAAATGCAAGATTGGGCATTCCCCCACTTCAGGTAACCCTTTTCTGTAGGCATTTAGGCTGGATAGATTCTCCAAACCATTCCAGTTAATTGCCTCCCAGACCATGGTCATCCCAGGCAAAGCCTAACTACAGGCCTAGGATTACCCATCTTCCCTACCCTGGGATCTGCTTTTCAGAGAAATTATGTGGGATCTCCCATTGTTGCCATAGGTGTCTGGGGTCCCTCACCCAAAAATGTAGGTATATTAGCAGAACAATTCTTGTTCCTGAGGAGAGCATACATAGCCATCATTATGAGCCAATATCACTACCTTAATTCAAAGACAAAACTAGCAGAGAAATTTGGCAGGTCATTCTGGGGAAACCTCCATAACATCACCAGGAAGCAACATACATACATCTAATGCCTCATGTTGAAAATGGTTGTTTTGTGGGAAATCCAGTCTTGTGGTATGAGAGCCAGCTTCTCCTCTGCACATTGATGGACAAAGCAAGAGACAGGCTGGACATAGATTTCAACACAACCATTTATGGTACTGTGCCACAGTGGATCACAAAATGACATACAAACCACTCACTGCACCAGAATCACTGATTTCTCTCTAACAGAAAGTCACTACCTGGTTGGACACTGGGCTTCATTTCACTACCACAAATGATGTCCAGTTCACCCCACATTGGATCATCAGCCTCCAGTCTGGTACAAGCACAGCATGGATAACATTGTGTGTGATGATCCCATCTTCCAAAGGGAATATTCACAGTCACCACATACCCTCAGTCTGAAGCTGCTGAGAGATGACTTCTGCCACCATCATAGGCAATGATGGGATGCCCTATCTACATGTCTGAGGGCAAGTGGGATGTCCCATAACAGCTTTAGAGGCTAATGTGGGACATCCCATCTACATCTCTGAAGGCAAATGGGATGTCCCATGACAACTCATAGGCTCTGATGTGATATCCCATCTACACCTCTCAGGGCAAGTGGGATGCCCCATGACAGCTTCATAGGCTATGATGGAACATCCCATCTACAGGCATGGCTTGAAAGTGACAACTCCAAAGAAAATTGTACTGCCCCAAATGAACTGTAGCCAGTTATATCCATTTCATACATCTAAAATATGATGGGTAAATGACCCAAGAGTAGAGAGGAGACTGAGAATGGGATATGATGCATGGATGAGCACTGCACATGAAAAAAGAGATATTTCACAAATGGGGGGGATACTGGGATGCAGTGTGCATCATTGGTAAGGTGCCTGGAGATAGGATGGATATGCAAAAAAATGAAACATGTGGCATGAGAATGAACAAGGTAATCACCACCACTGCAAGAAATCCCCAATTGTGCATTTAGGGAATGCCCACCATCATGGGGAATTCCAAATCTTGCATGGGGGAATTCCCAATCTTGCATTTAGGGAATGCCCACCACCCTGGGGGAATTCCCAATCTGGCATGGGGGAATTCCCAATATTGCATTTGGGAATTCCCAATCTTGCATATGGGAATTCCCAATCTTGCATTTAGGGAATTCCCAATCTTGCATGGGGGAATTCCCAATATTGCATTTGGGAACTCCCAATCTTGCATGGGTGAATCCCCAATCTTACATTTAGGGAATTCCCACCACCCTGGGAGAATTCCCAATCTTGCATTTAGGGAATTACCACCACCTTGGGAGAATCTCCACTACCATGGGGAATTCCCAATCTGACATGTGGGGCATCCCCACCATCATGGGGAATTCCCAATTTCCCCTTTGGGGAATGCCTGACCTCAAATTTAGGTAATACCCGCCACCAGGGGAGATTCCCAACTCACATTTAGGGAATCCCACACCCTTGGAAGCAGTCTATTTTCCCTGGACAATACCCAAAAATACCCATGGAAGTGGTCTATTTTACCCTGGGAAATCCCCAAATCCCCCCTTGGAAGTGGTCCATTTTACCCTGGGAAATCCCCAAATCTTCCCTTGGAAGTGGTCTATGTTACCCTGGGAAATCCCCAAACTTCCCTTGGAAGTGGTTTATTTTAACCTGGGCAGTCCCCAAACCTTCCCTTGGAAGTGGTCTATTTTCACCTGGGAAATCCCCAAATTGTCAGGGTTGGTGGGGAAAGTCCCTTTGGGACCCCAGGCACCCTGTGTGGTGATGGTTCCCATAGGCTATCCCTGGGCAAATGGATGTGCCAGTGGCATGTGGGAATACCCAAGAAGTTGATCCCTATTAGGTATAAACATCTGTAGAAATATGTCAACCTAATAGGTCCTCAAGAGGGGGTGACTGAAGTGAAACAAGCATGATATGCACCTGCAAGAAACTCATGCTGATTCACTCACAACCTGATTACTCTCCTGAATTTGGGTGGACAGTGTTGAGACATCAACTTTGTACTGATAGCATTCAAAGATGTGGCTCCAAATGCAAGTCAGACTCTCTGTGTTTAGATGCCATGGAGGTGAATGTCACTCTGATGTTGAGCTGTTGATGTAGCTGTGGTCCTAAAGGTGAGACTGCCAGTGAGCTTGGTGGATGATGTTGAAGGGAAGAATGTGGGTTTCATGATGGCAGTTTTGTGGACATTCTGTCAGATGTGTTAATAGTTACAAACTTTGCATCATAGTAGCCATATGCATCCCATCTTTGAGAGAGTGTGCAAGCATCCTGTGGGATGGTGACATGAGCAAGCAGTCTCTGCAAGGCAAACACCACAAGCAACATCACTCCACAAACAATATGTCTGCTCTTGGTTGCACAAAGCATATACTGTATGCAGCTGTTATCAGACAACAATTAATTTCTGCATTAGGACATGCTGATATCTTGAGCTACAACTGACCTCAGTGTTTTTTAGTGCCAAAGGATGAACTGGGCATGTAAGGGTGACAAACTTGTGGTCTTGGTGCACAGACTCTGCAGGCTGTTTCAACCAGATGGACTATATCCATGGTTTTGATGAGGCTTTCTGTTGAGATATCTGTGAGTTGCCAGAATGCATGTAAAGGGAAGGGTCTGAATGGCAGAGCAAAGTGCAAGCCAAAGAGCATCAGACTGGACAAGTAATGGCAACTGATCTTAGCAATTTACATGTCTGGGATGTTTCAGGTCAGATACACATACCAGGAATGAACATTAATATATGGATTATGGGCTGTATGCATGGTAGCATGCTTTCATTTTCCTACCTTACCTTTCCAACTCTGCATCATTTTGTAGTCACATGTTCCATAGCTAGTGCTGAACTTGCAGTGAGTATAGGTGCTTCCATAGGGGCCCTTGTACTGGTCAATGTTGTGATGTTGAGTGATATCAGTATCTTGCAGACAGTGGAAATAGGGATAGGTGGGTAGGTAATGAGGATGGACCTGACTTTCCTTCATTTTGCCTGTGCTGCATGGTCTGATGCTGTTCAGCTGACAAGAAATGCATGAAGTGGCAGGTATCTGCAAGCAAGCACTGAGGTGGAAGGGATTTAGGAGGAAGGGATGACATTAATGCAGGCATCATGCATCACACCCTCAAGACATGACTTGTGACTGTTGTGTCACAGGAAGTAAAGCTGGTCTGATACATGCTTGGCAAAGGAAAGGAGGACTGGGATTCAAGGCAAAGTGATCACTGTAATCACAATATAATAATGAACATATTTGTCAATCTCTGGAAAGTATCTACATGGCACTGTTTAGTTGTACAAGTAACTAGCTGATACATGATGTGTTTTTGTGCTCACCACCAGAGCTGACAACAAATCTGCACATTTATTCTGCTGCATTTTTGGTACCTACTGTGTTTTTTCAATAAATACAAGAGAAAGCACAAAACAAGGGCCACATTTTTCTTTTTCTTTCTTTTTTTTTTTTTGGGGGGGGGGGGAGGGGGGGTTTGGAACCCACCACTATGACACTAGATCTGTAACATTTACAACAATTATTTTCTGGCCATGTACAACTTTTCATGCAGACCCCACAACTTTTTTTTTATGACTCTACACATGGGCCATGATGCAGTGATGGGGGGAGGTGGTTGAGGTTGGGTGGTGTGTGGCCAAAGACAGGGCAGCAATGCTGTATACATAGTTGCCTGCAGGACTTGTTGTTGTCATTTTTCAGGTGTCACATCAGTAAATTGACAAAAGTCTTATTCAGACTTAAACAGTGCTTATCCAAACTTAACATACTCCCAGCACTTCATGAAGCCTGTCAAGTCACTGTAGGTAAAAGTAGTCAAATAAGATGTTAAGGCTGCTCAAACTCATACTAATGGATCTTATGGTGCTTATGAACAAAATGTTACCAAGCTTCTCAAGGACAACAAGACAATAAGATTAGCAAAGTAATAATAGGCCTATAAGTTGTAATAGAAAATCAGGAAACTAATTTGAAAGCATGGTGGTCAGCAAAGTGGTTAACATAAAATGCCTGGTATATATCCAGGGCATTATGACAGGATACCAATGAGGGTACATATTCCTTCCCAAAGATAGGTAGTAAGTGAGCATTGCAGACAATGCTCTCAACATGAATAACAGTGAGATTATGCAAACTGTCATCAGGAAAAGAGGGAGCAACCATCCACATTCCTATCAGCTCATCAGGAACATCAATAATACAGTCAAACCAGCACACCAATGTGCATGAAAAGTCTGTCCATCAGTATGAATGAATGAATGAAAAAAAAAAAAAAAAAAAAACTGTAAACTTGAGCAACTTCCATGCCAAGCATTCCATCCTGAGCATCATCCATGCTCACAAACACACAATCATACTGTGCTGGACCTCCCTGCCATGATGGTGTGGCATGAATGCATTCACAGTGCATGCTACCAATACCACTTGGGTCACTTGGAGCCACAAACATTGCAATAGTGGAACTGAAGATTTTGATGTGACCAGTGAAAGGTGGAGGATGGGGAGGTCCTGGCTCTGACTTGGGTTGAAGCTGTTCTGCAAGGAAACAAGTGATGAGGGTGGGGAGCAATGGAATGCCAAGTTCAATGGTGAGTGCTGTGCTGGTCTTTGCATGGTTGCATGCTTGTAAAACAATTATATCAGATGGTATACACAAAGAATACACTGCTCACCAGGCCAATGGGCCAGCACTACATCAGAGTGGGCCAAACCAGGTTGTTCATCCACAATACCAGCATTCTCATTCTCATCCAGGTCCAACCCCTCATCATTTTCTTCATCTATTACCTCAGTGTTACCAGTTGTATTTCCAGCCATGGCTCCAGAGCAATGGCCAGGGAATTGTGGAGAATCTAATATTAACATTAGCTGGTAAAGAACTCTGGTAATAATGAAAAATTTTACCACTTGAGGGGCTACCATATACCTGGCAAGATGGGGGAAGCATACCCCATGCTTCAAAGTCAGCTCAAGCTACTGCAAGCTGAGCAAGGCATTGATTCATCCAGAGGATCTGACCAAGTGCATTATGTTTACTCGAGTGCTGCCAGGGTTTCTTTACAGCCATGATGTGCTTGGATTCAGTGATTGATGTACAGAGTCCATTTGGGGCACTGAAAAGGAAGATTAATGCCTCATAGTGAACAAGTGCATGCTGGAGAGGAAGGGAAAACCCTTCAGGACAGACTCTGACTTCTTGAAAAATCTTTCTGTATAGATGGAATTGCTGCAGTGTGTCCTTGAGCTCCTTGAGGGTGTCATCAGTAATGACATTCTGGCAGACAATGTAACAGAATTCCAAAAATGCATGAAATGTTTGGACCATGTCATCAGGAACATGGCCCTTGATGGCTGGAAGGTAAACCTTTGGAGGTTGGTGAGATTGGAGGTTAAAGTCTGAAGGGTGAATGCCAACTTACTTTCATCAAAGCTTTCAAATTGTCACCAGTCCATTGAGAGAATCCACAACTGTCAGGAAACCTATGAATCCCTGGAAATGGAGGTGCCAAGGCTATGCTGGAAAAGTGTGTCAGACTATTGACAGGTTTACATCACCCCCAACCAACTTACCAACAATCGATGTCAGCCAGCCAATCTTTTGCCTCAGCCTTGCCATATTCCAACTCCAAGTATCTTCCAACCCACTCTACAAGGTGATCCTTGAATGTCCCTTTGATCAGCTGATGAAGGATGTCAGGTGCGAGGAGTTGGTGGATGTCTGCACAAGGGAAGTTATTGGTGAAAGGCTATTTTAGATGATGAGCCAATTTTATTTTGAAATTTGAAATCACTTACCACAATGCTGACATCCACACCCCACTCATTCCAAGCAACAGCAGGCAGAAGTTCATCAGCAAGTGTGTCAGTGAGATCCCTTGTCTGTGGTGCACCACCACTGTCCAGGTCATTAGGAAAAGCCAGACAACTGCAAAATATGGGGTTAACCTAGCAGATATGTAGGCAAATGTACAGCCTACTGTCCACACCAGTTCTGGACAATCCCTGATACCAGCACTTGATCCAGGTAGTCTGTGATGTAAGGGCCAATGCCAAATATGACATGACAAAAGTGATGGTCAGGGCACTTCATGAGTTGAGGCATGGTCATCCCATCTTTGAGGGATGAAAATATCCTTGTCATGGCACTGTGGAATAGCTGTTTTTTGAAGTGCTGAAACATGGGGTCATCAGTATACTTCTTAGCCACTGTAATTTGAACAAGTGGGTGCACTTTTCAATGTGTCTATACATCAAACATACTTTTTGGTATTGCAAGGAATGCAAGGAGCTCGACAGCATTCTGATGGGCATGCCAAACATTATTGTGAACATTACTGATGGATAAGTAGACTGGCCAGTAGTCACTTTGTCCTGTTTCAACTGAAACAGTTGTTTTGTCATTGCCAAGAATTATGGGGATGAATGTTGAGCCATGAGTGGAAGGATCCACTGCAATTTTATCCTATTTCAGATCTCAGTATCAGACTGCAACATGACTCACATGAGCATAAATGAAATGATAAAACTTACTGCTTGTGTCCACACCCAGTCTCCTGACATGAAATTCTCATAACAC
The DNA here is from genome assembly GCA_024663435.1 of Pisolithus sp. B1. Taxonomy (NCBI): domain Eukaryota; kingdom Fungi; phylum Basidiomycota; class Agaricomycetes; order Boletales; family Pisolithaceae; genus Pisolithus; species Pisolithus sp. B1. The sequence goes on along the minus strand of JANFAA010000022.1, from coordinate 489,449 downwards.
TGCATCTGCTCCTTGCCAGCAAAGTCCCTGTAAGGAGTGTAATCAAATTTGCCATCAAAGTCTGTGTTAGCTAGTAACCTCTCCACCAATGAAAATGCTGGCCAGAACCAAAAGTCTTAAGTCATATCCAACCAAGGCAGAGTGTCACCCATACTGGGTTGTTCCCCATTATACTTTAGAGTGAAACTTTCCCACTGAACATCTCCAACTTGTGTGGCATCAATAGTTTTGTATAATTCCTTGTGGTCAGTAAATGGGGGTAAGGTTCCTATGTTGTCAGCTTGCAATGAGTTTCCCCAGAGCCCACTGAGTCAGTTGACTTCCCCCACCAACATTTCCACATTATGAAAAAGAAACTCAGCAGTCTCAAACTGTAACCTATCTCCATATGGACCCCAATCATCTGCACTCTTGTCAGAGACTGGTGGTGGGGTTGTGGTGGGATCAATGGGTTGGCCAGTGGCATCACAAGTAACCCCTGCAAAATTTTGAGTTGAAAAACACCATATAAAATTGCAGACTCACCAGTAAGCTTGTTGTGATAGTCCCAAGTGATTCCTGGTGCTGGCTGAGCAGGGGGTGATGGTAGATAGTGGCATTGCAGTCCAATGAGAATGTGAAATCATGAATTGATGATTGGTGCTGCTTCAAAGTGGGCTCAGTCTTGAACCAGTGGTTGCAACCAGGATGGGGACAAGGTATCTGCTGGGCCAAAAATGCTCACCAGGAGGAAGGAAACTGTGAAGGATGTCAAGGCATTTGAGGTAGTAGTGCAGTACCAACTCTTGAGACTCTGAAGAAGTGTTGTGGCCATCAAACTGTAAACTCAGCTGGTAGGTCAGTCAGGAATGGCTAGAGCAAATCCTGTCAAGTCATCCCAGTGCCATCAGTTGGGACACTAGCACCAACCACAATTTTTCTTCTTCATATGATAAACTTGCCTCTGCACTGAGCATAACATGTTGCACCCTGCAACTTGCTCTAAAAATGCCACTCAACACCCTGGTCACATCCTCCTGGAAGGAAAGGTCAAAAGGCATACCTCAGAGCAAAAGCAAGCCAACAATGCTCAGGCTGAGCATGAGCAGCAAGAATGTATTGCAACTCAAGAATGAGGCATCAAATGCCTAGCAGACATTATAGGTCAGGCAGAGGAGGAGGACAGCTTACTCACTAATCCTCCCAAGCCCAAGCAAAAGCTCCACATCACATTGAAGCCTATGAGTGCCTCCAAGGTACTGGAAAGGCATGAATATGAGTGTCATCCTGACAAAGACCTGAGCAGTTTGACTGGCAATGCTGGGGGAGATCTTGAAGTTCCTAAGGACAAGAGTGAAACTGCAAGTCAAGTGCTCTTGAAAAGGCCATGTACCCAGAAAATATCCAGCTGTAAGGCAGTTGAAGCAGCACAAGACAAGCCTGTCCATCAAGAAATCAAAGGTGGTGATGGTGATAACATTGATGGCCAGAAATGGAAGGAGCATGTGTCCCAGTAAGTTCCATCTTACCATTATGCTCACACTTACTGAGACTGTTCTATTTTACTGGGATTTCATTGACTACCTTTGCTGTCAAAGTACTCAATCTATCAAAGAAGACAGGGCCAGTGTAGGAGAAGTCAAAGAATGGGCAAACAAACTTGTGTCCTCCAAGCCACTCAACCCACTTCTCTCTCAGTGCTCTAGCTCAATTTCCTGCCATGCTTGATCCACCCTGAGCTTGAGCTCTTTCTCTTTTATCAAGGCCCCTCACAGCACTCCAATCACTGCATCCAGTACCCATACAGGACATCACTGAAATTGTTAGTGGATCCAAAGATGAGTCAAGTACCCCTCCCAGTCCCTTCCCTCACTCTCACCCCAAGTTTATATTTGTTGGCTCTACTAATGCAAAGTCTGAGGAAGGAAAGCAGAGCCAGAAGCACAGCCAGCACAGCAAAGTAAGTCCAATACATTCCTATGCTGCTTTATTTTTGTTAAAACTTCCAGGATGTTGACCAAGGCTCAACATCTCAAATGGTGCCACCACCATCTAAGTGGGCCAAGACTGCACCCTGTAGTTCTTCTGGGTCTCAGTGCTGTGGTAGTGGCATCAACAAGAAGTACATCAAGAATGATCTTCCTCCTGGTTGCACCACTGACAATGCCTGGAGGCAACTATTCATCTCTGCTCTTGCACACTTTGCCACTGGATATGACAACCCATGGTCCATCCCCAGTGAGACATTCAGATCCACCCTGCAGGAAATATGGGACATGGTTTATGGACGAAACATAGAGCATGTCATGATCATTGGTGGACCAGTTTTTCAGATTGTAAGTACTATTATTGCTTTCACACATTGACAGAGGTTCATACAATTACTGCTTACACTATGCTAGGCAAAACAGAGTCTCAACAATTGGCATGGTGGTTTTGCTACTGCCACTGTTGCAGTCATCACCACCTTCTTCACAAATGATGCTGACTTCAAGGATCCAGAAGAGTGCAGTGGGTTTGCCAAGGCAATGCTGAAAAGAAATTGCTTTCTCTATAGTCAAAACAGAGGCACAGACTCTAAGGTATGTATTCCATCATTATACCTATCCTATAAACTGACTAGCATGGCCTACAGGTGTGGTCTGGGTTGTGGGGGTCTCCATTCATGCTCCAGACCTTCACTCACCATTTCAACTATGTCCAGGGATGAGCAGAAGTCCCCATCCTGGAAGTCAAGCTTGGTGGTCCTTATACAGCACTTGTGCTGTCTTGCACTGCAGTATGTATAATTTCTCATCATGCCCACTGTACTCACCCTGGCACAGGTTTGTCAAGTGCTTATGCTGGTCTCCAAAAACAACATCTCATTTGAAACAATCAAATTAGGCAATGTGTGGAATGCTGTAATTCCAAAAGGAACCCAATATGAGTTCAATGATGCTGTTTGGGGTGCAATGACAAGATGATTTTTGGAGCCCATCAAGGGACTATCTGAGGAACAATTTGTGCTTGTGGTTGAAGAAACTCATAAATTTGTCAAGATGACCACTGCACACTCCATAGATTCTGCTGAAGTTGACAGCAAAGTGGAAGAACTCTTCACTTTCTGCTGAAAAGTTGAAAGGTTAGTCACTCATGAATGTGATGTTCTGTCTTGCTTATCCATTTCTACTCAGCACCTCATGTATATCCTTGAACTCATTTTTCTTCCTATCATACCCAAAATTCACTGCTTTCTTTCTAACCATGGACTTAGTTAATATGTGTACTCAGTTGTCTATACATCCTTATGTGACTTTTGTGCATGCAGCTAGCTCAATAAACCAGTACATAAGTGTTACAAGACAGACTTCAAGCATAGTAACTAATTTGACTTGCTAACAAAAGTAACTTGTCATGCTTAAATTCTAAACTTAGTGTGATAAGTCTGTTTAAGTTTAAATAAGACTTTCACCAATTTACTGATACAGTCATCATCCTCAGTGATCATCAGTCATTGTTACCATTGTTGCTGTCTGTGCTCAGATGGGAGTAGCAGTCACAGCATTACTCAGAAGCAAGCTCAACCACCCTCTGTCCAACATCTCACATGATGAGCCAGCAGCCTTCCTAATGCAGAAGGCTGTTTAATCAGCAGGTCTTGACCACATTGCTTCTGAGTGCTGTGACCACCACTCCTGTCTGTGCACAGACAGCAACAATGGTAATGATGACTAGCAACAGCCAAGGACAATGATGGACACCTGACAATGGCAAGAACAAGCCTTGCAGCCAACTATGTAGTATTACTGCCCCACCTTTGACCACACACCACCCAGCCTCAACCACCTCCCCCCATCACTGCACCCTGACCCACCCCACCTCTTGATGACAATAGCCCCCTCAACAGTAGATTAATTTTATATGGCATTCAGGTACTATAATGGTATGCAATACCTTTGGTTGTACTTAGTTTCTATGGATCAAAACTCAAATTGTTGTCTACTTGCCCAAAAAAAAAATTGCATAGAGGCATAAAAAAAAGTTGTGTATGGCCAGAAAATAATTGTTGTATTATTAATGTTACAGATCCAGCATCATAGTCCTGTAAAATAGCAAGATGAGTGGTTGAGAAATGGTGGAGAGTAGTACAACATACCAGATGTGCCCACACATGCACCTCTGTCCATGTTCCTTCCATGCTGACTAATCTGTATGTGACTGCTCCCTCATCCTTGCCCTGACTATACATGCCTCCTTCAAACCCATGGGTTGTAGACCCAGATAACTACCTGTGCTTTCACTCAAGAATTTCTTGTCCTTCATTTAGCACATCCCCAATATATTTACATCTTCATTTAGTGCAGTAGTGTACTAATTGTTCCTCACCAAACCCATGCTTGAATGCATTTTGATTCTACTCATGAGTTTTGGTACCAAAAAACAGGAAGTACAGGCAATGCAACTACTAAATGTGCCAAAAAAATGTAGCCCTTTGTGTTTTTTCACTTCCTCTCATATTTTTTTTTAAAAAAAATGCAGTGGAACAGATGTGCAGATTTAACGCCATAAGTGCCATTCACCCGGCCACTCTGTTTGGCCGAGTACCTAATCTGTAGGCCTGGATTTGACATCATCTTGCAGTAACTTGAGCATCATGTACTGGGACACTGAAAGATTTTTCTTACAAGAAATCGACCACAAAACCACGTGGAGTTCTACTGTTATTTTGGTTATTTGTGTTTATGGATGCAGCGTCATACGTCATACCATTATACATTCTGGAAAGTACCTGCCATTAAGGATAAGTGTATGCACGTCCATACACTTATACCTAGTGCTGGGTAGTTTTCGCATCCGCAAGAGCATGAATGGAAAGTGTGTATAGTACAGGTTGGGACGTCAATGAATACTTGATAGGGCAGGGAGCTCCAGTGACAAGGCTTGCTGCTGATTGTAGACGAGTTTCCTTGCATTCAACCTTCATAGTCGCATGAATGAAAGAAAAACAGGGCAGCTGACGTGAGGGCACAGTTTCATGAGATGAATGGTGTTCTCTTACATGGCTAGCATAGAGTTCGAGTACGCTACAGATATAACGAAGTTAATTCAGAAGACAGATGCAATAAATCATAGAGGCAGACCTTTGCTCAACATGCAACCTGGTGCGGCAGTAAGGTATTGTGCAGTCAGTTGATCTTGAAAGTACTTTATAGAATTCAACAGTGGTAGTCAAGGTAACGCATTAACAGCACTAAACAAAATGACTCGCCAATATAGCCAATGTAATTGCACTCGAGCTGATGGCGTGCAAAAGGACAGAGCGTATTCTGGTCATCGTCGCAGCATCCCAGACCGGCTGAATTAACAGCTGGGCAGCAAACGACAGAAGGTGACACTCACGAGGTGATCAGACCCATTTGAACAAAGACTAAATTGAGTTTGCACATGTAGTTGGCCCTCCTGGCAAATGATCGATAATGAGCAGTTGTCAGTATAACAAAGCAACACTCCATGAATTCTCGGTGTATAAAGAACGTGCGACTGTTATAAGGAGACGTACCAAAGGAGGCGAGCTTGAGAATGACGGAAATAAAAGAACACACTTGTCGTGATGATCATATCACATATTGCACTTCCGAGGGCATTGATCAGGGCATACTGTTCGGCATATTCATTCCATCCAATATTTCGTGCTTCGAACAGTCCATAACATACCTGACTGCTGAAGAGGGTAGCAATGTTGCCAGTTAGACACCTATCGACACCACTTGAGAGATTGAAAACGCTTGCAAAGGCCAACTTACGCTGCTGCCAACAATGCTTGGTAGTTCAGAGCAGAAATTGGACAGTCAATTCTGAAGGAATGTGAAGCACATACCAAACCCAAAGGCTGATTTAATCAATAAAAGAAGAACTGATTTAACTACACAACCCACTCAGTTATACCAGCGCAGCGGCAAGCTATACAGAAGAAGACATTTATATACATGTCTGCAGAATGGAGGACAGACGAACGCACCACTGCACCTGTCAATAACATGTTCCGACTGCCAACTGGAAAGTGAAAGTTAAACATCGGTTATATAAGAAAGGGACAGCCCTTACTTATCCAAACTCTGTGGGCATAAAAACTATTGGGGGGCATTGAGAGCACGGAAAGAAGTGTAAGAAATGTTTCAAACCATTGCACAGAGAACCCAACCAGACACTGCAGAGTGAAGTCCCATGTAGTCATGAACGGAGGATTTATGTGGTCATAACACACTTACACTGGTGACAAGGGCCATCTTGAAAAGCAAAGTTGCTTTCAGGGAGTACTAATAACGTTGGACTTCCAAAGGTTGTTACTTACACTCAAATCCCTAAGAAAGGCTGCATGAAACATGGAAAAAATTGTAACAATGGAGACATACCAAGGCATCTCCAGGGTGCAAGTGTAAGTTGTTTGCCATCAGCAGGATATTAATGTTCGATAGTAGAAGCTTAACAAGCCAATAGTGTTGATGGTATCGAGAAGACTGTGAAGCGAAGCTTTACGCCACAGGCATAAGGTAGCAAAGGGCATAACGTACAAGACGAAGAGGACCTTTGAAGAGTCAACTGACGAGCAACCTGAACAAGCAACGGTGCCATACCACACATCTGAGGAGACACTTGTCATTTGGGAATGTGGAGATATAAAATAGGTACTGGAAAATGGACACGCCATACAAACTAGAGGAGCAGTAGTCATTTGTCCGATGGCAGCAAGAGACAGACATACGCTAACGTGCAAAGGTGCACTTACTTGCAAGAAGTCATCCAACATTGTAACAGTTCCCTGCCTGTCAGGGTCAACCAGTGATTCAATCATCAGACCTTGAATCACATCCTTCCTTTCCAATGGACCATACCTTGAACGAGAGGTATCACTCTCACTGTCTTCAAGAGGTTGCACATCATCACCGGTCAACAGATCCACCTCGAATTCGACCGTATCTACAAGGCTCTGTGCTGGGATGAGGAAAAGAAATGGAAGATCAGTAAAACTTGCTACCAGGTAATAGGAGCCCACATACATTGTGCACCCGTCTCTGCACCACCACCACTACCATCTGGTTCATCGCCCCCTCCCTGCCGCCATCATCGGCAGCACGTCCCACCTTCTCAGGTAACACATACATCTTCACAGGAAAAACTCTGCCACCCAAAGGGTCAGATGCCCACCCCAACCCAAACAAGCACCTCTAAATGACCTGTCCATTGCTCAACGCGAGGCCATACAAAACACCCTCTGTAGTCGCTGCAACAATGACTTATCTGAACCCGAACTGATCGCTGTAGAGGGTGGAAGGTGCATCAGAACTGCGTGTGGATCGATCGTCGTAGGCGCCAGAGCCCATGGCGTACATGCATAAATGCTGAAGGATACTTTCTGAACATCGTCGGATGCAGGTTAGGACTGTCCCAGATATACCCTGCCCCAGGTCAATCCCATGGACGGATCGCTAGATGCACTCGGTGGAGGCAAAGGTACAAAAGCAGCAATGCGAATGGTGGAGAATGCTTCCTCATGGGACCACTGCAGAGTGTTGTGTTTTTATAGCTGAAGTGTGACTGTTGAAGTTGTGAGAAGTTGTCGTGTGGTCTCGTGAGTATGACTACATCGTCCATCAAACGTGACTTTTGAATGGAGGTAAGAGGCAACACAAGATAAAGACAGACATTACCTACGTGTCGGATTGCACTGTGCTTGTGGGTTCAAAATGGAAAGGCGCATCTCGTTCCTTGCCCTCTGCTAGACGAGGCATAAATGTCTGAAGAATTGCTTGCTATACCATTGCAGTCTTCAGTACCGGAACAAGCACAAGGGGGAACAAAGTCACATACACGATTCGCATGCGACCAATACACACTCCCAATGCAAGGCTTATTGTCCTCACCCAACCTCACCGCAAAACACGACTCGGAACGTGGCTCGCATGGTGCCTGCTCACTCCTATGAGGCTACGCGAAGTAGAGTGACAGGTCACACCAACCGGATACATACCACGTCGGTAAATTCCCACATCAGCCGCAAGGATTCTCCGTCATAACTCATGACATGAGCAGAGCCACCTTGTGTGAATGCAATAAATTGACCTGCCCCTGCGAGTCCGATGTCTTGGATACACATATAGTTAAGTCGGGTAGTATCTGGACCTAGCCCTTCAGTCCTGGGGTGAGCATCACCGCTCTAATTGAAGACGATTCCAACCACATCAGACAAGGTCCCGATGTACTTAGGGGGGAAGTAGGCACCTCGAGGATAGTGAAACGGGGCGTCTCGGTTGCAAGATTGGCAGGGATGTTGACAGACTATGATCAACCCATTGGCTATGGACAGATTAGTGACGTAGAGTGTGTAGGCTGTCTTAGACTTGGCGAAGCTGAACACGTAGACAGTATCTGGCGTAGTAAGAATGTGGGAATACACCACGAGAGACCGATCACAGTGTCAGTGAGTCACTGTAGAGAAATTCACTGGACAGACCTTTGGTCTGGAGAGCTCCATGTCCACAAAAGGCCACCAGGCTGGCTGTCTATGCGACTAGCCGTGTCGCCGTTGGTGAGCACGAAGAGTGTCATGCTCCCCTAGACAGAAAATGGCCCTGTTGTGATTCCCACATGTTGTAATTCATGTTGTCAAGCGTGAGCAGGTTTGTGGAGCCAACCTTCTAGGAGAAGATGGCCTGTCGAAGTGTCATCCATGCACAATGTGGACCCACCAGGGCCCGAGAGCAATGCAACATCTGCAGTGGGTGTCTGGCATACGAAACAGAAAAGCACAAAGAGACATATGTACTCGAGTGGTTGTAGACATCAAAAGTCACGATGGGGTCGTCGTTGTCATGGATGCCCTTCCAGGCTTGCAGGGAATCTTAGTGCATACAGAACTTCCACTGAATAGACTGCTCACCTATTGATCTGTCGGTAGCGTTGAGCACAGTGAAGACGTTGCTGGTTGTTGTTGTTGTAAGGATGAAGTCGCCATGGAAGGTGTTTTGCAGCGGAATGCAGACAAGCTTGGTGGGCCAACCAATGATGCCGACGTCTGATTCATGGAGAGCCCAGCTCGCCGTTGCCAACGATAGTGACGCGACGAGCAGTGAGGGTAAGATTCGAAGATAAAAAGCGAGGGTGACGCTTTAGTGAGCACAGCAGCGAGAGAGGTTTACTTAAGCAAATGGTAGGTTGCTCGGAAGTGGACGCTTAGTATCGAGAAACTCAGGATCAAGTGTAGGTGCGGGGCGACGAGCGACTCTCGTCTCATATCGATTCACTCTGTTGGTAGCTACCTTGTTATACGTTCGTAGTATTTGATATCTGTTACCATGGGGGCAGACAAGACTCTTTGTCCGTCCTCATGCCCACAATCGACGTCATTTCCCCATCATGGGGGTTTCACTATTTTTCTTAGACTATGTATGGTCTCGATTGATCATACCTAGTCGTGTGAAACTGGCTTGTCTAGACTTCCATCTCAACAGACGCACTTAGCCACTCAGACCACCGTCAGCGACGACGATGGCATACGACCCCGACAAATGGATTGCCCAGCTGATAGACTGCCAACATCTCCCAGAATAAGACATGAAAATCCTCTGCGACACCGTCCAAGCCATCCTCCTCGAGGAAGCCAATATTCAACCCGTATCGACCCCAGTCACCATCTGCGGCGACATCCATGGCCAGTTCTGGGACCTCTTCGAACTGCTCAGGAAAGGCAGCAGCGTGCCAGAGACCAGGTATATCTTCATGGCACATCGTTGTCTTTGTGGATCGCAGCTTCAGCAGCTCATACCTATCGTGACTCATAGCACCCAAAGCAAGGCTAGCTGACCTGACCACATACCTGGCCCATATCATTCATGGTCATTTGGGTATCCTGACAGGTCCACCTTTTTGCAGGGTAACCACGAAAGTCGACAAATCACCCAAGTTTACGGATTTTATGGTCGGTCCTGCATTCGCCCTGCACCACAACGAGCAATAACGATGACCCTCCCCCAGACAAATGCCAACAAAAGTATGGAAACGCTGCAGTGTGGAAAGCCTGCTGTTACGTGTTCGACTATCTGAATCTCGCTGCGGTATGCTGCTGTGCATCTCCGACTAATATCACTACCAGGGCTTATCATCGCATCACAAATTATCGATGGAGAAACTCTATGCGTACATGGCGGGCTTTCCCCAGATATATGTACCCTTGACCAAATTCGCATGCTCTCAAGGGCTCAAGAGATCCCCCACGAAGGCACCTTTTGCAGTATGCCCTCCCTTTCCCCCCCCCTCCCCCCCTGAGACCTCCAAGTCGAAACTTAATATCCTTGTGGACCTCATGTGGTCGGATCCTGACGATATCGATAACTGGGCTGTAAGTCCCAGTGGTATGGGCTGGCTATTCGGGGGGAACGTCACTCGAGAAGTATGCCGCTCATTTCATTCGAGAAAATCACAGACCCAGAGGTCCTAACCACATGCAAGATCATAGTTCAAACACATCAATTCCCATTATTAATGCCCATCCTTGCATAAGTGCGTGTCGCATCTGCTACCCTCACGAACAACGTCAGTTGATAATTGTGACCAAAGTGGCCGCAATTTTGCTCGTGAAGCTTTCGCTATAATGGACCTGTGTCAAGGACTTCTCGAAGCTCACTCGAATGTAGCACACACAGGGCAAATGTAAACGAGGTCCATGCCACACGAAGTCAGCCTTTCATCTAGTACATAGGCAAGAGTGACATATCCAGTTATTGAAGTAGTATCCTTCCTCCTCCCCCCCTTGCCAAACCTACTAAGTACTTACCTTCCTTCTCAACACCTCCAGATCTCGCAGTAACCTCGCATTTGCATCCTCTGCTGCCCGTGCCCTCTCCACAGCCTTCATTTTTTCCTCCTCAGCTGCCTGGCGTTTTTCACGTTCTATTCTCGCAGCCTCTTCTGCAGTCTGATGTTGCTCACGTTCCTGCTGCCTTTCTTCTTCTTGCTGCTCAAATTTTTGTAAGTGCAAGTAGTAAAGGCTAAGAGAGATGACCTACCCGTTGCTCAGCTCTGCGCTTCTGTTCACTCTCCTCGGCCAAAGCAGCCCAAGCCGCATGATACTTATCACATACCTCGACCGCACTTCTAGGCTTCGTGGGGACCGGTACCCTATTCCACATGCCTCCTCGACGGTTCGTGATGTCTTCTTGGGCGCTCACGAATAGGGACTTCAGAGCATCGAACACAGTTTCGACGAACCAGTAACACTGCGTGTTGGTAATGCTGTATGTTGGCTCGTGTTTCGAGGTTACATAAAGTAGAGTTGCTATCTGGGTTGCGGACGGCCTGTCCTTTTCAGAAAACGTTAGTGTACAGATGCGAGTAGCCTTCTCGCACTTGCGCTCTAGCTCAGCGCTGGCTCTACTACCCAAGGTTGCGTAGCTGACCAGATCATGGGCGCCCATCTGGGACTTCTTGGAAATAGATGAAATATAAGGCGGACGGGTGGACTTTTGTTTTGTCTTCCTGTCGGTCTTAGTAGCTTCGCCTACACGAGGGCTGCTTTCGTCAGCACTACTCACAGTGGGATCTTCAGCAACATCTAGCGAACTGAGCGGTGGCATCATGGCATCTGGCGGAGTAGCAGCCCCAGTCATAGTGTCTACTGGGGCAATGGTATCGGCAGGTTGCGCGGCATCTACAGAATTGTCAGCAGGTAACTCAATAGAGTGAGTATGAGAGCGTACCAGAACAATCCCTGTGCCAACCTCGAAACCCCCCACCCCTCTCGGCAATGACAATGCACGTGTGCACTTTGTCAGGGGAGGAGATGTCGAACCGCAGAAACTCATGTTCTGCTCCCTTCTGCATCTTGTAACAGCTAACTACAAGAACAAAGCAATTGGACGTGACGAGGTTGTCCTGGATGATGTCGTGCCATGGCTGCACACTAATGGAGAAGAAGGTGGCCTGGTCATTCTCAGTGAAAAGGCCTTTAATTTTGGGAGGTTCGGGCACCATTCCGAGCATGCGAAGGAGTCGTTGGAGAAATCTGGGTAGTTTTTTGAACATGATTCTCTCATTGAGAACCATGTTTATATGGGATGAGGTCACGACAAGGGGGTTGGCGGTCGCCCTGCAGCTCCCTGTACCCTTGGAATGCAGCAGCGGTCGCAGGGTGTCCACAGGTCCTAATTACATAAAGCAATTGAATCCATCATAATATATATTTATTTACTTATTAAAAGGCGCACTCATATCACATGGCTCCAGGCCGGACTACTCATTTGTTCAGCGTGCAGACGGGTTCTGATAATAGAGAAAATTACCATGTGTGGGAATCTAGGTCAAAAGTGAAACATGTGCAAGGGGTGTGGCAGACCGGAATGAGATAAAGGTTGTTGGTAACCGTTACGTAAACCCTGGTGATGATAACTAGACACTGACACCTCGAAGTCGCTCTGCTCGGCGGGTCTTCTTCGTGGTTACATGAGGATATAAGAAGTACAGGCAATTTACTAAGTATTAATATTTCTGCGGAGAGGATCTCCTGGAAGGTCATGTTTGTGGTGACTTTCTCTTGTGGAGAAAGTAGGATGCAGGTGTGCTCCAGACACTAAGCCTTCCAGTTGAATGAAAGTTGAGAGGGGAGTTTGTGAGGATGTGCTGGCCTTGGAAAAGGATGTGCACCTGCTTGAAAGTATGTGAGATTTGAGTTAGTGCTCTCATTGTGCTCATCATTTGTTGTTGGCTTTGATGGCCCCATTGCTCACATAGCAAATGACTTGGACCCCATGTAGTCACATTAGTCACAACTCATGGGGGGCCTGCATGCCAAAATGCCACCACTCACAGACAGCCCATGGCAGGCCTACCAAACTAATATTGACATGACAAATAAGCTGGCCTGAGTACCAGGATTGACAGTAACATATGAGTGGGCCCATTGGTAAGGAGTGAACTGAATATGCATAACACATGAACAGGTCTGCTGACCTCATATAACATCTAAACAAGTGTGTGGGCCCATCTCACTAATAAATAGGGAGTCTCAAGTTATAGGCCAGCCAGTCAGTGACATGGCAGATACCTAATAATCTCCTCTGGGCACCAGAGCCTCTGGTGCTAGATGCACCTCCTAGGATGGACATGCCTTTTGGACATGCCTCCTAAGGATGGACACACCTTTTGGATGTGCCTCCCTCTTGTTGGGACTTTTGCTAGTCAGTGTCATCATCCCTGTACAACTCATTGGCAGATTGTGCTGGCTGGTGCCAGAAATGCCTCCTAGGATGGACACACTCCCTCATATGGATGGACATGCCTACACAGCCATTGGACATGCTCCCTCATATGGATGGACATGCCTACACAGCCACTGGATGCACTCCCTCATATAAGTGGATGCACCTACACAGCCACTGGTGGTGCTCCCTCATATGGATGGACAGATTCCTGCATATGGACAGACACACCTCAGTGGGCCATCATAATTTGTTGACAAGTTGTGCAGGGATGACCAGTGGTGACAGACAGAATGTATGCAAGGGGAGGGGGCCAGTGAGCATTGAAGACTACTTCATGACTATGGGAGGGTAGCAACCCAGTCTAACCTAATATGGAAGGTACTGTACAGTTTTATAATTTAAACTTAAACTTAAACAGGCATGAGAAAGATCATCACAACACCTCTTGACCTTCAACCACCATCATCACACCTCATTGCCCACTCATCATGCCTCATGCTTGCAAGGAATGTGGTCTGGGACTGGACAACAAAAGCCTTCATGATGCACACTGGAAAAAGTGTGTCAAGGTGATCACCTGTGTGGCTTACACTGGACAAGATGTCACCATAACTCATCATGAGAATGGTAGCTTCCTTCATTATTGCTCACATCACAAGTGCCCAAGGGAGATTGGATTTACAACTGTGGATGCCTTGCACAAGCACATGAAGACACTCAAGACCACCTAGCTTGGTACAGAGAAAAAGGCAAGTGTCTTAACATATGATAAGCATTTGCCAGGAGCTTACATAAGCAGACTGGTGGACAGTCTTCAGTCCAAGCTACCAATACCACTGCTGCTGCACCAATGGAAATGACCACCAATGCTCCTTCTCCTCCTCAGGTAAGCTAGTGCAACTCATCAACAAGTTGTGCATCACATACACAATCCATTACCTAGATGCCAGCCATCCCACAGGATGAAACCATCAAGTCTCCCTCAGCCCCATCCATTGGCAATGACCCATGCACTCTCCACCAACAGCATTGGATGTACATGAAATGGTTCACTCCTGCACAATCCACTGATGAGTTATGCCACCAACATGGATGTCTGCTCAAGTGGAGGAGTTAGCCATGGCATCTCCCCATGCCCCAAGTCCCAGGACTCCACAGGTCATGGAAGGACCATCCCTCATGGTGAGACCACTCCAAGGATGCCAAACAATGATGGCAGGATGCTAAATGTAACTTTACACAGTCCCTGGTATGTACATGCTGCTCCTGCAGCATTGGCTGGCCAAGTCAGGGTGGATGATCCAAGGTACATGGACTGGCAGAGTTCAATGCCTTGGCATGTGACCACTGTGGATCAATATACATACACCACATGGAAGAGTATCAGGAAACATTATGGGACAGAACACAAGCAGGTGCCTGCCCCTCAGCACTGGCAGTCCTGCAGGGCACAACATATGAAACCAGAGGGCACTGGGATGGTGCAGCAACTTTGGGAGGTCACCATGGAAGCCAGAGAGGGGGAAGACTCCAGAGAAAAGGTATTAGTGGACAAGATGCTCAAGGAACTTGGGGAACAGCTCAACACTGCATGTACCCACCAATGGTCAACTTGTCACCCCATGGCTTCTCACCACACATTGGAATGAATGGGCCAAATGGTTCAAGAAGCCCATGGAGGAACTCTGTGCCTTGGTCTCCCTTCCATGGCCATCCTTACCTGACAAAGAGCATTACAGGACATTGCCAGAGAGCATCAGATTGTACTTTGAAGAAGCAGTGATGCTGATTGACACCACAGACAACCTGGTGTTGCAAAGGCTCAACTTGCCTGACCCAGCAAAAGCATAAGGCTGGTGTAACTTGTCAACAAATTGTGCTGAGTTTGCTTGTCCTCACCCTCTGTTTCCATAAAGGGATCTCCAACATGCCATTTCACAAGCACTTGCACCAAAGCACATTGAAGCAGTACATCCACCCCATTGTCTGCTTCATGATGATGTTGTTGCAATACCTTTGGTTCCTCAAGGGTGCCAACATGGAAATATTGAGACTGGAGGACATGCTCCAAGAAGATGGCATAGACCAGTCCCAGATAGTACATCAGATTAATGTGATCCTCAAAGTTTGGACTACTCCATGGTCCAAGAACAAGTTTCACATTGTCCCCAATCCCACAGAGTCATGTCTAGCCCTCCTCACTCTGAACCATGATGGCTTAGGTTAGGTTAGGGGGGACATGAAACATGAGTGAAGCAAGTGTTGAGTGTTGGGAGCCAGGGTAAGCTGACTGGAAAAGATGATGAGAGCAAAGGGTGGTGTCCTACTAGAGGATAACCAGAGTACTTTTGACTTGAAATCTCATCAGTGCTAACATATTATCTTTTGTAATGGAGCCATTGCAGACAGGAGTCTCTTGCCTTAAGCAATGAACAATGGCATGGAATATCTATTGTTCTCTCTATCATCCTGGCTTTTTCCACACCCATTTACACCCATCTTACTCCATGTGATTGATGTTAGTCTCATCAGACCAAACCACCCTCTTCCAGTCCTCTAAAGTCCAATCTTTGTGAGCATATGCCAAGTCTAACCTTCCCTTGTGGTATTTGGTAGAGGGGATAGGTTGCTTTCACTTTACCACAGCCTTCATACCAGTCTTCTTCAGGTGCTGGCAGACAGTATTTGTGTGGAGGGGCTTGTTGATGATACTGGTGAGAGTCCAGGTCACCCAGACAGCATTGTCTGCCTTCTGAGTTGAGATAAGGTGGGTGGCATGGCAGACATTAGCAGGGGAAGGCTTGGATGGATGACCTCCAGTGGACTTTTTCAGGCTGGAATGCTCCTTGGAATGAATCCTAGAGGTCATAGAGAGATGTAAGCCAGTACTGGAGGCAATAGAGGAAGGAGAATGACCAGAATCAGGCATAATCAGGATAGTATTCCTTTGGGTTGAGGAGATAAATCTCATGGTGGTAGAGGTTGGAAATAAAGAAGTATGTGAGCTTATTCAAACTCAGACATAATGTTCATATGTGTATCTTTGTTTGTAGGACAAAATAACCACAATTATCTCTTCATTTGACTCAGATTTTACAGCCAGCTCAAAAGTGAATAGATGTGTGGAATGATGTAGCTGTTTTAGAACTGACATATCTCAATGCCTACTGCACCAAATCACATGAACTTGGGACCATTTGGTAGCCAAGAGCAAATACTACCACCCATCTCACCAAGACTAAGCAGGATTCCCATACCTAATGGTGCTACACTGGACTTAGTACCAAGCAGCCAAACATTGCATTGGGTTTTGACTCTCTGTAGTGGGCAAGCACATCCAATGGCAACCTGGATGGTGTGTGGTCCAACTTGGTCAATGCTTGGTTGGAAGTGAGCAATGCCCTACCTGATACTCAAGTCCTGGCTTTGTTTGCATTTAGCCATCTCTCATTGTTGACCTGTTGGTCACTATGGGCCAAATTCAGCTTGATGTTCATTGGTGCAGGCCTCATAGTAATATCTACAAGTATCATTGCTTCTTACACATTGTACAGCCTTCATGGTAACTCTAGAAAGGATAAAAGACAAAGGCTGGAAGAGAGTATCAGTGCCTTTGAAGTCAGTGGCCTGAGTTCAATTGTGAGCAGTTTCACATACCTGCTTGTTTGGGATTATCTGGATGGTGTTCATGCACATGATCTCATCCTCTTTGGTGGTGCTCCTGCATTGTTGTTGGTGCTCACCCTTTACCTCAAAACCATGATTTGTTATTGACACAGTGAAGTCCACACTGGTCCTCCTCATCCTGCCTACCCCATCACTTAAACCCCATAACCACTTCTGTGAATCTAAATGGGCAATTATAGGTGGCTTATCCAATGTTGAACAGGACATGCTTTTACAGGTGAGTACTACTCCACCTTTTCCCCACCAGAGATTATCTCTTGCCCATGTGGTGAACAGATCCAAACCTGCAAACATATCCTTGCAACATGCCCTGCCTTCAAGTCCAAGCATGATGCTCTATGTTCTGTCTCAGAAGACCTAGTTGTATCTGATATCCTGGGAACAGAACAGGGAATCCAGGCTCTCTCTGAATTCCTTAAAGAAATGGATGCTTTCAAGAAGCCAAGGAGAACCCATCAAAGCCAAACCAATCTGTGGCCACCTTCAGCTTCAGAGTAATGCTGCTTTGTTGGATCCCTTTTACTTTCATGTCATGTCATTTGGTACATCTCACCAGCTAATGATACTCATACTGTATACAACTCCCACATGCCAATGGTGAACTATATGCCTTAGTAGTAGTCTCTTGTTGTGGTATATAAACTTAGAAATTCTCTCTCTCTCTCTCTCTCTCTCTCTCTCTCTCTCTCTCTCCCTGACACAAGTGCAACTCCAATGCAAGCTCAACTAAGCATGCAGTCACTCTACTAGGAACATTTATCCTTCATTTCAATGCAACAATTGTACCATTTGTCCATTTTCCATTGGACCAATCAGCCATTCCACCAATGGCAGAATTGATTTGACTAATGTTTTGAGGGTGGAACATATACTATGTTCTGTAAGATGATATGTTCTCAAGGCAGGAAGTTTTAATGTCTTGTTTGAGACCATGGTTGGAACACATGATAAAACAGTGAAAATATTTGTATGATGATTTACCCAATAATCACAAGGATAAACACTATGTATGTTCCCATGAAAAAGATTATACATGACACAATCACATTTTCTGTCATAGAGCATTGAATCAGATCATGTTATCCATTGATGACCAATGTTTTTGTTCAGGAACATTTCATGAAAAGAGCATCTGCCAAATTCAATGATTTTACCATGTTTAGAGTCAAACCATCAGATAATGCCCCCAGTGTATAAGCCATGTGCATTTCCTTGAGCCTTCACATATGCTTAACAACTGAGGTTCAAAACAACACCATGAGTATAAGAAGTAAATTGGGGGTCCATTAAATGTCAAAGAGATTGTGTGATATGAAGAGGCATTGGCAAGCACAGACAGTCAAAACTGGTAAGGTCCTTCAGGTGGGTGGCTGCCTCTAAAAACTCCAGATACACAACTTTGGCCACTTGGAAGATACAGGATGTACTATCTAACATTGCACCTCTATGACAATGACTGGAGGTACTTGGGGGAAGGGAAGAAAGAGCCATCACATGTGCACAGCAGAGAATGGAATGGAGCATGGCTGAGTTTGAAAACCATGTACTTTTTCATGTAACTGGAATAGCCACAGTATGTGAAATAGGTGTTGGCTTTGGAATTGCTAGGCACATGCAAGAAAAGCATTCTCCCTTTATATTATTGTTAAGAACATTTCTTCCAAAGTTGGGTTGAGCCGGGCTTCATAGTTCCAGTGTGTCTGGAGCTGGGCTACTGTGCCAGAGCTTGTAAGAGCTGGGGTTGGGTGGCACATGGCCCATGGGGGTTGAAGCCCAGGCTTGATAGGGGCCACTACCCAAATTGGCCTCAGCTCATGTGCTGTGCCCTTGGACAGGTCCGGGTAGTGGTCAAGGCTACTGAATACTCTGGGTTCTAGGTTGATTATCTGACTGCCTCTACAGTACAGATCTAACTAAAGTATTTATACTACTAGTCTGGAGGGGGCACTACTGGTGTTCTGGTAGTCTTGGTAATAACTAAGAGGCTATGTACAAACATTAGTAAGTGAGTGACTAAGGAAAGTCTGGGAACCTGTCTACCAGTAGTAGACACAGGTCTGACAAATGTGCAGTAATAACTAACTGTACTAAGGAATGTGGTAATGCTAGACTAAACAGAGAACAAAGACTCGGACTAGAGGGTCTGGAGGTGGACACCAGTCCAGAGTTCATGCACACTACTACTGGAAAACAGTTAACTACCGGTAGTGTACCTTCTAGTAGCATGACCTAAATACATGCATATGACAATTATGATGAGCAACTACCAGGGTTGTGGTGGATTTGCAGCCTTGACCTAGCAGAATTAAGCATTCCATCAACCCACAGCTCATGGAAGTGCAAGCTTTGGGAGACCTTTTCAATCAATGAATTTGGTATCCAAGAGAACACCAGTAGCACCACTATCAAGTAACACTTGTAGAGTGTATGCATCTCCTTTTTTTGTGTGAATGATTACAGGGACTGAAACATGGTACTTCAAGTTAAGTGAATGGATTCAGGGTTTCAGAAGCACTGTCACCCAACATTGCTCCCTAAGTTGGAACCATAAGAAGAGGAAACTTTTTTTTTTGGTTTTTATCAGCTGAGGAATTAAGTGACCCATGTTTGATGTCCATATCTGAGCCCAAATGAGACCCCACAGCAGATGGAACAAAAGAGTCTGTATCATTGTTCATACTGTCTACAGAAAGGGAAGGGAACCTATTTACAGAAACAAATTCCAAAAAAGAAACCTTTTTCTGTGCTATATGTGGGTAGTGACTGAGATGGTGTTTTTTGACTTTCAATATGTCATCACTTCTACACCAGCCTCCTGGAACACATCAAAGATGGAATTGCCTATGTTGGCAAGCCCACCACCCTCTCTGGGTTGTGGGACCTTGCCCAGATGATAGATGTGCATGGTTGTGAATGCAAGGCCAAAATATCCCACTCCATCAAGCCCTTAACTGAAAAGTCATATGCAGCCAAACCTGCAGATGACAAAAAATTTTCATCAACATCCTCATCCACTTTGCACTCCAATAGCAAGGGCAAGTCCAAACAGAAGGACAGCCAGAAGTTTGATGTGCCAAAATCCAACATCATCCACCTTCTTGACAAGGACAGCAAACTCAATGCCACTGAGTGCCAGTGCTGCCTGAAGAACAACCTTTACCTCTTCTGCAGTGAGGCCAGCCACCCTGCCAAGGACTGCCCAAAGTCTACCTCTCATGCCACTAAAGCTCATGCTGCCATGGTTGCAGCTCCACCTACTCCACCAGCAGAGGAGGCAGAACCAAAATATTAATCTGCTCCTCCAGGGAGCCCATACATATGGCCTGGAGGAAGCATTGACTCCAACCATACACCCACCACCCAATCCAATGCATTCACTCTTTCTGACCCCAACTCCCTTATGCATTCTGTTTCTCATCTGGACCTTTCTTTAGATAATGTTTCTGCACTAGTCAACTCCAGCTCTCCTCATCATTTCATAGATCCTTCTCTAGTCAGCAAATACTCTGTACCTGTTCTCCCTAATGCTGTTAAATTAAAACTACCCCAGAACATGCACATTCACCTGGTTGTGAATGTTTCTTGGGTAAAACCTTACCTTGGTGCCCTTGAAGGGCAATCTGTGTCCCCAGTGGGTGACCAATGAAGGAGATGTCAAGTTTGAGGTAGAAAAGGTGGTGGATTCATGCTTGAAGCATGGAGGTCTACAGTTTTTAGTTCATTGGAGGGGCTACCCTGATGAAGATTGCACTTGGGAACCTGCTTACATATGCTCTCAAGAATGCCAGGAGGCTATTGATGACTTCTACAAACTCCACCCTGGTGCCCCTAGGAAACTTTGTCTCCTCTCAACTTCAGACCTTCTCTTTTCTACCATACTTGACCCTTTAACTGCTGTGCAGCCTATCTGGTCTCACCTGGAAGTCAAGCCATAGGAGGGGATAGTGTAATGGTCTCTAACTTTTCATATGTAGCATAGTCCTCCTTTTATAGTCACTCTCTGGTTAGGGTTATGCAGACACCCATTTAGTCACTTTATTTAGTCAGCAGTAGCCACATTGACTCAGCATGTTCACTGTAGCCAATCATGTTTATCCCTCTCTGTTTGGTTTGTTCTTGTTAAGAACATCTCTTCTGAAGTCGGGTTAAGCTGGGCTTCGTAGTTCCGGCATGTCCGGAGCTGGGCTACTGTGCCGGAGCTCGTGAGAGCCAGGGTGTTGGAATATAAACTGCCCCCTGAGTAGTCATTCTTTAGGTGCGAAGATTAGTTGCTTACATAAGCAGAAAAGCGGACTACAGTAGAGTAAATTTTCCTCTAGTCTCCTCAGTAGCTTGGTGTTACTGAGGAGTGAGTCATTCTTTCTATTTAGCTTCATATTTACTGACAACCTGTAGAGTAACTATCTGACAGGTAGATATTAATATAGTAGCTTGGTGTTACTGAGGAAGTAACTATCTGACACAGGGTTGGGTGGTGCATGGCCCGTGGGGGGTCGAAGCCTAGGCTCGATAGGGGTCCACCACCCAAATTGGCCTCAGCTCATGTGCTGTGCCCTTGGACAGGTCTGGGTAGTGGTCGAGATACTGGATACTCTGGGTTCTAGGTTGATTATCCAACTGGCTCTACAGTACAGATCTAACTAAGTATTTATACTACTAGTCTGGAGGGGGCACTACCAGAATTCCGGTAGTCTTGGTAATAACTAAGAGGCTATGTATGAATGTTAGTAAGTGAGTGACTAAAGAAAGTCTGGGAACCTGTCTACTGGTAGTAGACACAGGTCTGACAAATGTGCAGTAATAACTAACCATACTAAGGAATGTGGTAGTGCTAGACTAAACAGAGAACAAGACTCGGACTAGAGGGTCCAGAGGTGGACACCGGTCCGGAGTTCATACACACTACTACCGGAAAACAGATAACTACTGGTAGTGTACTTACTAGTAGCGTGACCTAAATACATGCATATGACAGTATCCCCCTCTTAGGGCCAAGCCCATGAGGACCAAGCGAGGGATATGTCTAGGCTGTGACACATGGCTGGCTAATCAAGCGACGCACACATGTACCAGTCTTCAAAAAGGGAGCAACCAACTTTCATAGTCCGCCATCAAACCTTACCCTCCATGTCTCAACCCTCATTGCTCATGCCTACTCCACTGGCCACCACTGTCCGGGACTGGTTGGTGGTCCTGGACTCTGCTATTCAATCTGACAGTGATGATGACGAGGCTGTCGCTAAAGCCAAATACAATGAGAGGCAGCACTGGAAGAAGGTGCAAAAAGATCAAAAGGTGGCAGAGGAGGCTGTGGCCCAGGAGAGGGTGGAGGCTGAGTGCCAGGAGAGAGAGGTGGTGGAGTTGCATAGGCAGGAGGAAGCTGAGCGCTGGCAGAGAGAGGAGAATGAGTGCTGGGAGAGAGAGGAGAATGAGCGCCAGGAAAGAGAGGAGAATGAGTGCTGGGAAAGGGAGGCAAACGAGCGCTGAGAGCAGGAGGTGCAGGCACAGGTGGCTAGTCAGATTGAGGGTGGAGGGTCGCAGTCACGTGACCCAGAGGTGAGTTCGTCAATGCTGGCTGAGTCTAATCCAGTACTGGCAGAGGGGTTGCAGAGTCAGGGGGGGCCACAAGTGGATCACATGACCTGTGCCCGATGCACTAGGGCCGAGGTCGATTGCACTTACGAGCTGGCCAAAGCCAGTAAGCGTGGGAAGAAATCATGTGACTGATGTTCATCGATGAAAGAGCAATGTGTGCCAGCCAGTACAAAGAAGGTCTGGAAGCGCATAGTGCTGGCAGAGAGTACATCACTGAGAGCTGGTGAGAAAAAGAAGCATGCATGGGCTAAGAGTCCAGAAGTGGAGGTGGTGGGTGGGAGCTTGCAGGCCAAGAAAGGCAAGAGTGTCACATGTGACACTTTGAATACTGGTGGTCTATACGCTATTGCCGCTGTGATAGACTGGCATACCAAGGAGATGGTGCAGCTCCAGCAAACGGTCAAGACACTTGGCAGCTTGCACCATCACATGATCAAAAGTATGGTGGAGCTTTTGCAAGAGACGATGTATCCAGAGCCAGAGTTGCCTGCTGAGTCAGGTAGTGAGGAGAGCGAAGAGGCCGAGGCTTCGGACAAACTGGGCTGGAAATAAAGCTAGCCTCCCTTTGTCACTTCCTGCTTTAGTCTACAAGTACCTTTGTCCATGCATAGTCAGTGAATGAGAATGGGTTATCTGGAAGTCTGGAGGTACCAGTCTGAGTTTTGAAAGTGAGGGTGAGTATCGTGGGAAAAATGAGACAACGCAGAAAGGTGAAACAACACAGGGAACATTGCTAAGTATAAGGTACTGGTGTTACGAAAAGACAAGCCAGAAGTATATGTATGTACCGGAGGTGACCAGACAGAGTCTAAAAATGAAGGTATTGTGAGTCGTAACAAGGTGGGCGAGAACATATTTGAAGCTGGAAACACCAGTGGTCTGATAAAATATGGGGTACTACCGGGGGTGTATTTACCAAAAGGTCATGAGGGGTGGGTGGTCATGTGACTGGTCCATCCCCCTTTCTAGGGTCCAAGCCCTCGAGGACCCATAGGCTGGAAATGGCCGGTAGTGTCGGGAGTTGGGAGAGCTTGTACAAGGGTGTGAAGGGTGTGGGAAGATTGGATATGTACAGCCCATACAGAGGTGTTACCAGATTAGGGTAGCAGAATGAAGGCCGAGAGCGGCTGGAAGATGAAAACCAGGAGAGGCCAGAGGTTGAGTCTCGGCTGGTAGCACTGGTTAAGCCCTTGTTACCATTTTGCCAATGACATAGCAGGTGGCCCCTAGTACAGCCAGGGTCATGAAGAGGACCTGGGCTGTAGGGAGTGGGGCATCCCTGAAGGCTCCAGAGAGTACCTGGAGGGGGGTGGGGTCAGGGAGTACCCAGGGGAGAGGGGACCTGGGGGGAAATGAAGACGATGGTGGAGATGTTGGTAGGGGAGTAGGGTGACACTCTGGGTGAAATGCTACTGGAGGAGGAGGAGTAGGGAGGGAAGGAGTAGAAGGAGACATAGGTAGTTCAAGAGGGTGATGTCAAGGGTATTGGTTTACTTTTTTGAGAGAGGATGTTTCTCTGCTTACTGAGAATGTAAATGAGAAAGACGATTTTTGAATAGACCCTTGTTTTCAACCTTCCCAATAAGGGTAATGCCCCTAAAACAAGCCTTGGTGATCAACACCTCATCAGCTGGCAGGGCTGGCAGAGTTCCAGAGGCTGGAGAAACTGAAGTCATGGGAAAAAGGTGGAGAATGAATGGGAGTGTCATGTGGCTAGGGAGCACAAAGGTCCAGAGCTGAGTGCTGGTGAAGTCTGGCTGGATCCTACGAAGGCTGGCAGGTGGGAAATTAGGTGTGTCATTAAAGTTGTCTGGCAGATCGGACAGAAAAACAGATGCTCGAAAGGCAAACAATCGAGCTGGAGGTGTCCCAGTGTGGAACATAGAGGCCTAGGGGTTGGCATTCCTGACAAAGCAGGCCAGAAATGGTTACTACTCAGTTTCCGATCGATCAACAGATCGCAGTGGAAGAGCTAGTGGTGATCCGGGTACATGCTGTGCTGGGGAACCCAAACGAGGGTGCAATAAACATTGCTGGAGTGATGCTGCTGGGTGGGGTGCCAAAAGAGGCATGGAGTTGGTGGCGACACCTAAAAATTGCCTAGGAAGCCTTTTCAAAGATTCCAGGGAAGATACAGGGAATAGGGTAAAAGAGTGTGATTCAGACTTTTTGGTCTGTAGAGCTGAAGTTCCGGAGGAGGTACTTCATTTGTTTTTGGAGACCTGTCCAAGTTGAGTTGGATAATACTGTTAAGAACATTTCTTCTGAAGTCAGGTTAAGCTGGGCTTCATAGTTCTGGCATGTCTGGAGCTGGGCTACTGTGCCAGAGCTTGTGAGAGCTGGGGTTGGGTGGTGCATGGCCCATGGGGGGTCGAAGCCTAGGCTCGATAGGGGTCCACCACCCAAATTGGCCTCAGCTCATGTGCTGTGCCCTTGGACAGGTCTGGGTAGTGGTCGAGATACTGGATACTCTGGGTTCTAGGTTGATTATCCAACTGGCTCTACAGTACAGATCTAACTAAGTATTTATACTACTAGTCCGGAGGGGGCACTACTGGAATTCCAGTAGTCTTGGTAATAACTAAGAGGCTATGTATGAATGTTAGTAAGTGAGTGACTAAAGAAAGTCTGGGAACCTGTCTACTGGTAGTAGACACAGGTCTGACAAATGTGCAGTAATAACTAACTGTACTAAGGAACGTGGTAGTGCTAGACTAAACAGAGAACAAGACTCGGACTAGAAGGTCTGGAGGTGGACACTGGTCCGGAGTTCACGTGCACTACTACTGGAAAACAGATAACTACTGGTAGTGTACTTACTAGTAGCACAACCTAAATACATGCATATGACAGTTCTATGACATTCCTTGGTACAAACAACTCTAGAAGTATAAATACTGGGCTCTCTTGTCATAGTACACTCCAATTGAGCTCATTTCATGCTTGTGCTTAAATAACTCTTTCCCCTTGATTCTATATCAGTTTGGGGAGTGACTGAGTCACAACTTAGTCTGCCAGTGTCACAACTATGTACATTAGATGTAGCACTTCAATATCCCTCACAGCTGGCATGAAGAGAATATGGTCATGGCTGGGTGTAATGGATCAAGGATTTACCCCTCTCTTTTATCTTATCTAATCTCTGATTAGATGACCGATTAGATCATCTTGATCTTATCCTGGGCTTTCCTTTGTGGGGCTTCGTACCTTGCCCTTATCTGGAAATGTTCCAGACCCCTGATTACAGATCCCTTCCCCCTTTTTACCACTGAGAGTTATTTATACTTACAATCTAGAACCATGGTCTAGTACATGCTGATGTCATCTCTGATGTCATGCCCTGTGCCCCAGCCTCAAGGCCCTTTGTGGTTGTTAACTGAGAGAGTATATATAGTAGGCACATCCATGTACTGTTCCTTAGTTCTATTCATTTTTGTCATTGGGTGTTTACCCCCTTGTCACTGTTTGAGTGACTGTACTGCTTAGCCTGCTTAGGCTTTGTTGTTGTCTTCTTCAGGTTCTGCTCATGTGTCCTCCACCTGTCCCCACTGTTGGTCATCCTTGTCTGTTGCTGGTTGTTGGTTTGTCTCTTGCTTGTGTTCCTTTGTTGCTGCTTTGTCTAGGTCGACTAGTCCTGCTTGACTTGTCACTTGAGCATGACTCATAACACTGGGATGATTACAACAGAGAGCAAATGGAGGGATACAGCCTGAATATTGACTGTACATGTTGTGTGATACAAATAATGGCAGACCATATATGGTCCTTGGAAGTTGACAGACTTCAGAACTTGTCAGATGTACACATGATGAGGTCAAGACCTCAGGAAAGCCATAGAAAAAGAAAAGGAAAAGGATATAGTGAGACTAAGGCAAAAGCCTACATACACATATGAGTGTGTTGAACCTTGCAGTATTGCCAGCCAAGGGTTGAGCCTCATAAGACTACACATCCCAAGCATGCAGGGTGTTGAACCTTCATGTGATGAGTATCTTACCATCAGACAGACCAAATCTACTGACTGAGGGGTTTCACCCTCAGGGAAGTGACCAAGGCTGAAGCTGTAGCATCCTTTCTGCATTGGTTGGGATGAGAGCAAGGTGTACACTTGGACCAGATTACATGTTATGGAGTAGTGGATGCTTGAGAGATAAAGACAAGGATGCACTTTCTGCATGTACTGCTTGAGAGCCTCAATGCTCCAGAAAGGAAGATGGGCCATAAAATCCTTAAAGAATTTGTAGCAGATGTAACTGCCCCCTAAGGGACCAATTGCATGGCCAGGAGGAGGAGGAGCCCCTGAGAGCCATTTGACCACCTATGTTGTCCTCTCAATGAGGCCTGGAGGGGCAGCCATGAACCTGAAAAATTCCATAACCAAATACACTCTGACTCTACCATCAAAGCAGTGCATCACTTGGGGAATGCATGGTGCATCTGAGTGAGACTTTGCATACTCAAAGATATATGTTTGAGTTTTGAATTCAGGCCCTAGAGTCTTAGGATTGCCATACTTCACAAAGTAATCTGTCCTGATGGACATGCAAGGTCAGTAGTTGTTGTCCTTCCAGTGCACTAGCTTGTGGCTTGTACAAGTCTCCACAATGTAGACCTTGAAAGCAGCTTGGTCCACTGCAAGATGTGTCATGCCTTGCATGATGAGATGTAAGAGGGGGTAAGGAAGGGGCATGAAATGATACACATGAGCCACTGGAATTGGTTGGGAGCAGGTGGTAGTGCAACACCTTTGATGAAGGTACCTGAGCAAGAGTGACACAATGGTACATATGTGCTGGAGGGTTGCAGAGGGTCAAAGGAGAAGTTTGGTTGAAGAAGACAGATGATCATGATGCTCTAGAGGGAGACAATTGAACAATGGTAAGGAAGATCTATAAGAACATACACACAATGAAGGCAGAGCTGATATGAACTCCTGAATGATGATGCTTGAGTGACAGTAAGGAGGAACACCTCTATATATTCTAATTATTTGAATATTATAATATCAGATATTTATTGCTTACCTGAAAAAGACAGTAATTACTTTATTTTTATATACACTCAACTCCCTCATAACCAATAGCCCTCTGTTCCATCCCAAAGGTATCAGATTTCAGGGAGTATCAGGTCTCATGGAGGCCAAGAAAATAGGCCAAAATCATTGAAATCTGCATTTTTTTGTCCAGCACCAGTGCTATAGTTAGGATGAGTCTCACCATACTTTATGAGTACAATAACATCTAATTTTACTCTCTTTCATGCTTTGCAAAATCATTGTGTGCCATATTTGCCCAAATGTGACCAACATGGGCTCTACCTTACCAGTGCAAGGGTCATTGAGACCCTTTGTGCATTTCCACAACAATAATACTGCCTGAGGAGCATCTTTACACATTCAACCAGGTCCCATAATGAATGTCATAATCAGACAAACTGAAGTTCTGATGCCTTTGGTGGCTCCATAGCTACTAATTATATAATATTAATTTCCAAATATGGTAATACTTATCAGGTATTGTTACAAATTTGCTGCAAACCAAGCCAGGAGATCCAAAAAGCTATCATATTTCAGGGAGTATTGGATATATAGGGTATCAGTTACAAGGGAGTTGACTGTATATCTATAAGAGTGCCTCAAAGTTAAACCATAATTACCATTGGGAAGTCAAGGAAGCCAAGGCAAAACTTGGTGGCATCAAAGGGAGGCTCGAGGTCCAAACAGAGGAAAAAGAAGTTTCTGCATCTATTGAAAAGACCAAGCGACTTACCAATACAAAAGAACAGCACATACATGGAAGTTTTCCAACTCAAGGGTAAATTCTATTGATATTTTATGAATGCCACTGGCTGATCAAATCAACAGGGCTGCAAAGCTCGCACATGTTGCAGATAGCCAAAGTTCAAGCCAAGCATTCATAATTTGTATATGGTTCCAGTTTTTTTTTTTTATCTGAATTTATTTGTGTGAGGATCATAAGGATCCTATGTTGCAATATACAAATGGTAATTGTCCAGGAGTGAGGAGGGTAATGACAATGTGGGTAGATCTGTCTATAGAAAACTGCCACTATCATGTATGGACAGCCAGAACCATGGGGAGCTGGGAGAAGGGTTAGCTACTCAAGTTGTACAGAGGGAATGGTACAGTAAGAAAATAGGTAAGAGGGTGGCAGGGTGAATACTGCTGCTGTTTTAACACTGAGCTGTTGGGATGGTGGGGTCACATGGGAGGCAAAGGGTGGTTTCCACTACCTCATGCCTGGCAGTGGTGTAGAAAATGGCTGTAGGCAGCCTCAGTAGTGACTCAACTACTGATATATTAGATATACCTGTAGGCAGCTACAGGGGATCAGTAAGTAGTTTACTGTAAAGAATGTATGAACTTACCCTCAGTAGTGACTCAACTACTGAGGGAATAGTACCAAAATGTACTCTAAGTGTGCGCTCTAGTTGCTTATGTAATCAACCAAAAAGTGCACCAAAGCTAAGTATCACACAGGGGTGATTCAATCTCCAACAAGTGGTGGCTATGATGAGTGACCTATCTCTAAGTAGGCCAAGGTACAGGGGGAAGGCACCATCAAAAATCAGTTTGATGGCTGACATGGCTTCTTCAGGAAGTGGGTTGTTGGTGATGGGGTCAGGGGAGAAAAGATCTCCTTGGAAGGTAGGGGGGATGCTGTGGTTGGATAGTGCAGTGACTAACCAGGTGGGGGCTTGAGGTTAGGGACTGCCAATCCTTTGGGATCCAGAATATAGAGATGTGGTAGGGGGGGATGAGTTGTGGGGGACATCATCATCATGTCCATCCTTGGATGACAAGGATTCAGAGGATGAGTGGCTGCCACACATGCAGCATGCCTCATGGGACAAAATATAATTGGTGAACTTCCCCTGAAGTTCATGAAGCTCCTTTTGCAGCTCTGCCAGCATGGCCTCAAGGGGTTCACAGTGGTAGGGGGGACCTAATCAAGGTTAGGGTATTGGAAGGGGGATGACTTGGGTGTGGGTGGGGGTGCCTGCTTGGGCAATGTACAGGACTTCAGTTGGCCTCAAAGATGAACATACATATTATTTTGATATAGTCTCAGCCAGCCTTGTTTTACCCTTCCACTATCCTTGTCAATAGCAATGGGATTAAGATGGGCTTTGTATGAGTGGAAGACAGTGACCATCCAATGGACAGCCCTAGGTGCTGCCTTATCACAGGTAACAGGAGTGGTGGGGGCCTGGAAGGATTTGCCCTTGTTGGGGCCATCCTTGGTTGTCCAGGTCCACATGGAAGGGTTGGATGTGAAGTGAGTGAGGACAAACCAGGGGAGGGCAGGTGGGGCATAATGGGCCTTGAAGGTGTTGAAAAGGTGTCACGCTCGTACCCACATTCTGGTCCTTCCCCGCTCTGCTCTGCACTTGTCTGCTCCCTCTGGTACCCATACAATGTGCTCCCACCTGGTCCCTTGTCAGCCACTGTCAGTCCTTGTCGGGCACACCATGTGACTGTGACTTGTCAGTCAGTTGACACCTCCCACCGTCTTAGGGGTCACCTTTCCTTTTGGGCCAACGGTCCAGCCTAGGCATGGCACACCTACCACACTGCATGGTTCAGCACAGGGTCGCTACCCATTTAGGCTTTTGGCCTGTGTCCTGATTGGTTATTGGCGGGCGCTCCAAAGCCCTACTGTATGTACTATTCCTTTTGGGCATTTTTCCTTTGTCCTGTCTTTTACCTCCGTCGTATGTACCATTCTCTGATTGAAGTTTTCTGATGTTTCCACCCCTTGAAAATTTACTGTACTCCGTATGTTAGTTCCGATGTTCCGATACCATACTGCCTTGATGGTGCGTTCGATGTATATAAGCCCACTGCACTCAGTGGTGGTCCCTCAGTACGAATATCAACTTAGTCCTTCCTCCTCTGCGGTCCTTGACCGGCCTTCTCTGTCGTCTGTCGGACTCTCCCTGACTCCCCTCTCTGTCTGAAATCCAAGGGCTGGGCTCATACAAGGGGGCAGCGCATGAGCTGAACCCAATGCCCTCTCCCGAACCCCTGTCGCAACTGTTGGCCAACCTTCAACCAACGTCGCTGTTTGTCGGCCTCCATCGGCCAAGCATCGGCCTATGTCAGCCACACTCCATATACTTCCCACAGCCTCTGCGAGTGTCGGGAACTGTCGGAGTAGGCCCAGACTTGACAAAAGGGCTGTAGGCAGCCTCAGTAGTGACTCAACTACTATATATTGAATGTACCTGTAGGCAGCTACAGGATATCAGTAAGTATGGAAATACTAAGTAAATAGTAGGCTTACCCTCAGTAGTGACTCAACTACTGAGGGAGTAGTACCAAAAGTGTAGTGTAAAGTGCGCTCTAAGCGCTTATGTAAGCATGTGAAAATGCGTACCAAAACAGTGTATCACACAGGGGTGATTCAATCTCCAACAGAAGGTGCCTTTGAGGAATGGGTGAAAACACTTTCTGATGTCTGACAGTTGAACTGGACATGGCTCTAATGACAGGCACTGGTGTTTGGGGGGGGGGGGGGGGGGGGGGGAAGAGTTTTTCCCAGGGGGAATGGTTGTGTTTGTGGTTCAAGAGGCATCCCAACTCAAAGTTAATGATGTGGTGAGTTGTTTCTCAATTTTTATGGTTCCAGTTATGTCGTGTCTGCGCACTGTGTCACAGACAACATTCCAGTGGCCTCCTGTCTTGGTGACTTGGTTACACTGTGTCTACTCATGCTGTTTCCTCACTCTTGATGGACTTCATTAACATGCCATTACCCTCTGTCCTCGTATTATATCTCATTCTGTTGGTGACTTCCTGTTTCTTCATTATGCAGCGTAGAAGCAGCGTAAAAGACCTCATATGGCATGGTCGGCTTCCCTTATTTGGTCCCATGGTCATCAGCAGTGTAACGGGAATAGTACTGGACATCTTTGGCTCCCGATGCCAAGGATTTCCCCTACTTGCAGTCGTGATTAGCGGTGCATGGTAATGCCACACTGCATCAGCTTGTATATCTGAGTGTAAAAACAAGTTTACCAGGGAGTGTGGGGTCTATTGCCATCTCTCGACTATCGAGTCACTAAAAACATCACGCTTATTCACGAAGAAAGGAGCCACCCGAGAAGCTGGTTACGATCGCTCTTCTCCTCGTCGACATGCCTGTAGGCATAATATTCCTTGCCACCCCACATGCCCCCGGATGGCCCAAACTCTATACTATTTGCCGTTCTATCTGCACTCATTCTGTTGTGCGGTATGTCGATTGCTATATTCAAATTCCGGTGCGCGCTATGCTTCTTTTTGTTTCCTGTCAGACAGGTGATGATATCACTCCTTGTTGCAAATGCCCTTGTGGATTTCCTGTGGTTGAAGGACCTAGACCCTGACATGTGTGCCCTACTGGTCCATTCCGTGACGGTGGGTTTGCTCGGGCAATTGCTTCTCGTTCTGTGGTTCTAACTGGTGTCTCTTACAGACATTACTTAACTTATAGAGATATTCAATGCGCCACCTCCCCATCCACGTCTCAAATTTTCATTAAATGACTTAAAGAAATGGGATAGACGAAAATCCATATTAACTTGGATGGTTTTCTGTTGCCAATATCCTGGCTCCGGGAGATCATTCATTGGAGTAGCACCCTTGGTTCAGTAACCACATAGGAGTGCCCAGTCCAGATTGTCGAGACATACGTAGCATCGGTGAAACTAAGCTTAATACTCGGCGCTGGCAATTGTAGGACACGATCACAACAGAGAGCAGTCCTTGGGGTGTAGTCCATGCTTTCTTTCAAGTTGATGGAGGGAGGAGACAAAACGGGAGAGAACAGCAGGGACAAATGATCATGGGTAATCCTTATGATTTGATGGTCATGCCTAATGTAGAGTTTTCCACGAGGCGTACCAGAGCTACATACACGACACATTTCCACTCAGCAGTGGGGATACATTCGACAGCCGCGCGATGAAGAAACAGAAGGGGGCCACACTGGAAACCGCCACATAATGCATCCAGGATAAAGAGTCCACGCACAGTAGTTGCGAAGGGGGAAGAACCTTTTAGTCAACCAAAGACTTGCTATCGTCACTGATTCCAATGTGTCGACCGGTGGGTGGAATCGGGGAACTCCATCCAGAGTCGTGGGTCCAATGTACGAACCGTGGCTGCTCCAAAATAACGTGATACACCTGGTTATTAAATCCAATGCATTGCAGTCCCACGCAGGATACCCTCAGAGCTCCGACAGCATACAGCTGACCGGCCTCATACGTGTTTTGAGGCGACGCGTTCTTCCGGCCCGCGAGCGTCTTCTTGATTAATGCTTGCGTAGTCTGCAAAATGTCCACGTGAAGGGCGAAAAGATCACAGATCATTTCCTGTACCTCGGTCGAGAGCAACTCCCACTCTTGAATCGTCAAATCGTCCATGCGAAACGCCCTATATGTACCCGCATAATACCACTTCCCATCTTTGTAATAAAAGCATTCTGTAAATAAGAACGTCATTGCAGTAAGAGCATTCATTTGCCAGCTGCGAAGGAAGCCAGCATACCGGTCGGTTCTCGCATGTGACCAAGAACATCCACGGCCAACCACCGATGGGCAGTGACAACGCGCGGATTTGTGGTGCACTTGAAAACTGGGGTGAGAAAATATCCGTGTTCTTCTCGATCCGGGCACCAGTACGTCGTCGCTTGCGACATGACGCGGTAGTTCTTCAATCTGACAATCCCAGCTAGAGAGAATGGCTTAGAACAGATCAGAGCTACCATACAAGTTCTTTAAAGTCTTGAGGAGAGGGTCAGTAAGGCGAGTATGCTGAATATAATACACACGCCCGTGGTATTGCAGAGGAAATCGCCTAATGAATATGAACGTGGTAGGAAAATAGGCTGAAGCTCTTCCTCTGGAATGTCGGACGGAAGGGGAAGCGCAGCAAGTATCGAACGCCATGTAGCGATGGTCTTCTCAGCTCCACCCTCCAATGAGAGTGATGGCAATGCAATCTGGACGAGCGTGGGGAAACATGAAGTTGATTGGTTGCATATATGCACTCACCTGCTCTTTGAGATCATCACTTACACTAGGAAAAAGCTTGCTCGACGCCCGAGAGGTACACGCGGTATGATCATCCAAACATGTAGTTTTGGGTGGTGTTGTGATTCGTACCCAGGAGGATGGCGAGTCCAAACGTACCTAACAGAGAATAGCATCAATCACTGATAGAATTGCTGTGTGATGGATTCCGAAGGCCATCGACACGCAGATGAAAAGAGTTCCTGTGCATGTTTCTCACATGTCTTTTGAGGTTGATACCCTTCTCGTCGTCCGTTTGCTCTTCGGTACCAGTGGAAGAACCGCTGCATTGAATCTCTTGCAGTTCACTCGGGTTCTTTGATGAAGGAGCTGACGATTGCCTAAGAGTCTCGAGTTCACGTTCCAATCGAGATATGATAGCTGATTTCTGTCTAATTGAGGTATATGCGTCTTCGAGACGTACCACCACATTGTCACCGGCTGTCAACGCCTCCGTGACCCGTAGTCGCTCCAGTTGAACCGTAAGCGCAACCTCGGCAACCGCTGCGGGGTCCTGTGTGTAATAAGTGGTCTGAACATCGTCGAGTAGTGGTCAGGTGCAATGGAGGCTGGCGTCAGTATGCATACCATAGATGGTGCGGTCAGACGGTCTTGCACCATTGTGGTTGACTAAGTGGTGGTTGAAAGGCAAGGTGTGTAATGGGCTTCTGTTTGAATTTGGCAGGTTCGTCTCTTTGGTATCACGTCAGTGACTGACGCTGCTCTCGCTCGGCTCAGCGCTACTTCGTTCGACTTTCATCCTCCTCGTCCCATCACCGGTGGATCCGGACTAGCATGAGGCATCGTCTCAATGCGTCGGACCTCCTCTCCACTATGTCCCTTCGGGTGTAACGAAGCTAGCAGCCTTCACACAAGCGTCTCCCTTCCGTTCCTCCCCCTACATACCACAGACCCAGCTCCAACCATTCTGTCCGTTCACATTTACATGTTCCCTGGTCCGCCAGCTAACGAACCTTCTTGCCGTGCCAGGGTGGCAGAAGGACCGTATACAGCGCTGACGCAGTCGCGTTTCCGACACTAGCAATGCTCCGAATACTTTCCGCAGAATTAGTGGTATTTAGGCGGCTTGGTTGGGCAGAGTGTGCATCCGTACCGTCCACGAGACATTCAGTCGTACTCTATTTACCGTTACTGGAGCACTTCTCCACAGTGGCAACGACTCGCTGTGTGTTTCAAACATGTTTGTTTAGTAGTTCGGGAGTTACCACTGACACATTCAATGATGCCTGTGAGTTGTCAGCTGTTCTTTCATAAATGTGAGGTTGGCCCTGTAAAATTGCGGCGGACGGCCTCCGTCGTATACCCAATTGGGCACCCTCATGGAACCCCCTAATTTGGAGCGCACATTGTTCGTTTGTGTGTTGGTTTTTGGTACAAGCTTTGTAACCCACATAGATCCTGCCTATTCACACCATGTTCTGATTTGTACTGGGCAGGATAGGAGGACATTCCCATAGTACAGTACACTACCTCATAATGCATAGCAATGGGACTGCCAAAAGTCTATGCATTAAGCAGATTATGCACAACACATTTGTCACACTTATGTGACACAGTATGTGACATACAGTAACCTGCCTCAGAGGCACATGGAAATATGGCATATTAAGAAGTGAAATACATGTCAAGTGTGTTGGAATATAAACTGCCCCTTGAGTAGTACATACTTGGTGCGAAGGTTTGTTACTTACATAAGCAGAAAAGCGGATACAGAGTAGAGTAAATTTTCTCTTAGTCTCCTCAGTAGCTTGGTATTACTAAGGAAGTAACTATCTGACAGAGTGTAGTCTGTTTTGCAAACATAATTTCCTCTCATCATAGAAGAGCTCTAAGTTTAATGAGGTTGGAGGATAGATCAAGTGAAATGCATGGATCACCCTCATATTGCATGCAACCTGCCTCCAGCTGCTTGCACAAGTCAATGAGCTCACTCTGTGTTGGCACCATGACATTTCCTATGTCATCATCATCACCATCATTGCTATCATCAATGCCAATGACTGTGCCATTTGAAGCAGCCATCTCCAAGTATACAGTGTCAGTGATTGTCCTGATACTGCCATCCAATATTGACTCCAGAGTTTCTCTTTCTTTGGGAGGTTCCACTAGTTCATCAATAGATGGCATCTTGCCAAAAATATGGTTCTGTTCCTTTAAGTGTTGGACCAACTCCATTACCTCTGTTTCCACCAAAGTTAGTTGGTTTGGCTTCTGCATGGATTCTGAAGCCACTGGCATGAGCATGGGAATACAGATTTTAATCCCAGAGCATGACAATGCAGCTGTTCAGAGAGTTGAAATGGCATTAAGTGCTGCATCAGTGTCTTCAGATTCCATAACAGCCTTCAGTGCAGGCTGCCAGTCATTATCAATGTACTGATCATGAAGATGAGCATGTAAACTGCTCTCTACACTTGGCAGTGTCATTGTACCAGTGGCATATCATAAGTTAATGGGAGAACACTTTTGTCACATGCACCTGGCAACTCCCAAGCCGATGCTTATTTCGTGTACTTCGGCTGTTCTGGTTAAGTCGAAAAAGCACATGGTTTTCGAACTCAGCCACATTTGGTTCAGTTCTTTGCTGTGCATGCGCAATGGCTCTTTCTTGCTTTCCCCCCTGTCTGCTTTCCCTCTCTGTACCGGTACAAAGTAGTAGTATGCAGTCTCCCCTTAGGTACAGTCCATATATAAGCAGTATATAATGCTTTGTGAGCATCGTTGGCTGAATGGCTTCATGACAGTATGCTCATCTGTCCAAGAAACCTAGATTTCAGTTCAATTTCTGTGCTTTTCTGGTCTTCTGCCAGTGGTCATTCCACTCACCTGGTAGGATACCTTCCCCTGTTCAAGTGCAAGGCCTGTTCTAATGTGTGTTGGGTCTCCTTTCAGGTGTTCAATGCATGTTTTAAATCTTCCAAGTGTACTGTGATGCTAATAATATGGACTTCAGACCTTCCTCTGGTACCCTTTCCTGAGCAGTGCCTTGCAGGTGGCTGCTTGCTGAACTTGAGGGGACTGAGTGAAAGCTGTAGACCAAGATGAGCATCCTCTCAAGTCCCTACTACCTGGCTTCACAGATTCAACTCTGTGTGTCTGCTGGTTGCTGAGGCTCTTTTGGGGCTGGGACTGCTGAGGAGACTACAGAGCAGAGATATGATTGGTGGGGCCTGTCAAGGCTGAGTGGGTTCCATCATAAGTTAAAGGGAGAATGGTTCACATGCACCTGGCAACTCCTGAGCTGATGCTTATTTCACATATTTTGTGTATTTCAGCAAAGCCAAAAAAACCATGTGGCATTTCAGACTCAGCCCTTTGCCTGTTAATAGGGCCTGATGAGTGTGCATGACCATGGGAATTGGTTGAAACCATGACAGTGTGAGCACTCAAGTGAGCCCTGCAGGCCTGATTGAGGCAATGGACCATGCTGCAACTTTGCTGGGGGGGTGGACAAGCTGCCTTCATATTTTTCCAGCATCAGTCTATCACCCTGGCTGGGGAAGGGGGCAGTCCAGTGAGAAATAAGCTGCACAAGGCAGAAACCACACTGATAAACTATTTGTGGGAACTCTCTGCCTCAGTTGAGCAGGGACTCAGAGGACCTTGAAGAGGAAAATAGTTGTAGCAATAGGATGCTGATTGAATGGGTCATCAAAGGGTTATAACTGAGTATCTAAGTGCAGTGGTGGTGCCTCCTGAGGGTGATCCTATAGAACAACCCCATGAAAGGGGTGGATGAACCATGGTGACAGCTATCTTGATCAATCACTGTAATGGTGGGCTGGGCTATCATCAGCAAAACAGTCTGTCACTGTATAGCACTGTACAGTGGCTGCCACAGAGTGCCACAGAGTGATAGGAAGGTCCCCCTCTGTACAGTGCTGCACAGTGGCTCACAACTCACTTAATACCAGATTGTAGAGCATAAATATATTTTTGCAACAATCTGCCTATCCTTAATACATGATATCATGCATTACAAGCGAAAAAAATTGATGTATTTAACATTGAATAGTTGTCAGAAAATTTTACAGTGACACTGACTGAAAAAGACAGTTTTGCTGATGGTGGTGTAGAGGGGTGGGAGAGGCCAGCATATGCACTCCATGCCAGGGGAGGAGGTGGTGGCCAGTGAATGTGCTCTGTGCCAACTTGGGGGAAGGGGTGAGGGCAGCCAGTGAACCCACTCCATGCCATGGGGGTCACTGGGTGAGAGCAGTCAGTGAACTTACCTGCTCCAAACTGGGAGGGCAATGGTAGCCAGTGAACCCATCATGCCAAGGTGGGGGGAAGACAACCAGTGAACTCACTCCATGCCAAGGGTGAGGGTGGGGGCTGCCAGTGAGTCCAATCTGTGTCAGGGGTTCCATGCCAGAGGGTGAGGCAGCTGGTGAATGCACCCAATCATGTCAATGCCAGCAGGTGTGACTCCATGTCAGTGAACATTGGGGAGTCAATCCCCAGCCCTTGATTCTGGACTTGAAGATTCCCCTGCTCCTTTTAATTGGAGGCAGTTCCCTGTGCACCTGGCCCATGCAATGACTATCAGCAAGTCATAGGGGCATTCTTTACAGATAGACTTGCACTCTGATATTTTCTGTCATGGATTTCATTGATAGCTCTCTGTCACTCTTTCACATTGTACACATCCCAGGAGGATCAAAGGTGGAATGTAATGTGGGCTGAGGTACTTAGACATTGGGACATTTGATCTGTAACTGCACCATTGTACCAGTAGGTAGGATTATGAAAGTTTGTGAATAAGGAAACAAGGAATTGAAGTATTGTACAGAAAGCCTATGTGTGTGAGTGAATGGGCTCCATGCCAATGAATACACTCCAAGCCAGTGCATATACCCCATGCCAGTCCAAGCCAGTGAACATACCATACCCAACACCAGAGGGGTAGGGGAGGCCTCAGGGCTGAGGTCATAAGTATACTGATAAATATACCAGCATCCATAAGGCCTCAGGGCTGCAAAGCAGCCCTGAGGCCAAAGGTCATAAGTGTACTGACAAATATACCAGCATCTGTTTTACCAGCCAGAGATCACTGATGTAGCCTGTCCCCCCCCAGCATGGAGTGAATTGACTGGCATGGCCCACACCCCTGGCATGGAGTGGATTCACTGGCAATGCCAGTGAATCCACTTCATGCCAGGGGGTGGGCCAATGCCAGTCAATTCACTCCATGCTGGCACGTGTCACTTAGTCAGATTAAGGCTGCGAAGCAGCCATAACCCAGGTGTAGCTAGTTGATGAATTAAGTCCCATGCAACAGGATCCATGTGAGCCAGACAAAATGACTTCAAATTATCACTGTGACAGGGTGAAATATCAGCATATGAATCATTGTTATCCATAGTAGTCCATATGTACAGCTGAATTTTGGTATGATTCCAGCATTGCTGGATTGTTTCAGCAGACATGACTTCCCAAGCAGCCTTTGCCATAGTCATCCCCTCCAGCCAGCTGATTTTATAAATGTTGCACTTGCCAGCTGCATCCAGGTCAACCACTTGAGCACAAAAATTACAACAATATAGTTGCACTTACATCAGAGTTGCACCTATGTTGCAGTTTTGCACTTGTGTTGGAGTCATACTTGCATTGAAATTGCACTCATGTCAGAGTTGTGCCTGCATAAGAGTGCATCAAGTATGTGTGATGCTGCCACACTTGCATACCACCACTACATACATACTTACAACAAGAAAATGTCTATACACAAGGAATATGACAGAAAAGTGTATGCATACTTCATTAGGGGGCTGTGGTAGTTCATTAATGATCCCTATATGACAATGAATGGGACTACACTACTTGATGCATTATCACAAGTCACAGGCAACAGATGTACACCAGCATGAATGATACTGAGTGTCATGTCCATGCCTCTGGACAGTACTATTCCTGACCACTCTCTGCACCAACAGTCCTTTGCCACCCCACTCTGCACTCATCTGCTTGCTCTAGCACCTGTACAATGCACTCCCACCCAATCCCCTGTCAGACCATGTTGGTCTCTGTCAGGGCCACCACATGACTGGTGCCCCCTACAGTCAGGTGACTCCCTCCCTCTATTTAGGGGTCACCTTCTTTTTGGGATGACAGGCCAGTCTAGGCATGGCACAGCTACCACACTGCATGGCTCAGTGCAGGGCCACTACTCATTTAGGCTTTTGGCCTATCTTCTGATTGGCTATTGGTGAGTGCTCCAAAGACTTCCTGTCTGTACTATGCCTTTTTAGATGTTTCTCCTTTGTCCCATGATTCACCTCTGTCATATGTACCATTCCCCATCTGAAGTTTTCTGACACTCTTTACCCCTTGAAAATTTACTGTACTCTGTATGTTAGTTCTGATGTTCTGATACTGTACTGCCTCAATGGTGTGTTGACTGTATATAAGCCCACCACACTCAGCAGTGTTTCCTCAGTATGAATATTGATTTAGTTCCCCCTTCTCTGTGGTCCTTGACTGGCCTTCTCTGTCTTCTGTTGGGCTCCCCCTGACTTCTCTCTCTATTTGAAATCTGAGGGCTGGGCTTGTACAAGGGGGCAGTGCATGAGCTGAACCCAACACCCTCTCCTGAACCTCTGTCCTGGCCATTGGCCACCCTTTGGCCAGTGTCACTCTCTGTTGGCCCTTGTCAGCCAAGCATTGGCCCACATTGGTCTACCTTCATACACCCCCCATGGCCTCTGTGAGTGTCAGGGATCATCAGAGTAGGCCTGGACTTGACACTGAGCATGAGTGTGCCAGGTCATCCTCAAATGCTAGTTGCAGTATGGCTGTAACCCTATGGGCATGACAGCCACAATCAAATGTCAAAGAGAGGTTCTTGAGCTTGAGAGCACAACCTCCTTATTCTTGAGGGATCATCTAGCAGCTATACAGATGGAATTGCACTAGGAGAACCAAGATGTCCAATGTGGATGGTCCATATTTCTATCTTTATTTCAGGATGATGATGGAAATTGAATATCTATTTATTTTTCTTATCCAAGTGACCATGCAGGTTCAAACTCCTCTTGAGCCTGACTTGGATGGGGATGGTGACTCCAAGGGGCTGATAGAGAAGAAGGCTTATGAGGGAGGTGTGTTCACCCTTCCTGGAGTTGTTTTTCTTCCCAATGGTCACAAGACAGCCTATGTTTGCCTGGCATTTTTGCTTTCCACAGTGGAACAGGTTGATGAGGCATTAGAACAGCTCAGGGTCATTATCCTGAAAGAGGGAGGGACAATAAGTAGCTGAATTTGTGTGCACATGTGTTATGTGGGTGTTGGCACATGTGACTGTTGATGATGAGTGGGTGTGCATGGTGTGTGTCTTCAGGTGGGAAATCAAAATGTCCAAGAATCAGTGTAATCAGAACACTTCACTTTCTTTTATGTAACTTGGCATGATATGTGTCTAGCAATTCAAGACATCTGACAGAATCTGGGAGTACCACAAGTGTTCCCAATGGTGATTTAGTATTTACTTAGCATACAAACCAGATCTTGAGGGGTAGTCCCAGCTTCAAAACCACAACTTCTGCGGGTTTGAAGCAGGAACTAGACAAAAGATTGGTAAGAGAAAGGGCTATGGTGCTGATTGCTATACCACTGAGAGGAAGTGGAATGAGAGTGGGTGAATGTTATTGTGCAGAGGATGTGGAGCTAATAGGGCAAGGGCTGAGCACTTGCCTTTAGTGTTTCAGTTGGTCTTGGTCTTGGGTGTGAGGAGATAGTAGTTCTGAGTGAGAACAATTTAAAACAAGTTTGTTAGCTCAAGGCTTATCCTCTCAGGTCAATCCTGGAGGGTTTATATACATGGATGGTGTGCATGGACCAGGTAAACTAGCACCATTGTAAGAACTACCATAAATGTAAGTAAGAGGACTTGCCATATAGGTACTACTCTGTCTTAATATTCTCCATGCCCCAGAGGGTCTGGGGCTGGAAGTATCTCCTTTTGGGAGTACACTATGCATGAAGCCATTTCTGCTCTTTGCACACCTCATGAGCTTCACTTTCACTTTCTCCAACTTTTGGTCAATGACTGCATCATAGAACCACTTGTACTGTGGCAAAAGTTCCAAATAGACTTATCTCAGGATTTCATGCCTCAGTCTTGTGATAACATGGACATTGCTCACAGCCATGCATTGGAGTCTATTGCTGGTGCACTGGAAGAACATGGGAAAGTCCTTGACAACTTTGGCCTCCCCCAACCTGCACATAACCTGAGTGAACTACTCCACAAACAAATAAAGTGGGACTCAGAGGCACATGAACTGGCTGCAGATGTCAATGAGGCTTATGCAGTCATGACCTCCAACCAGTAATCCATCTTGGATAATATTGTACACTATGCTGTCAATGGGGACCCATTATATGCATTCATCAATGGCAAGGCTGGAAGAGGGAAGACTTTTCTCATTAATGCAATCTGCAATAAAATATGCATGCTCCCTCCATCATGTCATCCTCCCAACCACAACCACAGCCACTGCAGCACATTCATCGTTGCAACCATGCCCACATTCTTACACCCCCTAATGAGAACTCAACCACTAACATTACATACCAAGGAATTCTTCTGTAAACTAGACCTTCATTTACCATGTAATATGCATAAAAGAGCAGCATCTATGCTTCCCATTTGCACTGCAATCATCTCAGAAAAGACTGCCAGAGCAAAGTGGAGGCATGTCTTGTATAAAATTAGCCCTATCGATCGAACCTACAGACTCATTGCAGAAGCAATGGAACTGCCTTTCTCCCAAAGCTTGGGCTTGGCTTGGATCTTGATGTTCTTGAAAGCGGCACTTTGA
Organism: Pisolithus sp. B1; assembly: GCA_024663435.1. NCBI lineage: Eukaryota > Fungi > Basidiomycota > Agaricomycetes > Boletales > Pisolithaceae > Pisolithus > Pisolithus sp. B1. The sequence continues at coordinate 447,031 of JANFAA010000022.1, read as the reverse complement.
GTGAGTTTGATACAATCGCACGTGCCCAACACCCGAAGCTCAAAAAAGAACATAGACGCAGCCCATTGTGATGCTTTTTGTGACATTCTGGTGAAACTCATCGCGGGCTGTTGACCATCATGCATGGGTTGCAAATCTCGGCATATGATGGCAAGTGCTTTTACGGTGTTCTTTCTGTACCCTTTGCGGTCGAAGTCCCCGCCCATCTCCTGGCTTTGGGACGATGGTAAGGGTCGAATGTCGAAAGCAGCGATGGGACAGGTAGGATCGGCATGAGTTTCTTCTTCACCTTCAATCCCGGGTGTAGATAGATGAGTTAGCTCAGACAGGGCGAGGCTCTTGGCACGTTCGGCCCCTAGGTCCTCCTGAGCCATAGGGAAGTCATCAGGAACATTCATTTGGAAATCATCCACCACTCCGGTCATGTTGCCAAACTCGAAGCCACTGCCATCAGGAGCAAGGCTGGCACATGGACCCAGAACATCACCAGGCAGACCAACACTAGGTACCACACTCGCATCTCATTGGGCCTGCTCGACTTCCTCCTCATCCTGTACACTACCCTCCACCCTCAGCTTCTTCCCGCTACCCTTCCCTGGGGATGTACCCCTCTTCTTAGATAAGGGCCCACTCTGTATTGGCCACAAGAACAAACCAGTCAATTCTGGAGCCAACCCTGGTGGGCCAACACAAAGGTATGTTCCTTCAGGAGTGACTTTGGTTGGCAAGAAATGTGCCAAAGGGTCCTCCCGAATTTCCATGAGATGCTTACCCATCAAGGAGTGAGGTAGGAACCATTGCTCTGTCAGGATATCGCTGACATCTTGAACGACAGGGGCACCAAAACCCCTCCTTCCCCTGGCTCCACCTTCATCCATCAGTTCCACAACCGTATCGATAATTTGCTTCTTCTCTTTTGGCTTCCGCTTGACTTTAGTGCCATCACCCTCAGCATCTTCTCCAGTAGTCTCTGCTGCCAAACGCAGAGTGTATTGCATGTCAAGGAGTGGTGTTTGCAGAGGCTCAGTGAGCGGAGATGCTAAGAAGACCTGAATACCACGAATCGAGAGAAGTAATGAGAAATAGCTCACATCCAGGATGGTGATTGTGTTCGCATTCTTTCTGGCTCACTCAATGGACCGTCTCTGAAGTCTAGCCCCAAATCAACATCCATACCACCAGTATTGGGTCCAAAAGGCATGTCAACGTCCCTGTCCACACTAAATCGAAACTCGGAAGCCGCCCTGCTAACATGAAAGAATATCTCATCCTTATCTGTACCACAGCCCATCATCAACTCCAGAGACTCTCTCGCACTCCGTGGGATGGGTGCATCATGTCCAACTTCGACTATTCCATTGATGACACTAACTGGTCCATCACCAAAATCAAGCCCAAGGTCGAGTTCACCAAAGTTTTGTGAACCTATGCCATCAGACGGGCAGAGATCGAATCCATAGCCAGGGTTATCTAGATCGAGCTGGAATTCGTCGGCAGTCTGCAGTGTGATGTCGGCTTGTTGGGAGACATGATGACCCTGAGGCTCAGCTATACGATCTTCGAAGTCAATGTTCCTTTTGTGACAAAGCATATAGTCACACCACTCGATGTGAATAACAGTAATCCACCAGTTGATAACAGGAATAAGCACATCCAAGTCCAAGTTACCACCTTGAAGAGTGATTGCACTGCGATTCGCAGCCAACTGCTCTTCGATCATATCTACAACACCTGGGCGGAATGCCTGGATAGGGAACCTGCACTCAGCCCAAGTACAATCAAGGGAAGTGAGTATGTACCACTTTGATTTTCAGAAGAGCCTCATTGCAATCGTCAAGGAGGTACTTGGCCTTCCTGCTGTAGATGCGGACAACGCCAAGCAAGAGCTGTCCACTGAGACAGAGTGGCATCACTTCGACCTCTGGTCCCATGATAGCACCTCCCATCACATTAGACACAGAACCATTGTCATGCGAAATCATACCTACATGCAGTTTGCTCAATATTGGTCTGCAGTGTCTGTGTTTTGGAGAGTTTCTGTTCCAAGTGTGCTGCAAGCCATACTTTTGCCAAAGGTCCGCGATGCAATAAGATAGCCTCTGAGTAAAACTGCACACCATTTTCACAACCCGTCTAAGCTGAAAGACAAGTGTCATCTTACCATGTTGGATAGTCAAAGGTACAGCAAAAGGCATGCAACAGTCCATCCTGGGCTGGTTGCCAGCTTGTCGGAGCATTAGTTGAACTGATCACACTGCAAGCAAAGGCCATTAGTCTTGAAATATATCTGTAGGCTACCTCAGTAGACTGTGAGCTACTGAGTAGAATACTGTACCTGTAGGCTACTACAGGATGTCAGTAAGTAATATGCTGTGAGATATATGAGTGCTTACCCTCAGTAGACTGTGAGCTACTGAGGGAACTCTATGAAATGTACTGCTAAGTCCACTCTAAGGTGATTATGTAAGCACCCAAACATCGCACCTAGGACCTGCAATACAGGGGAGGTTTATATGCTCCAACAAGTAGGACCCCCCAGTCATCTGAGTTCCAAACTCATCTGTGACGAAAAATTTCAAGGTGGAAGGAGAGGCAGCATATACTACATAGAAACTTATCATTGAGGTAAATATTGTAGTATGCCTATTGTAGAGGAGACTGTGACAAGTTAGAAGTAGGGCAGATGGTCCCTGCGAAAGATTCCAGAACTTCTTCATCTGTTTATGAGCCACAGGACTTTGTTTCAGGTGGTTGGCATGACATTGGATAGCCATGACATGACTTTCCCAATCAAGGTACAAACTTGAAGTCACAATGCACAAAGACTGACCCTCCCGATGGCCACTGTGTTTGACATGCCACAGCCCCCACTGGGCTCTCCTGTAATTCCACTGCATTTGAAGTGTTTTCTGCAATGCCTGATGTTCTGCACCAAAGATTAAATGTAAAGAATGGATGTAACCTCTTAGCATGTTGATTCAAGCCTCAGCTGTCAAGTTTTTCATGTGTCCCTCCACTGTCCTGGCTCACTGTAGCATGAGGAATAGCCAATGCATAGACCTGCAGGTGGTGGCATTCATGGAATTTGAAGTGTGATTCTCACTGAGATCATGACCCACATAACTATCAGATTTGTTGCATTCAATGTCTCGTAGCCACCCATGTGCAATGTACTATTCACAGCATGGCACTGGTCCTTGAGCTGGCCATGCTGCAGCATCTGAAGCCCCCTTGTTGATAGAGCTAATGACATTTAGCTGGTTTGAGCATGTGAGATCACCCTTGTCTCAACAGTTTTGTACCTGGACCATCTGGATCAGTTCATGACCTGGTTGTTGGAGATTGAATCACCCCTGTGTGATACTTATTTTTGGTGCGCTTTTTGGTTGATTACATAAGCACTTAGAGCGCACACTTAGAGTACATTTGGTACTGTTCCCTCAGTAGTTGAGTCACTACTGAGGGTAAGTCTACTATTTACTTAGTATTTCCATACTTACTGATAGCCTGTAGCTGCCTACAGGTACATCTAATATAATAGTAGTTGAGTCACTACTGAGGCTGCCTACAGCCATTTTCTACACTGGTTCAGGTTCACTGGCAGTGTGTTGCAAGGTGCAGGCAATGGCTAGAAGTTGGTGAATCAGTCATACAACCTGTTAGGCTTGACTGTATAGGCCCAAGAGAAAAGTGTACTACCTCAAGTGACAATTTTTGGCAAGTATATGTTCTCCAGTAGGTAACTATGTCCTTGTGAGTCTCATCCTTTTATGCATGTAACACTGAATGCCAATAAAATGAGGTCATTTCCAGACATTGGAAGAGCACGAAATTTGAAATCATATTATGGAGGAGCTGGATTTGCTAAACAACATGTACAACAATGAAATGTGACCAGATGTTGAAGCCTACAAGCATGAGCAGAAACATGAGTACCATCACCATGAGAATGTCATATAGGCGAAATTTGGACTGCATGGACTTGAATGGATTGAGCTCTTCCCTTCTAATGGCAAGGTGTTCTTTCAGGGGAACAAGAATGTCATGGTCAATAAACTACACAAGCTGCAGCAGCAATGAGTAGTAGCATCAGCAGTGGAGTAAGGGAACCCACCTCTGGATTCACATCAATCAGTTTTTGGTGCACACTTTTAATTTGTGTGAGAAGACTGGTGCATCTACTGTCATTGCTAAGCCTAAGATTGGATGAGACCTTGCAGAGACAAAGACTGAGAGATGTGACTACCTCATGGGCAAGTCCTATCTAATGATTAGCTTCGAATGCTGTAGATGAATTCAACATACTGCAGTCATACTACTGTCCTCACATTTCAGGATAATCTTAAATGTAACTTGCTCAAGCTTCATGAAGGGCAAACTGTTGCAAGGTGAATTTTGCAAGGGTGGACTGCCTTTATGTATGCCAGATGCACTAACCACATTTCTCTGCCTGTCAAGAGACAAAGGATTGCTCCACATGCCAATGATGGACTGAGGGCAATTATGGGACATTAACAGCGATGGGTTGGTAGTGACAAAGGAAGATAAAGACAAGAATAGCAACTGGCATAGTGAAGATGACCAACAAATGTGATTTCAAAGCACAAGTCATACAATTGCATATAAGCTGAAGATGTACAGTAAATTAGTCTTTCTTTTGGCTATGCACTCTCCCCTTGTACATTGACCTTGTCTTTTTGGTAACCCATGTAGGGGCTATGCTGTTGGCAACATAAAGACAATAGTCTAGTAATGTAGGATGGTGGTGTCCATCTGCAACATCAGCTATCCAGTGGTCCTCATCCCTTACCCATATCTGAACCCTTCAGTTACCATCATAGTGATGGATGTAGAGATCCCCACTTTTTGCACAGGGACAAGGCAGTGGTAATTCATGAGTCATCATGTAGTGCCCCACTTGTTGGAGCATATAAACCTCCCCTGTATTGCAGGTCCTAGGTGCGATGTTTGGGTGCTTACATAATCACCTTAGAGTGGACTTAGCAGTACATTTCATAGAGTTCCCTCAGTAGCTCACAGTCTACTGAGGGTAAGCACTCATATATCTCACAGCATATTACTTACTGACATCCTGTAGTAGCCTACAGGTACAGTATTCTACTCAGTAGCTCACAGTCTACTGAGGTAGCCTACAGATATATTTCAAGACCACTACAGTGTCCAAATTATGAATCTTCTGCTCCTGGCATTCAGGGATGATGCTTCCCACAGACATAAGACACTCATCATGTTCCAGGCACTCAGAAACTGTCTCCACAACACTGGCACCAACAGTGTTTGGTGTTGCCATTGTCAATGGAAATTGCTGGTGGTGAATGGGGACAACCTGAAAACACACAAAAGTGGGACAATGACCACAAGATGATGCTTACATCTTCATCCAACAGTTTCATGACAGTTTCAGGTTTAACTTGGGCACACTTCCATAGTGGAAAAGACTGTTAATGAATGGGAATCACCTGCAAAGGGTAAGTAAGTGTAACACAACTACAGTTAGTCAGCAATGGAGTGTACATCTGTTTCTTCCTGAATACATGGGTGGTATGGTGAGATTTCTGTTTGGTGTGACCTGATGGTACTCTCAGATAGTATTATTTTCATGGTGGTAGGCAATAAGATCATAAATGAGAGGAAAAATGGGTGAGACACACCTTAAGTTGTGTGATCTATGAGTCTTCACACCTATGAGACTGAGTCACTCCTTCTGTTTGGCTGTTTCTGTCATATCATCATAACACCTCTCCCCTTCGAAGATCAGTTGCATCAAGTAGCTGTGGTATGCCAAGGTCTAGATCACAGAATGCAGACATGCCTTTCTGTGTGCATATCAGTGCAGGCATATCAGCAAATGAAATCTGTTTTCAAGGCCTTGCCTCCATGATAAACAGAGGTCTTGTAGCATGGCCCTTAGTTGTATATATGGAGGAAGAGTATAAGTAGGCATAGTATCACAGTCTCTATCATGGAGTGTCAAACCATTGAGCTTTGGTCTGGCAATAGGACAATTGACATGGTGGGATGGGCTGCCAGGAACAGGAGGGTCCATGCAATCTCTTCTATCTGTAATGCTCATGGGGAGTCTCTCTTCCTTTTTCTTGAGATGCATGGCACAATGGCAGAGAGGGTGGTCCTGGGGGAGGGGAGGCAGTGAATTCAGTGTCGAGGATGAGGAGGCGATGGTACCTCTGTGGAGGTGTACACGAAACAATTTGACCACATGAGGTCTAGGTCATCCTTGAACTCACACTTTGATTTGTATTGCTTTGCCTTGACTTCCTTCAGCATGGTCTGGAGGTCCATGGAGCTGGATATGACTGCAGGTGTGGGTGAGAGGAAAGAAGAACAGCACATCCGGGAGAGTACCTTCATATAGTCCAGCACGTCTGACCTTGAGACAGGTTTGAGGAATGCTTTGGCGTCATGATTGTCCAAAGCTCATAGAGGAGACCCTCGAGTGACTCATAGAACGTGTCTGCAGCCTTGCTGTCCAATGCGATACGCCGTACATGCAAGATGATAGATAGTCAGAGGGGGTGAGGAATCTGAGATACTTACGCGGACATCTTTGACGGTGTTGGGACGCAGTTTCAAGTCAGGCGATGCCCTGTGCCGGTTCTCAGTCAGCGCCCTGAGCATATTCTGAAAACAAGGCGGTCAGTCGTGACGAGCCGACGCCGAGCAAGACGGGGCTACTGACGTTCATCGCGCCGGCGGCGGTGGTGTGAGTGCCAGGATCACTGATGGAGTGACGAAATAGGAAACCCTAACCAGAAGGTACACTTTTGCTTACCTCATCGACGCGTCGTTCACGTTCCCGTTCTGAGGGGAGGCCAACGCTGTATCGTGATGACATGTCCGCCCTCAAAAACTCGCCGTTTGCAAAGCGTCTGCGTGCTTCTGAAACCGACGACGACGAGGCGCCGCGACGAATAGGGCCCAGAATATCCGGACTAAACACACCCTCGCTTGCCTCACGGCCTACCGTGGCGACACCACTGGCGACGAGGAGTAACAGCACCGGGCCAGACTCACTGCTCGACAGTTGTCCGACAACCTATGGCGATCGGTTCGTGCCAACCCGCGACACGGGCGACATGCGCACGTCGTACCACCTCCTGGACGACTCGGGTCCATGCACGCCCTCGAAACACATTATCCTGTCCGAGCCTGACGCGCTCAAAGGCACCCGCTAACTCCTGACTGTGTCTCCGTGATTGTCTGACACCTCCAACAGAACAAGCCAATGTCATCTTCACCTCTATCCTGCACACGGAGGTCACGCCGCCGTCTCGCCCTCCAGCCGCGCCCGCCTCTTCCATTCCCCCATCCATGCCAACAAGGCGCCGCATCTTCCACTACACTTCCCCCTTCTCAGGCCCACCAGCACCTACCCGCCGTCTAGACACCCCTACGGACGAAGCATACTCTATGTCCCCCGTGCGTGCCTCTTCACGTCAGCTGGTCGAATCCCCTCGCCGTCAGCCACGTGCTGTTTGCAAAACACCATATCGTGTTCTCGACGCCCCCGATCTAGCAGACGACTTTTATCTCAACCTCGTAGACTGGAGCACAACAAACATCCTCGGCGTCGGTCTCGGCGCTCGTGTATATCTCTGGACTGCCTTCAACGCCGCGGTTGCCAAACTGTGCGATCTTTCCAATGTAGGCGACACCGTCAGTTCCGTTGCCTGGGTACAAAAGGTACTCGTTCCTGCTGCCCCTTCCACGTCGTCTATATCTTACATCTCGTATTTTGGCAGGGCACCATCCTCGCAGTGGGCACCCTCTCTGGAAGACTACACATTTACGATGCTCCTTCTCTATCCCTCATACGATCTTACAATCCGGCCCACTCCCGGCGCATCGGTGCCCTATCGTGGAATGCCGACGTACTCAGTTCGGGGTCACGTGATCGCATGGTCCACCACCGTGATGTTCGTGAAGCCGGCACCCATCCCTTCCGTTGCTATGCCGGCCATAAACATGAAGTCTGCGGCCTACGTTGGAGCACTGGTTCTGGGAATACGGCCGGCGGCAGCATCGGCACTGGTGGTGGAGGTCTAGGCCCGGGATTTGGTGTACATACAGCAGGGGCCATGCTCGCCAGCGGTGGGAACGACAACAAGGTATGCGTATGGGATCTCAGGGGATCGAGATGTAGCAGTGCGAGTGCAGCGATCGGCGTCAGTCCCGGAACGGTGCGCGCACACTCTGGGAGCTTATCTGCGTTCGCGGATGGTGGGGACTTACCCCTATGGAAGTTCCATGACCACACAGCAGCTGTCAAGGCCTTAGCCTGGGATCCACACGTATCGGGAGTATTGGCATCAGGAGGAGGTACGCAGGACAAACATATACGGTTTTGGAACACATACAACGGGAGCATATTGAACCAACTCGACACGGGTAGTCAGGTACGTGATACGCGTCGTATTTCGTACCCCGGTACTCCCTTATGGACTAAAGGTGTGCAATTTGATCTGGTCGCTGACTTCTCACGAACTCGTGAGTACGCACGGGTTCTCGAGTACGACGGCGGAGAATCAGATCTGCATCTGGCGGTATCCGTCCCTATCTATGGTTGCTACGTTGACAGGGCACACACATCGCGTGCTCTACCTTACTATGAGCCCTGAGGGTGAGACGATCGTCACGGGGGCTGGTGACGAGACGCTTCGATTCTGGAATGCCTTCCCACGGAAGGAGAACGGAGAGCGGAAGGAGAGTCGGTCGGGTTGGGCACGCCTAATCCGGTAACTGGGAGATCAAGGTCACCCTTACGCGATTCCCGTCCCTGCCAGCGTCCTAGCCCGGATCGTTTCATTGCTACGGCTCGTGTGTCCGCCCGACACTCCGCACCATCGTCGTCATCGCAGGTCTTCGCCTCCTTTTCTTACCGACCGTGTCATGGCTTATCACTACCCCATTAGATTAGATTAGGAGTGTTTAAGGATATGCTGTGCTTTCGTTTGTTGTTGTTTGTCTGCACCATTTACGGTTGTAGACGTTCCGTGGCGGATGTGATCTCGCTCCACTTTCCTGCATCCGTTGGTTTGTATTTGTGAGCATGATCATCCAGGGTGGCTGAGATGGGTAGCTGCCACTTCCACGTGGTGATGAGTGAGTGGTGGTTGTGATTGCCATCTGCTCTCATATATTCCATGGAACTTATCTGTGGTTGCTGTCTTTGATGGCTGCTGTTTGCCCTTTCTGCAGTGACAATGGGTGAGTGCTGCTTTGAGGCTGCTTTCTTTCTTGTCAGCTGATATTAACCAAGTGCATACAACCCACCATTCCCTCCTTCCACTGCCAGTCATTCTCTATCTGTACCTGTCTGGATGCTTATGACACTGTTGTCACCAGGAACCACCCCATTGAGTGCCTCACCATCACAGTGTGAGCATGGAGCCTTTTTGCTACAGCTTATGTCAATCTCCTGCAGCTTTGACACCTTGCAGGTCATGCTGTCTCTGACTCTTGGGGCAGATGTGATCATGGCCTGCTGTGCTCTGGTGGTTGGCAGAATTGGCCATGAAGTCTTTGGGGTCACTGGGTGTGATTGTGGCCTGCTGTCACTGCCTCTGGCAATTGACAAGTCTTCTTTGGCACTGTTGATAGATGATGATGAGTTGAGATGTTCCATCATAGTGGGCTGTTGTCTCTCAGCCATTGGTCATTCTCCTTATACAATAGCAGATGGTGTGATGCTGACAACAAAAGTTGCAACTTGGTCACTCCAAGAACTGATAGAGAATGAAGATGATGAATGAGTTTTAAGTGGCAAGCACAAGATGAACTTGATTGGAGTATCTTACAACAAGAAAGCCTGGTATTTACTGTATACTAACTAGAGTGTTTGTACCAAGGGATGTTGTAGAATAAACCAAACAAAGAGGTATAAGTGCTATTGGTTCCAGTGAAACATGCTAGAACAGTGCAACTATGCTGACTAAGCTAAAGCATCTACTGAGTGACTGTGTTAACCCTAACCAGTGGGTGTCTATATATGGTAAACTAGACCATAGTGAAAAGTTAATGACTATTACAGATAGAGATGTGCTGTTCACCTTCTGCACTTCGGTCTCATAGTACTCTGGGTTTATATGCATATCAATATACCCTCCTGGCAGCTTGTCACATCTGTGATGCACATGCAAGGTCCAGACCGCAGTCCGACCATCTGAGGTGTTGTTCTAGCCCTATGAGCTTCCATTGAGAAACTCTGTTCCATCTCTAATTTGACTTATGATCTATTTCTATTTCTGTTTCCATATTTAGTATGTTTCTCTCATGCCTCTAAGTGACTCGCTACACTACTGTACCCATATATCTTACTAATCCCCATACCATCCGGCCATCCGGTGACTACTGACTTACCTTACTAATGGCTCACTAATATTGTTATTCATCCATACTGTGTTCCGGTAGTTGCTACACCCCAGACATTGCATTGGACTTTCCTCTGTACTATAAAAGCCTTGTACATATGTCATAGCACATCAGTTCAAATATCGAATAAGATACTCATTGATCTCACTCAACTCCAGAAAGTTTCTGGATAGTTCTGACCTCTGGGACTCAGCAGGAAACTAGTGTACTAAGTTGTACGCTAAACTCCAACTATCCAGACTTTCACTCTAAGTCTTCCTCTGCCCTCAGACCCTCTTGGAGACCGTTGAGAACCAGTCTTGACACAGCTCAGCTTCACTGACTACCTTGATGATTGAGCTGTACCTTGCCCATAATGCACTCCAATGTCAGAGAGGGATTTGGTCTGTCCTCACATGCACATGACCAACAGATTGTGTACTAGTGTGTGGTTGCTATCCTTAATGTTGAGCACACTTCCACTGCATCATACAACCTGCCACAGTGAAGTGTGGCAAGCTTTGACTTCATTAGAATTTGACTCATTGGTGATAGACACCTATGCATCATGTCCAGGTCCACTAGTAACACCTGCATTGTTAACATGGAGCCAACTTGTAACACACATAACTACTGTTTTTGGACTGGTCTCTCTCATCCATGTCCTTTCTTCTTTTACTTTATATCTTTTTGTCTGACTAAGTATCAATGTGTGTAATGGTCTTGATTCATGGGAATGAGTGAAACCCTAATTAAAGTGTCACAGGAGCATCCAGTAATCTTCAGGGAAGGTGCTGAGATCTGGTACTTGGTCAGAGGCCAGATGGCTCAGGGAGCTGCAAGAAATGATGTACTTCAGTGTGATAAGGATGAATGTGGCCTGCTTGCAGGAAATACCACAAAGAAGTGAGAGTACCAAGACCAGGAACACTGCTGTGACTATGGCTGGGTGCATGTGCTCTCTGATAGGCCTGAAGTATGGCTCTGCAATAAATGATAGGTAAGGAAAAAGGATGAGTTGAATGGGTAGCTTCCCTTGACATATGGACCTCACTGGTAATTATGACATTATTTTGGGATCTGAACAGACCTCTCCCACTCCTAGCTAATTGAACTTGAAGGTTCCATTCCATCATCTTTACAAGGCTTATTCTCTGAAGCTCTTTAAAAACATGACCAATGAGTTCCTAGCAGCACTCCTGTAGTGCATCAGGGACCTGAGGCCTGATTATTCACAGATTCCTGATTCAGTGGGAATGGTAGGTTGGTGGACATCATACTCCAGAGACTGCCTATGAGGAGGTACTGAAAAGTACAAAGGCCCACTAGCAGCAAATGACAAAATTCAGTTGTTGATTAACTTTGCAATATGGTTGATATCATGGGTAGCAGCCTCCAAAGCAGTGGTTTCTTGAGATAAACCTTCAGATACCTCCAAGTGATTTTTGCAGACTCCCCTTTCATTGCAGAAAATAGGTGACAATTCAAGGAACCCTGTAGAGCAATGACTCATTCCATCAGAACATAAGAGCACTTTGCCACACAAAACTTAATACCTGAATTTCCACCATGAGGCCACTCCTGATGGCCTTCCAACTGTGGGGTGAATATATCGTCTTCAATTGGTGATGAACAGTCATGTTCCAGCCTCTGATGGCAGAAGTAAAGGGCTCTGGACACCAACTTCCCTGGGAGACTTTGCTGTTAGGAACAGTGAAGGCTAGGGGTGTCCAAGGGGTGCCTAATCAACTCCTATAGTTCTAGGGAGCTTGGGAGTATACCAGACTAGAGTCCAGTGTGAGCAACCAAGGGTCTTGACACTGGACTCAGCTATACTAAGTGCACTTCAAGGTAAACAACAGTGAACAAAGAATGGCTAATGTGCCACATCACTAGGGATTGGCCTAGAAGGCTGGAAAAAGGAGTAGTAAGTAGCAAATGAGAAGGGGAATTGTCAAGACCGGTTCTCAACGGTCTCTGAGAGGGTCCGAGGGCAGAGGAAGACTTAGAGCGAAAGTCCAGATAGTTGGAGTTTAGCGTACAACTTAGTACACTAGTTTCCTGCCAAGTCCCAGAGGTCAGAACTATCCAGAAACTTTCTGGAGTCAAGTGAGATTGATGAGTATCTTATTCAATATTCGAACTGATGTGCTACAATGTATGTACAAGGCTTTTATAGTACAGAGGAAAGTCCAATGCAATGTCCAGGGTGTAGCGACTACCAGAACACAGTACAGATGAATAACAATATTAGTGAGCCATTAGTAAGGTAAGTTGGTAGTCACTGGATAGCCAGATGGTACGGGGATTAGTAAGATATATGGGTATGGTAGTGTAGCAAGTCACTTAGAGGCATGAGAGAAACATACTAAATATGGAAACAGAAATAGAAATAGATCGTAAGTCAAATTAGAGACAGAACGGAGTTTCTCAACAGAAGCTCGTAGGGCTAGAACAACACCTCAGATGGTCGGACTGTGGTCTGGACCTTGCACGTGCATCACAGATGTGACAGTATCCCCCTCTTAGGGCCAAGCCCTCAAGGCACTTGTTGTGCTCAAGCGTTGCTTCAGAGTTTCGAAGTCTGCATTGTTGGAGTCCGAAAAGTTTCACAGTAAAAAGAGCTTGACGGGGTTTTGTCAAGGTCCAGATGCCCATTTCCATTTTTCTAAATGCTATGGCTCCTACTTCCCGACTTAAGTCTTCCCTCAACCCCACAGGCATTGCCTGGGAAGTCCTCAATGATGAACTACTCCAAGAATATCTGGATGACCTGCTGACCATGAAAATGGTGAAGTTCGACAAGAGACAATGGCACCAGCATGCTGCCATGCAGGCAGCAATTCAAGAAGAGGAGCACCAGAAAGCTGAGGAGGTCTGGAAAGCGAAGGAGGCCGAGGAACATCAGAAGGCCAAGGAGCATAGGAAGGTCGAGGAGGCTGCTCAGAGGAAGGCAGCTGAGGAGAGGAAGCTCCATGAGTTGGAAGTGGAGAAGAGACACCTTGAGGAGGAGACACATTGGGCACAGCAGGTGGAGAGCTCAATGGTGTGTAACAATATTTATTGTTCTAAACTCCATATTGACAAGTCTGTAACAGTCTCAGCATGTTGTGTTGGTCAGCGGAAAGTCTGCAGAGCAGGCTAAGGCTTGCTCTGCCTGTACCAAGGCCAGGGAACTGTGTGTGCTGGGTACCGGGCGCAGCAAGTCATGTGTCTGGTGCCAGAAAATGAAGGGCAAGTGCGACTTGAACCCAAAGGCACCAGAGTCCGAGAAGCCGGCATCGACTGTGACATCTCCCTGAGGTGGAGAAAAGAGGAAGTGGAGGAAGTCTGCTCATTTTGGAGAGCTGGCTGACGATGAAGACCTGGACAATATGCCAGATGTTGAGGTCATCTCAAAACCTCGCCCACCCCATGTACAAGCTCTGCATCAAGACCCGCTGGCAGAGGTCCTGGACTGCCGACTCAGAGAAATTGTCAATGCGATCTGGAGGAACACCATGGCAGTGGAGTCCATGTCGAAGGAGGTCAAGGACCTGTCCAGAGTTCTGGAGGAGTCGTTTGAGGTTCTCAAGACCGCGACAACCAGCCTTGTCAACCGGGTGATGAACAATGACGATGTTTAGTCGTTACTTTAGTTTATCTGTGTCTGTATCGTACTTCGAGTTTCCTGTCCTCCCCCTCCTCTCTTTTTTTTCTTTTCTTTTTTTTGAAATATATTTTCCGTTGTGTCCATCTTAGAACCGGGTGAGTGTGAGTCTTCATAGCATAGATGGAGTAAACTCCGAAAAGACCACTTATTTCCAGAGTAGGACGGCACTCAACGGACCGTCCTTGTGGGGGTACGCTCTGTGGAAATCTGCGACTAAGTCAGGGGCATTGCTTAACTTGGTAGCTATGAGCCAGGATGTTTCCTCATCCATGCCTTTGTAGCCAGCCCACCTGACTAGGTACTGCAGCGGACATCATCTACGGTAGTCCAGTTTAGAGTCTAGGATTTGTTCTATCTCATACTCCGGTTCTCTGTCGACTTCAATGGGTGGAGGTGGAGGTTGGACATGGTTAGGGATAGTATTTGGAGTTGCCAGTTCTAGTTGCAAGATGTGGAACATGGGGTGTATGGACTTCATAGTGTCAGGTAGTCAGATAGTGAAGGATAATGATCCAACACGAGTGATAATAGGGTAGGGTCCCAGATTCTTTTTGGAGAGTTTCTTCGAGGGTCAAGTGGACCTGAAGTACCTAGCTTTGACATATACCAAATCTCCAATCTGAAAGTCCGGAGGTGGAGATCTCTTAGCATCTGCTGGACCTTGGTATCTCTGCTGAGCTTCCTTCATCTCTTCTCGTAGGAATGTATGCAGGGAGTCTAAGTCCACTGTGTAGTCTCTAGCTTGAGAAGATGTTAACTCTCTTTCTGGGTGTACGGTAACATTAGGATGATAACCCTTGTTGGTGAAAAATGGTGAAACTCCAGTTGTAGCACTGGGAGCGTTGTTGTATGCAAACTCCATGAGTGGTAGCAACTCAGACCAGTTGTCCTGTTGGTAATTACAGTAAACCCATAGGTACTGCTCCAATGTCTGGTTAGTTCATTTGGTTTGACCATCACCTTCAGGGTGATATCCAGAAGTGAAATGGAGCTTCATATCCAGTGCTTTGCCTAGCAACCGGAAGAAGTGGGACATGAACTCTGTGCCTCTGTCAGAGGTTACATGTGAGGGAACTCTGTGCTTGGAGAAGACATGGAGTAGGAATAGTTTAGCAAGTTGTGGAGAGGTGATTGTATCTTTGGTGGGGATGAATACAGCTTGTTTCGAGAGACGGTCTACAACGACCAGTATAGTGGTATGGTTTCCAGAGTTTGGTAGTTGTTTGATGAAGTCCATCGAAATGGAGTTCCATGGTCTCTCCAGTATCGGTAATTGCTTCAACATACCATATGGTTTGTGTCTTGGGGTCTTAGCACGTGCACAGGCAGTGCAAGATTTGACATAGTCCTTGATAAAAGTCTGAGCATTTGGCCAGACATACTCATGACGGACAAGTTCGAGTGTTCTGTTTTGTCCGAAGTGACTGGCCAAGGGGTGGTCATGCTTGTAATGGAGTACGTGAAGCCTGAGGTTGTTTGCTTTGGGGACATATATATGATTGTCCAGATGTAAAAGTCCAGATTCATCTATCCACCAATGAGGGTTAGATGGGTCAGAGAGGTGGAGTTGACCAAGTGGGTCAGATGTTAAGGCAGACTTGATATCTTCATGCAGTTTCTCAACGTCCATGATTATACTAGCACACAGTACCAGGCTTTCTAAGTAGGTTGCCCATAATGAATTGGATAGTTGTTCGGTGGTAAACACCGGTCGGAGGTTTTGTGGGTTAGCTTGGGCGTAGCCCCTATCCCCCTCTTTGGGGTAGACATCCCATCGTCTAGTCAAGGCGTCAGGCTTTGCTCCGAGCTTACTGGGGCAGAAACGAATGACCATATTGAATTGAGAGAGGTACTCAGACCAATGCACTTGGTGCCTGGTGAGCACTTTCGAGGTGGAGAAGTATTCGAGATTCTTGTGGTCGGTAATGATGTCAATGGGGTGTGTGGGGCCTTCGAGGTAATGGTGCCAGGTCTGGAAGGCTTCATGAATAGCCAACAGCTCTTTGTCGTGTGTGTCGTAGTTTAACTCCAGGGTGGTCAAAGTCCAGGAGTAAAATGCTACCAGTCATACCTCACCATCCAGGCAGGTGACGGACAGAATGCCAGCAACAGCATAGTCTGAAGCATCCATTTCGACTGTGATGGGAAGTCTGGGCTGGAAGTGAGTCAATATTGGAGCTGTGGAGAAAGCTTCTTTGAGATGATTAAAGGACCGGCAACAATCCTTGGAGAAACTCCAAGGTGCCCCCTTCCATGTGAGATGTGTCAGTGGGACCATGATGTCTGAGTAGTTGAAGATAAAATAACGGTAGAAATTTGCAAAGCCGAGGAAGGATTGAATGTCCTTCACCTTATGAGGTTCAGGCCAATCACGGATGGCCTTTACCTTATCCTCAGACATTGACAAACCATTGGGGGATAAAAAGAAACCAAGGTATTCCATGGACTTGGAGTGGAATTTGCATTTCTCTGGTTTTGCATACAAGCCATGCTCCTGGAGTCTGTGGAGTACCTCACAGACATGTTTTTCATGGTTTTTGATGTTATCAGAATAGATAAGGATGTCGTCTAGGTAGACAATGACACATACATCCAGTAGGTCCATGAAGACAGAGTTGACAAAGTGTTGGAATGCTGCAGGGGCATTGGTAAGTCTGAATGGCATCACAAGCCACTCATAAGATCCGTAACAGGTTCTGAAAGCCGTTTTCTATTCATCTCCTTCGGTGATCCATGCCAGGTGGTAAGCATGGCACAGGTTGATTTTAGTATATACCTTAGCCCAACTAGGCGAGTCGAGTAAGTCCGAAATGAGAGGTAATGGGTAATGGTCCTTCTTGGTGATCTTATTGAGGCCCCTAAAGTCAACACAGAGATGAAGTGATCCATCCTTCTTTTTGACAAAAAGGACAGGTGCAGCATATGGGGATGATGTGGGACAAATAAAGCCAGTAGTGAGGTTTTCATCGATGAAGGTCCAGAGAGCGGCAAGCTCAATGGACAAAAGTGAGTAGAGGGTTCCCAATGGCAGGGTAGTTCCTTCCTCCAATTCTATCTTGAGGTTGAACTCCTGGTGAGGTGCAAGTGTAGCTGCCTTGGCCTTGCTGAACACATCAGCAAAGTCATGATAGTCCAGGGGTACTGATGACAAGTCCAGGGTATCCTGTATGGTGGCAGCCCAGAGTTTGGTAATATCCTGAGGTCGGATCTGGAGGGAGAACTGGGTTGAGCCATCTAGCTTGCAAGCATGGATGAAGGCCACTGCATTGACAAGGGAGATGTTCAGTGCTCAAGTGCTGGGTGGAGAGGAGTTATCAACTGACTCAGGGAGGGTGATGTCTGGAGAGCCCAGAGGGGCATCTATGGGGTTTCTTGGAATTGACTCCAAGTCAGAGGGTGACATTGGCACTGGCAAATGAGATGTAAGGTTTTGGAATTTAATACTGCTCAGTACCCAATCAATTGATGGATTGTAATGGGTGAGCCAGTTATGTCCGAGAACTATCTTACACTCAGAGTCCAATGGAGTTACATAGAAGGTCATGTCAGTGATATCTCTGGAGGGGAAACAGACTGAGAGGTTTGAGGCTTTAGTGATTGATGTTGTTATCACACCGTCGAACAGACAGAGGACGAGAGGTGGGATGGAGTAGGTTGAAAGACCATGATTATTGATGAAAGTAGAGTCTACAAAACAATGGGTCGAGCCCGAATCTATTAACGCTGGAAAGTCCAGAATATTATACGAGTCGAGGGTGACAGAAGGTTTTAATGAATTTGGATTCAAAAGAGTGGATGCGTTGAGGCATGCCTCCGAGGGTGCACAGTTGGTATCAATGCAACTCCCAGGCTGTGTGGAGTTCTGAGAGTTGCACTCTATTTTTTTGCCTTGGAGGAGGCAGTCGGTTTGGCTTCTGACTCAGTAACCATGGTTGCACGAGCCTTAGCTGCACGAGATGTAGATTTAGGGCACTCCTTGGCCTTGTGTCTGGGGTTTCCACAGAACATACACAAATTCTGCTTGAAACGTCTCTTCCACTCGGCAGGTGTCAACTTGCCATCTCTACCGAGCTTGTTGGATAATGTGGACGGTGCTCCGGAGTTCTGATTGTTTGGAGGCTTGGGGTTCGAGGTAGACGGAGTTTGCTGGTTACTACCAGATTGGGGGTTGGCATTACCAGTCTTCTGCTTGTCCCCCTTGTTTGAGTTGGCCTTACCTCCAGAGTTATTTCTGGAGTTGTTGCCAGAGGACTTTGCTTGATGAGCAATTTCGTCCTTGCACTCCCAGTAGCATGCATCGATTTCTTGGGCTAGTGCACACAACCCATATAGTGTAGTGGGCTTCCCAACCCTACTGATTTTGTCCTTAATGCGATCTGGGAGTCCAGTATAGAACAGGTGGTGGAGAGCGCCATCTCCGTAACCTTGGACTTGCAATGCCAATCTGTTAAAGTCGACCATGTAATGATTTACATGATGCGTTTCTTTCATGTGGAGGTGGTCGAGCTGATGTTCAGTGTCTGTGACCAGGTCATGAGGTCTGAAGGTTGTCTGGAGATCTGCTATGAAATCCAACCAGCTGTCCATCCAAAGTGGATGGTCTGCCAGGTCTCTGGAGTTTAAAAGGTCCAGCTTGAACCATTTGAGAGCCATTCCTTTGAGATACAACTGGGCGAATATAACCTTGTTTCTATCAAGGTGAAACACCTTGGGACGATCTTGGAAACATAGTTCGCACTGAACCAGGAACATCCGAAGTTTCTTCAGGTCAGTTCCATCAAAAGTGTCTGGCTCTTGGACTTTGGCATGTGAGGATGAAGTGTCGTCGGAGCAACAGGTGGAGTGTGACAGACAGTCAACAGCCATCACTAAGTTCTGCAAGACCGCCAGTTGGGGGTCTAACTGTTCTGGGGCATCGATGAAAGGGTTTCCATCGTCG
The DNA here is from genome assembly GCA_024663435.1 of Pisolithus sp. B1. Lineage (NCBI taxonomy): Eukaryota > Fungi > Basidiomycota > Agaricomycetes > Boletales > Pisolithaceae > Pisolithus > Pisolithus sp. B1. The sequence continues at coordinate 428,051 of JANFAA010000022.1, read as the reverse complement.
TCATTGTCATCATCATTGTTGTCATCATCTCCAGGACCGTTGTCTCCCAGACTGTCATCTCCAGGGTCATCGCCTCCAAAGAGGTCTGGGGTTGGTTGCGCCATGGATGAGGAACATCTGTTAGAGGAGCCAGTTCTAGGAGTCGGGGTAGCGAGGGGTTCACCCCTGGCAGAGAAACTTCAAAATTGGCTCACCGATGGTGGAGGGCATTGGTGGCTTGCTAATGCGATACATGCACTAGACTCGTGCATATTGTTGATTGCAGCTTGTTCTGAAGCTTCCACAGCCATGGAGTGGGAATGGAGTCAGGTAGTCATAGTCATGGTGTGGGGGTTTGGTGGGCTCATGCAGGGATTGAGTTCGAATATACTGTCAAGACCAGTTCTCAATGGTCTCCAAGAGGGTCCAAGGGCAGAGGAAGACTTAGAGCAAAAGTCCGGATAGTCAGAGTTTAGCATACAACTTAGTACACTAGTTTCCTGCCAAGTCCCAGAGGTCAGAACTATCCAGAAACTTTCTGGAGTCGAGTGAGATTGATGAGTATCTTATTTGATATTCAAACTGATGTGCTATGACATATGTACAAGGCTTTTATAGTACAGAGGAAAGTCCAATGCAATGTCTGGGGTGTAGTGACTACTGGAACGCAGTACGGATGAATAACAATATTAGTGAGCCATTAGTAAGGTAAGTTGGTAGTTGCTGGATAGCCAGATGGTATGGGGATTAGTAAGATATACAGGTATGGTAGTGTAGCGAGTCACTTAGAGGCATGAGAGAAACATACTAAATATGGAAACAGAAATAGAAATAGATTGTAAGTCAAATTAGAGACAGAACAGAGTTTCTCAATGGAAGCTTGTAGGGCTAGAACAACACCTCAGATGGTTGGACTGCAGTCCAGACCTTGCACGCGCATCATGGATGTGACAGGAATTGAATGGTAGTAAGTAAGAGACCATTTAGAAGACAGAAAGTGAAGATAAGAGGTGAAGATCACCACAAGGAACATTTGCCCATGCTCCTCAGATCATGTCTGCTGCTGTCTGCACTTCAGAATGCAACAGGAGCAAAAGTACAGCTTTTTTGCTGTATATAATGTGGTCCATGAATTCCAGCATCAATGGAAGACTGGATGATTTACAATGCACAATGGATGGATTTGGCCCACTGCAAAGGACTGGAGTCCAGTGGTGAGCAAGAGTTGCTCATAACTGATGTGAGACAGGAAGGTGGGGATGAACAGAAGGTGCAAAAAAATGAAGGTGAATGAATGAGGAGAGTAGAGATGAGTCAGAAGATCATTTGGAACAAAGAGAATGATCTGATGAGGGTCACATGATTCTCAGTGAGAGATCCAAAACTGGATGAATGGCTGACTTCATGTGGCTGGGACCCTGTGTACATTTGCATAAGGCCAATGATAGTGAAAGCTTCCTACAGGAACAAAATCATGACCACTTCAGCCACAATCATCAACTGCCAGTGACCTTGTAAACCTGGGTAACAAGGGCATGTGAACCACAAGAGCAAGAGACCCTAGAGATAGGAGAGTTAAGAATGGGGGGCATGAAAAGGAGAGAGGAAATTGTCACCAGACTGACCACACTAAAAATGTGAGCTTGAAGCTTGAGGAATGTTGTTCAAATCTGAAGATATCAACATGAATCAGAAAACATTGAGCAATGTTTATTTTTCAAAATTGACATACCAGCTCCAAGTGAAAGTAAATGGATAGCCAGTGGCACTAGAATAACAATTTGGCATATGTTTGGCAAGGATGGCAGCTGAAGTAAGGTGAATCCCCCTGGATGCTCTATGAACATTGCACATGTCAATTGTAGATGCTAAACCACCTGCTTACTAGTTTGATGGCAACACATCACATCAATGGACAGCAGTTGGGAAGGATCAGGCACTTGGCCATTATGCAACATGCACCTCGAGGGCATGGGCATAAGCAGATGCTGAGGCCAATGATACAGGCTGGGAGACCAGCTGCAGTAATTGCAATGACATCCTGACAAGGTGAGACTCCACTAGCATTTGTGATGTGGCCCATTCTAGTGTGGCATGCTCATTGAGGTTCTTGGGGTCTATCCACAGGTGGGAGGCTTGTGGTGCTGAGAGGCTCTAGGTTAGATCCATCAGCAAACTGACAATGTTGATGTCAACTATGCTATGTAGTTCAGGTGCAAAAATGTGTCAATACCAGAATCAACCCATCATCATTATCTAATCTAGATGGCCTGTTGGCCCATGACAGGAGGTGAAACCAAATGGTTCACCTAAATTGACTGCTTATGCCTCCTGGAATAAGCCCCCACTTCATGTATATGAAAGCTAAGTAGAAAGTTGTACATTGTCAGGGTATCAGTAGTTACTAGCTAATGACTAAGAATGTTTGCAGTGGCATTCTCTAATGAACATCTTTACTGCTGCTCATTTGTAGGTCAAGTACTGGAGGTCAATGCCATGCCATTAGCAAGTAGTAACATGCTACTAAAGCATATGAGCAGCTAATCATTGTCAATTGTCAAAAATCTGCACTTCTGTATGTTGTTAGCTATGACCTCCACAGTCATGTCTGCACATTTCTTGACATAGTCAAGCACATGTTGTCCAAACATGTCCTTTATATTGAACATGTTGGGTTGTAAGGGGGCCTCTGGTTTCTTCCACAGCCAAAGCCTCCCATCTGATTGATTTTGGTCTGGCAGTATCTGCTTGCCTGGAGGTGATTAGAAAATCCATATGACAATGATCATAAGCTGAAAACTTAGCAGAAGGGCAGCCACCAGAATTGGTAGGAAGGGGTGCAAGTACCTTGGAACATATTTCTGAGACAGTAGAATAACCAATATGGAATCTGGAAGTGATTTGATGAGAGGGCTGGCCATCCTGAAGCATAGACAGCACAGCCAGGTGAGTATCAGAGGGGTGCACTTCATGAGGAATGGGGGGCATAATGTGTAGTAGTTAAACCTAATTTATGTGTAATCATACCAAGGCTGTATTAACTCATTGAAATTCTGCAGTGACTGCATAATTCAGCATAGCCACAGCCATGTTTAATGCTGTGAACACCTGCAAAAAAAACTGTCTGGATGAGTAGTCACCATTGTTGAATTAATTGTGCAGCATCAGGTCACATGATCATGACCATATTTGTCATACATGATCACATGACCAATGGCTATCTACCCTATTCCTTCATGATTTATGGATAAATGTGGACTGAGTTATAATCCATTCTTTGAAAAAGTGGCAAACATCTGGACAGTTTTTCGTCACCGTAGCTCACTCAAATCTATAGTCACTCACACTGAACTCTAGTCCAGTTTATTTCCCAGCTCCCTAGAGCTTTAGGAGTCAATTAGGTGCCCCCTAGGTGCCCCTTTGCCCCTTTGTTACTAACAGACAGGACACCTTAACCTGACAATGGGCATCACCTACTGCCCATCTGGCAATAAACATGTATTTCAAGCTGTGCCAGGCTGAGGAGGAAGCCATTTGCCTGCATGTGGAGATTCCTCAGCTTGTGACATATCTAGTGGACAAAGCTTGCTACATCCATGCTTGCTAACCTCTCTACACTGCTGCTCCTCGTGCTACCAGGATATTCACCTATGCTTACCCATCAAATTTCCAGTTACCACCACACCATCCACTTGTAATTCACCCCATGCACCTCTGCTACCTCAAAAAAATCCTGTCTCTCTGTATTGAGTGGTAGTGCTATATCAGCAACAGAGTGTGCTAAAGCATACAGGGGGACTCCTGATCAACTCCAATAGCTTTAAGGAATGTGACTAATGACAGATTAAAGTGAGCATAAAGGTATGCAATACCTAGAGTCTGGCATGAGTAGCAAAAGGGTATCAACACTGGGCTCAATACACCAAATGTGATGTAGGTAAACAAATGTAAACAAGCCCAAGGGAATGCACCACAAGTGCAGGAATAAGCTTAGAAGTCTTGAAATAGGGTAATCAGCAGTAAATGAGATGGGGAATTGAATGGTAGTAAATGTGAGTCCATGAACAGTAAGGTAGTGGTGGAGATCACCACCACCAACAACATATACAATAATGTCATATTTTCTAAATTGCCAAGTATAAACCAGTATAATTTTTTCAGTTGGTGGTGTTCATATGTCTTTCAGCCTCCATGTGAAGCCTCCAAAAATATTGTAGGCTCACTCTTAAAAATTCCTCCATCATTCATTCCACTCTCTTGTGGCTAGCATATGTAGCACACAATCAAGTTCAAGCTCATTTTCAATCCAAAGTTAGGATGCATCTTGCTATTCAGTGTAATTTGCAGAAATTGTATTGAACTGTGGGTGGGTCACACTGTTATGCCATGGGGTCTCCCAACAGCACAATGATTAATGGCCTTGCATCAATTATGCAGGTTCTTGTGGGTTATGCCCATTTTCTGGATGGCATGAGAAAGAGTCAGAAAGGAGGCATGAACATTGCATTTGAGCTTCAGCTTGTCCTGCAATTCATCAAGGTAAACTGGAAGACAATGGTGGATGATCACAGCAATAGAAAACGGATCAGGAGGACTGGGTTGGAGATGCTGCCAGATTGTCAATAATGGTTGGGAACTTTATAAACCATGTCTTTTTGATACACAGGAAATGACAGATGTGCTTCACAGAATAGCCCTCATGATAGAGGGCTGGGATATGAGCCTTCACTCTGGCATGAAGAGAATCAGTGATTGATTTACTCATGGGAAACTGAATGTGCATTCAACAATGGTTGATTAGCTATTTGTGAGCACTACTTCTAACTGTGAATTCTAACTAGTGTCACTTACAGGGTCCTTGCCAACAATTCCCATTATGCAATTTTTGATTTCTTGGCTTACCCCAAACAAGTAAAAACAGCCATAACAGAAGGATTAAATCAACTCAAGCCACAGTCAATCTAAGTCAATCTGTGTCAACTTAATGTCAGCCTAGGTCAATCTAAGCTAATTTTGATCAATCAGATCAACCTTAATCTATCCAGATGAATTTAGGTCAACTTGAGTCAATCCAATGATAAATCAACCTAATTGAATTGTTCTCCTCATTCCAAGACATGTGCCTGAATAAAACCTTGTGAACTCATGCCTGGACTCTTGACTACTGCACTATTACAACTAACATCAAAAAAGAAAACAAAAACACTGTTTGAAGTATGTTGTGTAATAATATATATAATGTGTATTTTAACATTGCTCAAGTTCTTGTACCATTGTGTTTTGTTTGGTGTCCACCTCAAAACATTGATCTTCATGGTTATCACATACTCTCTTCAAGGCCATTCATTATGTCATTGGTTCCAGCTGATTTCTGGATTTTGTGGAAAGCTGGACATACATGCTACAAATGCTTGGTGATTTACTATAGTTCAAAGATCCAAGGCAATGACTGAGTGACTAGACATGAACTAGTTGGTTTTCAAACTCATATGTGCTGAACCACTTTTATGAAGACATGACAGACAAGTAATACAGGTTAACATGCTAACATCTGATTGTAGTTTTATCTAAGGACAATACCACATGGACCTACCAGCAGTAACAAAAATCTAGCTTCATCAACAGACATACCCTGGTTGGCAAGAAAAGTGACAGAATCTTTGTTGGTGCATGCACATCTAGGTGCCCAGTGTGTTAGGTTTGGGCCTACTCTAACAGTCTCTGACACTCATGGAGGCTGGGGGATGTGCCCAGAGGTAGGCTCATGTTGACTGAGGATGGGCCAATGAGGACTGATGGAGAGTGATGATGGCTGAAGGGTGGCTGACAGTCATGACAGAGGTTTGGGAGAGGGCATCAGGTTCAGCTCATGTGCTACCCCCTTGTATGAGCCCACTAAACCAACAGCTGAGGAGGAGGTCAGTTGAAGGCTGCAGAGGAGAGAACTAAGTTGATATTCATACTGAAGAACCACTGGTGAGTGTGGCAGGCTTTTATATGGTACATGTGCCATTGAGGTGGTACAGTATTGGAATGTCAGAACTAACATACAGAGTACAGTAAATTTTCAAGGGGCAGAAATGTCAGAAAACTTCAGGCAGAGTGTAAGTACAGACAGCAGAGGTGAAGGATGGGATAAAGACAAAGCATATAAAAGGAAAGGTGTGGAATGGAGTAGCTTCTGAGTGCTCACCAATAGCTGATCAACAGTTAGGCCAAGAGCTTAAACATGGAAGTGACCCTGTGGCATGCCATGCAGTGTGGTGGCTCCACCATGCCCAGACCAGCCCACAGACAGAGATGGAAGGTAACTCAAGAGTGTATCACCTGTCCAAGGAGGTTGCCAAGTGGCAGTGACCCTGGTCATGTGGTGGCACCAACCACTGCCAACCAATGCCAATGGAGTCTGACCATGGATGAAGTGCAAGCACATTGGTTGACTGTTAGAGAGAGTGGGGAGTGTCAGGATGGTGCAGAGACAAGTTGGTGGTATAGAGGGGAAGTCTGATAGGGTTGGGATGGTGCAGAGACAAGTTGGTGGTACAGAGGGGAAGTCTGATAGGGTTGGGATGGTGAGTGATAGTGCTGGATGGGCTAAAGCAGGAGTATGGTCATGACACCCAGTGAATATGCTTGACATCCTCAGCACCATAGCCATGGGATACAAGATAGTGAGCAGCTAGCTCACCAAGTGGATGGGCAAGGCTTCAGATGTGTGAGGTGTTCCTTGTGGTGATCTTCACCTCTTTTCTTGATTAGTTTCCTGTTATATGGGCTCTTACTTACTGCCATTTGATTCCCCATCTCATTTGCTATTTACTACTTCTTTTCCCAGCTCTCTAGGTTTATTTCTACAGCTGTGGCATGTCAGCCACTCTTTTTTTACCTCTGTTTACCTAGAAGTGGTCTTAGTGTAGCTGAGTCCAGTGCTGAGATCCCTTAGTTGCTCACACTGGACTCTAGGTACTGTGTACCCTTATATCTCACTCAAAGGAGAAGATGAGGTATGCAAGGTTGCATCAGGTGTGGGTGACACAGCACAAGAAGGTGCCAAGGTAGTTCATGGCAAAATGGTTACTGAATCACAGAGCTCTTCTGCCAAAGAATCAGCAACAGTCTGAGGGTGGTTTCCACCTTATTCATTGTATGCCAACATGGGTGGCATATGTTGTGTGACTCTGTTAACAAGCATGAAAGTGAACACTGTCCAAAAGGAAGTGGTTTTCCTGTGGATATGGTATTTGAATGTCCCCTCAGCACATGCCATGCTCTCACTGAATGAAGTCAAATTGGGAACTTATATTATCAGGTTTGAATACTTACACTGTCTGATGAATGCCTGGAGGTGAACCAATGATAAGTGCATATATTTTCAAGCAGTGTTCATATGGAATGTCAAATGTTGCCAATGTCTGTACATGGTTTGCTCCATGTGGGAGTAAGGCTGTGATGGGCTAAAGTGTCCTTGCAAAATTTGCATTGGATCACAAGGGATAGTGGCAGCATCTGATGGCTGCATGCAATAAATGGACTACAGGTAAAACAAATTTCAGTACTTGCTTTTGAGAGAGAAGCTTGGACATGTACCAGTCCTCAGAAGCATAAATATATGCACCACAATCTCTGCCTATAACCACCTGACAATACTCTGCACTGGCCATGGGGACAATGAAGGCCAATAGTGAGCTCATCATTGATCTATTTTTTATATGCCACAAGTCACCTGGCATTCCTAGAAAATGGCAGGGTAAGAAAAGTGATATGCACATATTGAGAAGGAAAGCTCCTCTCAATTTTTCATGCCAAAAAAACTTGTCATAGACTGCAAGTCATGGACAAGGGCATGGTTGGACATAGTGCATAGCCAGGGCATTCCAGGCAATGACAAGGTGAACATGGACATTGTTAATGTGGACTCTCTGGTCAGCTCCCAAAGCTAGCATGATTTTACCTGCAGCCTTGTCTACCTTCAGAGCCCACTTGTCTTGGTCATCTCCTGGAGTGGTGGGGAAAGTCTCATTGCTGGAAATGAGCCTCCAGAGGCCTTTGGCACAAAGGAAAGCCTTCATCCCTTGGCTCCAGGTTCAGCAGTTGGTTGCATTGAGGGGTTTACTGGCCCACTTTTTCAGGTGACTACTGAAGAGAATCTGAATCAGTTCAGATCCATGTGCACCTTGGATAAATCCTGTCAACTCATGTCAAGCTTGGGATTGATTTCAGCCTGTTCAATGGTTCTATATCAATGTAGGTCAAGGCTGGTCAATCTAAGTTAACCTAAAAATTGGAATGTTAGCCTCGGTGCAAGCCCTGTACTCAAATATCTAATTGATCTGAGTTAACTCAGATAAGTCAATTTAATTCAGGCTTACCAGTATTGATCTATATTGATGTACAGTAGCTGCAGGGTTATAAATCAATCCAAGTTATGTCAGCAACAAAGGGGTCCCCCTAGTGGGCACTTAATTAACTCCTAAAGCTCTAGGGAGCTAGGGAATGAACCAGGCCAGAGTCCAGTTTGAGTGGCTATAGATAGATCTGAGATGGGGAATTGGATGGCAGTAAATAAGAGTCATGTAGAGAGAAAATCATTGAGGAAAGAGGTGAGAATCACCACAAGGAACAGGTTAGACTACATCAATTTGGGTCAACCTGTTCCTTGGGGTGATCTTCACCTCTTTTCTTGATTAATTCCTTTTGCATGGGCTCTTACTTACTACCATTTGATTCCCCATCTCATTTGCTAATTGCTGCTTCATTTCCCAGCTTTCTAGGCTTATTTCTATGGTTGTGGTGCATCAGCCACCCTTTGTTTACCTAGAGGTGGACTTAGTGTAGCTGCACCCAGTGCTGAGATCCCTTAGTCACTCATACTGGACTCTAGGTACTGTGTACCCTTATATCTCACTCAAATAATCTACATAGTCACTGATGCTGGACTCTAGTCTGTTTATTCCCTAGCTCCCTAGAGCTTAAGGAGTTGATTAGGTGCCCTTTTACCTCTTTGTTGCTAACAGTTAAAGGCACTGCATCAAGCAAAAGGAGGCTATACAAAGTGTGGGTTTCCATCAAACACCCTTTACTTTCCAAGTGGAAAAACCCTTGCCAAGATATATGTATACCTCTTTCAAAATTGCTATATCCCAATGATCACCAGGCTAAACCACATGATCCTAGGACCATTCAGTAGCTGCACATCCATAATACCACCCATCCCACTCAGGCTAAGTAGGATTCCCATGTCCTATCATGCTGTATTGTGCCTTGGCTTGCACTGAGGCTAAGAGGCTAAGGTTCCTACAGTACACTATTAGGTTGGCTTAGACTGACCAGCCTTGACCTACATTGATGTAGAACCATTGAAGAGGCTTGAATCAATCTTAAGCTTGGCCTGAATTGATTGGGGTTGATCTAGGATGTGCATGGGAAAAGTAGATACTACATACATGGGTATTCACACACAAAGAGACCACTGTAAGAACATTCAATCCTTTGAAGCATCATACTTGTTTCTTTCATGTTGCTTCATTGTTTGTGGGTCAAAGATTGGATAATGGCTTGAGTTGTGGATCCAATTGACACAAATTGACCTGCATAGGTTGACCAAGACTGACACTTTGATTAGCTATGGCAGCAACAAAGGGGTAAAGTGGTGCCTAGGATGCACCTAATCAACTCCTAAAGCTCTAAGGTGCTAGGGAATGAACCAGACTAGAGTCCAGTGCATGTGACTAAAGTTTTGAGTGAGGAATGAGGGTACAAAGTACCTAGAGTCCAGTGTGAGTGACTAAGAAATCTCAGCACTGGACTCAGCTATACTAAGTCCACTGTGCCACAACTGTAGAAATAAGCCTAGAGAATTGGGAGAAGAAGTATCAAGTAGCAAATGTCATGGGGAATCAAATAGTAGTAAATAAGAGCCCATTATAGAAAGAAAATAATTGAGAAAAGAGTGGTAGCAACTGAGTAAAAGGAGTCCAAAGGGGTACCCAGTTGAATCCTAATTCTCTGGAGAGCCAGAAAATGAACATGACTAAGCAAACTAAGTGGTCTCAGCACTGGACATGGAAAATCATTGAGAAAACAGGTGAAAATTGCCAGAAGGAACACCACTCATAGCATGCTTCACAGATGAACTTGCCAGGATGAGTGGGATTATAGGTGGTGAATAGTGGCAAGGTTTGCCTTTGCATATCTGACTTCAGCACCATGACTGCTGACAGACCCTATCTTCTTTTGCAAAAGCATCCTTGGTAAATTGGGTTATAATGTTGTTGGCAGGCACTTACAAAGTGTTGAATCAATGAGGGGATGGAGAGAGGTGAACATGTATGCATGACTGAAAGACATTTAAATACTCTTTCTGTTATCTTGAGCATACTGCCAGGGAGATGAGTGGCAGAATGAATCAACAATTGCATCTAGAAATGTACCCATAGCTGGGAAAGACATGATGACTGTGAAAGATGCACTGGTAATTAAACAGTAAGACAAAATCCAATGTAGGCCATCACATCTCATTCCATCAAGCCTCAGGCAAAGACTGATGCTGGATGTCAGGAACAGAGCAGTATCAGCAAAAGGTAGATTACCTGCAGGATTGGAGGGATGTAATTGACCATCAAGGACACAGATGGTTGAGAAGAGAGATGAAAGCCAAGGTAGAACAAAGTATTCACAAACTTGAAGGATGCAACTAGACAGCATTGAACAAAATGATAGGAATAAGTAGGACAGGAACTGGATTTGTGAAGCATCAGACAAGGACTGTAATGGTCTCTTACTTTTCATAGTGTAGTTTTCCTTTTATAGTTACTCTCTGGTTAGGGTTATGCAGATGCTCATGTAGACACTTTACTTAGTCAGCTTGTGCTGCATTGACTCAGTGTGCCCACTGCAGCCAATAGCATTTATCTCTCTTTGTTTGGTTTGTTCTATGATGTTCCTTGGTACAAACAACTCTAGTAGTATAAATACTGGCCTCTCTTGTCATAGTACACTCCAATCAAGTTCATTTGTTGCTTGTTGCACAAAACTCTTTTCCTTAGCCCTCTACATCAGTCCAAGGAGTAACCATGATACAACATTTGTTGTTGGTGTTACACTTGAACTCAATTACCAAATCATCCTTACTCCACTAGCTCCCAGGCATATAGGGAAACTATACCCAGACTCCAGTGTTAAGGAGCTTTGCTTTCTTGCTTTTCTTTCTTCATGAGGCACTGCCTTTAGTCTTGTCCCTCTTCTGGCTGAGGGTTGTGTTGAAGAAGAAACTGTAGTCAGTAGTCCTGCTATCCATCAAGTGTAGTGTGAAGGTGTAACCCACATTAGGGGGTGGAAATGCATAGTCTAGAGTAGTGCCCCAACACTCAGGAGGTAGAAAGCATACTACCATATCTCTACTAGCATTACAATAGTTTACTGTAGTTGGTGACAGAGTACCAGCATGGAGGCCAGGGAGGATTGCTGAAGATTTTTGAAAATTCCACCTGTCAAGAAAGAGGAGTTGGCATCTCCTATAGTCCTACATTTCTTGCCATACATCAAACAAGAATCTCCTGTACCTTGTACTCCCCCACCTGAAGAAGAAGACCCCAATCTCCTCAGTTTCATCTTGCACATTTCATACAACTTATGGAACAGACAAACTCTTTGCCCCCCTTCTCATCTTCCTGTTCTTGTTGCAGACAATGGACCCCTACAACTTGATGGAAGACATGCTGCAGTTTATGCAGCAGCTTTCAGTTATGGTCAGATGGCAGGTCACCACTGCTGTCACCACCCAGCACAGGGCACAACCCACTCCCAGGGGAACAGGGAATGCACATGTTGACCCCACCAAATGGGGCATTACCGACCCAGGCCAGTTCAACAGCTCAATTTCCAAGTTGGAAGAATGGTGGTCAAAGATGAGGGCCTTTGTGGCTCTAGCTGATTTTAAAACCCACTGAGAGGATGCACTGGTGGTCTGGTCACAAATGACTGGGCCCATAGTAGGGGCTTATGCCAGGGCCTGAGTTGATACTTGTCTTGCAGCACAGAGGTGGCCTGAGTTCACCAAAGTTTGGATGGAGGTCAAAAGGAGGTTCCACCCTCTACACAACATGGACTGGGCCAAGAAACAACTGGCCAACATTCATCAAGGGAACACCAGAACCAAAGAGTTCCTGGCAAAGTGCAACACACTAAGGACCATGTCTGGGGTATCTGATGATTATGCTATCTGGATGCTGGAAAGAGCAATGCATCCAGAAATCTTCCAACAAATCTATATTCAGGGCAGGATGAAGGAAATGTGGAAGGACTTTGAGCCTGAGGTCCAAAACATGGGAGCAGCCCTAGAGGGCATAAGACTCCAGACATCTTCAAGTTCTGGCAGCCACTGGGCTCAGAACTATAACTGGCCTTTGGCTGGTGTCACTTTGGGCAGCAGCATGCCCATGGAGATTAGCACTGCACAAAACAGGTTGAGAGGTCCCAAGAAAAGACTTCTTGAACTACAAGTGTTACAGCTGTGGCCAGATGGGTCACATAAGACCACAGTGCCTGAATGGATGAAAAGGAAAAGGATGGCAGGTATATTCTGAAGGCATCGACCCCTGCCTTAAAGCAATGGAGGGGATGAGCTTCAAACAAATCATTGCTCATATAAATCAGTTAAAAGAATTGGAGCTGCAGTGAGGTTGGGTCCTGCAGACTCTCCTAGTACTGGACAGTTTTCTTCCTCATTCTGCCCCTCTTCCCTTAAAAATAGCAAAATAAATACAAAAATATAAAATATAAAATCACAAAAAAGGCTCTCTTTTTTGGATTTTGTGTCTGTAAATAGCTTCTCTCCTCTCTCTGTCAATTGTATGGACTTAGACATGGACTTTGACATACCATCTGCAGCAGGGTCCCAGTTGGGCTCAGAACCAGACATTAAGTGTGGTTTGCTTAATTCCTCTGCCTATAAAACCCAAAAAAATGTTTCTTCTTCTTGTACAGTAGTCCTTGGAAAGGAAAGCAATGAAGAGGTGACAGCACTGCCAAAACCCTGAATTTGTTTGCTGAACCTAAAGGATCATGTTTTGGTTCCTGTAATTATTCATTCTTGGAAAGGAGATGCACATGCTGTGCAGGTGCTCTTGGATAGTGGCACAACTGGTGTCTTTTTGGACTTGAAGTTTGTTGACCAAAAGAAACTCCTGAAGCTTGCTTTGCCTAGGGCTGCTGATGTATTTAATGTTGATGGTACTCACAATTCTGCCAGAAGGATCATGCATTGGGTACTGCTTTGTGTACAGTTGAGAAACCACTTTGAAGAGTTAGTAGCCAATGTCACAGATCTGGGATCTTATGACATGATATTGGGTCACCCATGGCTTGCCATGCATAATCCTGATGTCAACTGGAAGACTGGCAAAATCTCAATGAGGAGGTGTCCATTTAGCTGCAGGCAGCTTGTGCCTAAGATGGCCTTTGTAAGATGCTTAGAAAGGATCAAGTCCATAGTGCAGGACACTTTTATCACTGCTGTCACTTCTGCCAAGCAAGAGGAAGCAAAGAAAACTGACAAAACCCTGGAGGAACTAGTTCCAAAGGAATATCATGATTATTTATCTGTCTTCTCTGTCCAGGAATCCAAATGCATGCCACTTAGGAAACCTTGGGACCATGCCATAGAACTAAAGGACTTGTTTGTCCCTAAGAAGGGAAGGTTGATCCCTCTCTCTCCTGATAAGCAGGCCAAAGTCAGCAGCTTCATGGACAGACAACTCAAAAAGGGTTATATTTGCCCTTGCAAGTCTCACAGCCCTTGTGTTCTTTGTCCCTAAGAAGGATGGAAAGAAGTGGATGGTACAGGATTACTGATATTTAAATGAGCATACAGTCAAGAACTTGTACCCACTCCCTCTTATCTCACAGCTTGTTGACAAGCTCAAGGGTTGTAAATTATTCACAAAAATGGATCTCAGGTGGGGATACAATAATGTTCACATCAAGGAGGGTGACAAGTGGAAAGCCACTTTTGTCTGTCATCATGGTGCTTTTGAGCTGCTGGTTATGTCTTTGGACTCTGTAACTCCCCTGCCATGTTGCAAAATATGATGAATGATATCTTCAGAGACATGGAGGATGTTGTTGTGGTGTATATCAACAACCTTATGATATTTATGAAAATGGACAATGAAAAGGAGCATGACAGGATTGTTCTGGAGGTGCTGAAAAGGTTGAAGGAGAATGATCTGTTTGTCAAACTGGAAAAATGTCTCTTCAAGAAGCAGGAAGTTGACTTCCTTGGGATGATAGTTGGCATAAACAATGTTAGAATGGACCCTGCTAAAGCCTCTGCTGTGCAGAATTGGCCTGTTCCTACTTCCATTTGCAGAGTTCACAGCTTTCTTGGCCTTGCAAACTTCTACTGATGTTTCATCAAGGACTTTGCCCAAGTGGTACATCCCCTTAATGATCTCACAAAGAAGGACATACCATTTTGGTTGACTGACAGGTGTCAGCTAGCATTTGATATGCATAAAGAGGCTTTCACCTCAGCCCCTATTCTTATGTTCCCCAATCAGTATCGGAGGTTCCATTTAGAAACCAACACTTTGGACTATGCAACCAGAGTGGTGCTCTCAGTAGAGTGTGAAGATGGCCTCTGGAGGCCTGTTGTGTACTGTAGTCACTCATTATCTGGAGCAGAGCTTAATTATATGGTTCATGATAAAGAGATGCTAGCCATCATTTGTGCTTTGGAGCAATGGCATCACTACCCTGAAGCCACTCTGTACCAGTTTGAAATTTGGATGGACCATCATAATCTAAAGTGGTTTATGATGTTACAGAAGCTTCAACCCCATCAGGCATGGTGGGCACAGTATTTCAGTCATTTCAACTGTGTTATTGTCCACAAACCCAGTGTTTCTATGGGATGACTAGACACTCTTGTCATGAGGATTTGGTGCAAAATAAAGAAAATACAAAAACAGAAGAGTCTTTATTTATTAAACCTGAGCAGCTTTGCTCAGTTCATTTGGAATCATTGCTGGAAGAAGAACTCTGTGCTGCCTTGGTCAGAGTTAATGCTGGCAGGCTCACCCCTAAAAATGGACTTCATTATGATGGTGACAAGATCTGGGTACCTGAAGGACTTCAAAGCAGGGTTCTTACTGCTCTTCATGATTCACCTCTAGTGGGTTATTGCAGTGTTAAAGGAACTCAGGAGTTGGTCACATGCTGGTTCATGTGGCCTACCTTGAAACCCAACATGGAAGAATATGTAAAACACTGTCAGGTGTGTCAGACTAGCAAGTCTAGCAATAAGCCACTGGTTGGGGAGCTTAGGCCTTTGCTGATCCCTACTGGACCCTGGCAAGATCTTACCACCAATTTCATGGATGTAGGTGTCAAGTATGCCTCTGGAAATTCCCATGTGTTGGTCATGATAGATCATTTCTCTAAAGAGGCTGAGTTCATACCTTGTACTGATAAGGAAACTGCTGCTAGTATGGCACAGCTTTATTTAATGCATGTCTGGAAACACATGGACTTCCCTTGTCCATCATCTCAGATTGTGGGCTGCAGTTCACCTTGCAGTTTTCTTGCAAGCTGTTTAAAATGTTGGGAGTAGAGCAAAAACTCTATGACATTTCATCCATGGACAAATGGACAGACTGAGTGGTTGAACCATGAAATTCAGCAGTACCTTCATATGTATGTAAACCATCAGCAGGAAAGATGGGAGGATTGGCTACCCCTAGTGCAGTTTGCATATAATAACTCCAAATCTGGTTCTGCTGGCAGGTGCCCCTTTGAAGTTACTCATTCATATATACCACAAATGGGCATCAAACTGACAACTTCTAAGGTAGAAGCAGCTGAGGAAACCATTAGGAACTGGTTCCAGGTGTTCCAGGATGTATGTGACTTGCTCAGCAGGGCTAGGCAATGGCAGAGAACTCAGGCAGATAAATGTTGTTCCCCTTCCCCTATGCACTCTGTTGGCTCTCAGGTCTGGCTGGCTATGGACCACCTCTTGTTAAAAGACCAGTGGAGCCAGAAGTTGACCAAAAAGTGGATTGGCCTGTATGAGGTCATGGATGTTCTCCCTAATGCCATTAAATTAAAACTACCCTGAAATATGCATATTCACCTGGTTGTGAATGTCTTGCAGGTAAAACCCTATCTAGGCACCCTTGATGGGCAACCTGTTACTAGACCCAGTCCTCAGCAGGTAACTGATGAAGGAGATGTAGAGTATGAAGTTGAAAAGGTAGTAGATTCATGCTCAAAGCAGGGGGCTCACAGTTCTTAGTTCACTGGAAGGGCTATCCTGATGAAGATCATACTTGGGAGCCAGCTTACACTTGTAAGAATGCCAAGGAGGCAATAGATGACTTCTACAGACTACACCCTGGTGCCCCTAGAAAACTTCACCTTCTCTCTTCTTTGGACCTCCTCTTCTCCTCTATACCCAATCCTGTTACCTTTGTACAACCTATCTGGTCCCACCCAGAAGTTGAACCATAGGAGGGGATAGTGTAATGATCTCTTACTTTCCATAGCATAGTTTTCTTTTTATAGTTACTCTCTGGTTAGGGTTACACAGATGCTCATGTAGACACTTTACTTAGTCAGCTTGTGCTGCATTGACTCAGCATGCCCACTGCAGCCAATAGCATTTATCTCTCTTTGTTTGGTTTGTTCTATGATGTTCCTTGGTACAAACAACTCTAGTAGTATAAATACTGAGCTCTCTTGTCATGGTACACTCCAATCAAGTTCATTTGTTGCTTGTTGCACAAAACTCTTTTCCTTAGCCCTCTACATCAGTCCAAGGAGTAACCATGACACAATGTTTGTTGTCAGTGTTACAAGGACCAGAGCAGGAAGTCAGAATTGAAGCAGCATCAGGAGCAATGTGCATGGTAGGCATGCTCATTGAAGAGGGTGGCAGGCAAAGACAGAACTAGAGTGATCAGCTTTCAATGCACTTGCTCTGTGACAATCCTTTCAATTATGATGGCCTGGATGTTGACATGCCCACACTGCTTGTGATCACAATGGCCATGCATAAACATGTCTACAAGGAAGCTGCAGTACATTGCTAACAGATGTTCATGATGTAAGACTGGTGAATTTATTGATGATGCACAACTGTTGTCCATGGTACATCTTCAACCACATGTCTGTGTACCCAATGAACTGGCATAAACCCACTCATGCATACTAATTATCATTACAACATAACAAGGCAGAACCATCACCTTCTTCCCTTGCAGCACAACTCAACCACATCCAACCCTCATTAGGCAAATGTGGAAAGCCCATCTAACAGATCAGGAGATTATTACCAAAATCCCAAAACAGATCAATAGAAAAACTCATGGCATTGGTGAGGATTTTGTACAAGGCATGACTCATGACTTGTAATCATATCAGCCTTATGACGTTTCAAGACATTGACAAGCAGCTGGGACTACTCCAGATTTATCAGCAAGGGCACACCTGTGAAAGTATCCAAGAGGTCATGGCTGAGATGTGGAGGATGTACCCTGATGCTGGTGTATTATGTGATATGGTTGGTCTGCTTTTGTTAGCAGCAGTGAAGGCTAGGGGCATCCAAGGGGCACCTAATCAACTCCTGTAGCTCTAGGGAGCTTGGGAATATACCAGACTAGAGTCCAGTGTGAGCAACTAAGGGATCTCAACACTGGACTCAGCTACACTAAGTCCACTTCTATATAAACAAAGGTAAACAAAGAGTGGTTGATGTGCCACAATTGTAGAAATAAGGCTAGAAAGCTGGGTAAAGAAGTAGCAAGTAGCAAATGGGATGGGGAATCAAATGGTAGTAAGTAAGAGCCCATGTGAAAGGAATTAATCAAGAAAAGAGGTGAAGATCACAAGGAACAGCTTTTCCATGAGCAAGGCATGGCTGGGTCAAGGTAAGAGATCATTGACCTGGTACAAATGTAGAGTAACAATCCAAAGTTGCACACAGGAGCATGATGCAGGACTATTGTCATACTTATGGACAGCACATGCTGAGGCAATGCAAGGTCAACATTTCAGTCTTGCACTGCACACTGGCATAGAGCCTTTCTCAGGTTGGATACTCCAAGTGAAACTCTGGCACTCTAATCACAACCACAGCTTTTCTTATTGTACTACCTGGATGCTGCTAAAGAAGTGGGATGTAAGTTCCTGGTGTACATGTCTATATTTCTGCTGAAGTTGATGCAACTATGATGACCCAGTGCAATCTGGACACTGAAAATTTTGGAATTGCAAATCCACAGATCTTGCTATGGCTGATAAATGACCCAGCTCTTGAGGTGTATGTCCAGCATTAGTGGATGTGAATGAAGAAGATATCATGCCAGAGGTCATTTGACTGAAGCTTCACCATTGGTTTTCCCAGGTTTCAAATATCCTCCATATGTAAGTGAAATAAAACACAAATCAAATGAAATAAAAAAAATCCCACAAATCCCTGTAAGGGGGAACTAGTTCCCTACAGTCATGTTTGCATATCTGTGGAAAATTGAAAAACCAAAAACACTTCAGTGGGGACTGCTGTGGCAGACCCTGGGAGCAGCCCTTGACAGATTTGGTATTATCATCAGGCAGGTGCCAGCACTTTTGAAATCTGAATAACTCTGCAATGGCTAGTCTTTCAAGTTGAAATTGCTTGCACTCAATAAATTAGGGTCCCAGCCACATGCTGGCTAAATCCCATAAGAGTTTTATGGTAAGAATCAATCAGTTGAGCATTGCAGAGTCTTGAGGGGACTTGTCATGCACAGCTTACCATCTGCATGCAAAGTCCACAAAGTCCAACATAGCCTACATTGGGTATTTGGCATGGTAAATGCCAAAATCAGAGTGTGAATGTCACTGACAGCACCACTGCCCCATACTACCCCAGATCTGACACACTTGATGAATGTTTCTTGAATGGCATCCATTTGTCCTTCTGAAGCATACTGTATTTGCTACTTGTTTTCCCTGTTTTCTAGGCTTATTTCTACAGGCACATCAGCCATTCTTTGTTTGCCTTTGTTTACCTAGAAGTGGATGTAGTGTATCTGAGCCTAGTGCTGAGACCCCTTAGCCACCCACACCAGATTCTGGTTTGGTGTATTCCCTAGCTCCCCAGAGCTTTAGGAGTCAACTAGGTGCCCCCTAGGTGTCCCTTTACTCCTTTGTTGCTAACAGGTTATCAGCCCCATGCTCTTAGTGCTATATCACAACAACAACTGCTGCAATTCATCCCAAACCTTCACCATTGAATTCTATGGCATTGATAATCCTAGGTGGCCTATTTTGAAATTTGAAATTGGTCCACATTGTGACCAACAGCACCTGTCACTTTTTGCACCCCTCTCAGCCACATTGCCCTCTCCAGCCTTCCACACCACTTCTTCCATCTGCAAAACACATCACCTTGACTCACAAGGTCCCAGGCTATCACTATGTCAACTTTGAGCTTGATCTGTTGGGTGGAAATCAAGTTATAACATTGAGAAGTTAAAGGGGGCACCAGTGCACACATACCCATACTTGATTACTTCATATCTCATCATCTGCTGCTCTGATCTTCATGATTTGACCTTTGCTGAGTTCCTTCTCTTGAGGGCTTTCCCTTGATACCTTTTAGAAAATTTATCATCATCACAATCACTTGTGATTGACCTATATTTGCACACAGACCAGCTGTCCATACATATCTCAACTTTGGCTCTATCAATCCCCCCACATCTTTTATCATTCAAACTCCTATTGACCTCTGATCATCTATACCATCCTTGAACCCATTCATTGCCATCTCAGCTCACCATCATTGATCTTGCTCTCCCAGACCTCAACCATGTCCTCTGAACAAACACCTCCACCCCTCCATGGGACCAACTACTTGACCTGGAGTGAAGAGATGAAGGCCTTCATTCATTCAAAAGGCCTTGGAAGGCTTGTTGGTGGTACTGAGGCTTTCCCCAACACCCCAGGAGATGACTAAGACAAGTCAGATGTGAAGGAAGACAAGACTGCATGTAAAATCATGCTAGCTTTGAAAGCTGACCAGAGTGCTCACATTAGGACTCTCCATCATGGTCCTGTCACTTCCTGGAATGCCCTTGTGCAATCTATGTCCAACAGTGCCCTGGTGCATGATTTTCAGCCTATGACAAGTCTTTTCAGCATCAAAAAGTGTGAGGATGAGTCTCCAACCTCCTTCACAGTTAGGATTGAGCATGCTATGCTCAAGATCTAGGCATGGCACCCTCAGCAGTTCACACTTGTCCTCCTTTGATGATGAACTTGTCTGTATAACCATGGTTTATGCATTACCTACCCTCTGATTATTCACATTTCACCTCCCTGCTCCTACTTTCTCCCTGGACAAGTCTACTATCAAATCTGCATTCATGACCAAGGGTATCAACAGAAAATCTCATGCTGGGGTCTCTGGAACATCTGGGGGCTCTGCACTTGCTCCTGGTGCTCCCAGGAGCTGTGGATGTTCTCCTAACAAACACTGCACCTGCTGTGGAAAGCCAGGGTACTGTGAACATACATATGTTCTTGCCAGACAGCATTCCAAGGATGCCCACAAGGTGTCAAAATGCAAAGGTAAAGATAGGAATGTGAAGAAGACTCAGGAATTGCCTTCTGGTTCCACTGCTTTTCCTCCAGCACCCACAACTCTAGATCCTGCCTCTGCAATGCCAAGGCTTCCATTGCACATTTCTCTGTGCTCAAGGACCCAACTGAAGGTGCTGGAAGTACAAGTCATTGCCTCTCTGCCTCCCCTTGTCCCCCTCCACTTGATGCTGATGATCACTGCACTGCAGATATTGGTGCCACTTCTCATATGACCTCCCATCCTGCTGTCTGTGAAATTATACCCTAAAACATGTTCCCATCTGCCTGGCTGACAATACCATTGTTTACTCAGCTGGGATCAGGTCTGTGGCCTTCCAACTGGTGATAGAGGGCATGAGAGTGAGGGCAGTTGAGTTCAGATGTGTCCTGCATGTCCCAGACCTTAGATGGAATCTTCTCTCAGCTCTGCACTTAACTCCCCACTCTGGCTTCATAGTAAACATTGATTCCAGGTATATGGCCTTTCTTACCCCCTTCCTTTCAATTTGAGCATCTGGCATCATCAACTTGCACATCACCACATTAAGGGAGTGAATGCCTCCATTCAGTGGAACCTGGTCACTAGGCTGAAGCTGGATGTCAAGAACTCATTCTGTGCCTGTCTGTGAGCCATACTCAGCTGGAAAGAGGCATGCCAATCCATTCCCTAGTTCAGAATGGGATGCCCCTCATCCTCTCAAGATTGTATGCACTGAACTACACTGTGAGCCCTACAGGACAATCTCTGGTTTTTGCTACTGGGTCACTTTGATCAATGACTACTCCAGATACCATTTTGTGATCCCCCTGCAAGCCAAATCTGGTGTTTTCAATGCCTTCAAGTGATTTAAGGTGCTTGCTGAGAACCAGACTGAGTGCTGCATCAAAACTCTCAGTGATGACAAAGGAGGTGAGTATATGAGCAATGTGATGTGATTGTTGGATTGATGAGAGGATGGCAATCTGGATTGAGGATACCACTTGGAGGGAAATCCAGATTGAAGGATTGGGACCTGGATGGCAACATCCAACAAACCCCTGGAAATAGGTTAGTATCAAGATGTAAGCTCACCCTAGGAATGTACTTCACTGCAGGCATGGGCCCAGTTTACACCCAGATTATGTGTCATTAGTTCAGTGTCTACTAGGTCAGGAAAAATACATATATCTTACAAGACTCCACCATGCTGTATCCTAAAGCAGTTGCTTGGGGTTGGTTATTCTGAGAGCTGGGGGTAATCTCAAGTCAACACTATTGAGCAGAAATGTTTGCCTTCTGGACATGACCTAAAGTCATTGCCATGTTTTGGTCCCTCCAAATTCAGTATTCTATGCCTAGTAATGAGATGTACTGTGACAGAGAGAAAGTATAGACATGATTTGAAGACAGGACAAGCTTCCACCAGGGAAAATATGTATAATTGTTTTAAGATCATGTCCTCAGAATTCCTGTTGCTAACTAGTGGACTTTCTTTGAGTACAGACATAACAATAAGCCAAGCTTTTATGCATGCCTTTACTTTGGGTAATTTCCTGGGTGTGCCACAGGGTAAATATTGCTTTGTCGTGACCTGGCAAGCTGTCTTCTACATCATATCTCAGGTAATTTTTGGCCAGTGCCTGCTCAGGTACCTCAGTAAAGGGGCTTCTCTAGCCTGGTCTGCACTGGTGTCTGCTCTGCTCTGCTTACTGGCTCTGGGGGCTTAGTGCAACCCCATGCCACCCATGACACAGTGACATGTGACTGAATACACACTACAAATACTATCCTTGTGTCACACCACTAACCTTTACAAAGAGCACTATGGGACACTTGAATGTGACCTTCTTCTTGTCAGGAGGAATGGTCAGGTTGAGGACATTCAGTGATTTGATAACATGACTTCCAGGGCTACCTATGTATAGACATCACTGAAAACTATGAAACATAGGCTTTGGTTGAGAATGTAGAGTAGTAGTCATCTTGCAACTGGCCTTGTGGCAGATCCCTCACAGCCCAGGACTGCATCACCCACAACAATAGCAGTGATGTCAAAGACTCCTCCACCCAAGTCTGACTTCAACTGAGGAACTTGCACTGAGGTAAACTTAGCATCCATACTTCCAATGCCTGCATACTTGATTCATGATTGGCAGAGGTTAGTATGTTTGCATCTGGAAAATGTTCCACAGCCCTATAACTTACCTGTGATCACCAAGTCTTCCAAGCTGCCAGGTAGCAACACCAGCAAGGATTGGTGCTGCTACACCTCCTGCCTACCAGTATTCCCAATAGTTCCAGTGACTGATTCAAAAGCTGGTCACATAAGTGAGTATCTTACCACAATCATGGTGGTGACAATGGCCCCTGCTTTCATCAAGTCATTAAAGAGCAGATTTGTGGGGATGGAGACTGGGTCCAGCAGGGATGTAGGATACTGACAAACCCAAACATGTCAGAGCATTCTTGCTGATATATGTTTGCTTACCTTTCAAACAATTCTGCACAACTAACACAGGTCACATCCAAACTTTTCTAACATGGCATTCATCCACAGCTTCATTTGCCCTTGGTGTGACAAGTTGGGTTCTTGCACTTCCATTGGCAGAACAACATGTTGCACCAATCAAACATGAAAGATGCAGTCACTTGCCTGAGCTGATTGCACACAGGGCCTTGTTGACTTCATTGGTGAGTTTGATGGGCCCAATCAGTGATTTGTCAGCTCATATTTTGTTCTTGTCAAGTTTGTAGTTCATGGGCCATAGTGTTGCACAGGGAGCATAGAAGATACATATAAATACACCAGATGTGTTGCATGCTATGTTGCAGCTCTTGATCAACATTGGCAGTGCCCTTATGATATGCAGAGGTGACCCACAAAACCATTAGCATGAAGCATGGTACAGTATGTGAGGGACAAAATGGTGATGCACACCTTGCACAGTCATTGTGTCACTCTGCAGGCATATGCCTGCAGAACCTGTATTACTGAGCCACATGAACTTGACATTCATGGTATCATGGCATGGATGTGGAACCTGTTGGCATGTGAGTTCACATGCATGGTTTGAACAGCTTTGGAAACAAGAAGCTGAGAGCTGTCAGACACAAACCTGACTACAACATGGGGGTGGACATGGATGGCTATGAGGGGTAATCCATGGCATTGCAAGTTTGACAGCAGTCAGAGCCAGAAGTGGAAACCAAATCCATGAGACATAAAGTATATAGTTCACATGCACATTCATATCACAAACAAAGTACAGGTATACTAAATCCTACAGGACTGCAAGATTTTCTCCAAAGATTGCAATTATGTAGTCTAAATCAGTTCAGACCAACATTTGATCAATCCAGATTAATTTACATCACTTTGAGTCAGATTGATTTAAGACTTTTCAATGGTTCTACATCTTAAGTCAGCCAAGGTCAGTGAATGAATATGAATCAACATTGATATTTACTTCTTGCTTCCTTCAAACTGATTTCAACATATATGCACAGTAATTCATGTTTCTGGTACTGTCTATAACAGTCTCAAACTACCCATGAACAAAGCAAATGCTTGGAGGAGTAATGTCAGGTATTTAGTTCCTCAGTAACACCAAGCTATTACATTGATATCTACCTGTTAGATGATTAGTCTACAAGTAGTCAGTTAATGTAAGGACTAATATAAAAGGGGACTTACTCCTCAGTAACACCAAGCTATTGTGGAGGGAAGGGAGAAATTCTAAAGTATGTATGATTTTTTCTTATGTAAGTTTATTGACAAGTCATTTCAATTAATTAAGTAGTACTCAGGGGCAGCTTATATTCCAACAACACATCTGAGATAGGGGCAGTGGCTGGAGTGGATTCCAATTGTCTCAACAGTTTGACAGGGTGAAAATGGTCTTCCATAGTCTGGTGTAGAGTGCTGCATCCATTCTCCCATTAATCCTGCACATTTTCCCTAGTCCATGCATGGTCATGCACCCTGAAATCATTGAACTCCCTCCACCAAGGTTGAGAGTGCCTTGAACATGTTGGTTTGTCAGGGGAGCCCCTGCTTCTTTGCACACAAAATGCCTCCAATCTGACCCCATGTGGTTGATTTTGATCTCATCAGGCCAAACAACACTTGCCCAGTTTTCTTCAGTCCAGTGTTGGTGCTTCAGGGAAGTTGCATAGCACAGTTGTACATGTCAAGTTTGAAGCTGAGTCTTTTTGACTTTGACAACAGCCTTCAGATTCTCCTTCTTCAGGTGATTCCTTGTGGTTTGGGTGCTGACAGCCAGCCCAGAGAATTTCTTGGGCTGGGTGGCAGTATCTGCTTGCCCAAAGGTTATTGAGTGAGTCTCATGGTGATGATCATAACCTGTGAGCTTAGAAGGATGGCCTCCAGCATTGGTAGGAAGGGGTGAAAGGGCATGGGAATGTATTGATGAGGTAGTAGAATGACTAATATGAAGTTTGGAAGAAATTTGACCAGAAGACTGGCCATCTTGAAGCATAGACAGCACAGCTAGATAAGTATCAGAGGGGATGTGCTTTATGAGGAATGGGGAGCACAATGTGCAATAATTGGACTCAATTTATGTATAATCATGCCAAGGCTATATTAATTTGTCAAAATCCAGTACAGCCACAGCCATGTTTAAGGCTGTGAACACCTGAAAAAAATCCAGAAAAGTAGTTGTCATTGTTGAATTGATTGTGTAATTTTTGATATGTTTTGCAAGTCTCCTAAAATCTTCAGCCACCTTCCCTTAGTCCAAAATAAAACTTGGCTGCCTTCTGGCTCCTTCAAATGTATTGGATGGACTTGAAACCTTGTACTTGTCCCTATCCTACCCCAACATTGTCTACCCAACATCTTGGGCACTGACACATCTAGACTATCTCCCCAAGACATGTTACCCACCAGACATTTTTCTTCAAAGTAGAGACAAGGGCTGTTTCCTGAGTTGTGTTCATACCAGCCAAGTCGTCAATCAGGTTCCTTGCTTTCTGGAGCAGTCAATACACTCAATGAGACCTACTGAATGATACTGAAAGTGTGATGTGTTTATGTGTTATTCCAAAGATATTCTCTTTCATACCACTCCTCTCACTTTTTGGATTGTCAGTAGTACTTGGCAACAGCTCCATGGCAGTATACTCCATGTTCCATCCAAGACATCCAGCCATTCTAGAGATATTCACATTTTTGTGTGTGCACTCTCCAAGGCCATAGGGCACTCCCACTTCCTCTTGAGGTAGAGTACACATTTGCTAATGAAATGACTACCCTAGACTATTGCCACACAGTTGTTAATCAAGTGTACAATTATGTTTGGTAGTCAAAAATGCAAAAATGAATTTGGAAATATCTAGTAGTGTCTACCACATTTTGGGAGTGAGAAATGCAGGCTACTCCACATTTACTGATCAAGTATATGCTTCATTTGGTAGTCAGTTAGGATATTCTCAGTAGTGTCTACACACTCTGGTGGTGAAAATTTTGGACTACTATACATTGGCTGATCAATCATATACAGTGTTAGGTAGTGCACTTTATGACATTCTGCCCAGCAGTCATTCAAATGGCATGCAATCATCATCCTCCCCCATTTGCCACTGTCTCAGTTTGACAGTGAGGAAGGTCCTACATGCATGGATTTATGTTGGGAAACCCACCAGACAATATGACCCTTGAGGTTAGTTGAGGTCTCAGATACCCCCATATTTGAGGGATCCTTCCCATGATCTTGGGAAAACCCATAGTTGCTGGGAAATCCATCTGAAAAGAAACCAGATAGGATATCACATCTATGGGAGATGTTCAACCTAACTGGTCCACTTTTTCAGGTGAGTGTAGTGGATCTGAACAATTCAGGTCAAGCTTGAGGTTGATTGGTTTTTGTGAGAATTTTTGATGGTACCATGTCAATGTAGATCAAGGCCAGTCAATCTAAGTCCCCCCAGTAATCTACAATTGGAACTTTAGCCTCAGTGAAAGCCCAGTACTCAAATAGCCAACTGATCTGAGTTAACTCTAGACCCCAGGCTCATCCAGCCCAAATCAACCTAGGGCAACCCAATGACCTGCTGTGGCAACCTGATGTTCAGTGAATAGGTCAGTACTGAAACAGTCAACTGATCTGAATTAACATGCACAAGTTAAATTGACTCAGGCTAACCAGCACTGATATATATTGATGAAGGGTTCCAAATCAATCTGCATCAAAGTCAATCTGGGTCAATTTGAGTCAACATGACTGATACTAAGCAGCAGAATAGCAAGAAGCTATGCTCCAACCATACAATCTGCACATGTACAAGTGGGGGATACATGGAACTCAACAGTGGTGTAACAATGGGCTAAGAAGTGATGTTACATATGTCAAGTTTGGTATCCTAAAACAGAGTGCTATAGTCATAACAGCTCAGCAGTATGAAGTGAGTCCAAGTGGGGATAAATGGAAGTAAGGATACTGGATAAGGAAACAAGGACTTGTGGAGACTGTGAGGGCACTTTGAGTAACATAGTAGTCTGTTCAGAAAATGAAATGATAAGATAAGCAAAGGCATGTGAAACTATGGGAAAGAAAGAGTATGTCATGTAACAATTGACATGACTTAGATTGAACTGAGTTGAATAGACTCAAATTGACCTACATATGTAGGTTGACTTGAATTGATTTGTATTGAGTCATTTGGCCCAGGTCGACCTAGATCAACTTATGTTGGCATAGACAGTCACAATTTGACTCAGATGGATGGAACTGAGACTCTTTGTTCAACCTACATTAATGCAGAACAATGTTGGTCAATTTGAACAAATCCTGTTCAACCCAATGACCTGCTTTGAAACCCTTGGGTCAAGTATGGACAGTCACCACAAAGACTAAAAATGAAAATATCAATTTGGGTCACTTGTGCTAAGATGGCCTGAGCCACATTTGACCAGTTGACTTGGTTGATCTCAGACATCAATTACTGTTTGGTACTGAGTTAGATCAGCTTCAATTGACTCCAACCAAATATTATAGACTTTGACTGAGTTGAATTGATATCCAATAGACCTACAATAAGTATTGGTACCTCAGTTGAATGCACACTCCAGTGTCTAAAGTTCACTCGACCTGACTTCCATTGGCTTTAAGGGTGATAAATTGACCACAAGTATGCAGTCACAATGCTGGTGCCAGTCACTAGTCATGGTGAATTGACATATCATCAATGACCTGCAGGAATCCATGGATAACTGCACAATCTGTGCATCTGGTCAGTCACATACTAGTCATGATGATAATTGGTTACCATTGATAACCTCCAACTAGTCTTCTCTGTCAATGGAATGCCAATTTCTGAGTCTAGTGAGTGCAAGTGGGTTTTATGTGTCATCATCACTGTTGCACACATTCACAACATCCAACACTGGTACACAATATTTTCCACCATCACCAGTATTAAGAGAGGTGGAAGCTGTGGCATCCCCACAGTGTCCACAGTGTCCACCTAGAGGTGAAATGCCTACCTCATCTATGCAGTGCTGAGCACACCAGACCACAAGGTTTCTTATCACTGCCATGAGAAACTGGGGGTGGTGTGATCACAGGATGAGCATTGGATGTTCTGATATTTCCTTGGTTTTGGATGAGACATTGTGTCATTCCCATTGTGCATGCTATGTTAGGTGGAGATGATGAATGAATACCATGAGGCAATGTGCCATGGTGCTGACTGCTATAGGTTCAGATAGTCTAGCATTGATCTGCATTGATGTAGAATAGATGAGGCATACAGTAGGTGTCCATGAGCTGTCTGTGAGGTACATTTGTACAATGTCACTATGACATTTTGGTCTAGGCCAGCCTAGAACAGGGCCACATGGCTGCCACATTGCAAGAGCACCAAAGAGTCAATAGATAAGACAAGACAAGACAAAGGAAAAGAAGAACTGGGCCTCCACACATCATAACACTTTCAGTAGGGAGCAAATGAGAATAATTGGAATTGGCCTTTAAAAGAAAGTATGAGGGAGCACATGACATCTATAGTTATGACCTGAGGATTATAATGTTCAACCTGGTTGCCTCTCACCTGATCCCATGTGAATCACCCCATATTCTGTCTGTAGTATCTATGTTGTTGTAAAGTGTAAGTATACCAAGGTTGGGTGTGCATGCTGCTTGTATCAGCCATTGTGTGTGCACCCCCTAGGGTAAAAACTAAGTATGAGCACAACATTACAACTAGTAAATGAAATAAAACAGAATTCACATTTAAAAATGAGTAAAATTAATAAAATGTGAAAATCCCTGTAAGATGGAATTAGTTAGTTCCCTATGCAGTTATAAAAGGTCAGTACACAAGAAAAACCAAAAACACTGGCAGCAATTGCTGGGACAAACCCTGGAAGTAGGCCTAGACAGACTTTGTATTATCATTGTGCAGATGCCAAAATCTTTTAAATTTTCAATAACTTTTCAACAAACAATGTTTGGAATAGAAATTGGTTGTACCCAGTAAATTAAGGTCCCAGCTAAATCCCATAATAGTTTTAGGGTGAGAATCAATGAGTTGAGCCTTGCAGAGTCTAGAAGGGACTTGTCATGCACAGCTTACCAGCTGAATGTGAAGCCCACATATGGTACTTGACATAGTAGGTGCCAAATCAGAGTATGAATGTCACCTACAGCATCATGCCCCTATACTGCCCCAGATCTGTCACACTTGATGAATGTTTCTTGGATGGCATCTATTTGTGCTTCTGAAGTGTGAATACATATGTTGGAACAGAGTTCATGAACCTGATTCACATTGAATGAGAAACACATGAAATTTCATGCAGTATGTCAGACCAGATCTCTGCTACAAGTGCCTGAGATTGTAACACTGACAACAAAAGTTGTATCTCAGTCACTCCTTAAACTGATATAAGAGCTAAAGGAAAAGAGCTTTGGTGTGGCAGGCAACAAATGAACTCAATTGGAGTGTACTACAACAAGAGAACCTGGCATTTATACTGCTAGAGCTGTTTGTACCAAGGAATGTCAATACTTCAGGACATGAAGATTAGACTGATCCCCTCCCCTCAGGCTTAGTGGTCTAAATTTGATGTTTGGCATTGTTTACATGCTTATGAACCACTTGTCAGATCAACAGTTAGGTTTCATTTGTATGAACAAATAAAGAGTAGGAAGGCATATTGTATCCCATAACCATAGATTGGATGCATGCTCAAAAAAGTGTCCCAATGAGTTTCCATTTTTAACTCATCATATCTTACCTTCATGACAACCAGATCACATGACTTGGGTGGCATTGTGGAGCCGAGACACAGTACTTTCAAACTCCCTGCAAGCCCATGACCTCATTCTTAGTGGTTCCCTCACAAATGCAAGATCTTTCCAGCATGACCCAACATTGGGACACTTTTTGGAGGCACTGTATATATATTTCTGCAAATGCATGAACATACCTAATAGGTCTACATGGGCTGGTAATTCCTAGCTGGTGCTGGTGAATGACCAGACCTGGAGGCTCACTTCAGTCACCCTCTGAGGGGGTCCTATTAGTTTGACATATTCTTATGGATGTTTATCCATATTACCTATGTTCAGGTATAGTATCCTAAAACAGAGTGCTAGTGTCATAACAACTGAGTGGTATGAAGTGAGTCCAAATAGGAATACATGGAAGGAAGGTTAGTGGATAAGGAACTGAGGACTTGTGGAGACTGTGACAGCACTTGTGATTTACAGAAAAGGAAAATGATAAGCTAAGCAAAAGAATGTGAAGCAAAGATGGGGAAGAAAGAATACTACATGCCATGTAACAATTGACATGACTTAGGTTGACCTAGACTACATTGACTCAATTGACTTAAATTGACTTGGTTGACCCAGACTGACCTACAGTGACTCAACAAACCTTCCAATGTTTTGCTGTTTTGGATTAATGTTGATGTCAAAAATCAGGGAAATTCCATAAACTACTGTGAGTATTCATAAAGGTAGCCCTATTTCATGCCTTCAGAAAGGTACCTTACTCAAGTTGTTTGGGTTTGTTTTGATGGACAGATTGCATGTTTAATCACAACAACCCATGGAAAGGATTTTTTTGCTGATGAAATGGCAGCACAATTCCTTCTTGTGAGACACATCAGTGATACCACAGTGTCCAAGTAGATATACTGTAAATGAATTGATGGTAGAAATTGGCAAAGCCAAGGAGGGAATGAATGTCCTTCACTTTACAGGGTTCAGGCCAGTTGTGTGCAGCCTTCAGTTTGTTCTTGGACATTGTCAAACTGTTGGGCAAACTGTGGACTTGGAGTGGAACTTGTGTTTCTCTGGTTTGGCATACAAGCTATGTTGCAGGAGTCTGCAGAGTACCTTGCAAACATGTCTTTTGTGATCTTCTAGGTTATCGGAGTAGATCAGAATGTTGTCAGGGTAGACTACAATGAAAATTGTTGAGTAAGGCTGCAAAGATGGAGTTGATGAAGCATTGGAATGTGGCTGGGATCTTAGTAAGTCTGAATGCCATTACAAGCTACTTGTATGTGAGATCTGTAACAAGTCCAGAATGTTGTCTTCCATTCATCCCCATTGGCAATGTGCATGAGGTGATAGGTGTGTTGCAGGTTGATTTTAATGTAGACTTTAGCCTGACTATGTGAGTCAAGTAAGTCAGAGATGAGAGGGAGTGGATAGCACTCCTTGTTAGTGATCTTGTTGAGGCCCCTGAAGTCAATGCATAAGTGTAGTGATCTGTCCTTCTTGAACAAAAGGACAGACACAGCATTAGGAGATGATGTTGGGTAAATAAAGCTGGCAGTGCAATTCTTTTGAATGAAAGTCCAGAGAGTGGCAGGCTTGACTGGGGAGAGGGACTAGAGGGTTCCCAGTGGCAGAGTAGTTCCTTCCTCCAAATCTATCTTGAGATCAACCTCACAGTAAGACACAAGGGTAGAGGCCTTGGCCCTACTAAACACATCAGTGAAGTTGTGATAGTACCAGGGGTACTGATGATAATTCTAAGGAGTCCTGCACTGCAGTAGCTTGGAGTGGCCACTGCATTGATCAGAATGATGTGAGGTGCTCAAAGGCCAGGTGCAGAGTTGTCAACCAAGTCAAGGGGGGTTGGGTCTGGAGAGCCTGGAAGGGTGTCTCCAGAGTTGCTCAGAGTGGACCCCAAGTCAGAGGGTGGCATCAGTGCTGGAAAACAAGATGCAAGGTTCCAGAATTAATACTCCCCAGTACCCAATCAATTGATGGATTGTAATAGGTGAGCCAGTTATGTCTGAGAATGATCTGATACTCAGAATCCAACAGAGTTACATAGAAGGTCATATCAGTGACATCTCCAGGAGGAAATCAGACAGAGAGAATCAAGGCTTTATGGATCAGTGTCATTGTCACACCATTGAAGAGACAGAGGATGAGAGGTGGGATGGAGTAAGTGGAAAGACTGTGGATATTGATGAAATTGGAGTTTACCAAGCAGTGATTGGAATCCAAATCCATTAACACTGGAGAGTCCAGAATATTATACAAGTTCAGAGTCACAAGAGCTTGACAGAATTAGGATTTGAAAGAGTGGATGTGTTGAGGCATGCCTCCATAAGCACACAGATGGTATCAACACAACTCCCAGACTGTGTGGAGATCCAAGAGCTGCACTCTTTTTTTTTTTTTTTTTTTTTTTTGCCTCAGCAGAGACTGTTTGTTTGTTTTCTGACTTGGTGGCCATGGCTGCACTGGCTTTAGCTGTGTGGGAGTTGGACCTAGTACACTCTCTTGTTTTGTGTCCAGAGTTTCCACAGAACATGCAGAGACTCTGCTTGGAAAGCCTCTTTCACTCTGCCAGGGTTAGCTTTCCATCCTTGCTGAGCTTGTTGGATAGTCCAGATGGCATTCTGGAGTTCTGATTGGCCAGGGGCTTAGGAGTTGAACTGGATGGAGCTTGGCTATCACTATTGGCTGGAGTGGTGGTACTGCCAGACTTCTGCTTGTCTCCTCTGTTGGGATTAGTCTAGTTCTTCTGTAGTGTCAATGAATGGATCATCATCATCATCATCATCACCATTATCTGGGTCACTGTCTCTGGGGTCATTGCCACTGAAGAGGTCTGGAGTTGGTCATGCAGTTGAGGTTGAACATCTGCTGGAGGAGCTGGTTCTAGGGGGTTGGAGTGGAAAGGTGTTCTCCTCTGGCAGAGAAACTGCAGAACCAGCTGACCAAGGGTGGTGGATGACAGTGATTTGGTAATGTGATATGTGCACTAGACTGGTGCATGTCACTTATAGCAGCCTGCTCTGAAGCTTTGGAAGCCATGAGCAAAGTCAGGTTGTCATAGTCATTGGTTAGTGATTAAGTGACCTTGTGCAAGTGTTGGTTTGAATATATTGTCAAGACTGATTCTTGACAGTCTCCAGGGGCTCTGAGGGTGTGGATAGCACTATAAACAAAGTCTAGAGGGTCAGAGTTAGCATATGACTTTGTACATTGGTCTTGCAGAGTTCCAGAGGGTCAGAGTTATCCAGAGATTAGTCATAGAAGCCAGTATGGCAAGTCACCTAGGGGCAAGAGAAACTTATACTAAATATAGATATGGGATGTGGTTACACAATGGAGTTCCATAAGGCCAGAATGAGGCTAGACATAGCCAGCCTTCAGTCTGAAGTTTATGTACATGTCATGGGTGTGAAATTTCCACAGGCTCTTGAAAACTGCTGTAACTGAAGTATCCTCAATCAATCCAAGTCAAAGTCAAATTCAATCTGGGTCAATTTCTGTAAGTCAACCTAGGCATTTAAGTTTCATGTGTTGATTAGTCAACCAGACATATATAACCAGAATCAAGAGATTAGTTGCATTGGATTGATCGGATGGAGTATCAGTTCTGGTCAGTTCAGGCCAGTCAGTCAATTTTTAGTCCACATCTACATTAATTTGAGTAATGTGATCCAAGTTGATCTGAATTGACCCAGATCAATATCAACCTAGATCAACTGAATCAACCCAGGTCAATTCATATTGTCTATGTAGGTCAAAGGTACATAGGGTCACTGATCCAATAACTCATCCAAGTCCAACTTAAACTTGATGCTGACCTTTTTTTCTGATTACATCATGAATAGCAGTAGATTGGTGCTAACCAACTCAATTCAAGTTAAAATGTCACTGATTGGCTTGGCATGTTTGACCCCTATGAATTTGCATCCAATTACCTTGCCTCAGGTTGGTTCAAATTGTTTGGCATTATGTTAGATTGGCTGATGATTGACTAAGCCTGACTGGTAGCAACTTCAACTCAGTTGAACTGACCTCAACCTAGGCTATTGTGCACTTGGTAAGGGAGTTGTAGAACTTCCAGCCCTTGTCACCATCAGGATAACCTATAAAGATGCATTTATCCATATGAGAACCAAGCATAGGGTGCTCATCCTTTTGCAGGTGAACACCAGCAGTGTACCCCCAAACCCTGAGGCATGAACATCAGGAGCTCATAGGCATGGTGCCAACCACAGCACCAGTAGGGCATCTGTTCCACACATGAACAAGAGCAGCAAGGGCCTCTCCCCATAAAGACTTTGCCAGGCCAGACTCATCCAACATGGCAGTAATTCACTCTGCCAGGAGCCTATTTGCATGTTCTGCAACTCCATTTTGCTGAGGTTGAGCCCTAACAGTGTACTGGTGCTCTATAGCAGCCTGGATAGTGAACTCAAGCATTGCATTGCTCATATCCTTTCCCCTCTTGTCATCTCAAAGAGTTTTGATGCATCACTCAGTCTGGTTCTCTGCAAAGGTGCACAAGCTCTAGAGGGTATGAGGTGCATCATTCTGAGCTAGGGAAAGGATTGGCATGCATCTTGCTAGTCAGGCATGGCTCAAGAGAGGATCAGGACAAGTCTTGACATCTAGCTTCAGCCCAGTGGCTAGGTTGTGCTGTATGAGGGCCTTCACTCCCTCTACAGGTTATGCATGCCACAGGCTCAAATCAAGAGGTATGGTCATTACAGGTGAAGCTGAATGGGTAAAGGGAATAGTGATGCCCTCCAGGAGCATGGTGTTGCTGTCTGAGAACTGATCCTAGCTGGGTAGATAATGGTATTGTTGGCCAGGTGGATTGGGATGTATTTTAGGTCATGTTTTTGCAGCCAATGCTGATAAGGGGTCACATGGGAAGTGGCCCCAGTGTCTGCAGTTCAGTGATCATCAGCATCAAGTGTACATAGGGGGACAAGGTGAGGAAGAGGGATAACCTTGATCCTTTTCCATTGTGAAAATTTATTGTTATTGTTGTGATTGTTGTGAGAAAAGCAGCTAGTCTAGGTCTGGAGAGTCAATACATGATCTCAGCAAAGCCTCTCTAACACCCTGAAAGCTACTCACCCCACAACAGGAAGCAGTATCATACCTATCACAGAGATAATCACCAGCCCAGAAACAAGAGATACAAAGCACAAATGCAAGCAGAAATTTCCTAGACACAAACCAATACACTTCTACTGTACAGGTGACCCCATGACACTGGATCACATATTCTATGTGCTGTTTTATATCTGACAGATGAAAGGGGTCATGCCATTGCCCTGCTCTGCAATCTGCTTTGCAGTGTACCTAGTGCAAGACTTGTCCATAGCCATGACAATGCTAACCATTGTCAATTGTGTCACCTTGAGGATAGAAGCATCAATAATTGTAGCAATCTCCTCCCAGATCACAAAAATCCTCTCAGCAGCTGAAACACTCAATAACACTAACACCAAGCTAAATACAAATATTGCAGGAGTCTCCAAGAATGCAGAGTGTGTATCTCTCCAGGAGAACCTTGCTGACCATGAGTCTGTAGACACCTGACTCCAAATGCTGTTGTCTGACACCATGACCATCAAGGAAGCAAGAGGATCCAACAACCCCTAAGCAAAGCAGTAGAACCACCCACACTGTCACTGTACTATGAAGCCCTACTCTCCCAAAGTTATGAGACACCCACAACTCAACAACAAACACTGACCAACATCACCAGAGCACATGCAGCCATAAAGGATTGTCAACTGCTCTTGGACCCTGACCTTGATCACCCACAGATCAACCAAGACACAATCAAAGACAAGATGGTTGACATGCTCAAGCAAGCACTAACAACAATCAAAACCATCAATGGCCCACAGCTGCAAATCAAGTCCACCACAAGACTTTGCAACCAGGAATCCTTATGGAGCTTAACAGCTCAGAGGCCATGGTGTGGGTGAAAACCCCACTAAACAAACTAATATTTATTAAACAGCTCAGCAGTAAAATTAGGATCAAAGACAGGTAATATAATGTGGTAGTACCCTTCCTCCCAATTTCCACTGACATTTCAGACCCAACCACCCTCTGACACATTTAGTTCAAGAACAACATCCTGGATCCACAATAACTCAAGCCAGATGGATCAAAGACCCCTCCAAACATGACAACAAACAGTGGGTCACACATGCACTAATCTCACTCAGCACCCTAGAAGCAGCCAACAAAGTGCTTCAAAAATGGCCTGTATGTCAATATGGACATGCCACCCCCACATAAGGACTGGAAGGAGCAGGTAAGGGTCTCAAATGCCAGTGGCTAGGACACATGGTCAAAGACTCAACCAGCACATGACACATGCAGTACCTGTGCAGGAGATAACGCATTGCATCACACAATGCTCCTCACCTAACACCCATTCTTGCATTAATAGCCAAACTAACACACTCTTTAGTGCTGACAGGCATTGCCCACAGCTCACCAAGTGACACAACACCATGGATGAAAGAATGCCCAAAAACAATGTGCCATACTTCCCAATGAATGAGGCCTGGACCCAAGTCCCTGCCCCCCAAAGCCAACAACATCTCTGGTAGAAAGCAGGCCCCCATTCAGCCAATCTCACCCAAATTCTCAGCCCAACCTACAACACACAACTCTGGGAGAAGCAATGACCATAACTAATACTGGTCAAAAAGAGGCCAAGGCAGACAAATCAGAGGGGGGCATGGAGACTCTCCAGCACACAACTATGGCTCACACCCAACAGCCCACCCACACCCACAATGCCCTCCCCCTGCATCAGACACTTGTGCCAACATGGAAACAATGACAGACAAGCAACCCCTACCCATGAATCCTTCCCATTAATGAACAAATTGCTAACAACAACCAACTGACAAGACTAAGCACATGGCAGCAAAACCTTAACAATGACAACTTAGCATTATTTTCACTAATCAACAGCTGCCTAGCATATGAATGGGACATTATTGCCCTACAGAAACCACTGGTCAACAAGTTGGGAAACACAAGGGCCAATTCCTGTTGGAGGGTGGTGGTGTACCCCCCCTCCCCCCATGCAACCTGGAAAAGGGAGAGAAGCTGAGAGTGGTAACATTCATAAACATCCAACTCAGTACTAACTCATGGGAACAGGTGCAATTCCCTTCAGCAGACATAGTCATGACAAGGGTTAGAACTGTTGGGGGCATATGCACAACCTTCAACATATACAACAACTGCACTCATGACCACATGATGGAAACCATGGAATGATACCTCTTGGCAAATATCACCATATAAGACCAGCAGCAAAAGACCACATGATGTGGTTAGGAGACTTCAACAGACACCAGCTGTTGTGGGACAAAGAGCACAACAATCATTTGTTCATGGCAGCAGCTCTGGAGGCCTTGCAGAACATGCTAGACATAGTAGTTGACTACAGAATGACACAACTACTACTGAAAGATGTCCTAATGCTGCAGGCTTCATCACAGGAAACTGGACCTGACCAGACAA
Source organism: Pisolithus sp. B1 (assembly GCA_024663435.1). NCBI lineage: Eukaryota > Fungi > Basidiomycota > Agaricomycetes > Boletales > Pisolithaceae > Pisolithus > Pisolithus sp. B1. The sequence continues at coordinate 390,662 of JANFAA010000022.1, read as the reverse complement.
TGTCTTCAGCATGGAAATCACAGCAGAATGAGTAGTCTCCTGCACAACCAGTCCAAGTGACTGAGGGCCAAACACTGACCACCTGCTGATTCTGACACAGATTGACCTTGGCATCACTATGTTGTCCTCATGCCCAAGTCCTGAATGCAGAGAAGTCAATTGGATCAAGTTCAACAGAAAACCCTGATCAGATTTGAAGTGCTGGACCCACCAAGAACTTTGGAAAGCAAGGAAGAATTCCAGACCATGGACCACAACATCAAACTTGCTTTGCATAAGACCACAGAAACTGAAGTGCTCAAATCACATCCTCACCCACACAGCAAAAGGTGGTGGAACAGGGACCTCATGAAGCTGCATAGTGACCTCAGGATGCTAAGTAAAGCCTCCCATGTATTTTTTAGAGTGATACTGAATCTCCCAAGCCACAGATTATGAAAAGAAGATGTAAAGGAATACAACAAGGTACTAGGGAAGGCAAAGAAAGAACAAACACTGGATAGATTAGCTAGAGGAAATTGATGGCAAAGGTCTGTGGATGGGTAGCAGTTACATCTCCAACCCTATGGTGACAGAGGCAAGACATGAATCCTGACACTCCAATGGAAAGACAATGATGGCACCACCACTGTAGCCATAACAAATGAAGTCAAAAGCCACATCCTGGCACAAGTAACATTCCCTCCTCCCCCATTGCAGCCCTCAGTATTGGAGGATCACAAATACCCAGAGCAGGCCACAGAGTGGTTCAGAATCATGAAAGACCAAATCTAACAGGCAATCAAAAGGCTCAGTCCAAACAAGGTGCTGGGCCTAGATGGTGGTGCCAACATAGTATTTCAGTGTTGTCCTCTACTATCTGATTACTTACTCTCCCTGTTCAATGCAGCATTCATGCAACAAATGTACTATGAACCATCAAAGAAATCAGTAACAGTGATACTTCACAAACCAGGAAAATCAGACTACACCACACCAAAAGTGTACTGTCCCATAGTACTCCTCAACACTATGGTGAAGCTCCTCTGCCAATAGTTGCAGACAGAACATCCTACATACTCAAAACCTTCGACCCATTACCATCTACACACTTGGGCAGCAGACTATGCCAGTCAACAAAAGACTTGCTACACCTTCTAGAAAAAACTATATGCCATGCCTGGCATCAACACAAGGTGGTATCAGCACTATTCCTTGACATTGAATGAGTCTTTCCAAATGCCATCACTGACTGACTTATCCACAGCATGAAGACAAGATGCCTACCTAAGGAAATAATAGATTATATGGGCAGGCTCCTCAAGGACAGGAAGACTAAGTTACAGTTTGATGACTTTGCATTGGAGTGGATTCAAGTCCAAAGCAGGATAGGTCAAGGTGACTCCCTCTCAATGATACTATAGTTCTGACCTTGTGGAAGCAGCAAGAGGGAAAAATGAACCAACACTGGCATTCATAGATGACACAGCACTTATTGCAATAGGAAAGACCTTCCAGGAATCCCACAGGATGCTAACCAACATGCTGGAAAGAGAAGGTGTACATGAGTGGCTACATACAGTAAGCACAACTCTCACATTGAAACCAGTAAATTTGCACTGATGGAGTTCACCCATAGCAGGACCAAAGAATGCCCTGGTATGACCATCAATGGTGCAGGCATTAACCCATCCCCCATGCACTGCTTTCTCAGCATCATCCTTGATCAAGAACTCAGATGGAAATTTCATGCAGCCTATGTCATTGCCAAGGGAGACAAGCACACATTCATGATGTGAAGGCTCTCCTCAACCACCTGGGCATCCCACTCAGACTAGTGCATCAGATATACACATCAGCAATGATACCCAAGATAATGTATGGAGCAAGCATCTTGATCTACCCACCATACTCTGCAGACCACCAAAAGACAACATGGGGATCACTAGGTATCACCAAGAAAATCACAATCCAATGTGCAGCAGCCACTTCAATAACTGGAGCAATGCACACTTCCCCCACTGACTCAAGAAAGACAATGCCATTGCAGCACAACATGAGCTAACTAACCACACACAGATCTATATGGATGGATCATGCAACAACAGTGTAGTAGGAGTGGCAGCAGTAATCTACAATCAAGATGCATAGTCACACTATTTTACAATCTGGGCATGGAAACAGAGCATGTGATATTTGAGGCTGAGGTGACAGCTCTTGTCCTAGGAGCCCACCTCCTCACCACATGGAACAAGATAACCTACCCAGCATCAATACTGGTCAAGAAACAAGGCAGTAATCAAATCATGTAAGCATCCATCATCCAAACCGGGACATTATCTATTGTTATCTTTCAGATCAGAACTGCACAAATTATCCAAGATGATCAGCTATCAAGAGATGACATCACAATCCATTGGATAGCAGGCCATTGAGAGGTAGCAGGCAATGAACTAGCAGACAAAGAAGTGAAAGCTGCAGCAGAAAAGATGGAAAACACAAGCCCAGTACACACCCTACCAGTAAAGCTGTGCACACCATTACCACACAGCATCTCAGCACTAAAACAATGGCACAACTCAAAACCTGCAGCTCTATGGAGGAGGGAATGGAAGCTCTCCCCTATATACCACTGCATGCTCCACATCGACCTCAGCCCACCATCCAACTCATTTTTCAAACTGGCTGGAGCCTTATGCAATAAACAAGCAAAAAATCTACATTCAGCTACATTCCAACCACATTCCCCTGAACCTCCACCTCCACCATGTCAACAGAAGTGACACCCTGTCATGTCTCCAGTGTGGAGAAGTAACACCAGAGAACATTCAGCATTTCTTGTTTCAGTACCCTAGACACAACAGAGCATAGCACAAATTATACCTGACACTCAGCAGAAGGGCCACATCTATCAACTTCCTCCCCTACAATGCTAATGACAAACCCACCCACTAAAATACATCCATGTGACAAAGATTGACAAATACATTCAGTGCAGTACCAACATCCCTTCCTCAACATAGATGACAACCCATACAGACTTACCCATCAAGAGCCCCAATCAACTCAGGTACCCAAGTTGTTCAACACACCAAACCCTGCACTACTCTGCAACACTCTGGCACTGGCTGAACAAGCTGACCACAAAAGTGATCAACAATGCAGCAACACTCATCCAACCTACCCCACCATGACAAAGCAGACATAGAACAGCTGGCAGCCTTTAACAGCACCACATGTCCTGAGGGATGCCTGGCATATTGTACTCAGAACCCTCACCATGTTTGAAACCACTTCCAAATCTACCACCAAAGGTGGAATGTCTAAAATGGTCAGCAGGAATGTCAGACTGCTGGAAAGCCTTGGCTTTGCAGGTCAGGGCTATCTGATGCATGCATTGCAACACTCAGAATGGAGATAGTGACCCTCCACAACAACATTGAAGGTATCAAATACAACACAGATTTTGTCAAGTCCCACCAGCAAGAAGTTGCTGATGCTCTCAACAAGCTTAACCTTGGGCTTCATTCAATGGACTCAGTGCAGTATTCTGCTAGATCACAATCTCCTGTGAAATTCCACATGAATAAAATTTCTCTTCTTTCAAATTTGGAACACAAACACTAATAACCAAGTTGCAAAAATGACCCAAAGAAGACTTTTGTTTACCATGAATTTAATGACTACTTCACTAATTTGCTGTCCAGGAGTGATATTAAGACTGTGATGGATGAGGCCTGTGATAGCCTCATTGCTTCAGTGTCCTTACCTCCACCTCATTTTGTCATGCACCCTTTGAGGCCAGTTCATGGGTCCAAATTCAGGGAAACTTTTCATTGGCAGAGGTGAAGAAGGTCAGTGTGCTTTTGCATTGCACATTGTCAGGTATCATTTCCATAGCATGTCTTTATCTATGTACCACTCAATAAGAGGTATAAGCTGCAGAATATGTACCTAGCAGGTATTATCCATGCCCAAAATAGCCATCACTTGAGAACCTCAACCACTACATTCATCTGCTCATGCTCAATCTGATTGCTTCATGGGATAGAGGTGTCTGTTACTCATAAACTGCAAACCACCCCAGGGGAAAATGTACACTACATGCTGTGCAATCACCCTTGCTATTTGTGATCTCCCTGCTGCTTGTCATCTCACTGCACTTGCTGGCATTGGAAGTCATTTCTTCTGCAGTGCATGTGACTGTTACCACAAGGTCAACTATGGTAAGGACAATTTTGGAAATTGGTTACTTCATGACCCCAGGAGCTCCATGCCTTTGCTGAGCAGTGGAGGGATGCCACAACCTCTGTCCATTGCAAGATCTTCAAGAAGCATGGTGCACACTGGTTGAAGGTATGGCAACTGCCATATCGGAACCCAGTCCAACAGATCATCATTGATTCTATGCACTGCATTCTTGAAGGCTTAGTTCAGCACCATTGTCATATGCATGTATTTAGGTTGCACTACTAGTAAGTACACTACCAGTAGATGACTGTTTTCTGGTAGTAGTGCATGCAAACTCCAGACTGGTGTCCACCCCCAGACCCTCCAGTCTGAGTCTTTGTTCTCTGATTAGTCTAGCATTACTATGCTCTTTAGTATGATTAGTTATTACTGGGCATTTGTCAGACCTGTGTCTACTACCAGTAGACAGGTCCCCAGACTTTTCTTAGTCACTCACTTACTAACATTTGTACATAGCCTCTTAGTTATTACCAAGACTACTGGAACACCAGTAGTGCTCCCTCCAGACTAGTAGTATAAATACTTAGTTAGGTCTGTACTGTAGGGGCAGTCAGATAATCAACCTAGAAACTGGAGTATTCAGTACTTTGACCACTACCCAGACCTGTCCAAGGGCACAGCACATGAGCTGAGGCCAATTTGGGTAGTAGACCCCTGTCGAGCCTGGACTTCAACCCCCACAGGCCACATGCCACCCAACCCTGGCTCTTACGAGCTCTGGCACAGTAGCCCAGCTCCAGACATGCCAGAACTACAAAGCCTGGCTCAACCTGACTTCAGAAGAAATGTTCTTAACAACCATCTTCAAAACCTCCTTGGCTTTACCACTGAAGGCATTTTGCCAACTCAGACTCCACAACCTGCCTTCCATCTTGTGCTTCAGCCACCTGATCCACATACCACCAAGTTCTCCATGACCACAAAGGAGATGTCTCAATTGTCAGTTATCTGGCCCCTGCTTGTCACCCAGGTTTCTTTTCTGCATGCTTCTGCTCAAGTTCATATGTACATGGAGAAACTCCAGGATTCCATTTACCAAAAAAATCTGCACTCATTGCAGTATGTCTGTAAGACCATAGGCTATACAGTGGCTCAAAAAACTGTCCACATGTTTGTGCATTTTTGACTAATTGCAGTGTAGAATGTCATTGATCAGGAACTGGTTCATGTGGTCCATGGAGGGGATGTAGTCTGTGGTCTCAGCATTCTAATGAGGTAATTTACAGGATGATTGGACAAGATCTGGGTGAGTAGTGACTGAAATGGCATGGTGGACAGTTTTTTGAGCCACTGCACATATTCCAGTTAAGTAAACAAGACTGTACAAGATCAATTATGTGAAGGTGGCACCCATAGATTGGGTAAGGTGGATATCATGCTCTCCACCCTTGTACTAAAATATCACTAGCATTCTTAGAAGCCCCTCCCTGCTATTGCAGGACATCAACCCAAGCTTGACATGAGGGGTATTCTTGCAAGAATACAAGATATCATTTGACATACCTTGAGACCTTCCTGTTCTGACATGATGGTTGGACAAGATCTGGGTGAGTAGCGACTGAAATGGTGTGGTGATGCATGCAGACAGTTTTTGGCTTTCAATAATCTCTACATGGTTTTCCATTTAACAAAGCATAGATTGCAGTGGATTGCTGAAAACTGCTTATATAACATGCCACATGGTGCAAAGAATGATTTGTCAGCATGTGAACAAGACCAAACATGGATTTGTGTTGTTGAGCATCCCTCCTTTACTGCAACTTCATCAACCACCATCTTGGCTTATTAGGGTCATTTTCATAGGGAAGTTGCAGTAGATACTAGTACTCATGACAGTGGCATCAATATAATGTGCTCACAACCCCATAACAGCATTAAATAATCCACTGAGTCATTCCCATGCTATTTCCCCCACCTATGCCTGGGGTGTCTTGAGCCTAATCAGCACTGGGCAAGGTGAAAATGCATAGAAGTCAATCCAGCACTCCAAGGCATGAAGACCCAGCCAGTACCCTCACAACCAGGGTATTCTCATGAAAGGGGACTGGTACTAATGCTAGGCAGAAGCAAACTGTGCTTTAGGCCTCAGGGGTCATCAGGACAATAGGCTACTATGTGCTGCCAGGGGGTATGTACATTCTTGCCTTGCATCTGCCCCAGGACATTTTCCCTGCCCCCATGTGAGCAAATAACCCACAGCCATCCACATGTCACCTAACAGCATGGTTGAGCCAGCCATCTAGTGATGCTTTGAGTGCAAATATGAGGTGTGCATCACTCCAAACTTAATACCAGTCCCCCTTTCATGAAGATACCCTATTTGTGAAGGTACTGGTTGGGTCTTCATGCCTTGAAGTGCCAGACTGACTTCCATGCATTTTCACCTTGCCCAGTGCTGATCAGGCTCCAGACACCCCAGGCATAGATAGGGGAAATGGCATGGGGATGACTTGCAGTGGATTATTTAATGCTGGTAAGGTGCCATGAGCACATTATATTGATGCTACTGTGGTGGATACTATTATCTACTGCAATTGCCCTGTGAAAATGACCCTGATAAGCTAGGATGGTGGTTGATTAAGGTGTAGCAAAGGAAGGATGCTCAACAGTGCAAATCATTCTTTGCATCATGTAGCATGTTATATAAACATTTGTCAGCAACAACTTTGATAAATAGAAAAGCATGTAGAAATTATTGAAAGTATGTAAACTGTCCACATGTGTCACCACACCATTTCAGTCACTACTCACCCAGATCTTGTCCAATCATCATATAAAATACCTCACTAGAACACCAAGACCATGGACTACATCTCCTCCACTGAACACATGAGCTACTTCCTGTTCAATGACATGCTGCACTGCAATTAGTCAAATATGCACATGGGAATCCTGCTCAGCCTTAGTGAGATAGGTGGTAGCATGAACCATGGCTACCAAATGATCTGAAGGTCATGTGATTTGGGTACATCATTGCAAGGGTTGATCTGCTATTGGCCTGGCAGTAGAATCTGAGTCACATGAAGGGATAATCATAGCTGTTTGGTCAATACACATATAAACATTATGTCTGGGTTTGAATAAGTTTACACACTTCTTAATTCCCAACCTCTACCATCATGAGATCTATCTCCTCTGCCCAAAGGAATATCCTGACTATGCCTGATTCTGGTCATTCTGCTTCCTATATTGCCTCCAGTATGGCCTTCATCACTTTACAATCACCTGCAGTCAGATGGGTGCAAGTGGGTGTGGAAAAAGTCAGGGGAGAAGTTCAGTGATAGGCTAGTAGAGGGGACACCAATGTTTGGAGCAGGTTCTCTCATGATGTGGGGATATATGACTTGGGGGGTGTTGTATATGCCACCAATATTGATGGTAGGATGGAGAGTGACATAAACCTCCAAAATTTGAAGGATGAACTTCAAGATTCCCTTGAGTACTATGGTCTCCATCCATCCTCCTGACATCATCTTCCAGCAGGACAATAACCACAAGCACACCTGCAAGCAGGTCACCAAATGGCTAGAGGAGCAGGATTTCAGGACTATGGTATGGCCTGCACAGTCCCCTGACCTTAACTCCATAAAATGTGCCTGGAGTTACCTCATGAGGAGCCCTGCAGAATATGAACACCCACCAAGGGCATACTGGAGTTGTGGGAGAGGACTCAGGTGGAGTGGAACAATATACTGATGGAGTTTGAATCACCCCCAGGTGATACTAGACTTTGGGTGGAAGTTTCTTATGCTTACATAAGCACTTAGAGCACACTTAGTAGTATATTTTTCATACTGTTCACTCAGTGGTTGAGTCACTACTGAGGGTAAGTCCATACATAATTCATATTAGACTACTTACTGATACACTTGTAGCTGCCTACAGGTACATTGAATATACTGGTAGTTAAGTCACTGCTGAGGCTGCCTATGGCCCTTTTCCACATATACCAGCTGAGGAGTGTCAGATTGATTGAAAGCATGCCTATGAGGGTTGAGGCAGTGCTCAAAGCAAAAGGAGGCTATACCAAGTGCCAATATCCCCCAAATACCCATCACCATTCAAAAGTGAAAAAACCCTTGTGTCATTACCATGCCTCAGTCCTAGCCCCCCCCCATGTTAATACTCATTGTCCCAACCCTATCAGACCCACCCTCTACACCACTGACACCTGACACTTCCTACTCTCTCCAATGGTCAACCAATGTGCTCATGCTATGTCCACTGTCAGACTTTGTTGGCCTCATTCAGCATCTGTCAGTGTCACCATGTGACCATGGTCACTGCCACTCAGCAACCCCCCTTGGTCAGGTGATGCCCCCCTGAGCTCCTAGGAGTCACTTTCCATTTCTGTTGGTGGACTGGTCTAAGCTATGGTGCAGCCATTGCACTGCATGGCATGCTGCAGGGTCACTTCCACATCAGGCTTTCAGCCTAACTTCTGATTGGCTATCAGTGAATGCTCTGAAGCCACTCCATTCCATACCATTCCTTTTATATACTCCTTCATTATTCCATCCCTCACCTCCACTGTCTGTACTTACACTCCAACTGAGGTTTTCTGACATCTGTACCCCTTGAAATTTTACTATACTCCATATGTTCAATGCAGAAAAGTGTTGGTCAATCTGAACCGGTCCAGGTCAACTCAGTGACCTGCTGTAGAACCTTAGCTTCAGTAAAGAGTGTATTACTCCAACAGTTGACTGATCAGAGTAAACTCAGATAGGCTTATGTCAGCTTGGGCTGACCAGCAGTGATCTTACATTGATGTGGATCAACTGAGGAGTTATAATTCAATCCAAGTCATAGTCAATTTAGGTCAATTTAAGTCAACCCAGGTCAATGCACATCAACCAAGGATCAATCCAAGCTAATCCAGGGCCAAATCAAGGTACTAATGTAGATCAGTGCTAACTGACTCAATCAAAGTTAGAGTGTCATTGGCTGATCTTGGTGTATTCTGACTCATGAATTTGAACTCAATTAGTTTCCCTTGCCTCAAGTTGGTTTAACTTGTAGTTGTTTGGCACTGATTTAGATTAGCTTCAATTGACTCCAACTGGCTTTCATACACCTTAGCTGATTTATGTTGGCAGCCAGTAACTCACAATAACCTGCATTTTTACCTTAGTTTGCAGTCAGTTAAACCCTGGACTGAGTCCATTAAAAGTCAGTTCAAGTCCAACAGAAGTCAACCAGGTGAAAAAACAGTGCAATTTTAGCTGATGATGTCTGAGCTAAATTGTTTTAACTGAGTTGCTCTGACCCAGTGTGACTCAAACTCAAACCAAGTTGAGTTGAATTAGACTGACTTCAACTACTTATTGGTGAATCAAGCCAGTCAAGGTCCCCCCAACTCAGTTTAAGTCAAGGGGAGAAACAATCAAATGTTACCTTGGGACAATTAATGGATAGTCACCACAAAGACCAAAAAAGTCAAATTGTTCAATTTTCCCAAGATGGTTTACTGAGCTACATTGGACCAGCTAACATTGGCTGACTTGGTTGACCTCACCTCAATCACTGTTTTTATTGGTACTGAGTTAGATCAACATTATTTGACTCCAGCTGAATTGTATGGACTTTGACTCAGTTAAACTGATCTCTGATAACCTACAACAACAAGTATTCATACATCAGTTGAGGGGGTGTCAATGCCACAGAGCAAGATCTGCTAAGAGCCAGGGCTGTTGCATGGTGGGCTCAGTGTGGTGTAGGGACCATAACACCAATGAGGGTTGGCATAGAAAACAAATACATATTACATAGACTCTATGGGCATCCTATGACACCCAGGGAGAGAGTGGAGGGTCCAGTTCAACCCAAGGAGCTTTGTTGCTGCCCTGCACCTTTTCAGTAGAGGGAAAATGTGAATAACTTGAATTGGCCTTTGAAGAGTGGTTTTAAGATAGGGTACATCATCTACAATATGGTCTGAGACTTATAACAAGTGGTCAGGCCTCATTTCATCCAGGTCTGTGTGAATCTGTGTGTAACATCTACATTTTGAGGGCCTTTTTGGTACTGCAATTGACTTTTGTTTTCCCTGCCAAGAGTTTGAGTAGTAAAATTGTGAGATTCTGACAGAGTGAAAAATTACAAGATGACACCTGGGAAATTGGAATATTTTGATCTCAGATCAATTGGGTTGGGTCTACACATATATGATGTCCTGGTCCTATGTATACAAACATGATATGTGCATATGAAAAGTAATCGGCCTAAGTCACCCCTGTGAATTAGAGAAGTCAAAAAGTTGCAGCCATGGTCAGATTGAGACCTACTGTTATGGGTCAGTTTGCAGGGATCTCCTGGACAACATGCTCTCCAATGGAAGCTTGGTACCATCCTCCAACTCCACCCCTTTCTGTACTCTCTTCACTTGACATTTCTTAACCCACATTACAGGATTTTCATTGTCAATTATGTCTCAAGAAATGATATAGATGCATCCAATCACTGCAAATGAAATAATTGTGATTTTTTTTCAGGATGATTTTGAGTACACCATGTGTCAAACATTGTAAATAGATCTCCAACATGTTTTGCAGCTCAATAAGCTTCTTTTTTCTTTTTTCTTATGGGAAAGTTCAGAAAATAGACAGTACTTACATGGGCAAAGTAATGAATCATAAGTGATGATTAATCTGCTATCACCCATGTGCAAAACATTCTTTCATTTCTATGATTGAACATGCAATATGCAGCAAAGTATATTTAGACAAAAAAGCTAGACAAAAAATAATGTATTTTCACATCAAAAACAATTGATAAAAAAAAAACAGTTATTCTGGATGGAATATTCAGATTATTAGAATATTGTGACATTAAAAAGCTGGCACAAGTGTGACTGAGCACTGTGGTCCCAACAACACACTCTGGTGTCTAGCATGAAGTGAGTTTTTGATAGCTGTGGCATATAGGTTCACTGCCATTCCCATCATAGTGTCACTTCTGTACTTTAGAGGCAGTGCTACTCAGACCAGTATATAAGTAGGGATGCCTCTTCTATATTTTCCAGCCTTTTCAATACTTTGCAATCAATCTATATATCACCATTCTTCAGAGATATATGTAGGATCAACCAATGGTGTGCAAAGCATCTTTCACACCAATGTATGCCATACTGCACAGTTTCAAGGACTCAACCATTTTTGGTAGTTTCATCCTGCATGGCATAACACTTCTTGTGATCTGCTTTCTCTGTGATCATTCATCATTGTCCTTCAATTTACCTTGATGAATTGCAGGAGAAGCTGACACTGGGGCATATCTCAATGATTCTTCAGAAAACATGCTGAAAAAATGGAGGGAAGAAATACTCTTCTATTTTGGATGTTCAGAGAGAAAAAAAAGGTGATGATAATGTTTTGTTTTCTTCTGAAAAACATGAACTGAGGCCAATGCCAACTAGAGTAGAAGCTAATTGACATTGCCATTTATTTGTTTGTGGGCACAGAGAGGACAAAGAAAATATTGCATTTTTTCTGATAAATCATCCAAAATATAAGAGCATCTCTTCCCTCTATTTTTCAGTATGTTTTTTGCTGAAAGATTGTGAAATGCTTGTAGTGTGAACCTCAAAAGCAACATTCATGCCTCCCTTCCAAATCTTTCTCATGTCATCCAGCAACTAGGCATAACTCACAAGAGTGTCTCTGCCCTTGCACTTCACAAGCATGGTACATGAACAAGATTGTGGACGAAGTCCTGGATCTGAACATGTTGATGTTCATTGATGAGGGATGAGCATACAGTATGCTACTCAATCATCCCTGCCATCACACTTGGTCACACTATTGCATATGACATTGGGCAGGTCTTGTTGATATGGAGTGATTCCTGAATGTGCATACATAACCTCCATCCTATGGTGACCCAGGAACATCTTCTGGCAGGCATTGCAGGGGCAATGAACACATCTGCAGGACCCTGGTATAAGCTCAAGCCCTGGTTTGCATTCAGTCATCTTAAAGTTGCAGTATGCACTTTGTCTTCCCCATGTTGCCAGCCTCTCTACTTGAGCCTGCTGCAGACAATCTTTCCTGAATTAGATGATGCAGATCAACCAAGGAATTGTAAATCAATCTGGGTCATAGTTAATCTAGGTCAATTTAAGTCAACCCAGGTCTATCCACATCCACCAAGGATCAATTTGAGTTAATCCAGGGCCAAATTTCAGTATTAATGTAGATCAGTGCTAAGTGGCTCAATCCAAGTTAGAATGTCATTGGTTGGCTTGGTGTATTTGACTCATATGGGTTTGAACCTGATCAATCTCCCTTGCCTCAAGTTGGTTCAAATTGTAATTGTTTGACACTGAGTTAGGTCAGCTTCAACTCCAATTGACTTGCATACACCTTAGCTAAGTTAAATTGGCTGCCAATAACTCACAGTAACCTGTATTTTTAGCTTAGTTTGAGGTCAGGAGTCAATTAAGGTCAATAGCTAAGTTGATTCAGCTAAGTTTGTCAGACCCAGCTTGACTCAAGCCAGTCAAAGGTCACTGGACTCAGTTCAAGTTAAGAGGAGAATCAAATCAATCTTTACCTTTGGACAAGTAGGGATAGTCATCATAAAGCCCAAAAATGTCAGTTTGATTCAATTACAGTGACTCAAAAAACTGTCCAGATGTTTGCCACTTTTTCAAAGAATTGCTTATAACTCAGTCCCCATTTGGCTATAAATCATGGAAAAATAGGGGTGGCAAGGGAGGTTTGCCTTGACTTGATCAATAGTATGCCTAGGAGGGTTGCAGCAGTGCTCAAGGCCAAGGGTGGTTACACAAAGTACTAGATGTATCCTACTTATTGCTACTTGGATACCCTGCAAAAAAACTGTCTGGATGAGTAGTGGTCAATGTTGAATTAATTGTACAGTATCAAGTCACATGATAATAACCATATTTGGCACACATAATCACATGGCCCCTGGCTATCTATCCCTATTTTTTCATGATTTATGGCCAAATGGGGACTGAGTTATAAGCAATTCTTTGAAAAAGTGGCAAACATCTGGACAGTTTTTTGAGTCACTGTATGCTATGATCACCCACTGAGCCACATTTGACTGGCTAACATTGGTTGACTTGGTTGATCTAACCTCAAATTGGTAGGTTGATCTAGAATGACTCAGATTGACCAAGATTGTTATTGACTTGGATTTGACTAGCTTTGTACATTAGCATCTAGGTTGACTTAAATTGACTTAGGTGGACTCAGACTGACCTAGATTAACCTGGACTGATCCATTGGGTCCATTCAAATTAGTTTAAATAATCAAGCACTCTATTCTACTGACATAAGCCAAAGTGACTGACTAGAGCCTGGATCAGCTCAGGTTGACTAAAAATTGACCCAAATTGACTCTGATGCAGAATTATTTGGAACCTTCATCAATATAGATCAACACTAGTCAATCTGATCAATTGAATTGACCTGTGTTAACTCAGATCAAATTGACTGTTGGAGTACTGAACTCTTCACTGAGGCCAAGGTTCATGCAGCAGGTCATTGGGTTGTCCTAGATTGAATCAGATTGACCAGCATTGATCTACAATGATGCAGATCGACTGGAGGAGCCTGAGATTTTTGAGTTTACACACTTTGTTGGTGAAAAATTTGGACCATTACATGTTTGCTAATCAAGTATATCCCACATTAGGTAGTGCATCTTCTAACATTCTGTCCAGTAGTCACCCAAATGGCATGCCATCATTGTCACCCATTTACCATGTATCTCCTCCATTTTCCCACTGAATCTTTCAATTTCTTTGGACCTGACTCTACTCAACAATTTCCATCAGATGACACTGAAGATGCAACATGTGGACCACTCATTTTTGAGTTATTTCTGTTGTTGTGCCAATCCCCATGTCTTGTCATTTCCATGCTATACATTGTTTGCCAATCATGTGTGGACCTTGATAGTCAAACAATGTAAGAATTGATTAGGGTAGGGCTAGTATTGTCTACTATGGTTTTGCTAACCAAGTGTACACTTTGTTTGGTAGTCAAAAATGTGAAAATTGATTAGGAAATGCCTAATAGTGTACAATCCATTGTGGTAGTTGGTAGTGAAAAGATGCAGTCATTACTACACATTTCCAATGAAATACCCTACACTTTGGTAGTCAAAATGTGTGACACTACTACACATTTGTTAGTCAACTGTGCTACACTATGGTAGTCAAAAATGTGCACTACTGTACATTGGCTAATCAACTATGTTACACTTTTGGTAGAGGAAAGAGGAGACTACTACACATTTACTAACCAACTATACTACACTTTGTGTAATCAAATAGGTGGACCTTACTCCACATGTGCTAGTCAACTTTGCCACACTTTGGTAGCCAAGGGGTGGACTACTACAAATCTGCTAATCAACTATGGTACTCTTTGGAAGTACACTTGCTCATCAAGTACACTACAACACCATTGGTAATCAAAATATGAGGACATTACTACACATTTGCCAATCAACTATGCCACACATTTCACTAGAGGCACTGATGGATGTTATGACTAATAAAATGCACAAAAAACATTGAAAATAGAAATACTATGTCTGAAGCATGTTGTTGAAAAAATACATTATGTAACATTGCCTGTGTTCTCATGTAGTTAGTTTTGCTAATTACACATTATTAACATTGTATATGTTATGTACACAAGGGTGGGGAATGTCCCAGTTAGGATAATACATCTATAAGAGATGCACAACCTAACTGGTCCACTGTTTCAGGTGACTACTGAAGTGAATCTGAACCAATTTGGATCCATGTGCACCTTGGACCAATCCTGGTCAATTCAGGTCAAGCTTGAGATTGATTTCCTTAAGACTCTTCAATGATTCTACATCAATGAATGTAGGTCAATACTGGTCAATCTAAGTCCCCCAAGAATAGGGACACCCAAACCTGATTTCAATATTTGATTTCCTGTCAATTTGGACTAGAAAATCCATGTGAAATTGGCTTTGAGCTCTGACATCCCTCAATTTCACATTGATTTCACTACTGCACCTCAGGCTGAGTTTGAAAACTGCACATGGAGTGTAGGTCACACAGAAGATAAATATCAATAATGTTTTGTATCTTGAGAGATAATGATCTCAACAAACCAAGTTCATGCAAAAGTAGAAAAGGTGGAATGATGGGAAATAGCATGTATAGTGGGTATGAGGGTGAATTGACATGCCCCCCTGACATCCACAGGACACAGGCTGGAGTCTGTGGAAAGCCAGATGGCATCCACCATCTGAAGCATTGACTTCCATACTGTCCACAGTTGTGATATCAGTTCTCCTACTCCAACATACCCTTGCCAAAAAATTACATCCTACTCAACTGTGCCCACTCAGCACAATAAGCCTCAATCCTTACCTTGCTATGATCAGCTCCAATACACCAGCTCAGACTCAGTCTCTGGCTCAGAATAACCAATACAAGGGAATTGCAGCAGCTACAGTGCCAGTAAATTATTTAAGCCCTGACTGAATTTCCCAATTCACTAATAAAGTCCACTGGCAAAATCCATTGGGCAGATTTGAATGATGGAGTGGAAATCCACATACAAATCCAGATCCAAATTGACAGGAATTAGCTGTCAAAATCAAGTCTGAACAACCCTAATATACAGCTAGAACCTTAGCATTAGTGAAAGACAAGTACTCAAATAGCCAATTGATCTAAGTTAACTCAGAGGTACAGATAGACCTCAGGCTTGACCAATCTGCATCGATGTGGATCAATACTGGTCAATCTGAATCAATCTAGGGCAACCCAATGACCTCTGGCAACCTTATGTTCAGTGCATAGTTCAGCACTCAAACACTCAATCGATGTGAACTAACATGCACAAGTTAAATTGACTCAGGCTGACCAGCATTGATCTATGTTGGTGGAGGGTTCCAAATCCATTTGCATCAAAGTTAATCTGGGTCAATTTGAGTCAACATGACTGATATGTAGGAGCATGATAGTGAGAAGCTATGCTCCAACCGTACAATGCTCTGTGTATGTACAAGTGGGCAATATGTGGAACTCAACAGTGATGTAACACTGGGCTAAGGAGTGATGTTACATATGTCAAGGTCTGGTATCCTAAAAGAGAGTGCTAGAAGTCATAACAACTCAGCAGTATGAAGTGAGTCCAAATAGGGTTAAATGGAAGTAAGGGTACCAGGTAAGCAAATGAAAACTTGTGGAGAATGAGGCCACTTGTGAGTAACAGAAATGGTAGTCTGTTCAGGAAATGAAATGATAAGACAAGCAAAAGCATGCAAAGCTATGGGAAAGAAAGAGTACATATGTATGTCATGTAACAATTGCCATGACACAGATTTACCTAGACTATATTGACTCAATTGACCTGACTTGGTTGACTCAGACTGACCTAGATTGACCACATTTGACCTATGAGGTCCATCCAAATGAATTTACATGAATCATTCTCTCTATTCTGTTCACATACATCAAGTTGACTCAAATTGACCCTGAATGACTTTGATGCAGACTTATTTGGAATCTTCATCAACATATATCAATGCTGGTCAGCCTGAGTCAAATTAACTTACCCATGTTCACTCAGATTACTTGACTGTTTGAGTACTGAAGTCTTCCCTGAGGCTAAGGTTCCTATATAGGTCATTGGGTTGACCTAGATTGATTCAGATTGGTTGGGGGGTCTGGGGTCCATCTGAGTCACAGTAAGCCTGAGTCAATCTATGTCAATAATGTGCCTGTGTATTTGTGGCACTTGTTTTGTCCCTTCAGACCTCTCAGACTTTTAGATTGACTTGGATTGACTTAATTTGGCCTAGGTTTACCTAGCTCAACTATGTATGTATGTTGGCATATTTGGTCACAATTTGACTCAGATAGATGGAAATAAGACTCTTCATTCAAGCTACATCAATGCAGGACAGTGTTGGTCAATTTGAATGAATCCTGGTCAACCCAATGATCTGCTGTCAAACCCTTGGGACAAGTATGGATAGTCATTACAAAGACAAATAATGTCAATTTGGTTCTCTTGTGCTAAGATGACCTGAGTCACATCTGACCAGCTGACCCTGTGGACTTGGTTGATCTGACATTAATCACTGTTTGGTACTGAGTTAGATCAGCCTCAATTGATACAAACTGACTGTTATAGACTTTGATTGACCTCCAATAGATATACAACAACAAGTATTGATATCTCAGTTGAACTCGCACTCCAGGGTGCCACAAGTTGGCTCAACCTAACTTCCCTTGGCTTTGACTGTGGTAAATTGACCCCAAATACTGTAACCCACAATAACATCAGTTAGCTGAAATACTTGAAGTTGATGCAAGGTGTTCTGATGGTCTCTTTGAAGATCAAAAAAACATCAGCAAAAGGGAAGACAACATTGAAGGAGGAAAAGTCTACAAAGATGAAACAGTTACTCTTCAGCCTCAGCAACTTAAAGTATGCCAAATTTTCGCAAGCAATACTCCACAACCATGTCCTGGAAGAGTATGAGGTCACTGAGAAGAAACATTTTCTGCTGAAGTGTATTCCACTGAAGGCCTGAGGGTGCTTTTTTTCCATTATCTGCCACACTAGGTGCATGAATTGTGTAGTTGAGCCACTCAAGACTAGGTAAATCAATACCACATAGCTTGGTAGTCACCTGGCATCATTACCACCATAGTTGTATCCCATCTAGTTAGGATGCTGATGGCATAAAGTGCACATTTCCCCTGATATCTATCTTTTTCCGATGTCCAGTCACTGGAGGTGCTATTTGAATCATGATTTTTTCCTGGGAACAAAGTGTTGTAGCTATGATTCCCTTAGAGAAATTGTTTGAGCCAGAGTGATGAATTACACAAGGGCTCCAGTGCTTGTTCTCCTGCAGTAATGCCCTGCAATGCAACTCAGTGGTGCAGCTCCAGTTCTGGTGACCAGCACATGCCACTGCATCAACACCTTACTAATGTTTTAAGTTTTGTGAAGGTACTGGCTAGCAACTGAAACACAAAATATCAGCCACTCATCAGCATGCACCTAGTGTCCATCACAAGGGACTAACAACCGCCATGGAAACTGTGACATTCATGACATATCAAGTCATGGAAAGTCTAATCTTCATCTTACATCAGTTTTTTTTGTGTAGTTGTTTGGCTGCAACATCTATGACAATCAGTGTGCTCATAGCATATCAACTTGCCTTGTTTGAAGTGTATCATATCTACATCAAATTTACTGCCTCCATATGTGACATTGTTCTCCATTACCATCCCAGTGCATGTGATATGTACATGCCTGCAATTTAAGATTCTGGTTCAGATGTGGAGCATTGGCAGTGTAAACTAGATTTGCAGCTTGTACATCACAGGCACCTTACTTGAGCTTTGGAGTTTAGTAGGCTTATGCCACTATACAATGTGGAAAAGGGCTGTATGTGGCCTCAGTAGTGACTCAACTACTGAGGGACCTGTACTTTAGTAAAAGTGTACTCTAAAGTGCGCTCTAAGTGCTTATGTAATCATGTGAAACTCGCACCAAAGTAAGGTATCACAGCACTGATCTGACTGCAACATACAGTATATGGATGAAATTGTAAACATCATATGTGTGGTGTGTGGGAGTCAGCTGAACATGCTACCAATGATGCCCAGGGTTCCTGGGCTACAACTTTGATTTTCAGTGTGGCTGTGCAAAAAATAAGAAGACTCATAAAAAAATTTTATTACTCTATTAATACCTCATCCAAGAATAAATATGTTCCTGATGTAAGCATACTCCCATGATTCTTGCAAGCCAGGCTGCAACTTTGGTGTTTCAGTGTGGCTGTGCAACACAAAATGAAAAGACTTGCAAAAATATCTGTATTCTGTTAATACAGTGACTCAAAAAACCCTTTCAGTGTTTTGCCATTTTGCATTGATGGGAATGTGAAAAATCAACAAAATTTTATAAAATCGTAAAAGTATTCATATAGATAGCCCTGGATCCTGGCTTCACAAGGGTAGTTCAATCAAGTTGTTTGACGTTGTTTTGGCTGAGATATTGCGACTTTAATCAGGGAAACTCATTGAAAAGGTTTTTTTGCTGATGAAATTGTATGCTATTCAGAACTTTGTATAGCCTCTCTTTGCCTTGATAACTGCATCTACCCTTCTAGGCATACTCTTGATCAACTCCTGACACACCTCTGGCCTTATCCTGTTCCATTCATCCTGCATTCTCTCCCATAACTCCAACATCCCTTTGGGTGGCCCCTCATACTCTGCTAGTCTTCTCTTGAGATGATTCCACAGATGTTCAATAGGGTTGAGGTCTGGAGATTGGACTGGCCATGAGAGCACCTCATAGCCATGATCACTGAACCAGGTGGAAGCCTTCTTGCAGGTATGTTTGGGGTCATTATCTTGCTGGAAGATAATGTCTTCAGTAGTCTTGCCATAATACTGAAGGGATTGCTGCAGTTCATCCTCCAAGAGCCACACATACAGATCACCATCCATTCTCCCATCAATCTTGCAGGAGTATCCAGGCCCCCCCCACAGCATACATCCCCACATCATCAAGGATCCACCCTCAAACTTGAGAGTCCCCTGCACTTGCCTATCATTCAGTCCCTGCCCACTCTTTTTCCACACCCATTTCTTCCCATCTGACCCTAGATGATTGATTTTTGTCTCATCTGACCAAACCACCCTTTTCCAGTCCTCAATAGTCCAATCCCTATGTCTCAGAGCAAAGTCCAACCTCTCCCTCCTGTGATGCTTGGTAAGGAGTGGCCTTTTCTTCTTCACCACAGCTTTGAACCCAGCTTTCTTCATCCCATTCCTCTGAGCTCTCTGGTGACTTGGACAGTGTTTTCAGCCTTGCCAGATCCAACAAGACAAAGAGCATGTTGAATATTGCCATCAGAAAGCTTTTTTGGGTGACCTCCAGGAGATTTTTCGAGGTAATGGTGGTGTCTAGAGCATAATCTGGAGATGGTGGCGATGGATACACCAGTCTGGGATGATATCTCATTGCCAGAGAGCCCAGAATCAAGGACAGAGAGGATTTCACTGGTTGTGGCAGAAGAGAGACTTCTCATGGTGATAGTGGGGTGAAAAAAAGTATATTTTGAAAATTTTCAGTAGCCACATGACCATCCTGCTGATGCAAGCAAAATAAGCTACAAAAAATCCTGTCCAAATGCCATGTATACAGTATGCTGCAATTTCATTGGCAAAAAAACCCTTTCAATGAGTTGCCCTGATTAAAATCATGATATCTCATCCATAACAAAGTCAAACAACATGATTAAACTACCTATTTGAAGCTAGGACCAAGGGCTATCTATAAAGATACTTGCACAATTTTATGAAATTTTTTTGATTTTTCACATTGCCATCAATGCAAAATGGCCAAACATTGAAAGGGTTTTTTGAGTCACCATATCTCATCCAAACATGAAGATCTTGCTGGTGTGACCATATTCCCATGATCTTTGCAACCCATGCTATGACTTCTGTTTTCTGGGTGGCTGTGCAAGATTACATAACACTTAATCTTTGAACTCCAACAGAGGATGGCTGCAAGGGGTTGCATTAGGCATATGTCCTTTGTAGAGTGTTGACACTCTGCTGCTGTATCCTATACAAAGGTACCTTTGAGCATCATGAACCATTCACAAGCAGTGTGTGCAAAGAGGTTGATGGATGCAATCTATGCATCCATCCATGCCATCTTTTTCATGCTTGGTGCAGGTCCATGGTGCAGGTCCATGGTGCAGGTAGAGCTTCAACTTCCACCATGATTCATAATGAGTTTTCTTTGTGAAGAAGCTATTCACAGACATAACCATTCTGTGTTTGGACTGTTGTTAACAAGTGTACATATGCATAGTATATGAAGTGCAACAGACCTTTCATGTGGTAATCTCACTGCATCTTCAGACTAGAAGTGTTGCTGCTTAGAGGGTGATCTGGAAGAACACAGACAGGGATGGCAAGCAGGATGAGTGCATGGGACTTGTGACATTGGATTCATTGATGCCAACTTCTACAAGTTGGGTTCCATTCCAATTTGAATTTTAATGCAATGACCTGGAGTGGGACCAATCATTATACACCCATCCTTGTGTTTGCTTTGGCCATCTGATCAGATGTAGTGATCATCTGCAGGTTGTTCAACAATGAGCAAACTACAAAATTATGTAGCTTACTGTACAGCCACCCACAGCCACCCATAGGTGTCACAGTGCTACAGCAAGGTCCCCAGCCATGCAATGGCCAGATATATTGAAATACTGAATGTGAGAGTACAAAATGTACTTGTATTAGGATCTACCAATGCCTAACAGTTGGTTCATGCCATTAATAGAGCTCTATAAGCAGTATTTGGAGCAGTATTATGTGTGCAAATGTGGTCTATATCCTTTGTAACAATGTAGTGGCCATCACACTGTTCCAAAAACAGTGGTGTGTTGGTGTGTCTGTCCATTAACTACCTCTGAACATGGCAAGTTGCCTGCATCAGGGCCATCAATATGATTCCTATGCTCAACAGGATTCCCAGCCTCTGCTCCACTCTTGGGTCCTTTACCCATCATATTTTGGATTTCTGAAGTAGTATATAATTAGCCACAGATCATTTGGGGCAACATGATTTGCTTTTGGGTTGTCACTTTCAATTGGGGAATTCCCAATGCCTCACACTATGGGCAAGGGCTGAATTAACACCCACTTGATATATGGGTCTGGGTCAAATAATATATGTGGACCTGGGTGGATTTTGGAGAGTTGTGTCTTTGAAGCAAAGGCGGGGATTTATCTGAGGCTTTTACATATGCATGCTTTTTACTTGACACAATTTCCAATAGGCTGCCACTTATGAGTACAATGCCTTTTCTTGACCTAGTATCCCAATTTTATTTACACAATATCCCAGCTGAAATTTAGCTGGGGCCTGGCTGGGTACTGCTTTGCAAGTCATACAAAGGGACAACAAAGGGAAATGACATTAAGTTTAACTGAGCAGACACCAGCTAAATTTCAGCCAGGGTACTATGTACATTCAATCAATATGCTAGGTCAAGAAAAGGCATTGTACTCATAAGTGGCAGCCTATTGAAAACTATCTAAAGTAAAAAGGATGCATGAAAAGCCACAGACAAATCTCTGCCTCTGCTTCAAAGACACAACTCTGTAAAATCTGCTCAGGTGCATATATTTTATTTGACCTGTTAGACTTATAATCAACAAGGTATCATCTGGGTGTTGATTAGGTCCATAACTGTGGCATCAGTCAGAGATTCCCCTTCCCCACATGAGATTAATCTTGCATTTGTGGAATGCCACCACCATGGAGAAATGCCAATCTTGCATTTGGGGGATCCTGCACCACCAAATGGAATCCCAAATCCCTCAGTTGGAGACTCCCTGTTGCCACATCAGACTGATGGGGAATCCCCAATGGTTCAGTTGGAGGTTCCCCATCTCATACACCCTGGAGAACATATCCTGCCTGGTGACTCCCTGCAAACACCTTTGGAAGCAGTCAATTTACTCTGGACAGTCCCCAAAACCTCCCTTGGAAGTGGTCTACACTACCCCAGGAAATCCCTAAAACTTCACTTGCAAGTGGTCTATTTTACTCTGGGAAATCCCCAAAACTTCTCTTGTAAGTGGTCCACTTGAACCAGGGATGTAGCCATTCCAAGTGGTGTATTTGTGCTGAGGAAAGGCCCCAACATAGGCTGGACAAAGTTTCTTGGGGATCCCAGGCCACCTGTATGGTGATGGTCACAATAGGCTATGCCTGGGCAAATAGAATTCCCCCCTTGATGTGTGAGCTCCTGGAGAATGTCCAAGCCCAGCCTGTCCCAGTGTCATGTGGGAATACCCAACAAGTTGATACCCTTTAGGTATAAAAATCTGTAGAAATGTGCCAACCTAATGTCCCCAAAAAGATCAACTGAGGAGTTGTACATCAATTTTCAGGCACCCACTGGTAGCCAATCTGAAGGTAGGCCAAAAGCCTAATATGGAAATGACTCTGCAGTGCACCATACAATGCAGTAGCTGTGCTGTGCCTAGAGCAGCCCACCATCCCAAAAGAAAATTAGCCTGCAGTACCCTGAGAACTGTAGAAAAGGGCTGTAGGCAGCTTCAGTAGTGACTCAACTACTAGTATATTAGATGTACCTGTAGGCAGCTACAGGATATCAGTAAGTGGTAAACTGGTGAATATACAACACCTAGATGCACCCTCAGTAGTAACTCAACTACTGAGGGAACAGTACCAAAATGTGCTCTAAGTGTGCACTCTAAGTGCTTATGTAATCAACCAAAAACAAGAATCACACAGGGGTGATTCAATCTCCAACAAGAAGATGTCACCTGACTGATGGTGATTGCTGAGTAGTGCTGGTAATGGTCATGTGCAAAGACCAACAGATGTTGACAGGGGCTGATGGCAAATAAGACAAGAGCATGTCAGTCAAGTGCTAGAGATGGTGGTCAGCATCAGCCATGAGCAGAGACCAGTTGGTGGGGTGTAGGGTGGCTGTAGGGACATTGGAACAGTGTGTGGGTATGTGGGATGGACTAGAACAGAAGTATGGGGATGAAATACAGCAATGAGTGAATGTAGCAATGAGCTTTGTGAGGCACCCTCATTGGGGATCTAATGGTGGCATCCAGGGGTTGGTGGAGATTGAAGCACTGAAAAGGTGTTTGAACTTACCTATCATAGGTACAGTTCCTTGAAAAAGTATTTCACACCTGAAAAAGTTGGATATCTCAATGGAAACAGAATATTTCCCAAGGCTGTTAGTGTATGAAATGTAGCTATATGAACTCTCTACAAGATGTGTTAGTGACTAAAATAAAATGGTTGAATGGGCTCATGATATGGCAAAAATATGACAGGGGTGATATTTTAGCCCCTGAAAACAATCACTCTTCATTTTGGTCATTTATGTAGAAATGTAGTTCTAACTAATCTAAACAAGAGACAAAAAGAATTGGGAGGATTGCATGTCTTGTTGATGAGATATGGGGCTTACAGTTTGCATGATTGTAGGGGACTCATAGAAAATTAGCTCAAAATTGCCAACTTGTGAGCCTTGTATATCAACAACGAGACATGAAATGCTCCTGATTCTTTTTGTCCCTTGTTTAGATTGGTCAAAACTATATTTCTTCTGAACTGACTGAGATCAAAAGTAATTGTTTTCAGGGGCTGAAATAACACCCCTATCATATTTTTGCCATATCATGAGCCCACTCAACCATTTTACTTTAGTAACTAGCAGATCTTGTAGAGAATTCATATAGCTATATTTCATACACTAACACCTTTGGGAAATATTCTGTTGCCATTGAGATATCCAACTTTTCCAGGTGTGCAATACTGCTATGAGGAATTGTAAGTACAGTATGATGCCTACCATGTGATTTGGAAGAGCTTCATCAGTAACAATGTATATAGAGAGGCATAAAGCACAGAGATTTACTACACATATACATACACCCAGAAAGTGGGCATCATTGTGCTAAGGATGCCATAGGCAATCACACTTATTTTTCATGTAGACTGGAGAAGGTGTTTGGTACCAGTGTTGGAACAGCAAAGACCCAATAGGTGCTACAGTCACTGGTGCATCCCCTACATTAGTGATGAAGTAGTCCAGATGGATTCAGACAAGGTGGCAATTTCAACTATACAAAACACTCCAGAAACACTACTCAGGTTATTGTGATGGGTGGAGATATGGGAAAACCCATGCATACAGGAGCTCACCATCTGTGGGACAAAATTCCATTAACAGATGATATGAGCAATTGTAGAAAATGCCCTCCATTGAATGGAGTTAGTGGGTACACACATCTGAGAGGCAATCATGGTGGGGGTTGGGAGACAGGAAATGATCAGAGACCAGAGGTGTGCAAATCCAGACAACACAATGGAATCACCATATTTGGTCCTAAGCATGAGTGTGCAGTGCATTGTAGTGTGCACACATGTACATGGGTGGACAGAGACAGTGTACCTTTCAGAGAAATTGCAAATGCAGGGGTACACAGTGAGCACTTTGCATGCATCATAATGTAGCATAGCACAATCATCACTTCACATATACTGGAAAGTAGATGAGATAGTATCTCATCACATTACATTTCTTTTTTTCTCACATGCTGTCCTGCTAGTTGATGTCTGGTTTTCACTTGGCATCATTGTGAGTGGACCTCCCTGGATGTCAGACCAACCTACCATCCTTCACATGGCTTGGGCTGACCATTTGGGTATGGTGCCAGCTGACACCCCTAAACCTGCCACTAGTTGAGGTCCACCCATCAATTAGAGGAGACCCACAAAAGGCTGTTATAGTAACAGCACATCAGCAAGATGGCAAACTCTGATAGCCTGAAAAGTTCTGGAAAGTTCTGAAGAAGTCTGAAAAGGTCTGAAGTCAGAAATTCTCAGAATATTTCAGGCTGTCAAATCTTCTTAGACTTTTTCAGACCATCAGAACTTTTGCCATCTTGCTGATGTAAGCACTGACAGAGACTGAGCTGGGAGGGATTGCTGACAAGAACAAACTGGTATTGCCACCATCATGGGGATGGTGATGATATTTTCTTGCAGGTCATTCACTTGGACTGACAGCATCAAGGCCATTGCATGCTGGTTTGGCTTGCTGAGTCTCCTGCTTCAATACAAATCCAAGATGGAAGCAACCACTGGGGGCATTACCTAATGGTTTTGGTCAAAACATAGGAAAATCATTTTATTAAGCAGATACTATTTTCATGAAATGTTTTGGAATAAAACATTGGTCCTCAATAGATAACATGATCTGATTTAATGTTCCAGGTCAGGAAGATGATAGTGTCATATATAATGGTTTTTGTAGGAACATTCAAAGTTTTTACTCTTATGATTATGGGGCAAATCATTGTACAGATATTTTGAATGTTCAATTTCATGTTCCAATCATGGTTTTAAGCAAAACATTTGAAATCTCCTGTCCTCAGAACATATGGTGTCACTCAAGTCAAAAACATCATGCAGAACACAGTATATTTTCCACCCTCAAAACATCAGTCAAATCAAATGACAACTCTGCCATTGGTAGAATGGCTGATTGGTCATTATGGAAACAGACAATAGGTCCAATTAAAGAATGGACAAATGGTACAATTGTTACATTGAACAATCAGACAAATGTGCCTACTAAGTTGAAATGTACTTGCATTGGAATTATGTACACTTGTGTCAGAGCTGTCTTTGCATCATAATCATGTAACTTGCATCTGATGGAGTTGTACTTATGTCAGAGTTGCACTTGCATTGGAGTTGTACTTATGTTGGAGTTGTACTTGCATTGGAGTTGTACTTATGTCAGAGTTGTACTCACACCGGAGTTGTACTTGTGTTGATATTGTACTTGCATCAGAATGTGGGAAGTGCTGCTGCTAGTGGTGCTGACCTTGCTTGGCAGTGGTTTACCACTTAGGAAGTGAAGTACTTCGAAGCCACATGTATGAGCAGACAAAAACAGGCACCCTCACTGTTCATAAACATAAATTGTACCATGGAATCATGTTCAATCATGCAAGTTGTGTATGTTGTGCATGCACTACAAAAGTACTCTAGGATGATTGTTCCTTGGGCATGCATGTGAGTCTCAAAGCAACCAGTGTGGCTTAGAAAGAAAATGTTTTCTGTCACAGGACAATTACCACACATTTTATGGGTACAGTAGAAACCTTTCCAAGCAAGGTAAAATTATTTTGCTTGTGTTGGACTTGAACCTGCATCTGGCAGGGGCCAGAATTCAGATCATTGGGACCATACATGACAGGTATGTAGTAGCTATGGACTTCCATGATCATACCCCACCACCAAGCCCAAACCTCCACCAAAGGGTATGAGACATGATTGAAGTGGTAGATTGCAGGTTGAGATGCTGAAGGTTTGCAGAGGGTAGAACAAAATTCATACCACCCACCAGGCACATTTGATCACCTCAAGCTCATATCATCTTTATCTTCAGGTGCCTTTGGCAATACACATTGTGGTCTTGGTGACCACAAGCTCAGTAGAGGTCAGTGCAGCAATGTGCAAGGTTCTTCACAGCATGTATACATGCCAGAATGAATAATCTAGGTCTGCTTGGAATGTAGTCTAGTATCATGGACCCTTAACCATCAGTACCATCTCGAGACACAAAATAGACTTACTTACTACCCAAAGACATTCCAAGGCGAGGCATGCACTTGCAATGCCAAGGACCACTTGTTTGACTGGCTTACTGGAGCATGGCACTGGACTACAGTTACCTGAGCACTGCTCCTCTGTGCCCAGAGAAGTGAGGACGCACAAAACAAGCAAAACACATGAGTTAACCTTGGGAATCATCACTGGTGCATCTCGACTCATACATGATGGTCTCACCTGAAGCCCCTCACTAATCACTCCAAAACTTAATGCCCAGGGCTCAGCCATATCAGTTTGTGCCATACTGATGGCTGCCATCTCCTCCAGAGGATCTGCTGTACTGTCCTACCTGAGCTGGGTATAAGGTGGAAAGACCTACCTCCCATCTACAGCTACTCCCATGTTGTTGTCTTCCACAGTAGGTCAGAGAAAGTTGAGAATGGAAGTAATGTACCATGCACAGTGAGGCCACAGAGAAGCACTATCAGCTGCTTTCAATATTGTGGACCTGAATTTGGCACAAACTGCACAATAGTCATTCCTGCCCCACCCAAGCATTTGATGATAGTCATTGGTGGATGGTCAACAGGCAATGACCATCAGACTTTGTCACATTCTGAGGGGAAGCCTTGTCCAAAGCAATGACAAGATTGGACTTGCAGTGTTCTCTGCTATTAAAGAGCCTGTCCAATGAACTTGTCTTGAGCATCAAAAATTGCTTATGAACCTTGGGAAGCAAATCACATGTCAAGTCATTCCACAGATTGAGTGCATCTCTGAAGTCCCTGGAAGCATCAGATAATTCATCAACTGTCACAAAAACAACCATGAAGGATGTGCAGAACTGAGCCCTGTAATAGATGGTGTTAATCCACAGATTTTCTGTTGGCATGGCTTCACTGCCATGCTGGAAAGCTAGTATCACCAGATTGGGGTTTGAAAAGTGTGGCCAAGGGTTTGGCAGAGTTGTACTTGTGTTTGAGTTGTCCTTATGGTGGAGTTGTTCCCATGTTGGAATATTGACCTTATGTCAGAGTGCTGTCTTCTATGAGTTGTACATGGTTTCAATGGCCAGTGCAATAGGTAGTTACATAGTGCACTTCACAGTGAAAAAGGAGAATAACACCCAGATCTGTGAATCCAATGATCAATGGGAGGAGGTGCAAGCTAATGGTAAGTATGCATGCTCATGTTGGGAGCATTTGGTGTCTTGGTGTTCACCAACATTGCATGTCCCCTGGTGTACTAGGCTGCATCAGGCAGCACATGTTTCCAACATATTAACATTGTTTCCAAGTCCCCCAGCCACTTAGTGCCATGACAAACATATCTGTAGTGGACTGCCATAGGTCACATCATAAAAAAAACCACCCCTTCACTAACTGAATTGGAACTGATACTGGTGCTGGTGGTACAGATTCAGGGTATCAAGCACACAGCTCTTCATTTAGGACAAACCTTTTAGATCATGGTACTGTTAGCAGCAAAGAAAGAGAGGGGTCCCTAGGGGGGTCCTAATCGACTCCTAAAGCTCTAGGGAGCTAGGGGAATAACCAGACTAGAGTCCAGTGTGAGCACACATAGATTAAATAGAGATATGAGGGTACACAGTACCTAGAGTCCAGTGTGAGCAACCAAAGGTGTCAACACTGGACTCAGCTACACTAAGTGCACTTCAAAGTAAACAACAGTAAACAAAGAGTGGCTGATGTGCCACAACACTAGGAATTGGCCTAGAAGGCTGGGAAAAGAAGTAGTAAGTAGCAAATGAGAAGGGGAATCAAATGGTAGTAAGTAAGAGAGCATGTAAAAGAGAGAAAGTGAAGATAAGAGGTGAAGATCACCACAAGGAACAGGTACTTGGCATTGGGGTTGGGCTGCTTCCAGTGAGTATGGCTGGTGGAGGCAGTGGTGCATGTGGTGGCAGTGGCAGCACATGTGGCAGCAATGATGGTTGTGGTGGAGTTGGCAGAGGTAAGGGCAGCATGGGCAAGGAGATTGTTTCAGATATATCTTCAGAAATAAGTGTCAGCTTTTCATCACTTGTTATGGGGAAAGCACCAGACACTCCAGAAGACTCATCATGGCCCCCTCATCAACTGATGGGCTGAGCAAAGGAGTCATAGGAAACATCCATTTCTTGCACCCAGTGAGAAGGTTGAAATGATAGAGCAGCTCAGGCTCAGGAAATAGAGGAGATTCACCAGACTCACTAGGGGCAAGGCAGGTGAGCACCATATCTGAAGATCTGGCTGTGGCAGACACAGCATCTACCAATACTGATGAAAGACAGTGCAGGACTAAACTCAGAGGGAGGAAGGGGATGTTTCTGGCTAGACATCAGATTCTGGAGCAATGGAAGGCATGGCCAAGGGTGTCTCAAGCAGAGGCATTGGGGACTTCTCTACAGGAAGGTTGACAGCCAAAGAGCATGGGATGATTGCCTTCAATGGAATGGTTTTACACACAGAAGCAATCTTGCATGGTGGAGAAATTGGTCTCAGATACAATCCATGGGAAGTGACTTGAATGATGCCATCAATGAAGTATGCAGAGTGACTCCTGCTCCATGTGTTCATCATGGGCCAATTTGCTGAATATGTATACTCACTCATAGTGTTTTCCTTGTCAGATGTGCTTTCCAGGCATGTGTCACACCTTCAACATCTCCTGCAGATACCAGCACTCATAGACAGTGATGAACAAGATGAGAATGGGGAAGTACCAGTGCTACATGGAAAAGAGCCATCATGAAAGTCACCAACACACAAGTTGGATTCTGTCCATCTATATGATAGAGTAGATGAAGCTACCCAGGTGTTTGAGTTGCCAGAGGTAAACTCCAACACAGTCCTATCAATGGTAAGACCAGTGGTGTTATGGCCATGATCAGACACAAGCATGGTCATCCAATGAAGAGTGAGCAACACTCAACATTTTCAATGCTGCTGATAAGAAAGCATCATCTGAAATATCTGAGAGGAACACTAGGTGTGCCTTCATTTTTGCACTGGGAGGGGGGGGTCAACCTGACATTCCTTCCAAGTTGAGGGCCACTAGAAACTGTGGCAGGTGAACCATAATCCAGGATAGTTCTGCCAATGAGACTCAGGCCAAACCAAGAGCAGGCCTCACATTCCTGGCCCAGCTGATGGCTGATGCAAACTCAGCACCCCAATCAGTCAATGAGCTGGCATGGGTGCAACACATGACTCTGACTAGGAGTAATAACCTGAGGGTCACCTGGATACATGTATGACCAATTGTATATGACACCATCATCCATAGTACAGGTGTGAGTAGGATAGGGAGGCATGTGAGAAAAGGAGCCAGTACTCAGACAATCAGACCAGCTGGAGATGTTGGGGATGGTGTGAAGCAGGGGGACAAGCATGGTGGAAGCTGCACTGCAGGTTGATCCAGACACACTGGTGCTAGTGATTGAACAGATTGTCATAATGAATCCTGTGGGTGATCCTGGTTCTGAGTGGTCTGGCAGAGTAACAGTGATCAAATGCTTCCCTGTGAAGATATCTGCTCCCAGCATCTCAACCCCATCTGCATACAATAGCTAAAAAGGGCCAGGCCCTGACCCTCCATCACCTGGGCCTTGGTAATGATAGTACTGACATCTTCTTTAGCACTCAAATGCATAGGGGAAGGAACTGAGTGAACTTCCATACAGCTCAACAAACCCAAGGTCACAACTCCCCTGCCTCCACCCAGGGCTGTCCAGGAGAGCAAGAGAGTGTGAGGGTGTAGAAGTGCTTCATAACACTGCTACCAGTAGGGGGGTCCAGAATGTCTTGGATGAGGAAGATTGAGCTTATACAACCATTATTCAATAACTAAGCTCACCTTGTGACTGTCACAGACATAGGTGCCCAATTCAGTCAAGTCAAATGATTGAGGCATAATGCTACTAGACATCAGGAAGGAGGCCATTGGTGTTCTCAACATTGTCTTGAGTGTGCTCACACCTAACATGCCCTCTTAAACTGAGTAGTCTATTGCCACATCTGCCTGGACCCCTGTGTTACTTGGCAGTGAAGCAGGGTCTCTGACAGTGACTTTGGTCTTTTATCAAGAGAGGGAGTGCAGTCTTCCCAAGCTGCAATAACATTGTAAACTGGCACCAAGAGGGAATGTGGGGATGTCCACAGGCAGCAAAGAGAGGAGACTGCTGGTGTGATGATAGTCATGTTTGATTTGGTCCTTGATGGATATGTGAGGAATTTATGAAGGGTAAGATGGCAATGTTGAATCTGTTCTGACCATTTTCAAGCTGGGAGGCTGTTACATAACTGCATAGCATGTAGTGCAAACTTGGCAGCAAGTGACTTCTGTGTTTACATATGCCAGTATTCCTATCTGGCAGCACATGCTCGAATATTAGAAGTAGCACATCACCTGGTAAGTGTGCAGCTGGCACAAAGCTGTTGCACCACTGGTTAGCATAAACAATCACAGAGCAGAGCATTCAGAGCATCTGGTCAATTTCTTCTGCATCAGCAACTGTGACTGTCCAATGGAACTCCTCACTCAGTGTTACTTGGGGAGACATGAGGATATAACAGAAGTTTTCCATACCACTGGACCACAAACATAAGCTGCAAGTATCACTTTGTACAAGTGTGAAAAACTTACAAGGCTGGGCAGACTGGCAGACTTAACTCATTGTTCTCAGGTGAAACTTGGGGAAAAAAGAGTAAGTTGTGCTAGAAAGGAGAGCCTTAAATCACATCCAGGACAATCAATGGAGGCAACCACAAAGAGAAGTGGCGAGCCAGAGTGACATCCAACATGTTTTTGCAGACAAAGGCATTGATAGATAGTAGGGGGGATGATGAATCCTGCAGACTTGGTGATGAATGTCATTGTCATTTGACTGGGATATCCAAACCTCAAAACCCACCCAGTGAGACCCATTGCTGGCACTGCTCCTCAGATTGGGGTCTGTTATGGCCACCTGACATTTGGCTCAGAGCTGGAAAGATATCAGGGAATGCCAGTCAGAATGGCTCATCTTGACTTTTCTTTGTCTGTATTACAGCAGTGATAATTGTGATCCAACAGTAATGGGCTCCACATCACAAAATGGCCAATGATCTATATGACCTAGTGATAAATACCCCACATGAGGGAGGGTAGTGAGCAGTGACCCACTGCATAGTCTGCAATAGCACCCACATTACATAGTTGTCACATTGTAGGGCAAGTATGATTGTCAAAGAGAAAAAGGTGCTTACCACCATTCTCCAACACCTGAAGTCAGTTCCTGTGAAGATCAGACCTAGCTGCAACAACAATGCATGGTAGTCAACTGAATGCCATAGATGTGAGGAATAACTTGTAGATGAAGGGGTTGTTATTACAGAACAGATAGCAGACACACTCTTGCAAAGCAGTCACATTTAGACTATGACCTCATGCAAGTGCTCACAGTGTGGGGAAGACCTGATCCTGCTGCTACTGTCATGGATGCAGCATGGCCATGTCTTTGTTGATTGGTACAGGTGTTGGTGTGACAGACTCTGGGTATATCCTCAGTGGTCACAACCATGCTGAACCACCTCCCATTAGCAGTTTCTGCCTCTGACCAATGGTGGTATTCCACTGGTGTTGAAGGTGACCATGAATAGGGTAATGGATTGGAAGGACAGAAGCAAACCTCCTGGGGTACCTGGCAAGTGCTGGCTGCAGTGGCAACAACCTTGGTTGGATGAGGTCATGTGACTGCAGATTGATCAATCATTCCAACATCATGATGAGGCAATTCAAATGAGAAGAGAAAATGATCACATGTTTATAATTCAAGAGGACAATAGCACATCAAAGCAGGTACTATCACTGTATGGCTCATTTTGATGTCAAAATTGAGAAGGGGGAGATGGAGGGCATGGGCTTCAGTGAGTAGTTTAACAACATCATCAACTTGGGTGCTCACAGAAAATTGGCACAGTTGCTTTGCCAAGGCTTTTCTCAATGTCCAGAATCATCAGCAAGTAAAAGACATGAAATGATTCAAGAAAGATCATTTCTTTTCTAAACTTTGCTGCTGCAGTATCATATTTGGCATATCACACTAGTACTGGAGTTTACTTAGTATATGATATCCATCCTGTAAGGAATGTGTAGATCAATCCCAGAACATGATTGGAGAAAGTATGGCTTGCCATTGAGGAGAAATACCTGGAGGGCCCTGGGCCTTCTTATGTAATAATGAGTTTAGTGTTGAGACGAGTAGGTGCAAACCTCAAGGACATTGCAGACAGCAGTGGGACTGCCAATGGATTATGTAACTGGTTATGGCACCTCTACCTGCGAATTCCTTACATGGCCTCCTCTCACAGCCTGGACAAAGTAGGCAGTAAGACATCAGTTTGTCCAACATGTTGAGCTCAACATACACTCGAAGCTAACATATTTGGTGCCCAGCCCCCCCACACAGCTCAGCCACTCAAGCCTTGGCCTCAGACCAGAAAACTATTTGTTTTTGCCCAAACCCAACATTCCTTCACCCCATGCTAGGTACATCCCATTTTGTGCTGGCCCACTGCCCCCCTCCTTAACTAACAAATCAAATGCATAGAATATGCACTCATGAAATGTATTAACTGATGTGGGAGGTGACCAGTGACAATGGAGGCTACACACAAACATGTATATGAGTAGTTACTAGCTAATAATTAGGGACATTTGTGATGACATGTTCCAATTTCCATGGCCTGTCTGTGGTTCAGGTACTGGAGGTTGATGCTGTGCCATCAGCAAGCAACAGGCTACAAAAACATATGAGCAACAAGTCATTGTTAATTACTCAAAATTTGCACTTGTTCATCATCTTGTCATCCAAGACATCCATAGCTATAAGCATGCAATGCTTGACATAGTTGAGGGACCCTTGTTCAAACATAACCTGCACAATCGAAACCATGACCACAGATTATAATGACTAAAATGAAGATACATACAAGTCTCCTGTGAGAGAACCTCATCAGCCTCCAGAGTCTGGAGACTATCAGTGATATCAGTAGAGGATCATGATGGTGGGCAGAGATGCTCACATTTCCTTTTGCTCTTCATTCACAGCCTTTGCCAGTTCAAAACAGTCTCAAATGAATCTAAGCTTGACCCTGAACCCAACAGTCTCCTATGTCAGGATTCAGTATCAAGGGTACAAAGACAAAATACACTTGTAGTGCACTTGGGGCATGCCATCTCATATGGCCCTTTCAATGTCAGGAGAGATGAACTCATCCTGTAAAAAGTGGTCAATAAACATCTTGAAGGATCCATGTTGTTTTCTCACAGCATCCACTGAGTGGTTGCCTCTCACAGTGTGAATGTGAGGAGCAGGAACAGTGGCATGTGTGCCATCAGTATTGTGCTGACAAACTGGGGAGTCCTTGGTGTAGGTGGCAGAGTTGAAAGGTCTAACAAGGTCTGGTTGTGACCATGAGAACACAAGTTGTGCAGCATGTAATGCCTGATACCTTTGTGAGCCATACCACAGGTTATAGGGGACATTGGGAGTGGAGGAATGTGATGTGAGGATGCAGTCACACCTGAGGAGAGGGTTTTATAATGAGCAATTGATGGCACAAAGCAGGCTGACCTTTGTTCATTGCAGAGAAAGAAACTCTTTGTGCAAGTGGGTCTGCACTGGGGCTGCCCAGATGCAGAATCTGGAAAGGTATGATGGGTTGGCCTCTGGTTGTGGTAGAGTTGGCAGAGAGAAGGACAGCATAGATGTAGACATTGTTTCTGATATATCTTCAGTAGTTCAGAATATTTCAACACTCACTGAGTAGGGAACCACTGGGCCCCACATGGATGAATGCAGGAGTTCATGCACTTTTGGAGCATGACATCACACTTGGGAAATGCTGCACCTGCACAGCCTTGGATCAAACATTCTGTTCCTTGTGGTGATCTTCACCTCTTATCTTCGCTTTCTCTCTTTCACATGGTCTCTTACTTACTACCATATGATTCCCCTTTTTATTTGCTACTTACTACTTCTTTTCCCAGCCTTCTAGGTCAATACCTAGTGTTGTGGCACATCAGCCACTCTTTGTTTACTGTTGTTTACTTTGAAGTGCACTTAGTGTAGCTGAGTCCAGTGTTGACACCTTTGGTTGCTCACACTGGACTCTAGGTACTGTGTACCCTCATATCTCTATTCAAACTATGGTTGCTCACACTGGACTCTAGTCTGGTAATCCCCCTAGCTCACTAGAGCTTTAGGAGTTGATTAGGATCCCCCTAGGGACCCCTTTACTTCTCTGCTGCTAACACATTCAACATTCATCCTTGCTCATACCCTTCATTTTGTGAATAATCTCTACAAAGCCCACCTGCTTCACTGTGGTGGGTGTATGACAAAGACAAACACATGCTCCTCTACCATGTGCCAGTGTCTGCATGCTGGGTATTTGAATGACATGGGGAAATGTTGGTATGCCTAAATCCCCTGTGCCTTCCTCAGAATTCCACCTTCCTCCAGTTAATGTTCTGGATGGAATTTTATTGCACTTGCTCCCCATATCTTGGTAGATCTATTGATACAGGTGACAGACATGCCAATTTGAGTGCCACTTGCTACAGAAATGCTGTTGATGACTTCACCAGACTGGGTAACAATGGGCTCCAGGAGGGGGAGAATGCCATCCTCCTCCATCTGAACAGGCAGTCCTAAATTAAGGGGGAAATATGGATTCATGTGTCACTGGGCACACCATACAAATAAGGTCTGTCACAGCTGGATGGACTCATGAGGTGCCAGTATTGAGGTGAGATAAACTGTGTTGTTACTGCTCATATGTTGGTCCTTCACCAAACCTCACAAGTTCTTGTCACAGCTTACTTTGTACAAGGACAACTTCATGTACGTTCACCTTGTCATTCTTCAAGTCATGAAGGACCTTCTCAGTAAGGTAGAGGGTGTGATGGAACAGGTCCTGGCACAGTTCTTTGGAGTGAGTATGGGTGATGGATGTACAGAAGTCAATACCCTTGGAGTGTCAACTTCAATGGAAGTTCTGGTGGCAGGAGAGAGTGCATGCTTGGCCTGTTCGCAAGTAGTGTGGAGACAGCAGAGGGCATGAGGGTTGGGTGAGATATCCTTCTCATGCTTGTGCTTGAATTCCTGCATGGAGTAGTTGACAAGATGGTTGTCAAAGGCCTCACCACCCAAGTGGGCTTCACCAGCAGTAGTCTTGACCTTGAGGACACTTTTCTTAATTGTCAAGATAGAGACATTGAGGGTTCCACCACCCAGACCAAAAATCAGCATGTCACACTTGCCAGTGACTTTGTTGTGAAAACATAGGCAGTAGCAATGGTCATCAGCTCATTGATAATGCAGAGGATGATCATGATACCAGTGATAGCACCAGCATCCATGGTAGCCTGCTATTGCCAGTTGTTGAGGTATGTGGGGACACCAAGGTATGCCTCAGTGGTCCCCTTCACCTTGACAAGGACCATAGGATTTCCTGGGGCATCACAAAACCAAATCAGAAGAAAATCAGTTCCAACACCTCCAGGGGGTCATCAAACTTGTGGCCTCAAAAGTACCTTCACTGCCAAGGTCAAAGATGAGGGCATAATGGTTCGACGATGTCAGCACTATGGAAGTCCCATGCAATATAGGCATGAAACTCACAAGGGCTTTTTGTTTGACCACCCTCATGACCCACAAGCAATGAATGCATCATGTTTGGTTGCCATTTCCTGGGCTGTGATTTTATATGCTCAATGATATGCCCAATGGGCCTACAAATATGATATGCTACCATTTGCAGTATACCACACAATCCCTTATGATCATATGCAGTGTACTAGATAGGTTCTTAACAAGAACAGATCTGCCTTTGCTGCATTTTGCCCATGCCATGTGGTCTGGTGTTGCTCAGCTGACAAGAAATGCACACATCAGCAGGTCCACAAACAAGCTCTGAGATAGAAGGTGATTAGGAGGAAAGAAGTGGAGGAGACTCAATGCAATGATCAAGATGTGACTTGTGACTGTGTTGTATCACATGAAGGTAAGAGCCAAGTTGACACACTTCACCAATGAAAGGAGGACCAGGATTCAAGGCAAAGTAGTTATCACTGTAATCTCAATATAAAATTTTATATGTCTGTTGGTCACTGGAAAGCATCTACATGACAGTGTTCAGTGGAACAAACTATCTGGGTCACATGTGATTCTTTGCACTTGTCATGAAGTTCTGGGAAGCTCACCAGAGGCTGTCATGCATCACTGTGGCTTTGCAGATACCAATGGCACATCCCAGAATCTATGGGTAGACATGATTTGCCCCACTTGCTTTGCAAAGCAGTCATGGCTGGTTGTGCTTCATTCATGCCTCATAATCAAATCCCTAAGGCAAGGTTACTGTGTGCAGAAATGTGCATGACTCATGCATGGTTCAGAGAACTTACTGTGAGTACCTCAACATGCACTTGCCCATTGCCCTGATGGCATGGATTATCAGTCCTTGATCAGATCAGAAGCAAAGAGGTACCTCAACTGTGGGTTGAGACCAGAAGAGCAAGACCCAGATGACCTTCAGCAATTAATGAAGATGGTGAGGTATTCACATGTCTTACTCCTACCACACTAACACACATTAGATCCACCAGCACCAGCCAAACCTTTCCAAAAAATATGAAGACTTGTGGCCAGTAATTGCCTATCTGGAAATATACCTTTTATACAGGATCTGAAAGGTGCCCTACCTCAAGCATCATTTTGGATGCCATGGAAGGCTTTTAACAGGTGCCCAGATCCCATTTGGTTCCACTATGCTCAGGTGCATTGAAGCATGCATTCTATTCTGACTACTTCTTACCTGAGTTTCTTGGTGCAGGCAAACAAAACTGGTGCCCTGTTCAAACAGAACTGCCAAGCTATAGTCATGGCTTACAGAGAGGTAGGTGACTTGCATGGTACTGGTGACAATCATTAACCAGCCAAAGAAGCTGATGAAACATCAAATGTGAGCAGCAGAGAAGTAAAGGGGTCCCTAGGGGGATCCTAATTGACTCCTAAAGCTCTAGTGAGCTAGGGGGATAACCAGACTAGAGTCCAGTGTGAGCAACTAAAGGTGTCAACACTGGACTCAGCTACACTAAGTGCACTTCAAAGTAAACAACAGTAAACAAAGAGTGGCTGATGTGCCACAACACTAGGAATTGGCCTAGAAGGCTGGGAAAAGAAGTAGTAAGTAGCAAATAAAAAGGGGAATCAAATGGTAGCAAGTAAGAGGCCATGTGAATGATAGAAAGTGAGGATAAGAGGTGAAGATCACCACAAGGAACATCAAAGGCTATGCAAACACAGTGCTCACAATGAAGGAAATGAGATGATTAAGATGGTGTACCCACTAAAGAACTGCATTTCAGTAGTAGTCAAAAAACTCTGCAAAGAGAGCTACATGATCCCAATCTCAGACTCTGAAAGCAACTCAGGTAGTGAAGCTGATGTTGGCCACTCAAGTTCCTTCTCTTCTGTCCCCTCTCCTCACATGATTGTGCCATTGTGCACTGATCCTGTTCTCGACTTCTCATCCTCAGTAAGACCCAGTCTCACCAACTTCCATACTCACTTCATTAACATGGGGTTTGTTGATGATAATGTGCTGGAAGCTTTCTTCTCTTGGCTGGTCAATGTGCAGGAGAGTATGGTGAGAACTGATTTAGGGTGGTCGATGAATTCCCTCCAGCTACATGGTCTGCTTGTTGCAATCCATGCACAGCGAGAATCAACTGCATAGACTGATTTTAAAAGTCATAGGCTATATAGTTGTTAGTGTAGGATCACCATTTGTAACCACTGCTCCTGAATTCCACTTGTAGGCAGCTTTACTTTTGATTTAATGTTTTCTTGCCAGGCGAGGGTCTCAACCAGAAAAATTACCCTCCATTCAGCTGCTACAGCTTTTTCTTTTTTTTCTTTTTTCTTTTTTT
The DNA here is from genome assembly GCA_024663435.1 of Pisolithus sp. B1. Classification (NCBI taxonomy): domain Eukaryota; kingdom Fungi; phylum Basidiomycota; class Agaricomycetes; order Boletales; family Pisolithaceae; genus Pisolithus; species Pisolithus sp. B1. The sequence continues at coordinate 351,249 of JANFAA010000022.1, read as the reverse complement.
TTTTGAATGTTCTGACTGAGCATCTCAAATGTTAATAACTCAGGAAGTGCCACTTGGTGCCAACCTGACTGGTAAAGCAGAGATATACAGGTAATCAATTAGTGTCTACACACTATGAAATGGTACAAAACAAAGTAGAAGACTGTGCTGCACAATGTTGAGGAGATGCAAAACCCAAATGTTTCAACTTACATTGCTTGGCAATCCACTGTAATGAAGAGCATACCAGAGGGGCCAATCCACCACTTCCTGAGTTTTTGGCAGACCCCTCTGGAGCCAAGAAGAAGCCAGTGAAGACAAGAAATACCACAACTGAAGCCAGAAAAAAGGCATGTAACTGAGCTCCTGATAGTTTGTTGTGGAGGACCCAGCACTGGGAAATCATCCACAAGATCCCTGACTGAATGTTGGCAACTGGGATAATGGAACATATTACTGTCACACTGTAATGATACAGCTTAGCTGCCTATTTCACAGTTGTTTAAAAAAAGAGGATTGAGTCACAAGATTGACACATACAGAGCTTCTCTGATTGTCACTGCTTGATGCATCACCATCAGCACCAGCGGTGGATTGCAATAAGTCCTCAAGGACTGCCATGTCACCATCATCAAGCACCCTTGACAGAGTGATTGGGAAACCACAGGCACTATGGGGTAGTTCTCCTGCCAGAGAAAGCTGTGCATGTACCCAACTTTGGGACATGTCAGAGCTGCCATCTCCACTGATCTGTTCAAGGCTCTCCTTGACAGACTCCATGGCTTCTTGCATGTTGTGTAAGGCAGTCCAGATAATGCCTATGTCTTGAGTGTGGTCCAACAGCATCATGAACCCTTGAAAGAGACTATGTATGCCTGCAGAGCCTGCAAGAAGAGCCCCATATGCTTGTCTTGAGCAGTCTGGATTCCATCAGCCTGCTTCTCTAAAATAGTTCAGTTGCTCATCCAGTGAGAGTTGAGATGATCGTAGGCCAGTCACCAAATCACTGATCCACTGATGAAGACTGTTTGTTGAAGGAATCAACAAGGGAACCAAGGGTAAAATGACCCATATCCTACTGTTCTTATCCCTTAGTTGTTGCCTGAGGTCATGCCTATATGAGGAGAGTTGGCTTCTAAGTTTGTAAGGGATGCTTGAATGTCTTTCAGGCTGACATCCTCAAACCTGTGTGAATGATTGGAATGAGTCCAGGCCTACCATGCACTTTGCAGATGCAACTTTTTTGCAGTGAGGTCAGCACCATCCACAGCATCAGTGGGGCATCTGTTCCACACATGGACAAGAGCAGCAAGGGCCTCACCCCAGAAAGACTTTGCCAGGCCAGACTCATCCAACATGGCAGTGATCTGCTCTGCCAGAAGCCTATTTGCCCATTCCACAACTCCATTTTGCTGAGGACAAGCTTATACAGTGTGCTGGCATTCTATACCAGCCTGGGTAGTGAAATCAAGCATCACATTGCTCATATACTCCCCTCTCTTGTCATCTCAAAGAGTTTTGATGTGTCACTCTGTCTGATTCTCTGCAAAGGCTTTGAATCACTTGAAGGCATCAAAAACATCAGATTTGGCATGCAGGGGAATCACAAATTGATATCTGGAGTAATCATCAATGAAAGTGACCTGTAGTGAAAGCCAGAGAAGGTCCTGTAGGGCACATAGTGCAGATCAGTGTGCACAAGCTCTAGAGGACAAGAGGCACACCATTCAGAACTAGGAAAGGGATTGAATGCATGCATCTTTCCAGCCAAGCATGGTTCACAGATGGGATCAGGGCGAGTCTTGACATCTAGCATCAGTCCAGTCACCAGGTTGCATTGTATGAGGGCCTGAACTCCCTCCACATGGTGGTGGGCCAGTCGACAATACCACAGGCTCAGATTGAGAGGCAGGGTAGTTGCAGGCGAGGCTGAGTGACTGAAAGGAATGGTAGTGCCATCCAGGAGCACAGTGTTGCTGTCCAAGATGCTGGCAAAGAATAGGGGAATCCCAGGAGGGCAAGAGAAGGCCATGCACACAGAATTGATGTTTACTACAAACCCAGAGTGGCAAGTTCAATACAGGACTGAGAGGAGATTTGATTTAAGGCCTGGGACATGCAGGACAGATCTAAACTTGACTGCCTCACTGCCTTGCCCTCTATCACTTGATGAAACATCACAGCACTGATCCCAGCTGAGTAGATGATGGTATTGTCAGACAGGCAGATTGGGACTTGTTTTTGTCCCTTGTGGTGATCTTCACCTCTTATCTTCACTTTCTCTCTTTCACATGGTCTCTTACTTACTACCATTTGATTCCCCTTCTCATTTGCTACTTACTACTTCTTTTCCCAGCCTTCTAGGCCAATTCCTAGTGTTGAGGTGCATTAGCCACTCTTTGTTTACTGTTGTTTACTTTGAAGTGCACTTAGTGTAGCTGAGTCCAGTGTTGAGACCTTTGGTTGCTCACACTGGACTCTAGTCTGGTTATTCCCCTAGCTCCCTAGAGCTTTAGGAGTCTATTAGGATCCCCCTAGGGACCCCTTTCCTTCTTTGCTACTAACAGTTTTGGAGTATAATTTCACAGCCAGTGGTGATGAGGGGTCATATGAGAAGTGGCCCCAGTGTCTGCAGTCCAGTGATCATCAGCATGGAGTTTGGAGGGGCAAGGGGAGGCAGAGAGGTGAAGACAGGGTCTGGAACATTAGGAGTAGGAGGCAAGGCAGTCAAGCTAGAGTTTGATTCCTGAGCCTGGTTCACCTTCTTACCTTTCCCTTTCTGCTTAGAGGCCTTGTGGGCATCCTTGGCTTGCTGTCTGGTGAAGCACATGTATTCACAGCACCCAGGCCTCTTGCAGAAGGAGCAGGAGTCACTAGGGATGCATCCACAGGTCCTAGCACCACTGGCAGTGAGTGCAGAGTCCCCAGACATGCCAGCCACTATTAGCAGCAAAGAAAGAAAGGGGTCCCTAGGGGGATCCTAATTGACTCCTAAAGCTCTAGGGAGCTAGGGGAATAACCAAAATAGAGTCCAGTGTGAGCAACCATAGATTAAATAGAGATATGAGGGTACACAGTACCTAGAGTCCAGTGTGAGCAACCAAAGGTCTCAACACTGGACTCAGCTACACTAAGTGCACTTCAAAGTAAACAACAGTAAACAAAGAGTGGCTGATGCACCACAACACTTGGAATTGGCCTAGAAGGCTGGGAAAAGAAGTAGTAAGTAGCAAATGAGAAGGGGAATCAAATGGTAGTAAGTAAGAGACCATGTGAAAGAGAGAAAGCGAAGATAAGAGGTGAAGATCACCACAAGGAACATCTTGGACAGTCCTAATGTGCACTCTTTGGTCAGCTTCCAAAGCTAGTGTGATTTCACCTGCAGCCTTGTCTGCCTTTGCATCCCACTTGTCTTGGTCATCTCCAGGAGTGTTGGGGTGAGCCTCTGTGCCAGCAATAAGCCTCCAGAGAGGCCTTTAGAACAAAGCAAGGCCTTCATCTCTTTGCTCCAGGTTGAGTAGTTGGTCCCATTGAGGGGTTTGATGCAAGGAGTTTGTTCAGAGGACATGGTCAATGTGTGGGAAACAAAGATTAATGATGGCAAGCACAGATAGCAATATATGGCTTTGGAAATGGTATATATGATCAGAGGAGATCAAGAGGAGTCAAGTGATATAGGATTTAGGGGAGATTGATAGGCCAAAAGTTGAGATAGGGACAACTTGGTCTGTGTGCAAATATGTGTTGATGGTGACTAATTGAATTGGTGGAAATTTTTGTCAGGGATATCAACCAAAAGCCCCCAATGTGGGGAACTCAGTAAAGGTCAAGTCACAAAGATCAGAGCAGTGGATGATGAGATATGAAGTACTTGGGTATGAGTATGTGTGCACTGGATAGCCCATTTAACTTTCCAGTGTTGTACCTCACTTTCTATCCAACAGATCAGGCTGAAACTGTTCCTTGTGGTGATCTTCACCTCTTATCTTTGCTTTCTCTCTTTCACATGGTCACTTACTTACTACCATTTGATTCCCCTTCTTATTTGCTACTTACTACTTCTTTTCCCAGCCTTCTAGGCCAATTCCTAGTGTTGTGGCGCATCAGCCACTCTTTGTTTACTGTTGTTTACTTTGAAGTGCACATAGTGTAGCTGAGTCCAGTGTTGACACCTTTGGTTGCTCACACTGGACTCTAGTCTGGTTATTCCCCTAGCTCACTAGAGCTTTAGGAGTCGATTAGGATCCCCCTAGGGACCCCTTTACTTCTGTGCTGCTCACAGAAACTTGGTGTGGCATGAGCTTGGAATAGGGGTGCAAAAGCAACAGGTGCTGTTGGTTGTAATGTGGATGGATTCCAAGTTTGAAAATAGGCTGCCTAGGGTTATTATGGACATACAAGTTGATGGTGAAGGTTTGGAATTAATTGGAGCAGCAGGTGTTGTGACATGGGGCTTAGAGTGCAGGGCTCATAACCTGTTAGCAGCAAAGATGGAAAGGGGTCCCTAGGGGGATCCTAATTGACTCCTAAAGCTCTAGTGAGCTGGGGGAATAACCAGAATAGAGTCCAGTGTGAGCCACCAAAGGTCTCAACACTGGATTCAGCTACACTAAGTGTGCTTCAAAGTAAACAAGAGTAAACAAAGTGTGGCTGATGCACCTCAACAGTAGGAATTGGCCTAGCAGGCTGGGAAAAGTAGTAAGTAGCAAATGGGAAGGGGAATCAGATGGTAGTAAGTAAGAGACCATGTAAAAGAGAGAAAGTGAAGATAGGAGGTGAAGATCACCAAAAGGAACAATGTGGTGGTGTCTATCACCACCTAGTACTTCAAAAAATGTGTGGAAAAGTCACTCTGATGGTTGAGATGCATGAGGCTCAGGGGGTTCACCATCTTTGTGTTCTCATTGGATATGGTGCAGATGCTATTTGCCCATGGTTAATGATGGAGACCATGTGTAAGATTGATCAGGAAAATTTGTAAGTGTTATGGACCAACCTAATCCACCTCTGTAAAGTTGACATATCATTGTTGAATCAAGTCCAGCATGACTGTTGATGAGCTAACCTCTCACTATCATCATTCAATTGACCATGGAATCCTCAAAGTTATGGGTATCTCAATGCTGCAGTCCTATAAGGGTGCACAAATTCTTGGCCTCCATAGTGAAGTTGTGGAGCAGTGCTTCATTGGAACTGTGTCTCATGTCCAGGGTGCTGCATTTGATCTGCTGGCTCTGGATGCATTTGAGCTGCATGAACATGGCTGGCCTACACAGGGAACAATACTGCCCCCTGGAATGCCCAAATCTGGTGAATATCACTGGCAGGATGGAGGTGAAGTCCACATTATTGACCTGGGTGGTATTGGAAACCTGAAGGATGCCATGTGTGAAAGAATCAAACAGTGTAGAATGTGTATGCTCTCAATGCCAACAAGCAGGTGAAAAGTATCCATCTCAATGGCCTCCCTGATTTCTGCTATGAGAATGCCACACTGATTCTAATCAAGCAAGTTGAACCTTGGAATGAGATTGTATTGTCTGAGGTAGACTTAGGGAATCAACACACAAATCTCCTGCAAGGGATTTGAATTTCTTACAGTGACATGAAGAGACCTGTCCCATTGATCACAGCCACTGGCATCAACTGAACCTTCAGACATATGATCATACCTGCATGACAGTTGTGAGCATGGAAACTGCAAGCCTGTCCATTAATCTTAATGAGAGACTGGGAGTCAACCAGGGAAACTCACAAGTGTAGTGGAGGGCCTTTTCTTCAATGTTCATTCCATGAGGTGTCAGCTGAATGTCTATGATGACCCTGACATCCTCAAAGGCCAATAATTGCTTCCTTGAAGGCATTGTGCATGGTTACAAGGCTGGCATCCTAACCCAGAGTCACTGCACCAGCTTGATGCAATGTGAGACACTGGAAGGTATGCCATTTTCTCCACCTCAACACCACTGCATCTCTCATGTGACTCTAATAGACCTCAAGACCCAACTTTCTGCAACTTGCTTTGCTGATGACATCCATAATCTGGGATCAGGCAACACAGCTACTCCTCAATCAATCTGGTTTCCTCCATAGTAACACTGTTGAGTCACTCAGAAAGTCCCTGGGTTGTATTGCATCCATGTTCATATGTTGTAGCTACAGAGTCATTTCTGATCACTCCATGCATGTTCTTCAGGTATAGCTATGTGATCAATGATGGCATTCTCCTGGTCACAGGTATTCTACTGTACATGAACAAGACATGCACAAACTACTTGAGTGGTGTCACCCCCATGGTGTCTTCGAGTTCACCCTGCTCTCTGTGTTGCTACCAATGTCAAGGAACTGTGAAAGAGTGTACTTGTGGAGACACCTCCTGGTAAGTGATTGGGAAACAAAAACTATGTGCAACAGTCAGTTGGGTATCCTTCACACCTGGCCCTGTACTTCCAACATTATCTCTGCAGCAGATCTGAATGATCCCAACATTGAGATCATCTGAAATACCATCTATAAAGCTGATCTTGAAGACTCCTATGAGTTTGTGGGTACCCTCTGATCACCAACATTGGATGTGATGCACACCATTCTGGTGTTTGAAGCTGACTGACACCACATGTAAATTACACTGTTAGCAATCCCTGGTTGAGTAGTATATGTTCTGAAAAGCAAGAGGAATGGATTTTAAAAGGTGGAGATACAATGTGCAAAGTGACATGGGACAGCTGGGGAGGATAGGAGTAAGGCCCCAGGATGATGACTGCTGGCATGATCAAGCAGGTGATGCCAGGGGACACAAGGGTTAACAGGGGGAAGAAGGAATCACACCAATCTGTCCATCTGTTCCCAAGATATCTGCAAGACCATCCTGCCTTCTCATCATTCAGAAATCCATGAGGTGTGAACCAACTATTGCACTACAAGTACCATACTACCACAATGCCTTGTCACTACCACTGCAATACTGCATGACAAACTGCCATACTAATGCATGATGAACTACCACAGTACTACCATATTGTGGCAGTCAGTGTCCAGAAGTTGAACTTCCATCATACCACCAAAGAACTGGTCAATTCAAAGAGCAATTGTCTGGCTTTCCATGTGGGTTTCAAAGAAATTTTTCTAGTACTTAGGTACTACATATCCAAGGTTCAGATGCTGTACAGTAGGGCCTCAAAGAATTGAAGTACCTACATCAGAGGAGAAAAACCTCCACACAGGGTTTCAAAAACTCCACTGTGGCTATGGCAGGGCATGAAAGTTTTGAAGTACCTATGTTAGTGGAGCAAATACACTGCAGTAGCTATAGCAGGGCCTGGACAATCTGAGTACCTATGTTGGAGGTTGAAAAACTCCACAATAGCTATGGTGGGGTTTGGAAATTTGAAGTACCTGTGTCAGAGGTTTAAGAAACCACCTCCACAGTAGCTACTGTGGGGCTTGAAAAATTTGAAGTACCTATGTCAAGGTTTTGAAAACTCCACTGTGGCTACCTGTAGGGTCCAAAAAAATTCAGAGTACCTGTGTTAACTTAGCCACTGAACCATTTGCAAGAATGGGCAATGTGTTGAATTGCTGATTGGTGAAATTCTGTCAATGGTGAAATTGCCAAATCAGCAAATGGATCAATACTACCGATCCAAAGGCAATAACATGATGAATGTTTTTGTGGAGAACATGTGATGTAACATGGTGAAAGAACATATGTACTTTGATATTCAATGTTTTTAAATGGAACACTGCAACAACATACATGATGTTATTAGCATGTAATTAGCAAAAATAATTATATGAGAACACAAGGAATGTTAAATAATGTGTTATTTTGAAAAACATGTTTCAGACATGGTATCTCTGTTTTCAATGTTTTTTTCATGTTATTAGTCATAACATCAATCAATGCTTCCAGCAAGAGAGCTTGAAAAAGGGTATTCAGCAGTGAATGGGATGGGCAATCACATGGTAATAAATGTAAGTCCTGAAGCGATAGAGTAGATGTGGAAATCACTGCAAATAACAACATGTACAATAATATCATACTTTCTCAATTGCCAAGTATAAACTAGTATCATTTTTTCAGTTATTGGTCTCACATAGGACTTTCAGCCTCCATTTGAAGCCTCCAAAAATATTATGGGTCTCTTTCTTTCAAAAATTACTGTCATGCATTCCAGTGTCTTGTGGTTAGCATTGTATGTAGCACATAGTCAAAAGATGATGTAAATAATATTATGTCACCAGGATATTTTATGTAACTCATTCTTGATCCAAAGTCAATATGCATCTTGCTATTCACAGTGTAATTTGCACAAAAAATGTGTATTTGGTAGAGTGTCATCCAAGTTAGCTGGCCAACAACTACCAAGACCACAATAATAATTGCCCTTGCATCAATTTTGCAGACAGTGACTTGTTAAAAAATGTCAGGGTCAAGTTTGACTCAGAGTTGGATCCATTTATTGGATTTAGCCTATGCTTACCTTTGACCTGGGTTGATCTAGGTTGAATCAAGCTGATCTTGTAGACTAAGCCAGACTCACCAAGGTTGACAGACTTTCCATCAAAACCTGCCAGTTTTTTTTCTTTTTCCATTAAGTCAATCACTTGCAATCAAGGCATATTTGTGAACAGACCATGTGGGCCACATCTTGACAACTCCTCTATCAACCCCTTATAAATATGATATCACTGGGTTTCCCTGATGCCTTCCAGCTGCCTATACTATCTATTCACACACCCATTGTGTTTTTCACTGCCATCATTGACCATACTTCAGGCATGTCCCCAGGAACAGACCCCTTGCATTGAGCCTCTCTCTTGCATGATTACTCCACCTGCAGCAAAGAGACTAAGCCCACCTTCACTCCAAAGGCCTCTGGAGGCTTGTGGCTGGTACAGAGACTCCCCCCTCTGTTGCTGGTGATGACAAGAAAAATAGGACATCAAAGCAGACATAGCAGCAAGCGAAAACATGCTAGCCTTGGCAACTGACCAGAGAAGTTCAGTGGACATTAAGATTGTGCAAGACAGATCATGATGATGCTCCTGCTGTAGTTTTGTGAGGCAAGTCATGGTGACTTGACATTAATGACTAAGGGTGGAGCTGCATCCTCTCAAGCACTGCTGGTGGGTTTCTGGGACAAAGGACTGCATGCTCTTGACTGCAACCTAGTGTGCTGTCCAATTCATGCCTTTTGGGACAATGATCTTCCCCTCTCACAATATTTTGTCAATGTTGATCTTGATGTCTTCAACAAACTATACAATCCATTGGGATGACATGTTTGGGGATGGTGGGGGCATGTCAGAAAGTGGTGGGTCCATGTGGTGCAGCTGCAAGGAGGTTCAATATTGAGCATATGAAGGGTGAAGTTGATGTCACTGGTGGTGAGCATTATTCTGTGAGCATGTCACAGGTATTTTAACTTGGATTGAGTCATTTAGCACTGATTCTGAAAAAATATATTGAACTGTGGGGTATGTCATTGTTATTGGGTAGATTTGATCCAATCCAAGCTTGTGATCCAATTGATCCAGGTTGATCTAGGTTAACTCAGACTTACTGAAGTTGACTGAATTGATCTGCACCAATCTAGATTGAGTCAGATTAACCTAGAGTACATTAACTCAAGTTATTCTAGGCTGACTTAAAACTGATTCAGTCTAACCTGGACTGACCCAACTAAATACACCCAATCAATCCAAATCAATCAAGCTTTATTCTGGTGAAATAAGTCTGGTTGACAAATCAACTGACCTGGGTTGACTTACATAAATTGACCCAGATTGACTTTGACTTTGACTTGAATTGATTGGGAACACTTCACACTGGAAGCATTTCACAATTTTTCTTCAGAAAACATGCTGAAAAAATGGAGGAAAGAGAAACTCTTTTATTTCAGATAATTTGTCACAAAAAATGCAAATATAACTTTATCTTTTCTGTGCAGAAATACAGATTAATGGTAATGCCCATTAGCTTCCACCCTAATTAGCATTAGCATCAATTCATGTTTCCTGGAAGAAAATAAAGCATTGTTTCCACATTTTTTCTTTCCAAACATCTAAAATAAAGGAGTATCTCTTCCCTCCCTTTTTTCAGCCTTTTTTCTGAAGAAACATTGTGAAATACTTGCAGTGTCAGTTACAGCAGTCTTCAAATGTCTGCAGCAAATTAAAAGATTAAAATCTGCTCTGTGGGGGATTTTGTACTTGCAAAAATGGGCAGTGGCTAGCATGTTCAACACCACAATTCAATTTGAAACATTGGTTGTTGCAAAGTTATTCAAGGTTTCAAAATTGTTGGCATCTGCCTAATGATAATGCAGAATCTGTCTAGGGCTGCTTCCAGGGTCTGTCCCAGCAATATCTGCCAAATTGTTTGTGGTTTTTCAACTTTGCACTGACCTTTTATAACCACTGTAGGGAACTAGTTCCCCCCTTACAGGCATTTTCATGTTTTTATTTTCATTTTTTTATTTTTAAATTTGAATTCTATCTTATTTCATTTACTAGTTGTATTGTTGTGCCCATACTTAGTTTTTGCCCTAGGGGATGCACACATAACCACTTATGTAAACAACATGCACACCAAACCTTTGTGTACTTACTACAATTTACAACAATATCAATGCTATAGACAGAATGCAGGCAGATCTGTTGGAATATAAACTGCCCCCTAGGTAGTACATTCTTTGGGTGCGAAGATTAGTCGCTTACATAAGCAGAAAAGCGGACTACAGTAGAGTAAATTTTCCTCTAGTCTCCTCAGTAGCTTGGTGTTACTGAGGAGTAAGTCACTCTTTCTATTTAGCTTCATATTTACTGACAACCTGTAGAGTAACTATCTGACAGGTACATATTAATATTGTAGCTTGGTGTTACTGAGGAAGTAACTATCTGACAAGATCCACATGGAATCAGATGAGATGCAACCTGGCCAAATCTTATAGGCCTCAGGTCATAACTATACATAGATGTTATACACTCCCTCTCACCTTTCTTTTACAGGCCAATTCCCATTATTCTCATTTGCTCTCTACTGAAAGTGTTATGATATGTGGTGGCCCTGCTTATCTTTTCCTTTTCTTCATCTTATCTTCCTGTCTTGCCTCCCCTTATCTATTGGCTCTTCTGGGCTCCTGCCATGTAGCCCTGTCTAGGCTGGCCTAGGCCATGGCATCACTATGATGCCATGTTGATGTCATCATGATTTCATATGCTGACCTGGATCATGATGTCATAGTGACACCATATGCACCTCATGGACACCTCATGGACACCTGCTGTATGCCTCATGTAGGCTTCATGTATCTTCCATCAATGCAGATCAATGCTACTCTCTCTGAATCAATCCAGTAACTGTTGGAACCTTGGATTCTGTGAAGAGCCCAGTACACAAACAGTCAACTGATCTGAGAGTTACAGCAATTTGCAAAAGCCATAACAAGGCTTGTTTTTCAGTTATGCTTGATCATGTCCAAAATAGGCAATGTACCCTAGCCTTCTATAGCTACTACACACTGTAGTAGTCAGCACCATAGCACATTGCCCTCATGGTATTCATCCATAAGCTCCACCTAACACAGAAAGCACATTGGGGAAGACACAATGTCTCATCCAAAACCCCCAAAATATCAGAACATCCACCACTCATCCTGCAATCATGCACACAGCTTCTCTTGGTAGTGGTAAGAAACCTTGAGGTCTGGTGCACTCAGTACAACTTAGGTGAGGTAGGCATTCCAGCTCTAGGTGGACACTGTGGGGATACAACAGCCTCCAACTCTGTTAACACTGGTGACATTGGAAATATATTTGTTCCAGTGTTGGGTATTGTGAATGTGTGCAACAGTGATGATGACACAGAAAGCCCACTTGCACAAAAGAGACTCAGAATTTAGTACACCATTGACAGAGAAGCCTAGTTGGAAGTTACCAACAGTATAACCAATTGTCATACCAAACAATGATCGAGGTTGGATCAACCAAGTCAATCAGTGCCAGCTGGCCAGATGTGACCCAGATCATCTTAGCACAAGTGAACCAAATTGACATTTTCATTTTTGGTCTTTGTGATGGCTACCCATACTTGTGCCAAGGGTTTCACAACTGCTCATCAGCTTCACCAGGATTCATGAAAATTGACCAACATTGCTCAGCATTGATGTAGGTTGACCAAAGAGTCTTAGTTCTATCCATCCAAGTCAAATTCTGACCATCTAGGTCAACTGGGCCAAACTGACTCAATCCAAGTCAATTTAAGTCAACCTATGTAGGTCAATTTGAGCCAATTCAACTTTGACTTTGATGCAAAGTCAAGAGGTCTGAAGGGAAAAACATGTGCCACAAATACACAGGTACATTACATAATCACTCCTCACTATAAATAGGTAATCTCCCACAGGAATGACTTGGGTTGAGTTAGATTGACTTAAATGGTCCTGGGTTGACTCAGATTGACTCAGGCTGACTGACTCAGATGGACCTCAGACTCCTCAATCAATCTGAATCAGTCTAGGTCAATGGAATGACCTACTGTGGGTACCTTAGCCCCAGTGAACAGTTCAGTACTCAAACAGTTAAGAGATCTGAGTTAACATGGGTAAGGTAAATTGACCCAGGTTGACCAGCATGGATCTATGCTGGTGAAGGGTTCCATGTAAGTCTGCATCAAAGTCTTATATAAAGTCATTCAGGGTCAATTTGAGTCAACTGGACTTATATGAGCAGAATAGGGGAATGATTTATGTAGAGTGACTCAGATTGGCTTCATGGGTCAGGTTTGGTCAATTGTCTGAGTCAGGCCAGTCAATGTGGTCTATTCAATCTAAGTTGTGTCAATTGTTACATTACATACACTTCCTTTCCCATAGCTTCACATGCTTTTTGCTTATCTTGCCATTTTATTTTCTGAACAGACTTCCATTTCTGTTACTCACAAGTGCCCTCACAGTCTCCACAAGTCTGCACCCCCTTATCCAATATCCTTACTTCCATTTATCCCTATTTGGAGTTACTTCATACTGCTCAGTTATCATGACTCTAGTGCTCTGTTTAGCCCTGCAAGCATTTGACTAAAAAAATGCTAAAAAAAGAGAAGAAACTGATACTCTTTAATTTGGCATATTTTCACCAAAGTCATTGTACAAAAACACAGGATTTTTATTGTCAACTATGTCTCAAAAAATGATATAGATGCATTTTAAATCACTGCAAATGAAATAATTATGAGTTTTTTTTCAGTATGAATTTGGGTACAACATGTGTTAAACATTGTAAATGGATTCCCAACATGTTTTGCAACTCAATAATCTTCTTTTTTCTTAGAGAAAAGCATAGAAAATAGACATTATTTTCATGGACAAAGCACTGCATCATAAATGATGAGTTGTGTGCTACCACCCATGTGAAAAATATTCTGAACTTTTTTATGGTTGAACATGTAATATGCAGTAAAATATATTTGGACAAAAAAGTTAAACTAAAAATAATGTATATTCACACCAAAATTACTGATTAAAAAAATCCAAAGTTATTCTGGATGAAATATTCAGAATATCATTACATTAAGTAGCTCACAAGGGTCACTGATTGAGGGACCTTGACACATCCAGCACCATGGTCACAACAATACATGGTATCTAGCCTGAAGGGCATTTTTAATTCACAAGGTTTCCTGCATTCAATTTGTACCAGCTGGCAGGATGCAGTTATCTCTTTGTCTTGCCAACTCCAATTCCTTAGATGTAACTATGCACAGAACCATGACAAAATAATCAGTTGACACACATTAGCATACAAATGGTGCACACCACAAGCACTGTGGAAAGGAGATTCTGTCAGTATGATAATTAAAGTAGTCTGAGAAGGCTTGATGAACATCAGTGAATGGAATTTTAGTTGGAACTGGTCACAAACCAGTTGTGAGCAGTCCTGACCAATTGCCAGTTCCCTGATGAAGGTTCACTGGGGGCATTATCTAATGGTTTTGGTCAAAACATAGGAAAATCATTTTATTAAGCAGACACTATTTTCATGAAATGTTTTGGCATAAAACATTGATCCTCAATAGATAACATGATCCGATTTAATGATCCAGGTCAGAAAGATGATAGTGTCATATATAATGGTTTTTGTAGGAACACTCAAAGTTTTTACTCTTATGATTATGGGGCAAATCATTGTACAGATATTTTGAATGTTCAATTTCATGTTCCAACCATGATTTTAAGCAAAACATTTGAAATTTCCTGTCCTCAGAGCATATGGTGTCACTCAAGTCAAAAACATTAAACAGAACACATTTTATGGGTACAGTAGAAACCTTGCCAAGCAAGGTAAAATTATTATGCTTGTGTTGGACTTGAACCTGCATCAGGCAGGGGCCAGAATTCAGATCATCAGGACCATACATGACAGGTATGTAGTAGCTATGGACTTCCATGATCATATCCCACCACCAAGCCCAAACCTCCACCAAAGGGTATGAGACATGACTGAAGTGGTAGATTGCAGGTTGAGATGCTAAAGGTTTACAGAGGGTAGAACAAAATTCATAACACCCACCAGGTGCAGTTGATCACCTCAAGCTCATATCATCTTTATCTTCAGGTGCCTTCAGCAATATGCATTGTGGTCTTGGTGACCACAAGCTCAGTAGAGGTCAGTGCAGAAATGTGCAAGGTTCTTCACAGTGTGTATACATGCCAGAATGAATAATCTAGGTCTGCTCAGGATGTAGTCTAGTATCACAGACCCACAACCATCAGTATCATCTCAAGATGCAAAATAGACTTACTTGCTACCCAAAGACATTCTGAGGCGAGGCATGCACTTGCAATGCCAAGGGCCACTTGTTTGACTGGCTTACTGGAGCACAACACTGGACTACAGTTACCTGAGCACTGCTCCTCTGTGCCCAGAGAAGTGAGGACACACAAAACAAGCAAAACACATGAGTTAACCTTGGGAATCATCACTGGTGCATCTCGACTCATACATGATGGTCTCACCTGAAGCCCCTCACTAATCACTCCAAAACTTAATGCCCAGGGCTCAGCCATATCAGTTTGTGCCATACTGATGGCTGCCATCTCCTCCAGAGGATCTGCTGTACTGTCCTACCTGAGCTGGGTATAAGGTGGAAAGACCTACCTCCCATCTACAGCTACTCCCATGTTGTTGTCTTCCACAGTAGGTCAGAGAAAGTTGAGAATGGAAGTAATGTACCACACACAGTGAGGCCACAGAGAAGCACTATCAGCCACTTTCATTACTGTGGACCTGAATTTGGCACAAACTGCATGATCGTCATTCCTGCCCCACCTGAGCATTTGATGATAGTCATCAGTGGATGGTCAGTGGGCAGTGACCATCAGACTTTGTCACATTCTGAGGGGAAGCCTCATCCAAAGCAATGATGAGCTTGGACTTGCAGTGTTCTCTGCTGTCAAAGAGCCTGTCCAATGAACTTGTCTTGAGCATCATGAATTGCTTACAAACCTTGGGAAGCAAATCACATGTTGAGGCATTCCATGGATTGAGTGCATCTCTGAAGTCCCTGGAAGCTCCAGATAATTCATCAATCATCACAAAAACAACCATGAAGGACATGCAGAACCAAGCCCCATAATACAGTGAGCTCAAAAACCCTTTCCATACTGACCCTAACAGCAGTGAATGAGGTGTACTGCCAAACACCATGGGAATTCCAGTTAGCTTTGGTGGAGTTATAAATAGTACATACCATTGGCTACAAAATTGCCCACTAGGTCATGTGATTTGGTTCACAGGCTGGCAAGATATATGCAATATAAAACAGCAATGTCATGGAAAGGGTTTTTGAGCTTTTGCATGGATGGGTATTCTAGTACTTGGTATAACCTCCTTTGGCTTTCAACACTGCCTGAACCCTCCTAGGCATACTCTCAATCAACTTCTGACACTCTTCAACTGGTATCCCTTCCCATTCCTCCTGAACTCTCCCCCACAAATCATGAATTCCACTAGGGGGGTTTTCATGTTGTGCAAGCCTCCTCTTGAGGCAACCCCAGAGATGCTCAATGGGGTTTAGGTCTGGAGACTGTGCAGGCCACACCATGGTCTGGAATTCTTGCTCTTCCAGCCAATTCTTGACCATTCTGCAGGTGTGCTTGGGGTCATTGTCCTGCTGAAAGATGATGTCAGGAGGATTGAGACCATAATACTCCAGGGTTTGCTGGAGCTCATCCCTCAAAATTTGAAGGTAAAGGTCCCCATCCATCCTACCATCAATCTTGGTAGCAAAGCCAACTCCCTGCCAAGTCATACAGCCCCACATCATCAAGGAACCCCCTCCAAACTTGAGGGTTCCTTCATATCACTAAGCCCCTCTCCTGCCCTTTTCCATGCCCATTTGTGTCCATCTGATCCTAGATGATTGATTTTGGTCTCATCAGACCATACAACCTTTTTCCAGTCCTCTATAGTCCAGTCTTTATGACTATAAGCAAAATCCAAATGAGCTTTGTGATGTCTGGCAGAAAGAATAGGATGTTTGGTCTTGACCACAGCCTTCATACCAGCTTTCTTCAAGTGAAGATGAACTGTACTGGCAGAGAGTGGTTGGTTGGTAAGGTTGGAAAGAGTTTTGGTCACTTGAACAGCATTTTCAGCCTTCCCAGAAGTGATGAGATGTTGAGCATGACAAATATTGGTAGGAGAGAGCTTAGGGGGACAACCTCCAATGGCTTTTAGAAGGGTAGGATGCTCTTTGGAACAAAGTTTGGATATGGTGGAAGGGCTAACACCAGTTCTCTTGGCAATGGCTTCACCAGAGAGTCCAGAACCAAGCAAGGAAAGGATGGTCCTTTGTTGAGTGAGGGAAAGGGATCTGACCATTATGGTAATGGGGAACAAAGAAGTGTGTGAACTTTTTCAAGCTCAGACATCATGTTTACATTTGTACCTTTGTTTGTACTAACAAATGATAGCAAATACACTATGATTCTACTCACCAATTCAAAAGCTCAAAAACCCTTTCCATGACATTGCTGTTTTATATTGCATATATCTTGCCAGCCTGTGAACCAAATCACATGACCTAGTTGGAAATTTTGTAGCCAAGGGTATGTACTATTTATAACTCCACCAAAGCTAACTGGAATTCCCATGGTGTTTGGCAGTACACCTCATTCACTGCTGTTAGGGTCAGTATGGAAAGGGTTTTTGAGCTCACTGTAGATGGTGTTAATCCACAGATTTTCTGTTGGCATGGCTTCACTGCCATGCTGGAAAGCTAGTATCACTGGATGGGGGTTCAAAAAGTGTGGCCAAGGGTTTGGCAGAGTTGTACTTGTGTTGGAGTTGTCCTTATGCCAGAGTTGTTCCCACATTGGAATATTGACCTTATGTCAGAGTGCTGTCTTCTATGAGTTGTACATGGTTTCAATGGCCAGTGCAATAGGTAGTTATGTAGTGCACTTCACAGTGAAAAAGGAGAGTAAAACCCAGATCCATGAATCCAATGATCAATGGGAGGAGGTGCAAGCTAATGGTAAGTATGCACACTCATGTCTGGAGCATTTGGTGTCTTGGTGTTTGCCAACATTGCATGTCCCCTGGTGTACTAGGCCACATCAGGCAGTGCACATTTCCAACATATTAACATTGTTTCCAAGTCCCCCAGCCACTTAGTGCTGTGACAAACATATCCATAGCAGACTGCCATAGGTCACATCATTAAAAAAACCACCCATTCACTAACTGAATTGGAACTGATACTGGTGCTGGTGGTACAGATTCAGGGTATCAAGCACACAGCTCTTCATTTAGGACACACCTTTTAGATCATGGTACTTGGCATTGGGGTTGGGCCACTTCCAGCAAGTATGGCTGGTGGAGGCAGTGGTGCATGTGGTGGCAGCAGCAGCACATGTGGCAGCAATGGTTGTGGTGGAGGTGGCAGAGGTAAGGGCAGCATGGACAAGGAGATTGTTTCAGATATATCTTCAGAAATAAGTGTCAGCTTTTTGTCACTTGTTATGGGGAAAGTGCCAGACACCCCAGAAGACTCATCATGGCCCCCTCATCAACTGATGGGCTGAGTAAAGGAGTCATAGGAAACATCCATTTCTTGTGCCCAGTGAGAAGGGTGAAATGATAGAGTGGCTCAGGCTCAGGAAATAGAGGAGATTTGCCAGACTCACTAGGGGCAAGGCAGGTGAGTGCCATTTCCAAAGATCTGGCTGTGGCAGACACAGCTGTTGGAATGTGAGTCCACACTCTAGGCTAGTAAGGGATGGCTGGGTGGCCTAGTGGTAAGGCACCCCAGTGCTAGTGGGAAGACCCAGGTTTGATCCCTGGTCTGGCCAGTATTTTCAGTCCAAAAACAGCATCTACCAATACTGATGAAAGACAGTGCAGGACTAAACTAAGAGGGAGGAAGGGGATGTTTCTGGCTAGACATCAGATTCTGGGGCAATGGAAGGCATGGCCAATGGTGTCTTGAGCAGAGGAATTGGGGACTTCTCTACAGGAAGGTTGACAGCCAAAGAGCATGGGATGGATTGCCTTCAACAGAATGGTTTTACACACAGAAGCAGTCTTGCATTGCAGAGAGATTGGTCTTGGATATGATCCATGGGAAGTGACTTGAATGATGCCATCAATGAAGTATGCAGAGTGACTCCTGCTCCATGTGTTCATCATGGGCCAATTTGCTGAATATGTATACTCACTCATAGTGTTTTCCTTGTCAGATGTGCTTTCCAGGCATGCATCACACCTTCAACATCTCCTGCAGATCTTGGCACTCATAGACAGTGATGAATGTGACAAGAATGGGGAAGTACCAGTGCTACATGGAAAAGAGCCATCATGAAAGTCACCAACACACAAGTTGGATTCTGTCCATCTATATGAGTGAGTAGATGAAGCTACCCAGGTGTTTGAGTTGCCAGAGGTAAACTCCAATGCAGTCCTATCAATGGTAAGACCAGTGGTGTTATGGCCATGATTGGATGCCAGCATGGTCATCCAATGAAGAGTGAGCACTGCTTGATGTTTTCAATGCTGCTGATAAGAAAGCATCATCTGAAATATCTGAGAGGAACACTAGGCATGCCTTCATTTTTGCACTGGAAGGGGGGGTCACCCTGACATTCCTTCCAAGTTGAGGGCCACTAGAAACTGTGGCAGGCAAACCATAATCCAGGATAGTTCTGCCAACAAGACTCAGGCCAAACCAAGAGCAGGCCTCGCATTCCTGGCCTGGCTGATGGCTGATGCAAACTTGGCACCCAAATTGGTCAATGAGCTGGCACAGGCACAATGAGCTACTCCAACTAGGAGTAATAACCCAAGGGTCACCTGGATACATGTATGACTGATTGGATATGACACCATCATCCATAGTATGGGTGTGAGTAGGATAGGAAGGCATGTGAGAAAAGGAGCTGGTACTCAAACTATCAGACCAGCCAGAGACATTGGGGATGGTGTGAAGTGGAGGGACAAACATGGTAGAAGCTGCACTGCAGGTTGATCCAGATGCACTGGTGCTAGTGATCAAATGGATTGTCCTAATGGATCCTGTGGGTGATCCTCATTCTGAGCAGTCTGGCAGAGTAACAGTGATCAAATGCTCCCCTGTGAAGATATCTGCTCCCAGTGTCTCAACCCCACCTGCATACAATAGCTAAAAAGGGCCAGGCCCTGCCTGACCCTCTGTTGCCTGTGCCTTGGTAACAATAGTACTGACATCTTCTTTAGCACTTGAATGTGTAGGCCAAGGAACCAAGTGAACTTCCATACAGTTCAACAAATCCAAGGTCACAACTCCCCTGCCTCCACCCAGGGCTGTCCAGGAGAGCAAGAGCATGTGAGGGTGTAGAAGCACTTCATAATGCCACTACCAGTAGGGGGGTCCAGAATGCCTTGGATGAGGAAGATCAAGCTTATGCAAACATTATTCAATAACTAAGCTCACCTTGCAACTGTTGCAGACATAGTACTCAATTCAGTCAAGTAAATGATCGAGGCATAATGCTACTAGACATCTGGAAGGAGGCCATTGGAGTTCTCAGCATCATCTTGAGCACACTCATGCCTAACATGCCCTCTTAGACTGACTGAGTGGTCTATCACCATGTCCACCTGGACCCCCATGTTACTTGGTGGTGAAGTAGGGGTCTCTGACAGTGACTTTGGTCTTTTATCAAGCCCAAGCTGCAACAACATTGCAAACTGATGTCAAGAGGGAATGTGGGGATGTCCACAGGCAGCAAAGAGAGGAGACTGCTGGTGTGATGATAGTCATGTTTGACATGGTCCTTGATGGATATGTGAGGAATTTATGAAGGGTAAGATGGCAATGTTGAATCTGTTCTGACCATTCTCAAGCTGGGAGGCTGTTACATAACTGCATAGCATGTAGTGCAAACTTGGCAGCAAGTGACTTCTGTGTTTACAGTGAGGTGTCCATTTGTGGATATCAGGGGGTGGTGTACAATGGCAGGGGTTTGCCAGGTGTTGATGGTATCAAGAACAACATGAAATGTATAATTCCACAGCAACAAAATGTTGAAAAATCTATGGTATTGTGTTATACTCTGTCAGCAAGAATGGTTTTCTACTTACATAATCAGCCTTTGACTTAGCCAGAGTATTTTCTACTCATACCTCAGTCTTTGTCCAACTCAAAGTCTGAGGTACAGTTTACATTCTTTATTCTAACCTACAACACAGTACTAATATCTACTTTGACATTTACTTTCCTTTTAGGTTGGTAGAGTAGTCTTTGTCCAACTCAAAGTCTGGGATATTTACTTTCCTTTTAGGTTGTCCAGAACTCATCCTTTCATAACCTTCAAAAGGTTATGAGCCCCACCTGCTTGGCTCTACTTCCAACCCACTAAATCTAACTAGAAGGTCCTTACAACACAGCTCTAGTATACAGATATGTCGAACCCTCCATCTGCTTCTATGGCAGGAAAGTTACCTGCACATGTGACATCCTCAACTATAATGACATCCAGAAGAGTCACTCAAGGCTCAAGTTGACTGTATGACATCCCACCTTTCAACAATGATGGTTTGAGTTTCCAGAACTGGAAAGCATGGGTGGAGATGGTGTTGGATGTGCATGGACTCTGTTCTGTGGTTGGTGGTGGGGACACAACAGTGCCCAACCCCAAAGTGCACCCAGATGAGCATGCAGAATGGGAGATTAAGAATAGGGAAGCATGGGCACAGATCCTCCTTACCTTGAAGGATGAACCATTGAGCAGTGTCTTGTACATGAAGACTGCAGCAGAGGCCTGGACTAAACTCAGCGAGTGATATGAGGGAAAAGGAAAGCAGACCATCGTGTATCTGATTGGAGAGCTATTCTGCAATACCCTCATGGATGACTCCTCACTTGAAACATAGCTAAATGCAATGCAGCAAAAGGCATTGATCATATGGTCACTTGGTCAACATTAGATGATGCACTAGTAGCCATTGCAATGGTCATATCACTCCTGCCATCCTATTCCACTCTCCACACCATTCTCATGTTGACAAATGACAAGCTCACAGTAGACTCCATAATATCACAAGTCCTTGTCAAAGAATGGTCAAAGAAGTTGTTGAGTGGGCAAACTGCCCTTGCAGCCAAGACTGGAGAAAAAGGAAAGGGTAAAGCAGTGGACAAGAAGAAGAAAGGGAAATGTCACTACTGCAAAATCCCCAGTCACTTCAAGAGAGACTGCCAAAAGAAAAAGGCAGATGAGGCTGCAAAGAACATGCAGACAGGTGAAAAGGACAAGGATAAAGAGAAACTGAAGGACAAAAATGAGTTGTCAGCTAAACTCGTGCAAGTTACATCTGGAGATGTCACAGAGTGCCTCGAACTCTTCATGGCACACACTGGAGGCAAACTGAGCATGCACAAGTGGGTGGTTGACTCTGGAGCATCAGTGAACATGTCATGTCAATGAAACTGGTTCACCTCCTTTACACCCTTGGTTCCCCCCCAGCCAGTCATCATCAGAGATGGTAGATCTATCCAAGCCATTGGAAAAGGTCCCATAGAGCTCAGCATGAGCCTCCCTGATGGATCAGAAAAAGGGATCATGCTTCATGATGTGTACCTCATGCCAGACCTTGACACAAACCTTGTTTCAGTCCCTGCATTGACTGCAAGAGGACTGCAAGTTACATTTGGGGAAGATGCCTGCAAAGTATTAGCCAATGGTCATGTCACAGCTATGGCAACAAAACAAAAGTCATTATACATCCTTGCAGCAAAGCCATGCACTGGAACACACTCCACATACATAGTGAAGGGACCTGTAACCTTACTTGACCCTATGACCACTATATCCACTCTTGCAACTCAGACTAAGACTTCAAAGGCAACACTTGAGACTTGGCATCATCATCTAGGTCACATAAATCCAAAGTCTGTGCTTATACTAGAGGGAAAAGATATGGTCAGTGACGTGGAGATAACTGGCCCAAAGAAGGTTGACAACACACCCTGTAAAGTGTGCCTCACAGGAAAGCAAAGTCAGAAGGTGGTTACAACCGAGTCAGGCACCAAGAGCCTAAGTGTCCTGTATCAGACATACTCAGATGTATGTGGACTGATGGAGACAACTGCCAGAACAGGCCACAAGTACTTCATGACCTTCATTGATGGCCACTCACATCACCTAGTCATAGGGCTAATGAAGACGAAGGATGAAGTGCTGTCACTACTGAAGGAATATTTTGCAAGAGCCAAAGTGAAGATTGGAAAGCAACCCAATTACCTCCACAGTGATGGTGGAGGAGAGTATAGCTCTTGGGAGTTTGAAGCCTACTTAAAGTCAAAAGGGGTACATCACAAAAAGACAAACCCTTACACTCCACAGGAGAACAGTGTCTCCAAATGAATGAATCAAACCCTCATGGAAAGTGCTCAGGCCATGCTAAATGATGTGGGACTCCCTAAGAAGTACTGGGGCGATGCAATCACTCATGCAGCATACATCATCAATAGGTCACTGACCCACACATTGAAAGACAGCATAACTCCATTTGAAGCCTACAGTAGCAACAAACCCTCACTCTCTCACTTGCAAATATTCAGATGCAAAGCCCATGTCCATGTCCCAGATGAAAAGAGAAAGAAGCTGGACATCAAGTCAATAGAATGCATCCACATCGGGTTCACAGAAAATAAAAGGGCTTACCAGTGTCTCCACAGGCCTAGTGGGGTGGTAATTGAGTCAAGGGATGTAGTTTTTGTTCCTTGTGGTGATCTTAACCTCTTATCTTCACTTTCTCTCTTTTACATGGTCTCTTACTTACTACCATTTGATTCCCCTTCTTATTTGCTACTTACTACTTCTTTTCCCAGCCTTCTAGGCCAATTCCTAGTGTTGTGGCACATCAGCCACTCTTTGTTTACTGTTGTTTACTTTGAAGCACACTTAGTGTAGCTGAGTCCAGTGTTGACAACTTTGGTTGCTCACACTGGACTCTAGGTACTGTGTACCCTCATATCTCTACTTAATCTATGGTTGCTCACATTGGACTCTAGTCTGGTTATTCCCCTAGCTC
This sequence comes from Pisolithus sp. B1, assembly GCA_024663435.1. NCBI lineage: Eukaryota > Fungi > Basidiomycota > Agaricomycetes > Boletales > Pisolithaceae > Pisolithus > Pisolithus sp. B1. Next base: position 327,696 of record JANFAA010000022.1, on the reverse strand, counting down.
ACTAGAGCTTTAGGAGTCGATTAGGATCCCCCTAGGGACCCCTTTACTTCTTTGCTGCTCACACAGGGAAGAGGTGAAATGCAAGTAGTCTGAGGGTAGAGCACGAACCATGGCCATACAGACAAGTTCATCATCCAAGGAGGACAGTGTGAACTGCTGAGGGTGCAATTCCTGGATCTTGAGCATGGCTTGCTCGATCCTAGCTGTCAGGGAGGTCAGGGACTCATCCTCTCACTTTCTGATGCTGAAGAACTCATCATAGGCAGCAAACCGAGCCCCAGGGTGCTGTTGGACATAGTGGGTGGCCAGGGCATTCCAGGCAGCAACAGGATCATCTTGGACAGTCCTAATGTGGACTCTCTGGTCAGCTTCCAAAGCTAGCATGATTTCACCTGCAGCCTTGTCTGCCTTTGCATCCCACTTGTCTTGGTCATCTCCAGGAGGGTTGGGGCGAGCCTCAGTGCCAGCAACAAGCCTCCAGAGGCCTTTGGAACGAAGGAAGGCCTTCATCTCTTTGCTCCAGGTCAAGTAGTTGGTCCCATTGAGGGGTTTGATGCAAGGGGTTTGTTCAGAGGACATGGTTGATGTGTGGGAAACAAAGATCAACAATGGCAAGCGAAGATAGCAATAGGCAGCTTCAAGGGTGGTATATATGAACAGAGGAGATCAAGAGGAGTCGAATGATATAGGATTTAGGGCAGATTGATAGGCCAGAAGTTGAGAGAGGGACACCTTGGTCTGTGTGCAAATATGTGTCGATGGCGACCAATTGCATTGGTAAAAATTTTTCTAAAGGGTATTGGCCGAAAGCTCTCGATGTGGAGAACTCGGCAGAAGTTGAATTGCGAAGATCAGAGCAGTGGATGATGAGATATGAAGGGTTCGAGTATGAGTATGTACACACTGATAGCCCCCTCTAACTTTCCAGTGTTATATCTCACTTTCTACCCAACAGATTGAGCTGAAACTTGGTGTTGCATGAGCTCTGAACCTTGTGAGTCGAAGCGAGGTGTTTTGACAGTGGAAGAACTGATTGGCAAGGCTGGAGAGGCTGATGTTGGGGAATAGGGGTGCAAAAGTGACAGGTGCTGTTGGTTGAGATGTGGATGGATTCCGAATTTGAAAATAGGCCGCCTAGGGTTATCAGGGCCATAGAAATCGATGGTGAAGGTTTGGAGTCGATTGGAGCAGCAGGTGTTGTGATATGGGGCTTAGAGCACAGGGCTCATAACCTGTGAGCAGCAAAGAGGTAAAGGGGTCCCTAGGGGGATCCCAATTGACTCCTAAAGCTCTAGTGAGCTAAGGGGATAACCAGACTAGAGTCCAGTGTGAGCAACCATAGATTAAGTAGAGATATGAGGGTACACAGTACCTAGAGTCCAGTGTGAGCAACCAAAGGTGTCAACACTGGACTCAGCTACACTAAGTGCACTTCAAAGTAAACAACAGTAAACAAAGAGTGGCTGATGTGCCACAACACTAGGAATTGGCCTAGAAGGCTGGGAAAAGAAGTAGTAAGTAGCAAATAAGAAGGAGAATTGAATGGTAGTAAGTAAGAGACCATGTGAAAGACAGAAAGCAAAGATAAGAGGGGAAGATCACCACAAGGAACAATGAACACACTTGAAGTGTGAGAATAAACATTCTCCCTTTACCAATGTGCCCAAATAGAGCTGAAGTCATAAGTTACACAAAGGGGACCAAGTGTCCCTGCTGCACTGCTGACAATTTCTGCATTGACCCCAATGACACTCCAGCTTCTGCATGGAATACATCAGCATCTCATGCATTTGCTGCCAGTTTCCATGATGCTCATCCTGGCTGTGACAGATCACTGAAGACTATTTTTGATGTCTGGGTAGTTCATTTCAGCTATTTGTGCCAGGTATATGCGAAGCAGCAGATGGTTCCTTGCTAAGAACAAGCCAGAGTTTTGGATCTTGCATCTGTGTACCCTCATATCTCTATTTAATCTATGGTTGCTCACACTGGACTCTAGTCTGGTTATTCCCCTAGCTCACTAGAGCTTTAGGAGTCAATTGGGATCCCCCTAGGGACCCCTTTACTTCTTTGCTGCTCACAGGAGGTTGGCTTGATTTGCCAGATTGGTGTTTGGTTCTGTAAATCCCATGCACTACATGCAGGCATGATAAGTGTGCATGCACTATAAGCATGGGTCCAAGGAGTGCCACTGATAGACCACTTACATTACTCCATGATGCAGGTGTGCAGCAATGCCCTTATTACCCTGGTCATAGAAATGGAATGACAGTGGCTGGAGCCTGTCATAATACCCCAGTGTGAATGTTCTCTGGAGGAGAGAGTCAGATGCTATGACAAAAGTCTCCTGTGGGAGGTTGAACATCAACATGCTGCAGTTGCTTGTGTCAAAGGACCTCCCTGTCATTGACTCAGAAGAAACAAGAACCAATTGTCCCATGCCCACTCCTAGATGGCAAGCATGTGCATCATAGTTGATGCAGTGCACTTGTCCTGTAACACCAAGACATATGGCCCTTTGTGAGAATGCTGCCTTCTATTCATTGAGACATTTCACAAAGTCAGTAAATTCATGGTTAGTGCCACTCACAATGCCAAGACCCTTCAGTTGGGAGACAGCTCCATTTTCACACCTGCAGTACAATATATGGGTTTGTGGCATAGGATGCCATATCAAAGCAGAGACTGGGCTCTCAAAAACCAATATGGACAGAGGTGCACTGTCTGACACCCTCCACACAATGAGCAACCCACCATTCCCACCACTTGCCAAATAGGATCCACAGGGGGAGAAGGCCAGGGTGTTGATGGAATTGCTGTGACCACCCATCAAGTCAAAGGCAAGTTGAAACATGGACATACCAGCTATAATGGTGGCAGATGAGAGACAGTAGCAAGACTATCACACTCTCAAAAGGGATTATTGCATAATCCATGAAGCCTCAAATACTGCCCTGCACCATCTGCAACATACTTAGTCCTCAGGCTTCAAGCTCACTGTCCTCAACTCTGAACTCAATATCAAGAAGGCCTTCCAGGCCTTTCTCCTCTGCCAGGGATTGAACTACATATTCCCTTCCAGGGTGGATATCAATCTGAACTCCAATACTAGTGTGATATGCCAAATATGTCACTGCAGCAGCAAAGTTGGAATGATCTGTCTTGCATCATTCAAAGTTTAGTCTACTTTTTCTCTTCCTATTTCTGTTAGTAATGATTCTGGACATTGAGAAAAGCCTCAGCTAAGCAACTGCACAGATTTTCTGTGAGTGCCCAAGTTTACAATGTCAGTGGCAAGCACTTCAATGACTGTCTTGTCAACTACTCCATCCAGGAATTCAAGCACAAGCACAAGAAGGATATCTCACCCACCCTTCATGGCTTCTGCCATCTCCACACTACTTGTGAATGGGCCAAGCATGCACTCTCTTTTGCAACCAGAACTTCCATCAAAGTTGACACTCTGAGGGTATTGACTTCTGTACATCCATCACCCATACTCACTCTGTACTCACTCTGAAGAACTGTGCCAGGACCTGTTCCATTGCACCCTCTAGCTCACCAAGAAGGTCCTTCATGACTTGAAGAATGACAAGGCAAACATACATGAAGTTGTCCTTGTACAAAGTAAGCTGTGACAAGAACTCATGAGGTTCAGTGAAGGACCAATGTATGAGCAGTAACAACACAGTTTATCTCACCTCAATACTGTCACCTTGTGAGTCCATCCAGCTGTGACAAACCTTATTTGTATGGTGTGCCCAGTGACATGTGAATCCATATTTCCCCCTTAATTTAGGACCACCTTTTCAAATGGAGGAGGATGGCATTCTCCCCCTCTCAGAGCCTGTTGTTACCCAGTCTGGTGAAGTTTTCAACAGCATTTCTGTAGCAAGTGGCACTCAAATTGGCATGTCTGTCACCTGTATCAATAGATCTACCAAGATATGGGGAGCAAGTGCAATAAAATTCCATCCAGAACATTAACTGGAGGAAGGTGGAATTCTGAGGAAGGCACAGGGGATTTAGGCATACCAACATTTCCCCATGTCATTCAAATACCCAGCATGCAGACACTGGCACATGGTAGAGGAGCATGTGTTTGTCTTTGTCATACACCCACCACAGTGAAGCAGGTGGGCTTTGTAGAGATTATTCACAAAATGAAGGGTATGAGCAAGGATGAATGTTGAATGTGTTAGCAGCAGAGAAGTAAAGGGGTCCCTAGGGGGATCCTAATCAACTCCTAAAGCTCTAGTGAGCTAGGGGGATTACCAGACTAGAGTTTTAATCCAAGGCTGCCCAGGCATGGCATTTCCCAAGTGTGATGTCATGCTCCAAAAGTGCATGAACTCCCACATTCATCCATGTATGGTCCAGTGGTTCCCTACTCAGTGAGTGTCAAAATATTCTCACCACTGAAGATATATCAGAAACAATGTCTACATCTATGCTGTCCTTCTCTCTGCCAACTCTACCACAACCAGAGGCCAACCCATGGTACCTTTCCAGATTCTGTGTCTGGGCAGCCCCAGTGCACACCCCACTAGCACAAAGAGTTTCTTTCTCTGCAATGAACAAAGGTCAGCCTGCTTTGTGCCATCAATTGCTCATTATAAAACCCTCTCCTCAGGTGTGACTGCATCCTCACATCACATTCCCCCACTCCCAATGTCCCCCATAACCTGTGGTATGGCTCACAAAGGTATCAGGCATTACACACCATACAACTTCTGCCACCTACACCAAGGATTCTAGTTCATCAGCACAATATTGATGGCACATGTGCCACTGTTCCTGCTCCTCATGTTCACACTGCAAGAGGCTCAGCAGATGCTGTGAGAAAACAACATGGATCCTTCAAGACATTTACTGTCCATTTTTGTTCCTTGTGGTGATCTTCACCTCTTATCTTCGCTTTCTATCATTCATATGGTCTCTTACTTACTACCATTTGATTCCCCTTTTCATTTGCTACTTACTACTTCTTTTCCCAGCCTTCTAGGTCAATTCCTAGTGTTGTGGCACATCAGCCACTCTTTGTTTACTGTTGTTTACTTTGAAGCACACTTAGTGTAGCTGAGTCCAGTGTTGACAACTTTGGTTGCTCACACTGGACTCTAGGTACTGTGTACCCTCATATCTCTACTTAATCTATGGTTGCTCACACTGGACTCTAGTCTGGTTATCCCCTTAGCTCACTAGAGCTTTAGGAGTCGATTAGGATCCCCCTAGGGACCCCTTTACTTCTTTGCTGCTCACACTTTTTACAGGACAAGTTCACCTATCCTGACATTCAAAGGGCCATATGAGATGGCATGCCCCTGGTGTGCTACAAGTATATTTGGTCTTTGTACCCTTGATACTGAATCCTGACATAGGAGACTGTTGGGTTCAGGGTCAAGCTTAGATTCATTTGAGACTGTTTTGAACTGGCAAAGGCTGTGAATGAAGAGCAAAAGGAAATGTGAGCATCTCTGCCCACCATCATGATCCTCTACTGATATCACTGATAGTCTCCAGACTCTGGAGGCTGATGAGGTTCTCTCACAGGAGACTTGTATGTATCTTCATTTTAGTCATTATAATCTGTGGTCATGGTTTCGATTGTGCAGGTTATGTTTGAACAAGGGTCCCTCAACTATGTCAAGCATTGCATGCTTATAGCTATGGATGTCTTGGATGACAAGATGATGAACAAGTGCAAATTTTGAGTAATTAACAATGACTTGTTGCTCATATGTTTTTGTAGCCTGTTGCTTGCTGATGGCACAGCATCAACCTCCAGTACCTGAACCACAGACAGGCCATGGAAATTGGAACATGTCATCACAAATGTCCCTAATTATTAGCTAGTAACTACTCATATACATGTTTGTGTGTAGCCTCCATTGTCACTGGTCACCTCCCACATCAGTTAATACATTTCATGAGTGCATATTCTATGCATTTGATTTGTTAGTTAAGGAGGGGGGCAGTGGGCCAGCACAAAATGGGATGTACCTAGCATGGGGTGAAGGAATGTTGGGTTTGGGCAAAAACAAATAGTTTTCTGGTCTGAGGCCAAGGCTTGAGTGGCTGAGCTGTGTGGGGGGGCTGGGCACCAAATATGTTAGCTTCGAGTGTATGTTGAGCTCAACATGTTGGACAAACTGATGTCTTACTGCCTACTTTGTCCAGGCTGTGAGAGGAAGCAGTGTGAGGAATTTGTTAGGTAGAGGTGCCATAACCAGTTACATAATCTGTTGGCAGTCCCACTGCTGTCTGCAATGTCCTTGAGGTTTGCACCTACTCGTCTCAACACTAAACTCATTATTACATAAGAAGGCCCAGGGCCCTCCAGGTATTTCTCCTCAATGGCAAGCCATACTTTCTCTGATTGTATTCTAGGATTGATCTACACATTCCTTACAGGATGGATATCATATATACTAAGTAAACTCTGGTACTAGTGCAATATGCCAAATACAATACCACAGCAGCAAAAGTTAGAAACAGAATGATCTTTCTTGAATCATTTCATGTCTGTTACTTGCTGATGATTCTAGACATCGAGAAAAGCCTTGGCTAAGCAACCATGCCAATTTTCTGTGATCACCCAAGTTTACAATGTCATTAACTACTCACTGAAGCCCATGCCCTCCATCTCCCCCTTCTCAATTTTGACATCGAAACAAGCCATACATTGATAGTACCTGCTTTGATGTGCTATCATCCTCTTGAATTATAAACATGCAATCATTTTCTCTTCTTGTTTGAATTGCCTCATTGTGATGTTGGAATGATTGATCAATCTGCAGTTGCATGACCTTGTCCAACCAAGGTTGTTGCCACCACAGCCAGCACTTGCCAGGTACCCCAGGAGGTTTGCTTCTGTCCTTCCAATACATTACCCTCCTCATGGTCACCTTCAACACCAGTGGAATACTGCTGTTGATCAGAGGCAGAAACTGCTAAAGGGAGGTGGTTCAGCATGGTTGTGACCACTGAGGATATACCCAGAGTCTGTTGCACCAACACCCATACCAATCAACAAAGAGATGGCCATGCTGCATCCATGACAGTAGCAGCAGGATCAGGTCTTCCCCACACTGCAAGCACTTGCACAAGGTTGTAGTCTAAACATGACCACTTCACAAGAGCAGGTCTACTATCCATTCTGCAGTGACAACCCCTTTGTCTACAAGTTATTCCTTGCATCTAAGGCATCCAGTTGACTACCACACATTATTGTTGCAGCTAGGTCTGATCTTCACAGGAACTGACTCCAGGCACTGGAGAATGGTGGTAAGTGCCTTTTTCTCTGTGACAATCATACTTGCACTACAATGCAACAACTATGTTCCTTGTGGTGATCTTCACCTCTTATCTTCGCTTTCTCTCTTTTACATGGTCTCTTACTTACTACCATTTGATTCCCCTTCTTATTTGCTACTTACTACTTCTTTTCCCAGCCTTCTAGGCCAATTCCTAGTGTTGTGGCACATCAGCCACTCTTTGTTTACTGTTGTTTACTTTGAAGTGCACTTAGTGTAGCTGAGTCCAGTGTTGACACCTTGGTTGCTCACACTGGACTCTAGGTACTGTGTACCCTCATATCTGTATTTAATCTATGGTTGCTCACACTGGACTCTAGTCTGGTTATCCCCTTAGCTCACTAGAGCTTTAGGAGTCGATTAGGATCCCCCTAGGGACCCCTTTACCTCTTTGCTGCTCACAATTACCACAAAGGTCTAGATGACCCAAAACAGACCTACCTCTTCCACATCATTGGAAAGGTCACTCATGTTTGGTCCAAACCCAGTACTGTACTACATGTTCCATTGGAGGTGGTGACAGTGCCTGAACACTCACAAGCTGCCCATGATACTGGGTGGATGGGGAGTGGGTGGGAGAATGTAGGGAGAGTGGGAATCTATTTCAAGGTGAGCACATCATCACATTCTAAGGTGTGTGACAGATTCATACAGGTGCAGCATCCAAGGTGATTGTCTTGTCAGCTCACTCATCATGCTTTTGAAGGTCAGTACAAGATACATGTTTAGCACAAGGAGAGGTCATGTACTTCCTCATCCTCCCCAAATGAATGGGCCATGACATAAGCATCACCACTTTCACTTGTGGATGCTTGTCATGTGTGCCTTTTGGGTTCCATGGAATGTGAGCAGCAAAGAATTAAAGGGGTCCCTAGGGGGATCCTAATTGACTCCTAAAGCTCTAGTGAGCTAGGGGAATAACCAGACTAGAGTCCAGTGTGAGCAACCATAGATTAAATAGAGATATAAGGGTACACAGTACCTAGAGTCCAGTGTGAGCAACCAAAGGTCTCAATACTGGACTCAGCTACACTAAGTGCACTTCAAAGTAAACAACAGTAAACAAAGAGTGGCTGATGCACCACAACACTAGGAATTGGCCTAGAAGGCTGGGAAAAGAAGTAGTAAGTAGCAAATGAGAAGGGGAATCAAATGGTAATAAGTAAGAGACCATGTGAAAGAGAGAAAGCAAAGATAAGAGGTGAAGATCACCACAAGGAACATGGAATGCATGATGTCTGGGAAATTCCTCCCACTACATTGTCTTGTATATGTGGGGATAGCATTAATCAGCCATGGGGCCTGCAAAATTGGTGAGATCACTAACCTCCTGCACTTGCTTTGTCTGCCTTTGTTACTTGACTGCATTCTTTTTACCCTGACCACATGCATGCTGATCTGCTGACCAAGCCTCTGGCTGAGTGAAGGTGCAGCAGTTCTGCATGATGATGGGACTTGCACCAGTAGGGGGGAGCTGAGCTGGCAGAGGTGTGCAATCAGGGGGGAGTGTTCCTTGTGGTGATCTTCACCTCTTATCTTTGCTTTCTCTCTTTTACATGGTCTCTTACTTACTACTTACCATCTGATTCCCCTCCTCATTTGCTACTTACTACTTCTTTTCGCAGCCTTCTAGGCCAATTCCTGGTGTTGTGGTGCATCAGCCACTCTTTGTTTGCCCACATTGGACTGTAGGTATTGTGTACCCTCATATCTATGTTCAATCTATGGTTGCTCACACTGGACTCTAGTCTGGTTATTCCCCTAGCTCCCTAGAGCTTTAGGAGTCAATTAGGATCCCCCTAGGGACCCCTTTCCTTCTTTGCTGCTAACATGAATGACAGGCTTTACAATGTAATCAAGCTTGAACAGGGTCTTGGCAAAAGGTGCAAGGAGGTGAGATGCACAAGTGACAATAGGTGCTTCAACTTTGTCATAATACAGGCAACCAGCCAGGATGCACAACTGAGGGTAAGGGTCTTGTTCTGCATCTGTGTCACTCAAAAGCACAAAGGGTGAGATAACCACAAAGGCCATGTCCTCCTTGCCCTTCAAAACAAATAATGTAAGTATTTGGGCAGCAATCTGGATGTCCCCATGCAGTCCAGGGGGTCATACCATAGCATGGGAATTCCATTGTGACTGGGCCACAGGCTGGAACACTACACCTCCAAACTGTACTGATTCACACCAGCAGATTGCTATAATTGGCATCAGTCTTGCTTTCTGAAGTTCCTATAAGCTTACCTTCCTGGTGACTGAGTGTGCATGTATGCCATCACCAGTGGCAGAAGAGTCTTGTGCACCTGAGCCAGATGGCCTCCTGTTTGCTGATTTGCAAGAATAATCTTCATCCCCACAGAAGCTCCAGAAGCATGAGGATTTTTCAGTCAAGTGCCACAAATTTTGGACTTAAATGCTTGACAGAATGGACTGCAAAGGTCCTTCATCTCTGTGGGCAGTCACAGGGTATTTAACAGCAGTTGTAGGTTGGCTGCTCTGCATTTGTCATTAACAAATGTAAGCTCCAATCACTTCAGGACTGGGGAACCTGCTGGCATCCCCCCAGTGAAGTCAGCCAACCCCACTCTCATGCTTCAGCCTGCCTACCCTCAAGGATGGTCAGCCAACATTGGCTGGTCTCACTTTTAAGTCAAAATGTACATGTCAGGTGTCCCAGTTTCAGGACTATAGTTGACTGAACTATGTGCTTTTCCCCATTTTGGGACAGAGTGGGTGAGAACTTTGCCAGCAAGGAAAATCATGGTACCTATTTCTGATATATGCAAGCAGGAATCATGAGTTCCCAGGCTGACTACCAAGTCCAGCAGAGATGGTGCAGAAACCTTGTCCAGGTGGGGAGGAGTCTCTTGGTTGACTATGACATCTATGCTAAGATAGATGGAAGGCCAAGGAATGAGGGAGGGTGATTGGGAGATGACCCAGTCCCACTTGACAGAGATAGCATCCTTGCCAACTTGGGAAAGATCAGGCAGGACAACTTCTGCAATTTTGTTCCAGAACTCCTCTGCATAGGAAATATCCTGGAGCCATTGCCTTACCACCCCTTTTGATAGACCCCACCCTCCAATCTCTGAGGGTCAATCAGCCTCCCAAAATGCTCCAGAGGACAAAGGGATCACCATGTGAGCCTGCTGGAATGTGGCTGGAGAATTCCTAAGTCTGCCATGACCAAATATCTCACTGCCATCAGCCTCTGGCACATGTCTATGGCCAACCCTCCTTTTGGGCTGACCCCAGTCTTGGAGCATTTTACCAGGCTGTCTTTCAAAAGGGGAATGGATCTTGTTGAGATGTTCCTACTGATAAATCTATACAAGATAGGTGGAGGGAGAAGAGACAGGATCACCACTCTTGCAGGAGGCATGATGCCTTGGAGATACCACACCAAGACCCTGCCATGGAGATCCAAAACAGTGGAAGGGTCAGAGATTTGTCCCCACTGGGGATATGGGAAATATTTCATCTTGTCTGTGACATTCTTCATGGGCTCAGAAAACCTATCAATGACCCATTCTGTGACATCTTCCACTAGACTTCAGGCTCCAGAGTTCTACTTCCCATCAGTGAGGACACTAACAAGTGTTAAGGATTGCAAAGGCAATGACAAGGGCAGACAACTGGAGTTCCAAGGAGGCAATGGATACAGGGGAAAGGACTTCCTCTGCCAAGGACCTCTGGAGGTTGGTCAACTGGGACCTAACTCTGACCCTATCATAGGATGTCAAGGAGGGTGTCCCAACACCATGGGAATAGTTGCCCATTACCTTGGCTTCTGGAGGTCAGATCTCTGCAGCACAGAGGATGCAGTGAGTCTGGAGTTCCTGGGTACAGATGTCGGAGAACAGTCCACCAAGGCTGAAAGCACTTGATCAGGTGGGGAACAATTCATCAGACTCTGGAGTGATGGGTGAGGTCACAGATGACAGAAGATCTTCCACTCATGATAAAATTTTAAGCCATGAAACTTGGTGGCTCACTAATCACATATGCTGTTTAGGGTTAGGGTTAGGCTCCCTCACCAACAAAAAAATATAGTTTAACAATGAATGCAGATTACATTTCCAAAGTAAAATCCACAACTACCTAACTTCAGTACTACAAATTAAAGGCACCACCAACAAAAAACAAATGTCCCCAATAGGATGAGTCCTTATCATGCACTAGGGTGGCCCCCCCAGGAACATGACAGGTACTCCAGAGAAAACAAAAAACTCAAATGCAACCCAAAAAAACCCCTATAAACATCACCTACTTTGGCCTGAGTGAAAGTTAACATCTATAACATGGGAAATAGAGAACATACCAACTCAGAATGCTGAAAGTTGAGCACCAATACATCAAATATAACCAGCAATCCAGAATTCAACGAAAATATGACCACTTCTAAGTATGACCAGATCCATTAGTGTCTGCATGAACTGTGATGATTGATGTATGGGATAATACTCATTGCAACATGGAATCAATCATCAAGTTAACAAATACAATACAAGGAGAAAACTCACATGTAAACCAAGACATGCAGCCAGCCTGTACAGGACCACAAACTGTCATAATATGCAGATCTGAACATCAGGTACAGACAAAATAATCTGCCAAACTGTCATATAACATGTTAACCTGAACATCATCAGGTACAGACAAAATAATCCCTGGGACTGTCATAACATGCTGACCTGAACATCAGGTACAGACAAAATTACCCCCTGAACTGTCATAAGACACTGACCTGAACTTCAGGCACAGACATGAACAGTATATCCATACACTAGCTAATCACCCCCCACACCAACAAAAGTACTGGCCAGGTACTATGTGGCTGAGGGGTCACTATGTGACCTGGTGTAGCTGCAGTCTATATGCAATTGACATAGTGCCTGGGGTCAAAGGTTAGGAAAACCATCATACCCCTGATATCACAGGTGGCTGTTTGGTCAGGAGAACAGATTAAATTGTTAGATATGGTGGCAATGTATGCAGACTTACCTCTGAGGTCACAGTAGATAGGCAAAATGGGTAAACAGCAAAGACATGCTATATTTGGAAAATGGTTGTAGGGGAGGTGACTTACCTGAGGTTTGTTGTCAGGAAGTCAGACAAGCAGGGAGACCAAGGCTGTGAGTCTCAGTATCAAAATTCAAAGCCAGGAACAGCATGGGTAATTAGGCAATGGTGCATGTGCAACACCAAAGGTCAAGTGCACTGGATTAATATTTAATCTTTTAAAGTGGCTGTTGGTTATGTAGGCTCATCTCTGAGAAGGGCACCATCAAATGTGGCATGTGTTAATGGGCAAGGCAGTGGGAATGAGGGAGGAGCAAACAAATGATGAGGATAGGTGGGGATGACTGATGAGGAAGGGTGGGCAGGAACAACAAGGTCAGGGTGGCAAATGATGAGGATGGGGGGGACAAATAACAAGGACAGGGGGTGGATGAATGACAAAGATGGGGTGTACACATGATGAGGATGGGGTGTTGCTGAGACAGATGAGAGCAGGGGTGCAGCAAAGCAGTCACCCAGTGAAAGGCTGGGCAGAGGCTATGGGAAAACTAAATCAATACAACAAACTAATAAAAAAAAAAACTTTGAAATGTTTGCTTACCCTATTGCCTCATGGGGGGAAGAGTCAAGGGGGCCAGCCATTGCCACACACAAAATGGAGAGAAGAAGACAAACAAAATCACACAACTCTATTTGAGCAGTTATATATATGAGGTATTTGTCTATGTTTGCACCTGCACATGATTTCCTGATGTGTGTTGGCTGACCTCACATTTTGTATTGGTCACATGATTTGGAATGAACTTCCAGAAAATATCTGCATATATTATTAGTTTGACAGGTACAGCATAGTTTTTATTGGCCACATGATTCAGATGAACTTCCAGAAAATATCCACATATATTATTAGTTTGACAGGTACAGTGTAGTTGTTGTGGAAGCTCATTAAATTGTATTTGTACATGTTTACTCTTGCATTTGCACTGGCATGATCAGTTCCACATGTTCTGGCTCACACAAGTCCCATGAATGTAGGGAAGGGTGACACATGTATTACTAGCCACAATGATAGATAAAATTATAAATTTTAATTAATTGAGTACAAGGTAGTTGGTACATCATACAAAATCTATGCAACTTGAAGTCAATAGGCAAAGTTGTTGGTGTGCCAAGTATGCTGAAAGCAAGATTTGAGTTCACTTAGCACCAAAAAAAATCTGTGTTGATCACAACATGATACAAGCTGGTTGTTGCCAACATGTGGCAAGGTTGTACTTGACATCCCCATGCAGAGGTGACACACATATCAGTAGCCACAATGATGGACAAAATGATAGAGAAAATTATTTAATTAATGCCATTGGTACATTGTACTTGGTGCACTGTACTGACTAAATCTGTGTGATTTGAAGTCAATAGGAGAAATTCTGAGTGTGCTGAGTATGCTACACATGAGAATCGAGTTTGCTTAGCACTAAAAAAAACTATCAACCATGACATGACAGGAACTGGTTGTTGCTGACACCCATCACATGGTCATACTTGACATCCCCACATCCTCAGTACTACTGCTGTTCACCCTCACTGCCTCTGCACACTCATTGTGCTCTTCTCTCCCCTCTTTCCTCCCTCCTTCTCACCCCTCCCCTCATCTCATCTCTCAACAGGTAAGTTTTTCCCTCAAAAAATTTAGCATTGCCTGCTCATCCCTAACACCAAACCAACATACACCAGATGCTCCTGAAGTTCCCCCTCATGCAATGGCCTGTGCCCCAGCAGTTAAGTTACACTGTCACACACCCATTCCCCCCCTTGTCTCCCAACAGGTAAGTTTTTCCTCAAAAAATTCAGCATCACATGCTCATCCCTCACCCCAAAGCATTTTACACTAGACACTCCCAGAGTCTCCCTTGTGCCCTGTGCCCTGTGCCCTGCAGGTAAGTTACACCTTTGCATGCCCATTCATCCATCAGTACCAGGCACTCACCTCCTCCTCCCCTCATCTCCCAACAGGTAGGCTTTTCCCTCAAAAAATTTAGCAATGCATGCTCATCCCTCACCCCAAACCATTTTATACTGGATGCTCCCTCTAGAGTCTCCCTTGCACCCAGTGCCCTGCAGGTAAATTACACCTTTGTGCACCCACCCATCCATCAGTACTGGACACTCACCTCCCCTTGCCCTCATCTCCCAACAGGTAGGTTTTTCCCTCAAAAAATTCAGCATTGCATGCTCATCCCTCACCCCAAACCATTGTACACCGGACATTCCCTCCCTCATGCCCTGTGCCCAAGCAGGTAAGTTAAACCACCACATGCCCATCTATCCATCAGCACTGGCTGCTCACCTCCCCCTCCCCTTGTCTCCCAACAGGTAAGGTTTTCCATCAAAAACTTCAGCATTGCACACTCAACCCTACCACCAAAGTATTTTACACCAGATGCTCCCTCTCCCTTGTGCCCTGTTCCCCAGCAGGTAAGTTAAACCATCATGCACCCATCCATTCATCAGCAATGGATGCTCACCTCCCCCTCCCCTCATCTCCCAACAGGTAAGGTTGTCCCTCAAAAACTTCAGCATCACACACTCATCCCTACCAGCAAACTATTTTACACTGGACACTCCCTCTCCCTCACACCCTGTGCCCCAGCAGGTAAGTTACACCTTCATGTGCCCATCCATACATCAGCACCAGCCACTCACCTCTACAAACCCCTTGTCTCCCAACAGGTAACTTATTCCCTCAAAAAATTCCTCATTACATGCTCATCCCTCCCTAGAAAAAATTCTGCACCAGACCCCCCCCTCTCCTCCCCTGTTCACTCCTTGCTGCCTAACAGGGAAGTAATGATTGACCCTGCTCATGGATCTCTGTTCATTGTATGTGCTTCCATCAGCCCTTCCCCCTGCTTGTACAGTGAGTGAAAAAATGTGTGAAATGTTTGGCTGTTTTGTACTAAGTCTGGTGTGGTGCCATGGGGGTGTGGGAATCCTGCTTATCCTTGGTGAAATGGATGGTAGTACATGCTCTTGGCTACAAAATGGTCCCAGGGTCAACCAAGTACTGATATTCCCCAAATACCCCTCACTTTTCAAAAGTGAATAAACATGTGCAATGGTGTAGCTGTTTTATAATTGACATATCTCAATGACTACTGCACCAAATCACATGACCCTGGGACCATTTTGTAGCCAAGAGCGAGTACTACCATCTATTTCACCAAGGCTAAGCAGGATTCCCACACCCCATGGTGCTACACTGGACTTAGTACAAAACAGCCAAACATTGCACACATTTTTTCACTCACTGGAGGTTTCCAATGTCACCCATTATGTCTTACTGCCTACTGTTGTATTGATCTTTCATTTTGTTTCTTTGTTTTGTCCCACCTGTTTGTATCTACATTGCTGCTGTGTATGCTTACTGTTTGCTGGCAGTAGCCCACATACTTTATGGCCAGAACTAAGCAAACTGCTAGGAAGGTTACTGGGGGCCATGCTCCAAGAGTGAAGTTGGAGATCCTCCAGAAGAAGAGAGGCAAGGCTAGGCTTGCTGCACAGAAGCTTGCTGCCCAACAGCCTTCCAAACCTTCCCCTAAGATAGAGTCTACTACAAACTCTGTAAGTATCATATTACATTTCATACATCTGCTTACATGTTTCCCAGTTCTGTGTTATGAGTAGAGATGGAGGGAATCTTTGGGTCTGTGATGGAGAGGGTTGTGGTAGAGTGGTTTGCTATAGGTTCTTGGTAGTACCTAAGGACTCTATGGACAAAGTAAAGGGTGGGGATGTGCAATTCCAATGTGTAACCTGCCATTGGCAGAAAACTAAAGGTGCTCCCAAGCCATATGTTGTAAGTCCATTTGTTCCACCCCCTCTTTACCATTCTCAACCACAGGTAAAGGCTTTCCACTCCAAAGGGGAACCTATCCTGCCCAGTCCTCCTCTCCTTATAGGGGGATTCCAACACACCATGACCTCTCAGGTAGCCTACATCCCAACAGCCCTACTCCACCTCCACCTAGAGACCCTGGAGGTTGCCCATTCCCAGGTCAACATGTTACATTCCTTCCTGCAGCCTTACTTCCCTCAGGGTGGCTATAACTTCTCTCAGTTGGGTTTCAAGCTGGGTACCCCTGAGTCCATGGAAGTTTATGAAAAGGCTGCATCTGACTTGGCAAAGACCCTCCATATTCCAGGGTGGTCCTGTTCCTGACTACCCATAGTGATCTCTTTGCTGGCTTTCTTCATGGGCAACCATTGGCCTCCAAGGTTCCTGGGGTAAGTTGGACCAACAGTTCTGCTTGACCCCCAGTTAACTTTGGGCCAGTGTCTCCAACTCCTTCTCAACCCCCTAAAGGATATTATCAAGGGTGCTGACATAATTTTCAATGTCTGTGGGTCTGTGGGTCTGTGGTTAACATGGAAAAGAGTTTCCATCATGTCAAGAAGGCTGCCCAAATGTAAGTTTCTCTGACTGATGATTACTCCTCCCTGACATTTTCCAGTTTCAACCCCAGGTCCATGATACTATTTGATGCCCCCCATCTCCAACTGGCTGCTATGGGCCCCTACCTGCACAGCCTCCTTGACAACACCATCATTCAAGGTTATGATGTGTCAAGTGCTGCACTCTTTGCCCTGCATGACTATGCAATG
Organism: Pisolithus sp. B1; assembly: GCA_024663435.1. Taxonomy (NCBI): domain Eukaryota; kingdom Fungi; phylum Basidiomycota; class Agaricomycetes; order Boletales; family Pisolithaceae; genus Pisolithus; species Pisolithus sp. B1. The sequence continues at coordinate 310,693 of JANFAA010000022.1, read as the reverse complement.
CTGGGAAGGCATTCCAATATTGTATTGATTTTTTGGAAGTCAGGAGACATGGTAGTGGAAAAATTGGTCTAGACTGACAAGAATATCAGGCCATGAGGTAACTACTTGCCAGTCCAATGTCCACAATGTGGAACCATTCTGCAAATAAGACCATGTGATAGGAGTGCAAATATGTTGACTGTGGAAAAATATGGGGCCTCATTGGACATCCCTCCCACCTCAATCTTACACTTTCACAATGCCTAAAGGTGCACAACAACTTAATCAAGGGATAAAAGAAGGATCTTCCTGGCTAAAGTTGACATTGTAAAATACCATCCTACATTCTGCTTTATATCCATTGAGATTTGTGCTTGCTCCCATGATGAGTTCCAATGCAAATTGTCACTTCACCCTTATATGTGAATTTTGGGAGATTCAAGGGTTAACTCACTTCAACCTATCCCCATCCTGATTGGAGGGGAGTGGTGGTCCCCCTGATAGGTTAGCTGACCTGACTTTCAGAGCCATTTAGCTGCCCACAACAATCCACTAGCATCTTGTCAAGTTTCTCAATGAGCTCTAGTGGTGGGAAGGCTGTAATCCACCACACCCTGAGCATTGGTACCCTGAGGCTGGTGTAACCTACCTCCAATGAGGGAGGTGACCTGATTTTCAGAGTCACCCAGTTGCCCACAGCAATCTACTAGCATCTTGACAAATCTCTCTGTGTTGGATCAAGCCCTTTTCATGGAGGTCAGTCATCCACTAGTCATGTTGGCTGATCTCCTTTTCAGGGAGGTGGGTCACCCACTAGTTGCAATGGCCTATCCACTTTCAGGGGGGTGGGTCATTCACCAGCCATGCTGGCCTACCCTACTTTCAGGGGGGTGCTACCAGTCACACTGGCCCATCCTGCTTTCATTGGGGTGGGCCATCCCCCAGCACACCCAGCCATGTTAGCCCATCCTGCTTTCAGGGGTGTGGGTCATCCTGTAGCCATGTCAATGTATCCCACTTTCAGGGGGTGGTCATCCACCAGCCAAATTGGCCTACCCAACTCTGGAGTCACCTAGTTGCCCACAGCATTGTACTAGCATCTTGACAAACCTCTCTGGATCATGTACCAGCTAGGTCAGCCAATCCCCCTTTCAGGAGCATGGGCCAACCCCCAGCCTTTCAGGGGGGTGGGTCATCCCCTAGCCCTGTCAGCCTATCCCACTTTCAGGGGGGCGGCCATCCACCAGCCAAATCAGCCTACCCTACTTTGGAGTCACCTAGTTGCCCACAGAATTCTACTAGCATCTTGACAAACCTCTCTGGGTCATCCACCAGCTAGGCTGGCTGATCCCCCTTTCAGGAGCATAGGCCAACCCCCAGCCATGTTGGCCTATCCCACTTTCAGGGGGTGGGTCATCCACCAGCTAGGTTGGCCAGTCCCCCTTCAGGAGTGTGGGCCAACCCCCCAGCCATGCTGGCCTATCCCACTTTCAGGGGTGTTGGCTATCCCCCAGCACTGCCTTGTTGAGGTATATCCCAAAAACCTCTCAGTGTCATTTCTTTTCTAACATGCAGCTTGTCTCCCCAGTGCTTTACAGATGACAATGTTGATGAAGACATCCTAGACCTCTCTCAGCTCCATAGTCATGTTTCTTCCTCCATGCAGTTACATCACAATATTTTATGTCTCCTCAATGGAACAGACTTCCTACTGGAAAACATGAAATTAACCCATGAACAGACCCACAAGGAACTGTTCCTGTTGCAAAGGACTCATTGACTGCAACCTCTACAAGCACAAGGGCAAGACAGTATGCTTTTGTCACTTGCAACATACCAAAACAATCTTGAAAACACCATCATGGAACTACACTTCAACTTGTGGCACTGGCCTATCAGCCCAAGAAATGGATCAATGGGAAATGACTCCTACACAGCCAAAATTGTTCATATCCATGTCCTCCAACCACCTCCTCCCTAGTGTTGTGCTGGGCCAAGCCTTAAGCCCTGAGCCAAGCCAAGCCATGGGGATGGCCTGTGGGGGCTCATGGCCCAGCCTCACTGTAAAGCCATGAGCCACAGCCTCAGGCTGCAGCTTCATGGCTGTGCTGCATGGTGGTTGCTGGATAAGTATACAATGGTAAACTACTGTTAGACACATCTTCCTACCCCAGCCCTCCTCAGTGTAAAGTCCATAGACATAGAATGCCTTAGTTGTCACCCAGTAGGACCCAGAGCACTATGAAAATTGTAAGTACATGTGTAATTGCCAGATTTGGAATGTCATGTCATCTCCATGGCTGCATGCATGTCCATCATGCACAGGCACAAGCTTCAAATAGCCCTAGAGACCCCAACTTTGCATTTCATGCCCTGAAAACTGGTACACAGCTTCTGTATTTCATGTTGAATGATTCTGTCTGCTTATAACTGTGTGCTTTGGCTTTGTAATGAGTTGGTAATGATTTTCGATCAGTCTCGAGTCTTGAATGTGGCACCATTGGTACAGTTACCCAATTTGGTAAGTCATGTTGCACTTGTACTCACATGTAGCTCATCATTGATCACAATGCCAGTGCACTCCCTGCAACATTTATGACATGTTGTCCACACTCTCCTTACATCCTGGACCTTCCAGGAAGCCCCCTGGGCCATAATCAATGCATGGTATGTACAGAAAAGGGTGTGCTGTAGCACCATTTATGTAGCATAGGTATATCCATAGCTACACACTTGTAATATTTTATGATGCCCCTCAAGCTGGGCCAAACCCCATACAGGGCCTGGCCCAGCTCACAGCTTGGCCAAATATTTTTTGGGCCATGAGCCCTCAGAAGCCAGGCCCAAGCCACAGCTTTCAAGCTGAGCTGGGCCTGGGCAACACTACTCCTCCCACCATTCATAACAGCCCCAGAAAAAGAAAAATCCTTGCTTACTTGGATCCCAAAGCCAGTGTGAATGCCTCGAAGAAAAGGCAGATCTAAGTAAGCAATGCATAACCCACACACATTCTCTCACTAACCACAACACCAGATGTTCAGGGCCAAAAAAAATCAGTCTTGTGCACTCCCAATAAAGCCTCCAATTTCATGTACAACTACCTTATATTCCATGTACATTATCCATGGCATACAATGCCATATATTAAATACAAATACTGGCTACAGTGCAAGCAAGGTATAAAAGGCCACAACCATGGCATTTCCCAAGTATCAATAAGCACCTTCATATTGATCAACTCCACTCTGCAGCTCCACACCTTTTCCACACATCCATCTCTAACTCAAACCATGCACTTACTGTCTCATACAACTTTAGGACAACATTGTCTTCTCATTATTCATGGCACCTGGGTGTTTCAGTGGATTCTGGTTTTGTCAGCAGCCACCTTCCCCAAGTGATGATAGAGAGATGTTCAACTGGTTTTCACTCCCACTGGAGCTACACAACCCAGTATGACCCCATCAGTACTGACATTGACATATGCACCAACTGAAGTGACCATTCAAAACTCTAGTTCTCCCTCAGGCAATGGGGTTATTCATGATACCACAGCAATCAATATCACTCACCCAGTTACTTCCCTTGACCCTGGACATGTGGACATTCCTGTTCCCACCCTTACTCAAGGTGGTTATGTGTGCTTTTATGTGCTTTGGTGTGCTTAGCTACTATTTGGCTAGGTTCTCTGCCAACCAGTACAGGCACTCTTACTCTGGCACTTACTGACCTTCAATCTATGGGTCCACATCATCCCAAAGGCAATGTGGATGTTGCCTTACATGCACCAGCTGAAGAAGTAACCCCAGGTAAGTGTTCTGCATATGGCCAATGAGATAGGTTTAACTGCATTAACAACTAGGGTCACCCTCTTCACCCCTTCCCTATTGCTTAGATCCTGTGAAAGCTAAAGAACACATTGATTGTATCCATTGTTTTTGTATTCTTGTGATGGGAAGGGCAAATGCAGGTAAAACAACGATCCTGCAGAGGGTCTGTAACACCACAGATCAATCAGAGGTCTCCAACAGAAAAGGAGAGAAGGTATGTATGCCACACAGTATTTTCTTGGGGTTGATCACATGCTCTGCTATATTCAGGTGGATGCTGCTGTAGTGCAGGGTTTGCTGATGGTGAGCTTACTCCATGAATTTATGTGATATATGTTGAAGGTATCTAGCATGGTTACCACAACATTGAGGATGAGCTGGTCTTCCAGAGTAATCTGGGATTCATGTTCCATGATTCATGTGGATTTGAGGCCGGAAGTGAAGAGCAGTTCGACATCATGAAGAAATTTGTGAGGGATCATGCTAAGACAACCATGTTGAATGAGAGAATCCATGCCATATGATAATGTCATTATTGATTTATGAGCATATTGGTCTGGGTCTTATTATTGGTGTAGGTTTTGCATTCCTTTGAATGGGGGCCACAGGATGGTCATGGCTGCTGAAAAGAAGTTTCTTCAGGAGTGTGATACAGGTCGTGGTGTGTATTTCACACAGATTGTATTGATCTTGTAAATGTGTTGTTCTGAATGGTGCCTGTAATTGTGCTGCTAACAAAGGCAGACACCTTAGAACTTGAAGCTATCCAGGAATTGATGGATGAAGGGAAGAGTGAAGGTGATGCATTGAATGAAGCTGCAGTGGTAGGAAAGGGGACCCTGGATGATTGCCTTAGGAGGGTCAAGGATTGGTTGAATAAGGAAGGGTTCCCACCTAGAGACTATCTTTCACTCACTGGTCAGTGCAAAATGTCTTATGGCATGGCAGAGTGCATGAGAAATCATGGCAGGAATGCAAAGAGAGGGTGCTGAGTGTACACCCTTGCTAACATGCACAGCAAATGCATTGAAGGAGGAAGGGTTGCAGCAGCTCCTCATATCAACACAACTGTCCAACATGGAGCTGTGCATGGAGTTTGCTATAATGAAGTAAGTGATGGAGTTGAACATTTCTGGTGTACTAATGCATGCCAGGTCTTTGAAGAAGTGCATGAAAACTGAGGGAGATGAGATTCAACCTGGTGTCCATGCATCTTACCTTTCCCTGTGGTTTCCATATGTGAGGGATGGGGTAATTCTATGAATAAGATGTTGATTAGTTCATAGAGAGTATGTGGGATTGAAAGCATTGCTGGATCATTCACACTGAATATAGCTGCTACATTTCAATCATTCCTGGGTTGACAGTTTGTAAGTGCATCCATGGCCTGGGATGGTGGATGGATGCTGACCATGTTCACTGCCTGTCTGTTGCCTCTGGGTTCATACTGTAGCATGTGAGTGGAGTCATGACATGTTATGGTGGATGGATGCTGACCATGTTTACTGCCTCCCCATTGCACTTGGGTTCATAGGATGTGAGTGGAGCCATGGCAGGTGGTGGTGGATGGATGCTGACCATGTTCACTGCCTCCCTGTTGCACTTGCACTAATAGCTTGTGAGTGGTGTCATGGCAGGTGGTCACAAAAGCTGCTGACTATTTTTGATGTTATTCTGTTTCTCCTTGCAATACGGGCAGTGAGTTATTGAAGATGTCTAGATCCTGAACATCATTTTATTATAAAATAGGTGGTGAGATTAATTAGGATCTTCATGTCCACATTATTGTTAAACAGCATCTCTTAGGATGTAGGTTGTCTTCTGTTGTGTTTACTTCAGACCTTATTTCCCATTGCATATTTCTCAGCATGTTAGTACTGGTGGTCTTGTTTTCTTATTTGTAATGAATTCTATGGCCTTCATGGCTTACCCATCAGCTTGTGAGTTTCATGTCCATCTTGATTCTTCAGTGACTGAATCTTTTGATCCACTTGACATATGAAAGGGTGCCATTGAATCTTCTTTTCAACCCCTCACAATGCCTATGTTGTCCATCTTTATGCAATCTTCCAGGCAGTATATTGCTGCACAGGGTCTTGGTGAACTTCATGTTTGACTGTTTATATGGAGTGACATGGCTCATGCTTGCAGGTACCCTATTTGTGTTTGAATACTTATATTTCTTGTTGCAGGTTCAAGGAGGATGGGATAATTTGTAGGGAAGCCTGACTTTGGCTGTGAGGGAATATCAAAGTTCAGGTATCCATGCCAAAGTTAATGAATCTATCCAAAAAGCCTTTGAGAAGTATGGTGACAATGTGGACAATTTATGTCCTGTCCTTGTGCATATTGCAAAGGAGAACCAGTTGTGTAAGATTCTCTTTCCCTCACACCATTGCAATACCCATTGTTTCATCCAGCAAAGATGATAAGTAGGAAGGATTGACAATGGCCACTGTATTTCTTCAGTTTCCCTTCAGTATATTTGATGATAATTTCCAGGTGGTCATTCATGTTCTCACTGTAGAATCCTTAATTGGCTTGGGAAATTTTGCAAAATTTGGTGCTAGCTTTGTATTTTGTGGTTTCACATTACATATATCAGAGAATATTGTTGTTCCCAAATGCCTTAGTGTAAACAGCTGTTTGATTCTCATGTACACAGTGGTGACCTGCAGTACCCCTACTGCTATGCATTTGCTGCTATTACTCTCATCTTCATCCTTGAAGCAATCCAGTACATTGGGTATGTCAAGGCATATAAAAAAAGGGGGCACTATGTCAGTAGGCATCAGGTTCAGTCCAAGCCCTGAGGCTCCTAGGGGGTAATAAGGTCCAAAAGGTACTAGTAGGTCAGTCAATGTCAGAGATTGAAAGTTCAATGGTGATCCAACAAGTAGATGGCAGGATATGGGGCCTCAAAAGTACTACAGAACTCCAACAAGCAGAGAAGTACAAGGAGGGGCCAAAAGGGGCTGACAGGTTTCTAACTAGTGGTTTGGAGGATCAGAGGAGGGCCCTGGGTTCCACATAGTTCAGTCAACCATAGTCCTGAAAGTCAGACACCTGACATGTACATTTTCACCTAAAAGTGGGATTAGCCAATGTCAGCTGACCAACCTTGAGATGGGTTTGGCTGATGCCCTGAAAGGGAGATAGTGCAACCTGGCTAGGAGATGGCCCACTCCCCTGAAAGGAGGATAGGCTAACCTAGGAGGGGGATGGTTCCCACCCTGCAAGGGGATAGGCCAGCCTGGCTGGGGGATGGCCCACCCTGCTGAAAGGGGGATAGGCTGACCTGGCTGGGAGATGGCCCACCTCCCTGAAAGGGGATAGGCTGACCTGTCTGGGAGTGGGGTTGGCTGGGGATGACCTATCCTGACAGTGGCATTGGCAGACCTCATTGGGGGGATGACCCATGTCCTGGGTAGGGGTAGCCAGCCTCATTGGGGGGATGGCTCACATCCTGAGAGTGGCTCCTTGGAAAATGGCACTTGTCTTGAGAGTGGCATTAGCCACCCTCACTAGGGGGACAACCCATGTCCTAAGAGTGGATTCAGCCAACCCTATTAGGGAGAGCATCTGATTAATCAACCTCTTGGAATGTTGACTATCTGATGACCTTGTTATCAGTTTATGATATCCAACTTTATTATTGTGGGGATAGAAGTGGTTAAGAGATTTTGCAAACTCATGAAACATTTGTAATGCAGGCTAATAACAAAAGGGGTATTTACAAGGTCACAGGTATATTTCTAAAGGGTAAGTTGTAACCAGGAAGATCTTCCTTTTTTCCCCTGTGTTAAAGATATGGCATGGGGAGGAATAGAGTAAATAAATTTCTTGGGTGGGAGGGAAGTCTTGTTAGGCCCTTTTTCAAACCCACACTGAGCATACCTGCACTCATAGGTAACAGTTTTACCTGCAGAACCAGACTCCCACTTCTGCATGGTTCCACATTGAGGGCATTGAACTGACATATGCTCTCTCCATGGTCTAATAAACTAGTTCATCAGTCCACAAGAATTTCTCCACCACTACCTTTTCCACTTTTTGTACACCTTGCCCTTCAGACTTCCACATGATGATGATGATATAGCCTCCCAAACAGTGCACAATCATTGAGGGTAAACTTGGCTGCTTGGAAGACATCAAAGCCTTGAACAATGGTACTGTCCAGTAGGCTCAGCAGGTAAAGGGTAGTACTGGCCAGCTGCAGGTGTTGGGCATCAAACAAGATCATGGATCTTGGTTTGAATCTGGAAATGGTTAGAGAAAAAGATCCAAAAATGTTGGAAACACTCACTTATGAGCAGCTTCTTTCAAATCATTGAAGCTTTCTCTTACAGTAACAATAGAGCCACAGACATAGAAAATTATGTCTGCACCCTGGACAATTTTGGTGAGGGGGTTGAACAGTACTTGGAGGCACTTGAGTATGGTTAGTAAGGAGGTAAACAGGAGATTGGAGACTTACCTCAGAGACCTTGAATGCTACTGGTTTACCATCAAGATGATCAGAAAAGAGATCCCCTCTTTCCTCATCACTATGGGTGGTGAGGAAAATGACCACCCTGGAGAAGGATGAGAGGGAATGAGTGAGGTCTATTGCTGCCTTCTCATAGTTGAGCAGAGACTGCTCAGTGGCCAAGTTGAAGGGCAGGTGAGAGAAGTGATAACTTTTTTCAGAGAAGTAGGGCTGGAAATAGGAGTCCAATATATTGACCTGAGGATGGCCAAGTTCTTAGTTGTCCAAATGGAGGTGGACAAGGGCAGTGGGGAGGGAGGCTGCCTTGCCAGAGATGGCATGCTGAAAGGTACCCTGGATGAGAGGAGGGTGGGCAAGGACAGGTTGTCCTTGAGAGTAGAATCCCTTGGCATGTTGTGAACACAAGTGGAAGAGGGGAGGTGGTGTACTTACAAAGTAAGGCTGAGGGTTTGCTTGGTTTTGCTTCCAGTGGCAAGTGACATGCTTAAAAGTGATATTATCTGCTTTTAGGTTGTCCCTTTCTGGTTCAGCTACCACTAGGCATTTACTACAGATTACCCTTCTACAGTACTTTTCATCACAGACCCACAAGAGGCATGCCCCATCCCCACACATAACACAGAGCTGTGGAAGGTATAAGCAAGAGTATGAGATATAATCAGCAGCTTACAGTGTTGGTGGTAGCCTTCTGCTTTGGGGTTGGCCTCTTGGAGGCAGTAGATGCCTTAACCTTTTTGTTGTGGAAGGCCTGCAGGCCAACTCTGGGGGCCTTGCCTCCAGTCACCTTCTTGGCTGAGCATCTAGTCCTTGCCATGGTTGAATATGTATCTGGCAAGGATGAAGTGGGGACAAGTCAGTGATATGTCACAAACAGATGGGAAGGGAGAGCAACAACTTACCAGGTAGTGAACAGGCTGCTGGTGACACAACACAGTCAGTTCACACATAGTAACACAGGGGGGTGTCAACAGCTTACCTGGAAGTGGGTGAGGGTGGAGAGACAACAGAGTCAGTACACATGCAGTAACACTGAGGGGGGGAGGGCTTACTTGGAAGCTGGGTAGGGTGGTGAGATGACATGGTCAGTACACACATAGTAACACAAAGGGGGGGAACAGCTTACCTGGAAGCTGGGGACATGGTGAGATGACATGGTCAGTATGCATGTAGTAATGCACAGGGTGGAGGGCAGGGCAGTGTGATGACATGGTCAGTACACATGTAGTAACATGAAGGGGGGGGAATGGCTTACATGGAAGTGGGGTAGGGTGGTGGGACAACACAGTCAGTATGCATGTAGTAATATGAAAGAGGGGGCAAAAGGCTGACCTGGAAGTGGGCTGGGGTGATGAGATGATGTGGTCAGTACACATGTAGTAACACAAGGGGGGAGTGGGGGGAATGGCTTACCTGGAAAGCTGGGTAACATGGTGAGACAACATGGTCAGTATGCATGTAGTAACATGAAAGCAGGGGATGGGGGGGAAACAGCTGACCTGGAAGTGGGGTAGTGAGACAACACAGTCAGTAGGCATGTAGTAATACAAAGGGGGGGAGTAAATGGCTTACCTGGAAGCTGGGTAATGTGGTGAGATGACAGGGTCAGTACACACATAGTACACAAAAGCAGGGGGCCAACAGCTGACCTGCAAGTGGGCTGGGATGGTGAGACAATGCATCAGTCAGTAGGTATCTAGTAATACAAAGGGGGGGGGAATGGCTTAACTGGAAGCTGGGTAATGTGGTGAGATGACAGGGTCAGTACACACATAGTACACAAAAGCAAGGGGCCAACAGCTGACCTGCAAGTGGGCTGGGATGGTGAGACAATGCATCAGTCAGTATGGATGTAGTAACACAAAGGGGGGGAATGACTTACCTGGGACCTGGGTAATGTGGTGAGACAACAAGGTCAGTACACATGTAGTAACATGAAAGCAGGGGGTCAACAACTGACCTGGAAGTGGGGTAGGGTGGTGGATGATGTGGTCAGTATGCATCTAGTAACACAAACAGGGGGGAACACTTACCTGGAACTTTTGTTAGGGTGCTGCTGGTGGGGTCAAGTCAGTTCATATACTGTAAATATGGAGGGAAACAACTTACAGAAGTTTGAGCATGTTAGTCTTGAAATGGACATGTGGGTTGGTATGACTTGCCTTGTAAGACAGGACTCAGACTGACCTAGATTAACCTGGATTGAGTCATTGAGTCCATTCAAATTATTTTAAATAATCAAGCACTCTATTCTACTGGTGTAAGTCAAAGTGACTAACTAGACACTGCAAGCATTTCACAATGTTTCTCCAGAAAATATACTGGAAAAATACAGGGAAGAGATACTCTTTTATTTTAGATGTTGGGAAAGAAAAAACACAGAAAAATGTTCTATTTTCTGCCAGAAAACATGAATTGATGCTAATGCCTACTAGAGTAGAAGCTAATGGTCATTACCATTAATCTATGTTTCTGCACAGAGAAGGTAATGTTATATTTGCATTTTTTCTGACACATCATCCAAAATAAAAGAGTATCTCTTCTCTCCATTTTTTCAGCATGTTTTCTGAAGAAAATTTGTGAAATGCTTGCAGTGAGAGCCTGGATCAGCTCAGGGTTGACTAAAAATTGACCCAAATTGACTCTGATGCAGATTGATTTGGAACCTTCATCAATATAGATCAACACTAGTGAATCTGATCAATTGAACTTAACTGTGTTAACTCAGATCAAATTGGCTGTTGGAGTACTGAACTCTTCACTGAGGCTAAGGTTCACACAGCAGGTCATTGGGTTGTCCTAGATTGAATCAGATTGACCAGCATTGATCACAATGATGCAGATCAATTGGAGGAGCCTGAGGTTTTTGAGTTTACACACTTTGTTGGTGAAAAATTTGGACCATTACATGTTTGCTGATCAAGTATATCCCATGTTAGGTAGTGCATCTTCTAACATTCTGTCCAGCAGTCACCCAAATGGCATGCCATCATTGTCCCCCATTTACCATGTATCTCCTCCATTTTCCCACTGAATCTTTCAATTTCTTTGGACCTGACTCTACTCAACAATTCCCATCAGATGACACTGAATATGCAACATGTGGACCACTCATTTCTGAGTTATTTCTGTTGTTATGCCAATTCCCATGTCTTGTCATTTCCATGCTATATATTGTTTGCCAATCATGTGTGGACCTTGATAGTCAAACAATGTAAGAATTGATTAGGGTATGGCTAGTAGTGTCTACTATGGTTTTGCTAACCAAGTGTACACTTTGTTTGGTAGTCAAAAATGTGAAAATTGATTAGGAAATGCCTAATAGTGTACAATCCATTGTGGTAGTTGGTAGTGAAAAGATGCAGTCATTACTACACATTTCCAATGAAATACCCTACACTTTGGTAGTCAAAATGTGTGACACTACTACACATTTGTTAGTCAACTGTGCTACACTATGGTAGTCAAAAATGTGCACTACTGTACATTGGCTAATCAACTATGTTACACTTTTGGTAGAGGAAAGAGGAGACTACTACACATTTACTAACCAACTATACTACACTTTGTGTAATCAAATAGGTGGACCTTACTCCACATGTGCTAGTCAACTTTGCCACACTTTGGTAGCCAAGGGGTGGACTACTACAAATCTGCTAATCAACTATGGTACTCTTTGGAAGTACACTTGCTCATCAAGTACACTACAACACCATTGGTAATCAAAATATGAGGACATTACTACACATTTGCCAATCAACTATGCCACACATTTCACTAGAGGCACTGATGGATGTTATGACTAATAAAATGCACAAAAAACATTGAAAATAGAAATACTATGTCTGAAGCATGTTGTTGAAAAAACACATTATGTAACATTGCCTGTGTTCTCATGTAGTTAGTTTTTCTAATTGCACACTATTAACCTTGTATATGTTATGTATGCAAGGGTGGGGAATGTCCCAGTTAGGATAATACACCTATAAGAGATGCACAACCTAACTGGTCCACTGTTTCAGGTGACTACTGAAGTGAATCTGAATCAATTTGGATCCATGTGCACCTTGGACCAATCCTGGTCAATTCAGGTCAAGCCTGAGATTGATTTCTTTAAGACTCTTCAATGGTTCTACATCAATGCATGGAGGTCAATACTGGTCAATCTAAGTCCCCCAAGAATAGGGTCATTCCAACCTGATTTCAATATTTGATTTCCTGTCAATTTGGACTAGAAAATCCATGTGAAATTGGCTTTGAGCTCTGACATCTCTCAATTTCACATTGATTTCACTACTGCACCTCAGGCTGAGTTTGAAAACTGCACATGGAGTGTAGGTCACACAGAAGATAAATATCAATAATATTTTGTATCTTGAGAGATAATGATCTCAACAAACCAAGTTCATGTAAAGCAGAAAAGGTGGAATGATGGGAAAAAGCATGTATAGTGGGTATGAGGGTGAATAGACATGCCCCCCTGACATCCACAGGATACAGGCTGGAGTCTGTGGAAAGCCAGATGACTACTGAGCCTGCTGCAAATTCTGTTGCTGACTTACACACCTGTGTTCTTTGCAACTGCCAGATCCCTTCTTCTCAAGGTGCTCCTGCTTCCATGCAGGCAAAGGAATGCTGTGTCACTGAACCTGCCAGTTTGGGGGTGGGTTATTTGAAATGTTGTTTGTGCTTGATGGTTCTGACACTGATTTCTATTCACAGCATCTAACTTTGGGGGTTACAATCAACAGGCTGAAGCCATGTTGGTTGGTTGAGCCTCCCAAAGGCTGGGAGGAGCACATGTTTGGCCTGAGGGACAGAAGACATTCTTTAACACCTTTTGCCTCCAGCACTGGAGCCTTGCACCTTTCCTCCCCCTCCATGCTTCAGCAAGGCCAAACCCACAATGAAAATACTATGATGGATGAAGTGGAACAGCAGTCAATGGACAATGAGGATGGGTCAAAGTCCAATAACAAGGAGGGTAGTGAGGAAGGAAGCAAGGGGAGCACTGAGGGTTCTGATTATGCTGAGAACAAAGAGAGCTTGAGCAACTGCAAAGGTAGGTTTTCAACTTTCACACTCTTGATTCTCATATATCTTCTAGATATTTCTTGTTTATTTTGACTTGGGGGTTTGGTGCCCTTCTGTCAGGACATGGTTGGCTTGGTGCTTTGAATGTGTGACTATGTTCCTTGTAGTGCCCTTGTCCCTTTTCTTATAACATAGGTTGATAGTTTCATTGTCCCTTTTGTCCAGATCTATATTTGCATCGCTTGATGTTGTACTCTTAGAGGGTGGTGATACTCATGCTCTCAATGCTTGACCAGTTTCTGGTGTCTGTTCACCACTTCCCCCATCCTTGCTGCTGGCAGACTGGACTGATGACTCTGGCCCTGATGCAGAGGAAACCATGGCCTCCCCTCGCTGAGGTCACCAGACATACCACAGACTTCAAAAGAAAGGAAAAGGTAGGGCCCTAGATACTGAGGATGTTGACTTGGCAGGACACAGTGATCATGAAATGCCACCCCCTTACTTGAAAAAGCCAGGGAACCTTTCCAAGGTAGCATTAGAAGAAATCCAGGCATTTGTGAAGGACATCAAGGCAACAGCACAAGAACTTGGGAAATGGCATGGGCAATCCACATATGACATACTTGTCACTGTGGGATTTGGTGTTAAACCCTCCCACACCAAAATTAATGAGGTGAATCTCTTCCATTCATGGTATTGGGCCATGCAACCCAAACCAGCTGGTGGTATGGCTTTCTTCTCTTACCATTTTAGTGATCTAGTGTCCATATCAGTTAATAAAGATACTCTCAACAATCTGATCACAAAGGAGTACAACACTCTTATGCAAGACATCCTGAAGGATGACATTGCCATGAGAAGGGAAAAGTTACAAGCTGTCTATGAGTGGAGTGAGAGTTCCTCTGTGGTACCAGCTAATCAATCTGTCAAATCCATTGCTGCCAGAGTCAACAGCACAAAGACACAATTCTCTGGATTGGTATGTAGTTGTGAGTGGACAGGTGCTGAATCTTGCCTTTTAACAGGCTGAGGCATGGTCCAATCTTGAAGACATCAAGATAATTGGTGTGGTGATGTATGTCAGACAGGACCCTGCAGGATGTCAAACTTCTGGAATCTTTGGAGGTTCTGAGGTGATAAGAAATTTCATTAATGAACATGGTGTTGATGTCCAGGCACTCATGGACAAGTATACTGCAATTTTCAATTAAGTTATATATATATATCATGTGTGTTTTGCTTGAGCTCATTACAATTTGTAGGTGTGTCAGGAACAGTGATGGCACAGAGGCTGGGTTGCTCAGCACTGGTTCTGCTGGAGATGTTGCTCTTGCATTGGAGCTACATTGTCATATAAAGGAGACACTGAGGGACTGCAATTGTAGAGTGTTCAGAAGCATGATGAAGGAGAAGCTATTGGCTGCTCTGAGGGATCTTTGCCATAAGTGGTTCTCATACTATATACACACTTATTGTAATTGTGCCATTCAGTGACACATGGCATTGAAGCCAGTGATCCCCAGAAGGTCACTTGGCACTGGCTCCTTGAGTTCATGCAGAGGTATCACCTCACCATCATTAACTGGCCCTGTGGTATATCTCCTCTGGGTCCTGGTTTTGATCACAAGAAACTCAAAGCTGGTCCTCTTCATCAACTTGTAGTGCTCTACCTTCTAAGAAAGCTAGGCCACATGTATGATGGACAGACAGATGACAAGGAAGAGCAGGACAGTCTGGATGATGTGCACAAAATTGAGATTAAGTGCTGGAACCATGGTACTCCTTAATATATTTACCAGACCACATGTTCAGCTTCTTTGCAGACATCATTGACATTCCAGATGAGAACCCTTTGAAGAGTGAAATCCCACTTGTCAAGGCTGCCAATGGGACTGTTCTGCAGAAGATCTGGGATGATCCAGAGTGACAGAAATCTTGCCAAGAAAGGGATCACCAGTGGCAGGATACAGAGGCCCACCAGCAGTGCCAACTCCCATTTCCCTCTTGCAAGCGAGCCTGTATGGAGACATCAAACAACAATACCATTCCTCATGTAAGCACTACTTTTACCTAACTACCAGCACTCACTAATGTCTACATGGTTCTGCAGTCTGGCCACCAAAGGCCCTCATGTGATGAGGGCTTGGACACTGGCCTTATCATGCTGGATTTGTGCTGTGACCCACCTATAATTCCAGATGGCACTCACACTCAAGAAGCTGGTCCATCTGACTTTCCTGCACCAGCTCCACAGTACCAGGTAGGCCTTTGCACCTCTGAGTCTGATAACAAGGCTAATGCACATGTCATGTAGGACCTTCATCATGATATGCTGCCAAGTCACATGCACACACAAGAGCCCAGGCCAGCCCAGCATCCTCCTAGGCAATATGAGGTGGGTGTTCAGTTCTTGTCCTTTGGGTTATGAGAACCAATAAGAGTGGTGTAGGATTCTTGAACTGACCAAGCTAACTATCATGATCCCAGCCCATCCAACATCCCATACAATCTATATAGTTCTGATTTTATGGATTCATCATTTCCCTTTTGATATCCTTTCCCCATAGGCACTGCCACCCACCCACTGCAACTGCTTTCTGCCATCTCATGAAGGTTATTGCATTCCATCTCACACTGACTATTGTGTCTTTCATGATGGTCCTTACAATGACTACTACCATCCAACCCAGCCTGCCACACCACACTGGGTTAACAGGGGAGGTATTACACAGTAATATCAAGATGCTTTCCTGGAGACTATGTAGATGACTACTAGTTTTTGCCTCCAATGTATGGTCATATATTAGTGTTTCAAGCAAATCCCTGGCTTTCAGTTTTGAGGGAGGGAATTTACAAGTCCTGCAGTAGTTCACCTAGGTGTGTCACAGACATGCAAAACTGCTATATGCTGTACCACTGCTCTTTTGAAGATGTGAGCTCCTTGGAGTTGCTGGGACAGCCAGGAATTTGCCTCAACATTATATCTGATACTGTGGTAGTAATGGGGATTGCTTTGACTGTAATGTTGTGCTAGGCCTAACCTCAAGCCCTGAGCCGAGCTGTGGGGATGGCCTGCAGGGGCTCAGGGCCTGCACTAGGTTTTGAAAAGCTGTGAGCTGTGGCTGCACTGCAGACTTGTGGGGGGGGGACATGTCATGCATTTCCAGTATGTTCAACTACTTTGATTACTAACAGGACCTTAATATCCACTTGTTTCTGAGCTTGAGCAGTTTGAACTGCTATCTTGGGTTCAAGGTTGATGATCTCCTATCTTGTGTATTACCCTCTTGATTTTTCAGAGGTATTGTACTATGCTATGACATTTTTCAAGTGGTATATGTCATAGATGGAGGTAGTTTCAGACAATGTTGCCAAAGTTTCAGGACTGGGTGTATGTCATCACTGAACTCAATATCTGCACTCTTCACTACTGGTACCTTGTGATTAAGAGCATTTCAAGAGGAGACCATTTGTTGACAGGCTGTCCATGTTATAATCAGCAACTACCACACCCCTGGCATGGTTTGCACTTGAGGAGGGTCATCACAACTGGGGACAGTTGAATGTGAATGATAATGAGGATATATGGAGTTTATTCCCTTAAAGAAGAATCCTCATTCATTTATTTGAATTTGTGGTGTTGGTTAATTAGTTTATTCTAGAGAATGAGCAGGTGGCAGTGATGTTTGAGCCACCAAAGACAAGTGAACCAACTCAGTGGGCTTTCTGTATTACCTAGTTAGCACATGCAATACTATGGGATAGCTACCTGCTGTGTTATAAAATATGACTACTGGTGACATAAGAAGTAACAGTGAAAGGAAAATAAGAGCACAAATATATTCCATACAGGTAATGAGGAAAGCACATACCACACCATATACATGATTTCTCCAGGTTTGCATAGCCCATAGCAACCATTTGTGCAGGCAGGTTCCAGAGTGCAGTGCTGGAAAACTTATAATCAGCCAACTGGTCCAAGTTGTTTAATCACAGGTCATGTTTTTTGTGAAAATGTATTTCCACTTGATTTGAACATCCCACAACATATATATACAGTGAGTGAAAAAACGTGTGCAATGTTTGACTGTTTTGTACAAAGTCCGGTGTAGCACCATGAGGCATGGGAATCTTGTCAGATAGTTACTTCCTCAGTAACACCAAGCTACTATATTGGTATGTACCTGTCAGATAGTTACTCTACAGGTTGTCAGTAAATGTGAAGCCAAATATAAAAGAGTGACTTACTCCTCAGTAACACCAAGCTACTGAGGAGACTAGAGGAAAATTTACTCTACTGTAGTCCACTTTTCTGCTTATGTAAGCAACTAACCTTCGCACCTAAAGAATGTACTACCTAGGGGGCAGTTTATATTCCAACAAATCTTGCTTAGCCTTGGTGGGATGGATGTTAGTACTTGCTCTTGGCTACAGAATGGTCCAAAGGTCATGTGATTTGGTGCAGTAGTCATTGAGATATGTCAATTATAAAACAGCTACACCATTGCACATGTTTATTCACCTTTGGGATGGCAGTAAAATCTGAGTCAAATGAAGTGATAATTGTGATTGTTTGGTCCTGCAAACAAAGATACACATATAAACATTATGTCTGAGTTTGAATAAGTTCACACACTTCTTTATTTCCAACCTCTACCACCATGAGATCTATCTCCTCCACTCAGAGGAATACTATCCTGACTATGCTTGATTCTGGTCATTCTCCTGCTTCTATTGTGGGGCTGTATGACTTGGGAGGGTGTTGGGTATGCCACCAAGGTTGATGGTAGGATGGATGGAGACCTTTACCTCCAAATTTTGAAGGATGAACTACAAGATTCCCTTCAGTGTTATGGTCTTCATCCTCCTGACATCATCTTCCAGCAGGACGATGACCCCAAGCACACCTGCAAGCAGGTCAAGGAGTGGCTAGAGGAGCAGGATTTTAGGACTATGGTATGGCCTGCACAATCCCCTGACCTCAACCCCATAGAACATGTCTGGGGTTACCTCAAGAGGAGGCTTGCAGAGTATGAGCATCCCCCCAAGGGAATACTGGAGTTGTGGGAGAGGACTCAGGTGGAGTGGAACAATATACCAGCTGAGGAGTGTCAGAAGTTGATTGAAAGCATGCCTAGGAGGGTTGAGGCAGTGCTTAAAGCAAAAGGAGGCTATACCAAGTACTGATATCCCCCATATCCCCTTCCATTACCAAAAGTGAATAAACCCTTGCAATGATGTACCTGTTTTAAAACCAACATATCTCAATGACCACTGGATGAAATCACATGATACAGTGACCCCTCAGTAGCCAAGAGTCAGTACTACCATCCATCCCACTATGGCCAAGCAAGATTCCCATGCCCTCCAGTGCTACACTGCAGTTATTGCAAAATAGCAAAACATTGCAAGGGTTTTGTCACTCACTGTAACTGACTCAATAGGGGGTTAAAATGTCACTGGTTGGCTTGGCATATTTAACCCCTATGAATTTTCATCCAATTACCTTGCCTCAAGTTGGTTCAAGTTGTTTGGCAATGTGTGAGATTGGCCTCAAGGATTGACTTGGCCTGACTAGTAGCAACTTCAGCTCAGTTGAACTGACCTCAATCTAGGCTATCCATCCAGGTTGTTGTGAGTTACTGGAGGTCACTTTATCTCAGCTAAAGTCTTTTACAAGTCAGTTGGGCCCAAGCTTGGTACAGGATCTGTTGCCTAAGATGGGATTCACACCATCAGCAAGAAAGAGGCCAAGTCACTAGTGCACTGCCCTGACAGCTAGGATTGAACTTTTCATGCTTATAATCCAGCAACCAAGTTCTTTACAGTTTGCACCCATCTCCTTAAATGACCAATATGTCTGTATGGCCATGGTTTGTATTCTACTAGCACTATGCACATGTCACCTCATCCCCTCATAATTGAGTTCCTCATCCAAGGAAGTGAGTGTGAACTGGAGTATGGCTAGCTCAATCCCATCCATCAGGGAGCTCAGGGACTACTTGTCTCACTGCCTGATGTTGAAGAAGTCATCATAGTCAACAGATCAAGCTCCAGACCTTTTTTGGATACAAAGGGTCACCAGGACTTTCCATGCACTGAACAGATTATCCTGGACAGTCCTAATGTCCACTGGACTCTACAGTCAGCTTCAAAGGTTAGCATGATTTCACCTGCTGCTTTGATTGCTTTGATGTCCCATTTCTCTTGTTCATCACCAGCAGCAGTGGGGCAAGTCTCTGTATCACCCACAAGTCCCCAAAGGGCTTTGGAGTGAAGCTGGGCATTCATATCTTTGCTCCAGGTAGAGTAGTTAATTTCAGAGAAAGGCACAATGCAAGGGGTCTGTTCTGGGGACATGCTGGATGTGGCACTGACAACAAACATTGCAACTTGGTCACTCCTCAAACTGATAGAGAATAGAGTTAAGAAAAAGAGTTGTGGATACAAGGCATGAAAATGAACTTGATTGGAGTGTCTATGACAAGAGAGCCCAGTATTCATACTAACTAGAGTCTTTGTACCAAGGAACATTGTAGAACAATCCAAACAAAGAGAGATAAATGCTATTGGCCACAGTGGAACATGCTGAGTCAATGTGACTATGCTAACTAAGCTAAAGCATCTAATGAGTGTCTGTGCTAGCCCTAACCAGACAGTGTTTGAATATGGTAGACTAGGAAATGAATGTAGAGAAAAAAGTACAGTCCATTACACCAGAAGTGTTGTCAAAGATGTCAAGGGGAAAACACAGCAGGTGTGTGAATAGATGGTATAGGAAGCCAGAGGGCATCAGGGAACCCAGTGATATCAGATTTAAAGGGACTGATAGAGGAGTTGTCAAGATATGACCCAGATGGTCTGAAATTGGCTGAATCCACTGTTCAAGGCATTATCTAATCTTTGAGCCACAAACAATGAAAGAACATGAAAGCAATGGATATTACATATGTTCCAGAAGATTCAATGTGCTGGAGTATAAACTGCCCCTCAGTAGTAGTTAGTTGTGATGATGTGTCACTTGCATAAGTGAACAAGCATACAGGCAGTAGGCCAACTTTTCTCCCTTCCTTCCTCAGTAGCTTGGAGTTACTGAGGAACTAATTATCTGACACAATGTTCTTACCATGCTCTCTTTGTATTTTGAAACACATATAATGTCAGCTCTCCCAATGTCTTGTTTATTAAACATTGGTTTTTGCACCCTGTGATGCCTTAGATCAATCCTGGTTGATTCAGGTCAAGCTTGAGTTTGATTTAAGGCTCTGCAATGTTCTACATCAATGTAGGTCATGGGTAGCCAAGCTAAGTCAAGCTGATAATCTACTGTAGGAACCTTAGCCTCAGTGCAAGCCCAGTACTTGGGTAGGCAATTGATAAGTCAGATTGATTCAGGCTTACCAGCATTGACTTTATTGATGTAGATCAACTGCAGGGTTATAAATCAATCCAAGTTAATCTAAATCAATTTGGATCAACCTTCTTCACTTCTACTAAATGATTGCAGGCCCAACCTATTCAAGCTCCAACATCAATATGTCCACAGTAGTCAATTTACATAAGTGGATGCAAGTTGACCTACATAGATCAGTTTGAGCCATCATCTGTGAGAGCTGCTATGTCATAGAGCCTGCTAGATCCCTGAGAGATTTTATTAATTCAGCTGCTGATGTGCTTGCACTTGGGGTTGTCCCTGCCTTCATAGGAGGCAGAGTGGGTCCAGCCTTGGAGGCAGATGTTGAAGACATATCTTGTAGCTAGTGGTACCACATGCTCAGATATAATTTGAGTATGTTAGAGCTCAGGGCTCATAACCTCTTAAAAATTGGCTGTTGGACTCAGGTTTTTACCTGTCAGAGGGAGACTCAGGCTGCTGGTCAACAAGTTTGATATTGTAGTGCTCTAACCTGTGAGAGGGAGACTACAAGTCATTCAGTAAGGTAAGAAACCATAAAAGAAATGGAATTTACCTCAGACTTCTAGTCAACAAGTCTGAGGTGCAACAAAGGAAGAATGTTCAACCTAAGTGGCAGAAGGATATTACATAAGGCTGTGTGATGACTAAGGCAGAGAGAAAGAATGTGGACCCACTGAAATCTCCAACACACTCAACTCCAGTCTTCTGGATAGACCTGACTGTCACATCTGTGATGTGCGTGCAAGGTCCAGACTGCAGTCCAACCATCTGAGGTGTTGTTCTAGCCCTACAGGCTTCTGTTGAGAAACTCCATTCCATCTTTGATTTGACTTATGATCTATTTCTGTTTCTGTTTCCATATTTAGTATGTTTCTCTCACACTGCTAAGTGACTTGCTATACTACTGTACTAGTATGCCTTACTAATCCCTGTACTATCTGGCTATCTGGCGACTACCAACTTACCTTACTAATGGCTCACTAATATTGTTATTCATCCGTACTGCATTCTGGTAGTTGCTACACCCTGGACATTGCATTGGACTTTCCTCTGTACTATAAAAGCCCTGTACATATGTCATAGCATATCAGTTTGAATATTGAATAAGATACTCATTGATCTCACTTGACTCCAGACAAGTTTCTGGATAGCTCTGACCTCTGGGACTTGGCAGGAAACTAGTGTACTAAGTTGTATGCTAAACTCCAACTACCCAGACTGTTGCCCTAGCCCTCCTCTGCCCTTGGACCCTCTCAGAGACCATTGAGAACTGGTCTTGACAGTATATTCAAACTCAAACCCTCGCACGAGTCCACCTAAGCCCTATACCAATGACCATGACTACTTGACTCTGTTCTCACTCCATGGCTGTTGAAGCTTTGGAACAAGCCACAATCGATGATATGCATGAGTCTAGTGCACATATCACGTTAGCAAGCTGCCAACACCCTCCACCATCGGTTAGCCAATTTCAAAGTTTCTACACCAGGGGTGAACCCCTTGCTACCCCAACCCCTAGAACCAGTTCCTCTAGTAGATGTTCCTCATCCACAGCATGACCAACCCCAGACCTCTTCAGAGGCAATGACCATGGAGATGACAGTCTGGGAGACAATAGCCCCAGAGATGACAACAACAATGACAATGACAATGATGATGATGGTAATCCTCTTGTTGGAACAGCTGGACCCCCAACCAGTGGTCCTGCAGAACTTGGCAATGGCTGTCAATCATCTGTCATGTTCAACCTGTTGCTCCAACGATACCTCATCCTCACATGCCAAGGTCCGAGAGCTGGACACTTTTGATGGAACTGACCTGAAGAAACTCTGGACATTCTTAGTTCAATGCGAACTGTGCTTTCAAGATCGTCCCAAGGCCTTCTGCCTGGACAGAAACAAGGTCACATTTGCCCAATCATATATCAAAGGAATGGCTCTCGAATGGTTTGAGCCAGACCTTCTAAACTCCAGAGACCCAGCAGACTGTCCACTTTGGATGGACAGCTGGTTAGATTTCGTGGTGGACCTTCAGATGACTTTCAGACCACACGATTCAGTCGCAGATGCCAAACACCAGCTTGATCACCTCCATATGAAAGAAATGCATCATGTAAATCATTACATGGTCGACTTTAACAGATTGGCATCACAAGTCCAAGGTTATGGAGATGGTGCCCTCCACCACCTGTTCTATACCAGACTCCCAGATTGCATTAAGGATGAAATTAGTAGGGTTGGGAAACCCACTACATTGTATGGGTTGTGTGTGCTAGCCCAAGAAATCAATGCACGCTACTGGGAGTGCAAGGATGAAATTGCTCATCAAGCAAAGTCCTCTGGCAACAACTCTGGGAACAACTCCAGAGGTAAGGCCAACTCAAACAAGGGGGACAAGCAGAAATCTGGTAACACCAACCCCCAGCCTGGTAGTAACCAACAAGCTCTGTCTACCTTGAACCCCAAGCCTCTGAATAATCAGAACTCCGGAGCACCATCCACACTGTCCAACAAGCTTGGTAAAGATGGCAAGTTGACACCTGCCAAGCAAAAGAGATGTTTCAAGCAGAATTTGTGTATGTTCTGTGGAAACCCCAGGCACAAGGCCAAAGAATGCCCTAAGTCTACATCTCATGCAGCTAAGGCTCATGCAGCCATGGTTACTGAGTCAGAAGCCAAACTGACTGCCTCTGCTGAGGCAAAAAAATAGAGTGCAACTCTCAGAACTCTGCACAGCCTGAGAGTTCCATTGATACTGACTGTGCACCCTTGGAGGCACACCTCAATGCATCCGCTCTTTTAAATCCTAATTCACTAAAGCCTTCTATCACCCTCGACTTGTATAATATTCCAGACTTTCCATTGTTAATAGATTTGGGCTCAACCCACTGTTTTGTAGATTCTACTTTTGTCAATAATCATGGTCTTTCAACCTACTCCATCCCACCTCTCATCCTCTGTCTGTTCGACAGTGTGACAATGACATTGATCAGTAAAGCCTCAAACCTCTCAGTCCACTTTCCCTCTGGAGATATCACTGACATGATCTTCTATGTAACTCCGTTGGATTCTGAATGTAAGATTGTTCTTGGACATAACTGGCTCACCTGTTACAATCTATCGATTGATTGGGTACTGAGCAGTATTAAGTTCTGAAACCTTACATCTCATTTGCCAGCACTGATGTCACCCTCTGACTTGGAGTCAATTCTGAGAAACCCCGAAGATGCCCCCCTGGGCTCTCCAGACATCACCCTTCCTGAGTCAGTTGATAACTCCTCCCCACCCAGCACTTGAGCACCTAACATCTCCCTTGTCAATGCAGTGGCCTTCGTCCGCACTGTAGGCGTGGCTAGGCCCCTACAATGAGAAAGAAGAGGATAGAGGGTTTTGAGGGTGTTTGAGGGTTTCAAGAGTAGTGGGGGGGGGTTTCGAGGAGGTGGTGTGAGGGGTTCGAAGGGGTTGCAGGAGGCTCGGTGGAGGGTCAATGGTCTGTAGGAAGGTGTCTGAGGGCAGGGGGAATTGTCCAAGAGGCAGAGGAAGGGGTTGAAGGTGCGAAGAGGGTCTTGGAGGGAAAGACTTAGGCATTCGAGGGGAGTGGCAGGTGTAGCCAGGCACTGACTAAGCCCGCACAAGGAGTCAGACGCATGTAGAGCATGAGAGGGACTTCAATCCACACACTTCGACTTCAGTAGTAGAGCACATATGGTGTCTTGAGACACCCTCCTTCCATCTATTGGCTTTAAAGAGTGTTCTCTAGAGGACCTGTGCTAGGCTCCAGAAGCCCCTTCTGGGATGAAGTACCTACTCGCACTGGTCTCGTTCAAGGCCCTTCCCTGGAGTTTAGTTTAACCATTCTCTACATCTGGAGCCCACCGCAAGGGGCTTCTTAGGAAAGCTGGCACACAGGTACTCACTTCGACAAACTGCAGCTCATATTGCCAAAGAAGAGAGATGAGGGAGTTCAAGAGGAACACTCAGGACAGAACCAGCAACCGCTTTGAGATGTGCAGACACACCATCTCCAGCTAGCACGATTCTGCCACCACCACCTACCTCATCACCAATGCAAATTCTGCTTCCTGCATCTCCAGTCCTATTGGCTGTGCAACGCTCGAGCACTCATATCATGAGCTCACTGGTTCTACCAGTTATGCCAAATCCATCCAAGTTGCAGGTCACGACCTACAGGTCTCCATCTCCACTATTATTGTCTACACTGGAAGAGGGCATTAACTTGGCCAAAGAAGCAGACCAGATCTTATGAGATTCACTATCCCCATTAACCCCTCTTTCTGACATGTCATCATCAGGATCAGCTTGTTCACTTTTACAGGCACCACCCTCATTGCTCCTACAGAACATACAAGATGACATGGCTGATTCTCAAAGTTACCCACCCCTGCGATACTCAGAAGGTAGACTTAATTCTCCAGAACTGGGCAAGCAAAGGGACTTGCCACTGAGGTTGCTCTTGCCATTTGCATCAGATATGACAGACCCTGAGCTCAAGGCTGGACTTGAAGGAAGGAATGTGTGGGAGTTGGAAAGGAGACCGACTTTTGCATTAGAGGAATGCAGGCGCTCACACTCTCATATGGGCACTCTCGAGCGAGATCAGCCTGTCAAGCAACCTGGGTCTCATTCTAGAAGGTGCTCGCAGGAAGATCAACCTTCATGTGATGGGCAGCAAACACGAGACCTCTTGCCTCCTCAGCTATCGAGGCCAGTCATTCCAATGAATGTTGATGATCAGTTACAGCTCTCACAGCACCACCTCCATGTGGGGTCTCGTTTTTATGGTAGGCCCTTGTACAGTGGAGGTGGGGCACGTGAGGATTACGATGACTTGCAAGGCCCAAGGAGCAGGGGGGAACAGCCACTGATGATGAGGAGAGAAGGGACACACCCAGAGCCAATACGGTCGCAAAGGGAGGCAGGGCCTCTGGAAGTGGGTTACTATGAAAGGGCATATGGTAAAAGAGAGTCAGAGGCACAAGCAGTACTGGAGATGTTGGGAAGGGGAACCACGGATTTGAGAACCCCTGAACCCCTTGACAAGATGCTGCATTGAGGGTTGACCAAGGCACCAAGGTTTTCAGGCAAGGCACGGGACCTTGTGGACTACCTTAACAAGATCCAGTTTCTGTGTGAGGGGGCAGGGTGCATGCAAGAGAAAGAGTGGATCAAGTGGGCATGCTGGTACCTCGATAGGGAAACAGCGACTCTCTGGAATTCCATCATAGGGCAGGAGGTGAATGGTTGGAATGCCTTCATTATGAGCCTTGTCAGAATCTACCCAGGAGCGTCACAATTAGAGAGGACCTTCGTGAAGCAGGATTTGTACAACTTGGTAAAGGTGCAGATGAGGAAGGACATTGAGACAGAAGAGGACCTTGGCGAGTACTATTGCAAGTATGTCGAGATCATGCGTTACCTCGTCAACAAAAGAAAGATCACCACAGACAATTACGACGGTTATATCCTCAAAGGCCTCGACCCAGAGCTCAAGCAGGAGGTACTCCTAAACCTTAAGTTCCACTTCGGGATCCATCGTCATGATGACCCTTGGCCCCTTGATTATGTCATGGAGGAGTTGCAGTTCCTGATGAGCAATAGGTTTAAGATGACAAGGAGCAAGGGGGCAAAGAAAGGAATAGTACAGCTCTTGGGAGGTGAAGAAGCAACTTGAGTCACTCAGGAGTTGGCCCAGCAGCAACCACAAGCTCGAGTCGAAGTGGCCATACAATGAGCCGCAATGGGGAACCCTGAAGGCAGTAACCAGTTCACAGGACAAGGGAACCCCACAGAGCATGTCTGCTTTTTCTGTTTTCTGGTTGGACATCCAGCCTCATACTGCCAGCAATGCTCAAACTATCTAAGAGAAGGGAAGTGTCAGATTGTCAATGGGCAGCTATGCTTCCCTGATGGGACACAAATTTGCCAAATGAATGGGCCATGGAAGGCAGAAATTGATCGCTGGTGGGAAGAACATGGCCCAGTCAAAGACAGAGCAGCTGGGGAGGCCACAGCTGTACAGTGACCAGAGGGAGGCACCCCAGGTGCCCATCTATTCGTAGTCAAGAATCGAGAGTCAAACCTGGCATTGGCACAGATGGCAGTGGCAGCAAGGATTGAAGAGGTAGTCTCAGGTGATGAGGAGGAAGAGGAAATTTGGGTCCTCCAGGGAGAGCTCGAGTCACTGGATGCTGGTCTCGAGTATGCACTGGCCATCAATGAGAAAGACAAGTCGCAGTGCTGACAAAGGTTCGATGGGGTGGTGATACCAAGTGTGCCATCGAAGAATCCTGGGTCATCAATGTTGAAGGAAGGGACCTTGAAGGGCAAAGAAAAACAAGTGACGAGACCTCCAAATGTGCCGAACGACCCTCGAGTAGGGTCTGGAAGTCTGGGCTTCCACTATGAAGCGCCTGCAGACATCCCTGGTGTTGACAAGAAGATTCTTGGAAAGATACTCAAGGTACCTGTCTCAGTACCTGTAGGGGACCTTTTGGCCATCAGACAGATCCAGAGGGCTGTACAGGAGTACACCTCAGTCAAGAGGGTACCAGCTGAGGGATTGGCAGCTGGTGCGATGGCAGTGGTTGAGACTGAAGATAGAGGAGAGGGAGAAGAGGTGGTCAAGGAAATGGCTGATGAAGCAAGGGTTGCGAGTATCAAGTATGAAGGAGATGAGCCTGAGATCCAGAGGTTGTCCATGATGCCTCTCAACTTTGTGGCTGTCGAAGTGGCTGGGCAGGTTAAGCTCAAAGGTATTCTAGACAGCAGGTCACAAATCATCGCTCTGCGAAAAGAGATTGCCGAGGTGCTTCAACTCCCTATCGAGAGAGACAGGAGCATTACAATGGAGACAGCTAACAAGGGCAGGGAAGAGGCAGAAGGGGTCATTAGCGACTGTCCAATTGACTTCAGGGGAGTAATGGTGTGCATACCAGTACAGGTTGTCAGGAATGCAGCCTTTGATATACTTCTTGGGTGACCCTTTACATGTGCTCTTCGAGCAAAGACCAAGGACTTCCCCAATGGCAACCAGAAGATCAAAATTACCAAGCCAGGCATGGGAAGATGCATTATCGTGACGCCCAGGCAGCAAGGGCACTTCATGAGACTTCCACAGTTCTGAGACCCAATTGCAAATGCCAAGTATCTTCGTAGGATGGGGGGTAGATTGAAGGTTTCAAAGCATATCAAACCCAAGCAGGGTTTTTAGACATTGTCAGGGATTTGAATCACCAACAAGGAGACGTCCAGATGGGATTGGCTGCCCCTGTAATGCTGGGTTATTTGGCTCAGCCTATAGTGGTGTACAGTGATGAGTGGAGCATATATGATTCTAGACAAAACTTGCATACACACAACTGTGTACATAATGTGGTGTCAAAGCTAGATTTAGAGGAATCAAGAGGCTTAGAGCAGGAAGGAGGAAATGAGAACTTACAGACAATGACCTTTTCCAGGAGAGGTGGACCAGTCGTGCAGTTACTGAATGGGGTTTGAGAAGGCTGGACAGGGGATAGGAAGGTGGAGGCCAGGTTGCGAGGGCAGGCTGAGGGGTACAAGGATGATTGGATCAGGTTGGACTACCAAAGCATTGAGAGAAAGAAATGGGGGAGCGAGTGCACCCTGCTAGTGATTCATGAGGAGGACGCTGAGTCCTTGGGTTTATTGTTGAGTTCATATGTGGTCCAATCACTGACTGATACCTCGCAGGACAAATGCCCTGTGCTTCGGGCCTTCAAGTATAAGCTGGTAGTGAAGAAGGTTCGCCCAGTGGTGACTGACACCCCTGCAGAGTTTAGAGTGGAGAGGAGGATGGTGGGCGATCCTCTTGCTGACTTACTGAAGTTACCGGTTTGACCCCCCAAGTGGGAGCCAGGAGAGAGGTTGACTCGAGAGAGGGGGGAAAAGCTTGATTGGGATCCAGGGGGATTCCTCTGGCCTGAAGAGTTGAAGCTCATCAAGTGGCTCATTCAAGCTCATGAGACAGCTTTTGCATGGGATGCGAGTGAATGGGGGATGTTTAGACAGGACATCTTTCCTCCCCTCAAGATCCCAATGGTACCCCACAAGCCATGGGTGTACAGAAATATCCCAATACTGCCAGTGATCTACTTAGACGTCATTGAGATCATCAAAGAGAAGATTGTGGCTGGAGTCTACAAACCCTTGACATCTTTGTACAGATCAAGGTGGTTCTGTGTGGTGAAGAAGGATGGGAAATTGCTACATCTAGTTCACAATCTTCAACCATTGAATGTGGTCTCAATTCAGGACTCAGCAGTACCTCCGCATGTCGACAGTATTGCGGAAGCCTTTGCTGGCCATGCAGTGTTTGGCATGTATGACCTGATGGTAGGCTACAACCATTGCATTATTCACAAGGACTACTGAGACCTCACAACATTCCAAACCCCAATTGGGATGTTTCGGTTAACAAAGTTACCAATGGGGTATACTAACGCAGTGCAAGTCTTTCATGGGGATGTCTCATTTACCTTGCAAAGTGAGACTCCTGAGGTCACCATGCCATTTATTGATGACATACCTGTGAAGGGACTGAGGACGCACTATCTGAAGAAGGATGGAACTTATGAGACCATCGAGGGAAACCCAGGGATCCGAAGGTTCATTTGGGAGCATCTTGAGAACACTAACTGAGTCTTACAGTGCATCAAGTATGTTGGCAGAACTGTCTTGGCGAAGAAATTTATAGTTGCAGCACCTTCAATAGTGGTGGTGGGGCACAAGGTGTCTTCGAAGGTCAAATCCCAGATGAGTTGAAGGTTCAGAAAATTCATGATTGGCCATACTGCACTAATGTTACAGAAGTCCGTGGGTTCCTAGGACTATGCAGCTACTGCCAAATCTTCATCAAGGATTTCACAAAGAGGGCAAAACCTTTGATCAAGCTCACAAAGAAGGGGACACCCTTCCAATTTGAGGAAGAGCATAAGGGGGCCATGGATGACTTGAAGGACACGCTCATCCACTCGCCAGCTCTTCAGCCCATCGACTACAAGTTGGGTCAGAGGGTTATCCTAGCAGTTGACACTTCTCAAATCATGGTAGGATACTTACTGTTACAGGTAGGCAAGGATGGCAAGTGCTATCCTTCAAGGTATGGATCGACTGCCCTTAACGAGCAGGAGAGTCGGTACAGTCAAGCGAAGCTCAAACTCTTCGGGCTCTTCTGAGCCCTGCAAGACATGTGCAACCACATTTTTGGCATCAAAGATTTAGCGGTAGAGGTTGATGCAAAATACATTAAGGGGATGATCAACAACCCCGACCTGCAACCGAATGTGTCTATCAACCATTGGATTGCATGTATCCTTCTTTTTGAGTTCAAACTAATCCACATACCTGCAGAATGACACAAGGGTCTGGATGGGTTGTCAAGGCAGCCTCAAGCTGCAGAGGACCCATCAGAGGATGACAAGCATGAGGAATGGATCAATGAGGTCAGAGCCTTTGCAATTGAAGCCCTCAACCCACAGAGAGGTGAAAGGCCTGAGACCTACTTTGAATGGTGGGGCTCGAGCCTGCTGACCTACAGAGACTTGTTCGAGGAGGGAGAGGGAGCATGAGGAGTATTGAAAGGAGTAGTTGCCACCCAGGTGGTGTCTCCCCAAGTCAAAGGAGTGGGTGCTATGCCTGATGTCAAGATCCCTAGGACCCAATGAGGGAAGGAGAAGGATGAGAGGCTAGATCTCATTTGGCACCTCCTTGAAACTAGTGAGTGGCCCTCAGGGCTCTCTGACCCACAGTTTGAAGCATTGATATGGTATGCCACCTGGTTCTTCATGAAGGATGGCCAACTCTGGCATCGAGAAGAAAAAGGGAAGCACCAGTTGGTGCCACCATACATGAAATGGCTGGACTTGATGCAACAAGCTCATGATGGCCTGGGACATAAAGGTGCATTTTCTACCAAAATGAGACTGCTGATCAGTTTCTGGTGGCCGTCCATAAGTGCCGATGTATGCTGGTTTGTCCAGACATGTCACGAGTGTCAGATTCAGAGGATGGATAGACTCCATATCCCTCCAGTGGTGGCCATGCCAGAGCCTCTGTTTTACAAGGCCTATATGGATTCGATGACCCTGCCCAAGTCAAACAGGTTCAGATACATTGTCCAAGCTAGGTGTTCCCTAACTGCTTACCCAGAGTGGCAGATGCTACAATCAGAAACAGGCAAAGTCCTTGGGAGATTTATCTTTGAGCAGATCCTATGTCGGTGGGGCACCATAGGTGAGATAGTGACCAACAATGGTTCAGCCTTTGTGCAAGCCCTCGACTTCCTTGTGAGTACCTACAAGATCAACCACATCAAGATCTCACCATATAATTTGCAAGCCAATGGGATTGTCGAGAGGCAACACCTTACTGTGCGAGAGGCCTTGGTTAAGACTTGCGAAGGAGATATGTCAAAATGGGAAAATTATGCAGCCTACATGTTCTGGGCAGAAAGGGTGATGATAGCTAAGTCCACAAAGTTATCCCCTTACCAGATGGTACATGGCATTGAGCCTTGTCTACCTTTCGACTTTGCTGAGGTCACCTTCCTCATGAGTTGGGACGAAGATAAATACTCGACAGAGGAACTAATTACTCACCAGTGCAGGCAGCTTGAAAGAAGAAAAGAGGACCTTGAGAGGGTTCAAGAGTGAGTATATGCTGCTCGATGTCGTTCTGCAAAGGAGTTCGAAGCAAGGGTAAAAGGCTTTCTGAAGGAATGTGTATTCACTCCTGGTGATCTTGTGCTGGTTCGAAACACAAGGGTCGAGAAAGAACTTGATCGAAAGACCAAGCTGCAGTACCTGGGACCCATGGTCATCCTAAGAAAAATGTGGGGAGGAGCTTACCTCCTCACCAAGCTTGATGGCTCTATTTCTTGCCTTCGATATGCAGCCTTTCGCTTACTACCTTACTTCTCTAGGATGTGAGTCAATATCTCAATCTTCGAGCTCACAGGAAGAACTGAATCTGAACTCCTCAAAGTTGAGCTAGATTCGATAGATGACAGAGCCGATCAAGAAAACCACTTCATAGACGAAGGCGAGTGGGAAGATGCAGGTGAGAGTGTCTGAACTTCTGGCTGTACAAATGGCACCTGCACCTTCACCCAAAAAAAGGGGAGGTGACCATAAATTCGATTCACTTTGCACATATTACAGTATGGTGGGGAATGGAGTATATTGCACTAACGGGTCAATATAGAATGTATATACAAATGAAGCTGTTGAAGCTTCAGGTAGCGATGGGAAGGGAGGAAACCACACAGCAATGTTTCTACAATATGTGTTCAGTCACACAATTTTCTCTTACCTAAAGCCTTGCCTGAACCCCTCTGCTCCTCAAGCGATTTGCTGAAGGCATTGGCAGCAGCATGCAGCATGTCTCAAATGGCCAGCCTGAAGTTGAAAGGGGGAATGGGAGAGGCTGAGGGAATGGGAGTAGTCAGTGAAGAGTCGTGGTGGTGGGAAGAGCTGGGGGTAGGAGAAAACTCAACACGAACCTTCTTCACACGAAGGACCTGTGATGAGCTAGCTTCAGGATCAGGCTTGATGGCAACAGAGGTGGAGGATGCAGGGGTGGGATCTTCGGTAGGCACCTTCCAAGAAATGAACATCTTGGCACATGCATGGCTGGCTGGGGTATCCTCCTAATGAGGGGAATGAGTACAGAAAGATCAAGGGTCATCAGAGGGTACTCACATAGAAGGAGCAGGTGGAGTGCCTTGCCTTGCAGTGGGCACACTTCACACCTTCCACCCTGCTACAAATGGCCTTCACATCGAGGCAGTTCTTGCAGGCCTTGATGGGGTACATGGTCCAACCCCCAGCAGTCAAGCTTTGTGAGATGTACTCCAGGTGCCAGTCAGGCAAGAAGGTTTGCCACTCCATGTTGGAGTCAGCATGAGTGCTGGATCGTGCATCAGCGAGGTGTACCTGGCCAGATAGAGGGGACTCAGAGGGAATCAAAGGAGGAGTGGCATTGGAGGT
Organism: Pisolithus sp. B1; assembly: GCA_024663435.1. Lineage (NCBI taxonomy): Eukaryota > Fungi > Basidiomycota > Agaricomycetes > Boletales > Pisolithaceae > Pisolithus > Pisolithus sp. B1. The sequence goes on along the minus strand of JANFAA010000022.1, from coordinate 277,919 downwards.
GGGGGTGAGAGTGTGTGGGGCATTGTCCAATTCATCGACTTCTGGCTCGGGTTGGGCATGGGTAGGCAAGGCAGTAGGGATATGTGAGGAAAGGGGAGATGTTGGGGGAGGGGTAGCAGAAAGGGGAGGTGCTTTGGGTACAAGCATGTCCACGGCTGGTAGGTCGACTGTAGGAGTGGTGGTTGCACCTACTGTGGTGGCAGGTGTGTCAGTGGATGAAGAATGGCAGTGGCAGCACGGAGGGCGTCCTAGAGGAGAGGTTAGTGACAAGAACAGGTGGGAGAGCCAATGGTGATGTACCTCGATGCCTGTCAGACGAGCCAGAAGCTCCTGCCCCCTTGGGGAGGAGCCTCCTGCTGAAGCAGCTACCTGGCGGAGGATGGCCAGCGCCTGGCTGGTGTTGTTAGGCATGGTTGGTGTGGTGTTGGCATTTGGGGGCGACATCGAATGCTTGGAGGGGGGGGGGCAATGTGAGAGAGAAGAGGGCGGAGGGTACAAGGCGAGCCTCTGAGCAGAAATGGGCATGGCTGTGGGACAATCAACAGAAAACGACCATATCAGGAAGTGATCACCCACAGACTTGGTCATGCAAAAGAGTGACAGTGTGATGAGGAGCACAAGTGGACTCAAATCTATGCCTAAGAGTTTCTAAAATATTCTCTGCTTCGCTATCTTTACGGTAACTCAAAGGTCTGACTATCTTTGCAGGTTCCAAGGGCTTGATGGAGCATCGAATGAGTATCTTACCTTCGAAGAGCTTGTTCAGGCTCTTGCGATGCTTCGACCAGAACCTATGAGCCATTGAAACAGGTTGCATTAATCTAAGGCCTACATGTGCCATTCAGAAGCTGAGAACATGATGTCAAACCCAATCAAAGGACAGCTGAGACCTCGACTGAGCTTAGAAGCCTCTCGAAATTGGAGAGACGTGACGACCAGGGATGGTCGCTATCTAAAGCCCCCATCAGATGTAGGTGTGGCTAGGCCCCTACTATGAGAAAGAAGAGGATAGAGGGTTTCGAGGGTGTTTGAGGGTTTTGAGAGTAGTGGGGGGGGTTTCGAGGAGGTGGTGTGAGGGGTTCGAAGGGGTTGCAGGAGGCTCGGTGGAGGGTCAATGGTCTGTAGGAAGGTGTCTGAGGGCAGGGGGAATCATCTGAGAGGCAGAGGAAGGGGTTGAAGGTGCAAAGAGGGTCTTGGAGGGAAAGACTTAGGGGTTCGAGGGGAGTGGCAGGCATAGCCAGGCACTGACTAAGCCCACACAAGGAGTTGGATGCATGTAGAGCACAAGAGGGACTTCAATCCACACACTTTGACTTCAGTAGTAGAGCACATACAGTGTCTCGAGACACCCTCCTTCCATCTATTGGCTTTAAAGAGTGTTCTCTAGAGGACCTGTGCTAGGCTCCAGAAGCCCCTTCTGGGACAAAGTACCTACTCACACCAGTCTCGTTCAAGGCCCTTCCCCAGAGTTTAGTTTAACTGTTCTCTACAGTGCTTGCAAGCTAGATGGCTCAACCCAGTTCTCCCTCCAGGTTTGACCTCAGGATAATACCAAACTCTGGGCTGCCACCATACAGGATACCCCAGACTTGTTGTTGGTACCCCCAGACTATCATGACTTCGCTGATGTGTTCAGCAAGGCCAAGGCAGCTACACTTGTGCCTCACTGGGAGTTCGACCCCAAGATAGAATTGGAGGAAGGAAGTACTCCACCATTGGGCACCCTCTACTTGCTTTTGTCCATTGAACTTGCCACTCTCTGGACCTTCATCGATGAAAATCTCACTACTGGCTTGTGAGCAGCAAAGAAGGAAAGGGGGTCCCTAGGGGGATCCTAATCGACTCCTAAAGCTCTAGTGAGCTAGGGGAATAACCAGACTAGAGTCCAGTGTGAGCAACCAAGGGTGTCAACACTGGACTCAGCTACACTAAGTGCGCTTCAAAGTAAACAACAGTACACAAAGATTGGCTGATGTGCCACAACACTAGGAATTGGCCTAGAAGGCTGGGAAAAGAAGTAGTAAGTAGCAAATAAGAAGGGGAATCAAATGGTAGTAAGTAAGAGACCATGTAAAAGAGAGAAAGCAAAGATAAGAGGTGAAGATCACCACAAGGAACACTCCCCCCTGATGGCACACCTCTCCCAGCTCAGCTCCCCCCTACTGGTGCAAGTCCCATCATCTTGCAGAACTGCTGCACCTTGACTCGAGCCAGAGGCTTGGTCAGCAGATCAGCAGGCATCTGGTCAGTGGGCACAAACTGGGGTGAAATCACCTCCCTGTCCACCATATCTCGCAGCCAGAACCACCACAAATCCAGTTGCTTCATCCTCCCATGGTGCTCAGGGTGTTTGGCCACTTGGATCGCAGATTGGTTGTCGATGCACAGTACAGAGGGCTGGGAGACAGCAAAGCCCATCTCCTGAAGCAGTTTTCGCAGCCAGACCACCTCCTTGCCAGCCTCCACAGCAGCGATGTACTCTGCCTCAGTTGAGGACAATGCGACGATGCCCTGCAGCTTTGCACTCCAAGAAATTGTGCCAGTACCAATTTTGACGAGATATGCGCCAGTAGAACGACCAGTATCCTTGCAGCCACCATGATCTGCGTCAGAATAAGTCGAGAATAGCTCAGATGTTGAGGGATCAGGAGAATAGGTAAGGGAGAGGCTCGCAGTGCCCTTCAGATAGCACAGGAGGTGTTTGACTGCAGCCCAGTGAGCTAGGCCTGGGTTGGAGTTAAATCGAGCAAGTACACCGACAGTGTATGTGATATCAGGCCTAGTGGTGGTGGCAAGGTACATCAGTGCACCAACAGCTCCCTGATAATCAAAGGAATGCATCTGGGAAGCTTCCTCTTGCGTCTGAGGGCAGTGATGACGAGTAAGGCGCAATCCTGGGTCCATGGGAGTTGAAACTGGCTTGCAATCAACCATTCCAAAGCGATCAAGGATGTCGAGGCAGTACTGCTGCTGGGAAAGGGTGATGGATCGACAAGGGTGGTCTTGATCGATTTTAATGCCCAAGAGTTGAGTAGTAGGACCTAAATCGTGCAATTTGAAGTGTTTGCACAGGGCAGAGATCATCTCCTTGATGGCAGAGAGAGATTTCGATGCAAAGGTCATGTCGTTGACAAAGACTGGTAGTATGATGCACACATCACCTTTGCACAAGATATAGATGGCTGCATTGGAGTAGGTCTGCTTGAAACCAAGGGATTCAAGTACAGAGCGCATTTTGCAATTCCAGCGATTACCACCTTGCTTTGTCCCATACAGCGCCTTCTGGAGCAGACAGACATATTTTCTGTAGTCCTTCTGGGCAAAACCCTCGGGCTGCTCCATATAAATGTCACAGTCCATCTCCCCATTGAGATAGGCATTGGAGACATCAACAGAGTGAAGGTGGAGGTCATGGAGAGCTGCTAGAGCCAGGACAACTCGAATGGTGGGCATACGAACAGTAGGAGCAAAGATCTCCAGGAAGTCAAAGCCAGGTCGCTGGTTATAGCCCTTGGCCACCAATCGAGCCTTATACCGGTCGATTGAGCCATCTGCATTGCGCTTCAGCTTAAACACCCATTTAGAACCAATCACCTTGCGATCCACAGGCCTTTCAACCAAAGACCACATCCCATTACTCTCATGGGCAGCTAACTCGTCCAAGGCAGCTTGATGCCACTGCTGGGCATCAGGGCAGCGAGTAGACTCGGCATAGGTCCTAGGTTCTGCAGTAGAAGTCGATAGGGCGAGATCTGCGTCCTCTTCTTCATCATCTACTTCATCCTCCAATTGCTGGGGGCTAAGCTGCCACCAACTGCGAGGAGGTCGTCGATTTCGAGCAGGGAGTCGAGCACCAATGCCTACTGGGGTTACAGGGTGAGGTGGAGGTGGAGGAGAAGCTGGAGGAGTGTGGAAGTCGTCTGCAGGAGGTGCAGGGACAAGATCAGGACCATCAGGAGCGAGTGCTGGAGGATCTGGAGGTGCATAAGTGACTGGAGGGGCCACAGCTCCCCCCTGACCCTGTACCGGTGCAGGGGGATTGTCCTCGTCATCAGAATCATTATCAGAGTCGAGATAAAAGCCACTAGAGGGAGGAGCACCAGTAGGGTGAGAGGAACTGAGCTGGGGTGCACCAGATGTCATGGGAGGTCGCTTGGAGGCCAGAAAATGGCGCTCATCGAAATCAGCTTGCTCAGAGATGATGGTGCACTTGGTGAGGGGATTGTAGAACTTCCAGCCCTTGTAACCATCAGGATAACCTATAAAGACGCATTTCTGCATATGAGAACCAAGTGCAGGGCGCTGATCCTTCTGCAGGTGAACATAGGCAGTGCATCCCCACACCCTGAGGTGGGAAACATCGGGTTTTCGCCCATGCCATAGCTCATAAGGTGTAGCACCATCCACAGCATCAGTAGGGCATCTGTTCCACACATGGACAAGAGCAGCAAGGGCCTCACCCCAGAATGACTTTGCCAGGCCAGACTCGTCCAACATGGCAGTGATCCGCTCTGCCAGGAGCCTATTTGCACGTTCTGCAACTCCATTTTGCTGAGGACGAGCTCTAACAGTGTGTTGGCACTCTATGCCGGCCTGGGTAGTGAGATCGAGCATCGCATTGCTCATATACTCCCCTCCCTTGTCATCTCGAAGAGTTTTGATGCATCACTCTGTCTGATTCTCTGCAAAGGCCTTGAATTGCTTGAAGGCATCGAAGACATCAGATTTGGCTTGCAAGGGAATCACAAATCAATATCTGGAGTAATCATCGATGAAAGTTACCCAGTAGTGAAAGCCAGAGAAGGTCCTGTAGGGCACATAGTGCAGATCAGTGTGCACAAGCTCTAAAGGATGAGAGGCGCACCATTCAGAACTAGGAAAGGGATTGGCATGCATCTTGCCAGCCAAGCATGGTTCACAGATGGGATCAGGGCGAGTCTTGACATCTAGCTTCAGTCCAGTCACCAGGTTGTGCTGTATGAGGGCCTGAACTCCCTCCACATGGTGGTGGGCCAGTCGATGATGCCACAGGCTCAAATCAAGAGGCAGGGTAGTTGCAGGCGAGGCTGAGTGACTGAAAGGAATGGTAGTGCCATCCAGGAGCGCAGTGTTGCTGTCTGAGATGCTGGCAATGAATAGGGGAGCCCCAGGAGGGCGAGAGAAGGCCATGTGCACAGAATCGATGTTTACTATGAAGCCAGAGTGGCGAGTTAAATACAGGACTGAGAGGAGATTGGATTTAAGGTCTGGGACATGCAGGATGCCTCTAAACTCCACTGCCCTCACTCCCTTGCCCTCTATCACTGGATGAAAGACCACAGAACCGATCCCAGCTGAGTAGACGATGGTATTGTCAGCCAGGCGGATTGGGATGCATTTTGGGGTATAATTTCGCAGCCAGTGGCAATGTGGGGTCATATGAGAAGTGGCCCCAGTGTCTGCAGTCCAGTGATCATCAGCATCGAGTTTGGAGGGGCAAGGGGAGGCAGAGAGGTGAAGACTTGCATTTCCAGCTCCTTCAGGGTGGTCATTGAGCGCAGAGCTGTGTGCAATGGCAGCCTTGGCCATCGCTGAGGCAGGATCTGGATTGTTAGGGGTGGCAGGCGAGGCTGTGGAACTAGAGGGCGATTCCTGAGCCTGGTTCGCCTTCCTACCTTTCCCTTTGCGCTTAGAGGCCTTGTGGGCATCCTTGGCTCACTGTCTGGCGAAGCACATGTGTTCACAGTGCCCAGGTCTCTCACAGAAGGAGCAGGGGTCGGTTTGGGCACATCCACAGGTCCTAGCACTGCTGGCAGCAAGTGCAGAGTCCCCAGACGTTCCAGCCACTCCAGCACGAGGTTTCCTGTTGATATCTTCGGCCATGAATGCAGATTTGATAGTAGACTTGTCCAAGGATGAGAGTAGGAGCAGGGAAGAGGTGAAATGCAAGTAGTCCGAGGGTAGAGCACGAACCATGGCCATACAGACAGGTTCATCATCCAAGGAGGACAGTGTGAACTGCTGAGGGCGCAACTCTTGGATCTTGAGCATGGCTTGCTCGATCCTAGCTGTCAGGGAGGTCAGGGACTCGTCCTCTCACTTTCTGATGCTGAAGAACTCATCATAGGCTGCAAACCGAGCACCAGGGCGCTGTTGGACATAGAGGGTGGCCAGGGCATTCCAGGCAGCGACAGGATCATCTTGGACAGTCCTAATGTGCACTCTCTGGTCAGCTTCCAAAGCTAGCATGATTTCACCTGCAGCCTTGTCTGCCTTCGCATCCCACTTCTCTTGGTTGTCTCCAGGAGTGTTGGGGCGAGCCTCAGTGTCAGCAACAAGCCTCCAGAGGCCTTTGGAACGAAGGAAGGCCTTCATCTCTTCGCTCCAGGTCGAGTAGTTGGTCCCATTGAGGGGTTTGATGCGAGGGGTTTGTTCAGAGGACATGGTCGATGTGTGGGGAACAAAGATCAATGATGGAGAGCGAAGATGGTGATAGATGACTTCGAGGGTGGTATATATGAAGAGAGGAGATCAAGAGGAGTCGAATGATATGGGATTTAGAGGCGATTGATAGGCCAGAAGTCGAGAGAGGGACAGCTTGGTCTGTGCGCAAATATGTGGCGATGGCGACTGATCGCGTCGGTGAAAATTTTTCTAAAGGGTATCGGCTGAAAGCCCTCGATGTGGAGAACTCAGCAAAAGTCGAATCGCGAAGATCGGAGCAGTGGATGATGAGATATGAAGCGTTCGAGTATGAGTATGTGCACACTGATAGCCCCCTTTAACTTTCCAGTGTTATATCTCACTTTCTACCCAACAGATCGAGCTGAAACCTGGTGTGGCACGAGCTCTGAACCTTGTGAGTCGAAGTGAGGTGTTTTGACGGTCGAAAAACTGATGGGAGAGGCTGGAGAAGCTGATGTTGGGGAATAGGGGTGGAAAAAGCGACAGGTGCTGTTGGTCGAGATGTGGATGGATTCCGAATTTGAAAATAGGCCGCCTAGGGTTATCAGGGCTGTAGAAATCGATGGTGAAAGTTTGGAGTCGATTGGAGTAGCAGGTGTTGCGATATGGGCCTTAGAGCGCGGGGCTCATAACCTGTGAGCAGCAAAGAAGGAAAGGGGGTCCCTAGGGGGATCCTAATCGACTCCTAAAGCTCTAGTGAGCTAGGGGAATAACCAGACTAGAGTCCAGTGTGAGCAACCAAGGATTAAGGAGAGGTATGAGGGTACACAGTACCTAGAGTCCAGTGTGAGCAACCAAGGGTGTCAACACTGGACTCAGCTACACTAAGTGCACTTCAAAGTAAACAACAGTACACAAAGATTGGCTGATGTGCCACAACACTAGGAATTGGCCTAGAAGGCTGGGAAAAGAAGTAGTAAGTAGCAAATAAGAAGGGGAATCAAATGGTAGTAAGTAAGAGACCATGTAAAAGAGAGAAAGTGAAGATAAGAGGTGAAGATCACCACAAGGAACATGGCTTTATTCATCCAACGTCATCCCTGTATGCCACACCTGTCCTTTTTGTCAAAAAGAAGGACAGATCACTTTGTCTCTGTGTTGACTTTAGGGGCCTCAATAAGATCACCAAGAAGGACCATTACCCATTACCTCTCATTTCAGACTTACTCGACTCGCCTAGTCGGGCTAAGGTATATACTAAAATCAATCTGTGCCATGCTTACCACCTGGTGCGGATTGCCAAAGGAGATGAATGGAAAATGGCTTTCAGAACCTGTTACAGATCTTATGAGTGGCTGGTGATGCCATTCAGACTTACCAATGCCCCTGCAGCATTCCAATGCTTTGTCAACTCCATCTTCATGGACCTACTGGACATATGCATCATTGTCTACCTAGACGACATCCTTATCTATTCTGATAACATTGAAAATCACAAAAAACATGTCCATGAGGTACTCCACAGACTCCAGGAGCATGGCTTGTATGCCAAACCAGAGAAGTGTGAATTCCACTCCAAGTCCATGGAATACCTCAGTTTCTTCTTATCCCCCAACAGTTTGTCAATGTCCAAGGATAAGGTAAAGGCCGTCCATGACTGGCCTGAACCCCATAAAGTGAAGGACATTCAATCCTTCCTTGGCTTTGCAAACTTCTACCATCATTTCATCTTCAATTACTTGGACATTGTGGTCCCACTAACATGTCTCACATGGAAGGGGGCACCTTGGAATTTCTCCAAGGATTGTCGCTGGTCCTTTAATTGTCTCAAAGAAGCTTTCTCCATGGCTCCAATATTGACTCACTTCCAGCCTGGACTTCCCATCATGGTAGAAATGGATGCTTCAGACTATGCCATTGCCAGCATCCTGTCCGTTGCTTGCCTGGATGGTGAGGTACGACTGGTAGTGTTCTACTCCCAGACTTTGACTGCCCTGGAGTTGAACTATGACACACATGACAAAGAGCTGTTGGCAATTCATGAAGCCTTCCGGACCTGGCACCATTACCTTGAAGGCCCTGCACACCCCATTGACATCATTACTGACCACAAGAATCTCAAATATTTCTCCACCTCGAAAGTGCTCACCAGGCACCAAGCATGTTGGTCTGAGTACCTTTCTCAATTCAATATGGTCATTTGTTTCTGCCCCAGTAAGCTCAGAGCAAAGCCTGACACCTTGACTAGATGATGGGATGTCTACCCCAAAGAGGGGGATAGGGGCTATGCCCAAGCTAACCCACAGAACCTCCGACTGGTGTTTACCACTGAACAATTGTCCAATTCATTACAGGTGACCTACTTAGAAAGCCCAGTACTACATGCTAGTATAATCATGGACATCAAGAAACTCCATGAAGACATCAAGTCCACCTTAACGTCCAATCCACTCAGCCAACTCCACCTCTCTGACCCATCTAACCCTCATTGGCAGGTAGATGAATCCAGACTTTTATGTCTGGATGATCATATATATGTCCCCAAAGCAAATGACCTCAGGCTTCGTGTACTCCATTACAAGCATGACCACCCCTTGGCCAGTCACTTCAGACAAAACAGAACACTCAAACTCATCCATTGTGAGTACATCTGGCCAAATGCTTGGACTTTCATCAAAGACTACGTCAAGTCTTGCACTGCCTGTGCACATGCTAAAACCCTGAGACACAAACCATACAGTATGTTGAAGCAACTACCAATACTGGAGAGACCATGGAACTCCATTTCGATGGATTTCATCGAACAACTACCAAACTCTGGAAACCATACCACCATACTGGTCGTTGTAGACTGTCTCGAAACAAGTTGTATTCATCCCCACTGAAGATACTATCACATCTCCACAACTCGCTAAACTGTTCCTACTCCATGTCTTCTCCAAGCATGGAGTTCCCTCACATGTAACCTCCAACAGAGGCACAGAGTTCATGTCTCACTTCTTCCAGTCGCTAGGCAAGGCACTGGACATGAAGCTCCATTTCACTTCCAGATATCACCCTGAAGGTGACAGTCAAACTGAACGAACTAACCAGACATTGGAGCAGTACCTATGGGTCTACTGTAATTACCAACAGGACAACTGGTCCAAGTTGCTACCACTTGTGGAGTTTGCATACAACAATGCTCCCAGTGCTACAACTGGAGTTTCACCATTCTTTGCCAATAAGGGTTATCATCCTAATGTTACTGTACACCCAGAAAGAGAATTAACATCTTCTCAAGCTAGAGACTATGCAGTGGACTTAGACTCCCTGCATACATTCCTATGAGAAGAAATGAAGGAAGCTCAGCAGAGATACCAAGGTCTGGCAGATGCTAAAAGATCTCCACCTCCAGACTTTCAGATTGGAGATTTGGTATACATCAAAGCAAAGTACTTCAGGTCCATGTGACCTTCAAAGAAACTCTTGGAAAAGAACCTAGGCCCATATACCCCATCATCGCATGTGTTGGATCATTATCCTTCACTATCCAACTACCTGATGCTATGAAGTCTGTACACCCTGTTTTCCATGTCTTGCAGCTAGAACCAGCAACTCCAAATACTATCCCTAACTGTGTCCAACCTCCACCTCCACCTGTTGAAATCAATGGAGAACCAGAGTACAAAATAGAACAATCCTAGATTCTAAAGTGGACTACTGTAGGCAATGTCCACTGCAGTACCTAGTCAAGTGGGCTGGCTATGAAGGCATGGACAAGGAAATGTCCTGGCTCATAGCTACCAAATTAAGCAATGCCCCTGACCTAGTCATGGACTTCCACAGAGCATACCTGTCAAGACCGATTCTCAACGGTCTCCGAGAGGGTCCGAGGGCAGAGGATATCTAGAGCGAAAGTCCGGGTAGTCAGAGTTTAGCGTACAACTTAGTACACTTTCTTCCTGCCGAGTCCCAGAGGTCGGAGCTATCCAGAAACTATCTGGAGTCGAGTGAGATCGATGAGTATCTTATTCGATATTCGAACTGAGGTGCTACGATGTATGTACAAGGCTTTTATAGTACAGAGAAAATCATAAAGCAATGTCCGGGGTGTAGCGACTACCGGAGTGCAGTACGGATGAGTAACAATATTAGTGAGCTTATTAGTAAGGTAAGTCGGTAGTCGCCGGATAGCCGGATGGGACGGGGATTAGTAAGACGTACGGGTACGGTAGTGTAGCAAGTCACTTAGAAGCGCGAGAGAAACATACTAAATATAGCAACAGAAACAGAAATAGATCGTAAGTCAAATCAGAGACGGAACGGAGTTTCACGACGGAAGCCCGTAGGGCTAGAACGACACCTCAGACGGTCGGACTACGGTCCGGACCTTACGCGCACGTCACGGATGTGACAGTATCCCCCTCTTAGGGCCGAGCCCTCGAGGCACTTGTTGTGCTCAAGCGTCGCTTCGGAGTTTCGAAGTCCGCATTGTCAGAGTCCGAAACAGTTTCACGGTAAAAAGGCTCGACGGGGTTCTGTCAAAGTCCAGACGCCCATTTCCAATCTCCTAAACGTTATGGCCCCTACTCAACGCCTTAAATCTTCGCTCAACCCCGCAGGCATCGCCTGGGAGTTCCTCGACGACGAGCTGCTCCAGGAGTATCCGGACGACCCACCGACTATGAAGATAGCAAAGTTCGACGAACGTCAACGCCGCCAGCGTGCTGCCTTGCAGGCAGCAGTTGAAGAAGAAGAGCGCCGGCAAGCTGAGGAAGCCCGGAAAGCGAAGGAGGCCGAGGAACGTCGGAAAGCCGAGGAGCGGAGAAAGGCTGAGGAGGCTGCACAGAGGAAAGCAGCCGAGGAAAAGAAACTCCGTGAACTAGAAGCGGAGAAGAAGCGTCTTGAGGAGGAAACGTGCCGGGCGCAGCAGGCGGAGAGTTCATCGGTGCGTAACAATATTTATCGTCCTAAAATCCGTACTGACAAATTCACAACAGTCTCAGCGCGTCGCATCGGTCAGCGGCAGGCCCGCAGAGCAGGCTAAGGCTTGCTCTGCATGTATCAAGGCCGGAGAACCGTGTGTGCCGGGTACCGGGCGCAGCAAGTCGTGCGTCCGGTGCCAGAAGACCAAAGGGAAGTGCGACTTGAATCCGAAGGCGCCGGAGCCCGAGAAACCGGTATCGACCGCGACGTCTCCCCGGGGTGGAGAAAAGAGGAAACGGAGGAAGTCTGCACACTTCGGTGAGCCCGCTGACGACGAAGACCTGGATGATACGCCGGATGTCGAAGTCGTCACGAAGCCTCGCCAACCCCGTGGACAAGCTGCGCGTCAAGACCCGCTGGCGGAGGTCCTGGACCGTCGACTCGGAGAAATCGTCGACGCGATCCAGAGGAACACCGCGGCGGTGGAGTCGATGTCGAAGGAGGTCAAGGACCTTTCCGGGGTTTTGGAGGAGTCGTTTGAGGTCCTCAAGACTGCGACGACCTCCCTTGTCAGCCGGGCGATGGACGATGACGACGTTTAGTCGTTTATTTTTTCTTAGTTTATCCGTGTCCGTAGCGTACTTCGAATTTTCCCTGTCCCCCCCCCCTCCTCTTTCTCTTTTTTTTTTTTTTTTTTGAAATATACTTTTCGTTGTCTCCGTATTAGAATTGAGTGAGCGTGAGTTTTCATAGCATAGACAGAGTAAACTCCGGAAAGTCCATTTATTTCCGGGGTGGGACAGCACTCAACGGACCATCCTTGAGGGGGTACGCCTTGTGGAAATCCGCGACTAAGTCAGGGGCGTTGCTTAATTCGGTAGCTATGAGCCAGGACATTTCTTCGTCCGTGCCTTCGTAGCCAGCCCACTTGACTAGGTATTGCAGCGGACATCGCCTACGGTAGTCCAGTTTAGAGTCCAGGATTTGCTCTATCTCGTACTCTGGTTCTCCGTCGATTTCAACGGGTGGAGGTGGAGGTTGGACACGATTGGGGATAGTGTTCGGAGTTGCCGGTTCTAGTTGCGAGACGTGGAAAACAGGGTGTACGGACTTCATAGCGTCAGGTAGTCGGATAGTGAAGGATAATGATCCAACACGGGCGATAATAGGGTACGGGCCTAGATTCTTTTCCGAGAGTTTCTTTGAAGGTCGCGTGGACCTGAAGTACTTTGCTTTGACGTATACCAAATCTCCAATCCGGAAGTCCGGAGGCGGAGATCTCTTAGCATCTGCCGGACCTTGGTATCTCTGCTGAGCTTCCTTCATTTCTTCTCGTAGGAACGCATGCAGGGAGTCTAAGTCCACTGCGTAGTCTCTAGCTCGAGAAGACGTTAACTCTCTTTCCAGGTGTACGGTGACATTAGGGTGATAACCCTTATTGGCAAAGAACGGTGAAACTCCGGTTGTAGCACTCGGAGCGTTGTTGTACGCAAACTCCGCGAGTGGTAGCAACTCGGACCAGTTATCCTGTTGGTAATTACAGTAGACCCGTAGGTACTGCTCCAACGTCTGGTTAGTTCGTTCGGTTTGACCGTCACCTTCAGGGTGATATCCGGAAGTGAAATGGAGCTTCATATCCAGTGCTTTTCCCAGCGACCGGAAGAAGTGAGACACGAACTCCGTGCCTCTGTCGGAGGTTACGTGTGAGGGGACTCCGTGCTTGGAGAAGACATGGAGTAAGAACAGTTTGGCGAGTTGTGGGGAGGTAATTGTATCTTCGGTGGGGATGAATATAGCTTGCTTCGAGAGACGGTCTACAACGACCAGTATGGCGGTATGATTTCCGGAGTTGGGTAGTTGTTCGATGAAATCCATCGAAATGGAGTTCCAAGGTCTCTCCGGTATCGGTAGTTGCTTCAACATACCGTATGGTTTGTGTCTCGGGGTTTTAGCACGCGCACAGGCAGTGCAAGACTTGACATAGTCTTTGATGAAAGTCCGGGCATTTGGCCAGACATACTCACGACGGACGAGTTCGAGTGTTCTGTTTTGTCCGAAGTGACCGGCCAAAGGGTGGTCATGCTTGTAACGGAGTACGCGAAGCCTGAGGTCGTTTGCTTCGGGGACGTATATACGATCATCCAGACGTAAAAGTCCGGATTCATCTACCCTCCAACGGGGGTTAGATGGGTCAGAGAGATGGAGTTGACCGAGTGGGTCGGACGTTAGGGCGGACTTGATGTCTTCATGGAGTTTCTCAATGTCCATGATTATACTAGCACGTAGTACCGGGCTTTCTAAGTAGGTCGCCCGTAACGAATTGGATAGTTGTTCGGTGGTGAATACCGGTCGGAGGTTCTGTGGGTTGGCTTGGGCGTAGCCCCTATCCCCCTCTTTGGGGTAGACGTCCCATCGTCTAGTCAAGGCGTCGGGCTTTGCTCCGAGCTTACCAGGGCAGAAACGGATGACCATGTTAAATTGAGAAAGGTACTCAGACCAACGCGCTTGGCGCCTGGTGAGCACTTTCGAGGTGGAGAAATACTTGAGGTTTTTGTGATCGGTAACGACGTCAATGGGATGTGCGGGGCCTTCAAGGTAGTGGCGCCAGGTCCGGAAGGCTTCATGAATCGCCAACAGCTCCTTGTCGTGTGTGTCGTAGTTTAACTCCGGGGCGGTCAAAGTCCGGGAGTAGAAAGCTACCGGTCGTATCTCACCATCCGGGCAAGTGACGGACAAAATGCCGGCGACAGCATAGTCCGAAGCGTCTGTTTCAACCGTGATGGGAAGTCCGGGCTTGAAGTGAGTCAGTATTGGAGCCGTGGAGAAAGCCTCTTTGAGACGATTAAAGGACCGGCGACAATCCTCGGAGAAATTCCAAGGTGCCCCCTTCCGTGTGAGACGCGTCAGTGGTACCACGATGTCTGAGTAGTTGAAGATGAAACGACGGTAGAAGTTTGCAAAGCTGAGGAAGGACTGGATGTCCTTCACCTTGCGAGGTTCAGGCCAGTCACGGACGGCCTTTACCTTATCCTCGGACATTGACAATCCGTCAGGGGATAAGAAGAAGCCGAGGTATTCCACGGACTCGGAGTGGAATTCGCATTTCTCTGGTTTGGCATACAGGCCATGCTCCTGGAGTCTGCGGAGTACCTCACGAACATGTTTTTTGTGGTTTTCCATATTATCAGAATAAATAAGGATGTTGTCTAGGTAGACAACGACGCATACATCCAATAGGTCCGCGAAGACGGAGTTGACGAAGCGTTGGAACGCTGCAGGGGCATTGGTAAGTCCGAATGGCATTACGAGCCACTCGTAAGATCCGTAACGGGTTCTGAAAGCTGTTTTCCATTCATCTCCTTCGGCGATCCGCACCAGGTGGTAAGCGTGGCGCAGGTCGATCTTAGTATATACCTTAGCCCGACTAGGCGAGTCGAGTAAGTCCGAAATGAGGGGTAACGGGTAACGGTCCTTCTTGGTGATCTTGTTGAGGCCCCTAAAATCAACACAAAGACGAAGTGATCCGTCCTTCTTTTTGACAAAAAGGACAGGTGCGGCATACGGGGATGATGTTGGACGAATAAAGCCGGTAGTGAGATTTTCATCGATGAATGTCCGGAGAGCGGCAAGCTCAACGGACGAGAGCGAGTAGAGGGTTCCCAACGGCGGAGTAGTTCCTTCCTCCAATTCTATCTTGAGGTCGAACTCCCGGTGAGGCGCAAGCGTAGCTGCCTTGGCCTTGCTGAACACATCAGCGAAGTCGTGATAGTCCGGGGGTACCGACGACAAGTCCGGGGTATCCTGTACGGTGGCAGCCCGGAGTTTGGTACCATCCTGAGGTCGGATCTGGAGGGAGAACTGAGTTGAGCCATCTAGCTTGCAAGCGCGGATGAAGGCCGCTGCATTGACAAGGGAGATGTTCGGTGCTCGGGTGTTGGGTGGAGAGGAGTTATCGACCGACTCGGGGAGTGTGGTGTCCGGAGAGCCCAGGGGGGCGTCTACGGGGTTTCTCGGAATTGACTCCGAGTCAGAGGGCGACGTCGGCGCTGGCAAACGAGATGTAAGGTTCCGGAATTTAATACTGCTCAGTACCCAATCAATCGACGGATTGTAGCGGGTGAGCCAGTTATGTCCGAGAACTATCTTACACTCAGAATCCAACGGAGTTACATAGAAGGTCATGTCGGTGATATCTCCGGAGGGGAAACGGACTGAGAGATTCGAGGCTTTACTGATCGATGTCGTTGTTACACCGTCGAACAGACGGAGGACGAGAGGTGGGACGGAGTAGGTTGAAAGACCGTGATTATTGACGAAAGTAGAATCTACAAAACAGTGGGTAGAACCCGAATCTATTAACGCTGAAAAGTCCGGAATATTATACGAGTCAAGGGTGACAGAAGGTTTCAATGAATTTGGATTTGAAAGAGCGGATGCGTTGAGGCGTGCCTCCGAGGGTGCACAGTCGGTGTCAACGCAACTCCCAGGCTGTGCGGAGTTCTGAGAGTTGCACTCTATTTTTTTGCCTCGGAGGAGGCAGTCGGTTTGGCTTCTGACTCGGTAACCATGGTTGCGCGAGCCTTAGCTGCGCGAGATGTAGACTTAGGGCACTCTTTGGCCTTGTGCCCGGAGTTTCCGCAGAACATACACAAATTCTGCTCGAAACGTCTCTTTCGCTCGGCAGGTGTCAACTTGCCATCTTTACCGAGCTTGTTAGACAACGTGGACGGTGTTCCGGAGTTCTGATTATCTGGAGGCTTGGAGTTCGAGGTAGATGGAGTTTGCTGGTTTCCACCAGGCTGGGGGTTGGCGTTACCGGATTTCTGCTTGTCCCCCTTGTTCGAGTTGGCCTTGCCTCCGGAGTTATTTCCGGAGTTGTTGCCGGAGGACTTTGCTTGACGAGAGACTTCGTCCTTGCGCTCCCAGTAGCGCGCGTCAATCTCTTGGGCTAGCGCACGCAACCCATATAGTGTGGTGGGCTTCCCAACCCTACTAATTTCATCTTTGATGCGATCTGGGAGTCCGGTATAAAATAGATGGCGGAGAGCGCCATCTCCGTAACCTCGGACTTGTGACGCTAACCTGTTGAAGTCGACCACATATCGGTTTACACGATGCGTCTCTTTCATGTGGAGGTGGTCGAGTTGGTGCTCGGCGTCTGTGACCGGGTCGTGTGGTCCGAAAGTTGTCTGGAGGTCCGCCACAAAGTCCAGCCAGCTGTCCATCCAAAGTGGACGGTCTGCCGGATCTCCGGAGTTTAGAAGGTCTGGCTCGAACCATTCGAGGGCCATTCCTTTAAGATAGGACTGGGCGAACGTAACTTTGTTTCTGTCAAGGCGAAACGCCTTGGGACGATCCTGGAAGCATAGTTCGCATTGGACTAGGAACGTCCGGAGTTTCTTTGGGTCGGTTCCATCGAAGGTGTCCGGCTCTCGGACTTTGGCGCGTGAGGATGAAGTGTCGTCGGAGCGACGGGTTGATCGTGACAGACGGTCGATGGCCGTTGCCAAGTTCTGCAAGACCGCCAGTTGAGGGTCTAGCTGTTCTGGAGCGTCGACGAAAGGATTGCCATCGTCGTCGTCGTCATCGTCGTCATCGTCTCCGGGACCATCGTCTCCGGGACCGTCATCTCCGGGGTCGTCGCCTCCGAAGGGGTCTGGGGTTGGTCACGCCGTGGATGAGGAACGTCTGTTCGAAGAGCCGGGTCTAGGTGTCGGGGTAGCAAGGGGTTCTCCCCTGGCGGAGAAGCTTCGAAATTGGCTGACCGACGGTGGAGGACGTCGTCGGCTTGCTAACGCGATACGTGCACTTGATTCGTGCATATCGTCAATCGCGGCTTGTTCCGAAGCTTCAACAGCCATTGAGCGGGAACGGAGTCGGGTAGTCATGGTCATGGCGTGGGGGTTTGGTGGACTGGTGCAGGGATTTGAGTTCGAATATACTGTCAAGACCGATTCTCAACGGTCTCCGAGAGGGTCCGAGGGCAGAGGATATCTAGAGCGAAAGTCCGGGTAGTCGGAGTTTAGCGTACAACTTAGTACACTTTCTTCCTGCCGAGTCCCAGAGGTCGGAGCTATCCAGAAACTATCTGGAGTCGAGTGAGATCGATGAGTATCTTATTCGATATTCGAACTGAGGTGCTACGATGTATGTACAAGGCTTTTATAGTACAGAGAAAATCATAAAGCAATGTCCGGGGTGTAGCGACTACCGGAGCGCAGTACGGATGAGTAACAATATTAGTGAGCTTATTAGTAAGGTAAGTCGGTAGTCGCCGGATAGCCGGATGGGACGGGGATTAGTAAGACGTATGGGTACGGTAGTGTAGCAAGTCACTTAGAAGCGCGAGAGAAACATACTAAATATAGCAACAGAAACAGAAATAGATCGTAAGTCAAATCAGAGACGGAACGGAGTTTCACGACGGAAGCCCGTAGGGCTAGAACGACACCTCAGACGGTCGGACTACGGTCCGGACCTTACGCGCGTGTCACGGATGTGACAATACCCCCACAAGGATGGTCTGTTGAGTGCTGTCCCACCCCAGAAATAAATGGACTTTCCAGAGTTTACTCCATCTATGCTATGAAGACTCACACTCACTCAATTCTAAGACAGACACAATGGAAAATATATTTCAAAAAAAAAAAAAAAGAAGAGAGAGGAGGGGGGGGGGGACAGGAAACTCGAAGTATGCTATGGACACAGATAAACTAAAAAATAACAACTAAATGTCATCGTCATTCATTGCCTGGTTGACAAGGCTGGTCATCGCAGTCTTGAGAATCTCAAACAATTCCTCCAGAACTCCAGACAGGTCCTTGACCTCCTTCGACATGGACTCCACTGCTGCGGTGTTCCTCTGGATCACATCAACAATTTCTCTGAGCCAATGGTCCAGGACCTCTGCCAGTGGATCTTGATGCAGAGCTTGTACACGGGGTGGTCGAGGTTTTGAGATGACCTCGACATCTGGCATATCATCCAGGTCTTCGTCATCAGCCAGCTCTCTGAAGTGAGCAGACTTCCTCTGTTTCCTTTTTTCTCCACCCCAGGGAGATGTTGTAGTCGATGCCAGCTTCTTGGACTCCAGCACCTTCAGATTCAAGTCACATTTGCCCTTCATTTTCTGACACCAGATGCATGACTTGCTGCACCCAGTACCTGGCACACATGGTTCACTGGCCTTGATGCAGGCAGAGCAAGCTTTCACCTGCTCTGCGGACTTTCCACTGACTGATGCGACACGCTGAGACTAGTATGAACTTGTCAGCATGGATTTTTTGAATGATAAGTATTGTTATGCACTGTTGAGCTCTCTGCCTGCTGTGCCCGATGCATCTCCTCCTCGAGACACCTCTTCTCTGCTTCCAACTCATGGAGTTTCCTCTCCTCAGCTGCTTTCCTCTGAGCAGCCTCCTTGGCCTTCCTGCACTCCTTGGCCTTCCAATGCTCCTTGGCCTCCTTCACTTTCCAGACCTCCTCAGCTTGCTGGTGCTCCTCTTCTTGGATTGCTGCCTGCATGGCAGCATGCTGACAACACTGTCTTTCATCAAATTTCACCATCTTCATGGTAGGCAGGTTGTCCAGATACTCTTGAAGCAATTCATTGTCAAGGATGTCCCAGGTGATGCCTGCAGGGTTGAGGGAGGATTTGAGTCAGGAAGGAGGAGCCATAGCATTTAGAAATTTAGAGATGGGCATCTGGACTTGACAAAACCCCATTGAGCTCCTTTTACTGCGAAACTTTTCAGACTCTGACAATGCAGACTTCAAAACTCCAAAGTGACACTTGAGCACAACAAGTGCCTTGAGGGCTTGGCCCTAAGAGGGGGATACTGTCACATCTGTGATGCACACGCAAGGTCCAGACTGCAGTCCAACCATCTGAGGTGTTGTTCTAGCCCTACAGGCTTCTGTTGAGAAACTCCATTCTGTCTTTGATTTGACTTACAATCTATTTCTGTTTCTGTTTCCATATTTAGTATGTTTCTCTCATGCTGCTGAGTGACTTGCTATACTACCATACCAGTATGCCTTACTAATCCCTGTACTATCCAGCTATCCAGCAACTACCAACTTACCTTACTAATGGCTCACTAATATTGTTATTCATCCATACTGCATTCTGGTAGTCGCTACACCCTGGACATTGCATTGGACTTTCCTCTGTACTATAAAAGCCCTGTACATACATTGTAGCACATCAGTTCGAATATCAAATAAGATACTCATTGATCTCACTCGACTCCAGACAAGTTTCTGGATAGCTCCAACCTCTGGGACTCAGCAGGAAACTAGTGTACTAAGTTGTACACTAAACTCCAATTACCCAGACTTTTGCCCTAGCCCTCCTCTGCCCTCAGACCCTCTCGGAGACCATTGAGAACCGGTCTTGACACTGACCTTTGGGACTCTGCAAGCATTAGTGTACAGAGTTGTGCACTAAACTCTGACCCTCAGGCTATCTACACCCTTGGACCTCTCAGAGACCATTGAGAACTGGTCCTGACCAGATTGAATGGAATGTGTGGGCCCTATATTAGATGGTTTGACAATGTTATAGACAGTACCAGACAGGTGCACTGTCTCCCTAGATTCATCAGCTCCCCACATTTTTCTTCAAAGGAATTAGATCAACTTGTATTAACCTCAACATAAGTCAAGCTGAAATTAGGTTTGACCTCAGCAAGGCTTACGGATTGCAGAGGACCTAAACTGACTTTACATAATTGACTCAGCCTAATTCAATTACACCTGCTCAAGGTCAGCTCAGATGGACCTAAGACACTTCATTCAATTGGAGTCAACCAATTAAGTGACCTGCTGTAGGAACCTGAGCTTTAGTGAAGAAGAACCCAGCACTCATCTGAGTTAATTAACAAATTGACCAAAAGGTTCTAAATCAGTCTGAGTCAAGGTCAATCTGGGTTAATTTCAGTCAACCTACTGTAGATTAATGAGTCAATGTAGTCTAGGCCGACCTAAGTCTACCTAGGTACTAATGTAGTTCAATGGTAGTCAAATTCCAGTCAACTTAAGTTGATGTAAGTCAATCCAGTTCAACCCTAGGTTGTTTAGCCAATATAGATTGACCCAGATAGATTGAGTCCACTTGGTTGAATGCCAGTGAATCTGAGTTAATTTGGTGGGCTTGACATGGAATTGAGTCATCTACATAGGTTTTCACAGGCTTGGGCCAAATCCAAGTGCTGGATCCATGTCTAACTGAAACTTGACCCTGTCTGTTTTCTTAATCCAAGCCACTGTCTGCATAATTGATGCAAGGGCAAGCATTGTTGTAATGTTGGCAGGCAACTTGGATGGCACTCTACTAAATCACAACAGTGTATTCACAGTTCATTTAATAAATATTTTGTGTTCAAATTACACTGTGGATACCCAGCATCCTGAATATGGATGAACAATTAGCTGGAATACCCTGGGGGATGGAAGGGTTTCTAAAAAAGTTGGCCTATAATATTTTCATCAAACAGAGGTTGATCACACATGAGTGCCACTAACTGAAACAATGATACTTGTTCTTGCTTGGCAACTGCAAAAATATGAGATTATTGAGCATGCACAGTATGTTGAAATCAGTTTCAAGGAAGCAAGAAGAAAACATCAAGGTTGATCTAAATCAATTCATTTGACCTAGATTGACTTAGGATATAGAACAATTGAAAAGTGCTCTATCAATCCAGTTTAAAGTCAAGACCCAAATTAACCTGGATTGATCTCAATGTTGGTTTGAACTGATTCAGATTAACTCATATTGACCCAGGTTGACATAGATTGACTTGCCTGAACTTGAGCAGTCCCAGGTTGACCCTCATTGACTCACATTGACATTGACTTCAGATGGACCTCACACTCCTCAATCAATTTGCATTGGTGTAAATTAATGCTGGTCAATTTGATTCATTCCCAGACAACCCAATGACCTGTTGTGGGAACCTTAGCTTCAGTGAAGAGTTCTGTGCTCCAATAGCCAATTGATCTGAGTTAACATGAGTAAGTCCAATTGACTCAGCCTGACAAGCATTGATTTATATTGATGAATGATTCCAGATCAATCTGCATGAGTCAATCTGGGTCAAATTTTTAGTCAACTTCAGTTGATCTAGGCACTGGGGGCATTATCTAATGGTTTGACTCTAAACATGGTAAAATCATTGAATTTAGCAGATACTCTTTTCATGAAATGTTCCTGAATAAAACATTGGTCATCCATGGATAACATGATCTGAACCAATGCTCTAGGACAGAAAATGTGCTTGTGTCATGTATAATGTTTTTCATAGGAACATGCATAGTGTTTATCATTATGATTATTGGGAAAATCATTGTACAAATATTTTCACTGTTTTATCATGTGTTCTAACCATGATTTCAAGCAAAACATTTAAAACTTTCTGCCTTCAGAACATAGTATATGTTCCACCCTCAAAACATTAGTCAAATCAATTCTGCCATTGGTGGAATGGCTGATTGGTCCAATGGAGAATGGACAAATAGTTTGATTGGAGAATGGACAAATGGTACAATTAGAGAATGGACAGATGGTACAATTGTTACATTGAAACAAAGGATAAATGTTCCTAGTGACTTGACTGCATGCTTCCAGCATTCTGCAGTTGAGCTTGCATTGGCACTTACATTGGAGCTGCACTTGTGTCGGAGTTGCACTTACATCAGAGTTGCACTTATGCCAGAGTTTCACTTGTGTTGGAGTTGCACTTCTGTCAGAGTTGCACTTGTGTTGGAGAGAGAGAGAGAGAATTTCTAAATTTATATACTGCAACAAGAGACTACTGCTAAGACACTGTGCCTATAGGCACATAGAGTAAGGTGTAGAGTATATACTACTGAACAGTGACTGTGAAGTAAGACATATAGCTTATTGTTGGCATGTGGGGGTTATATATGAGTATCATTAACTGGTGAGACATACTGAATGATATAAAGTGGAAGTAAAAGGGATCCAACAAAATGGCATTACTCTGAAGCTGAAGGTGGCCATGGATTGGTTTGGCTTGGATCAGTTCTCCTTGGCTTCTTGAAGGCATCCATTTCTTTGAGGAATTTGGAGAGAGCCTTGATTCCTTTTTCTGTTCCTAGGATATCAAATATGACTAGGCCATCTGAGACAGAACATAGTGTGTCATGCTTGGACTTGAAGGCAGGACATGTCACAAGGGTGTGTTTGTGGGTTTGGATATGTCTCTGAGGGGACAAAGGCAGAGTAGTACTCACCCATAAAAGCATGTCCTGTTCAGGTTGCCTTTGATGTGGGTTGGTGGTTCTTCAGTGGGTGGGAAGCACATGTGTACCCAGGTCATGTGGGATAAGTTGCAAACCTAGCATAGCATCAGCAGACCTTGTGGCTATAGTGTTGCTGTTTACATTAGAAGCAAGTGTTGAGAAGCATTTTTGACCTTCCCAATAATGATCATACAATGTTCTATAGATGAAGGTTAAACACTTTGCTCACAAATCACCACTTTCACTTACCCATTTCTAAATCCCAGTCACAGAGAAGGAGCTCACCAACTTGAATAACAAGCTGCCAACACCAATGGTGGGCTGGAAATGGTTCCTCTGGCAGTCCACTTGAGACAACCATGATGTTGAGAAGGTATCACAGAAGGCATGGCCAATGAGACTCATTGCACCACTCTACAGTGGTTTGGGTTGTGCTTTATCATTATGTGAGTGTTTGCCTGACCAACTAGGAAGACTATACCCTCAATGACATACCAATTCCTAGATTATGTTGGTAGCATTATCAGCATGGATAAGCCGCCCATAAGTTGCCCATTTAGATTGGCAGAAGTGGTTATGGGGTTTAAGTGATGGGGTAGGCAGGATGAGCAGACCAGTGTCACACTCCATTCCACTGCTACCCATTTCCCCCCACTGCCGTTTGACCTGTAACTGGGGCCGCTCCTACCAAGCCCCCTGGTGGCCATGGCGGGAACACAGGCTGCCTCTGCACATATACATGCACAGCAACTGCCTGCGCCTCCATCGCCCCGGCCATCCTCTCCATCATGAGTGCTTGGCGCTCCATCGCCGCCGCCTGTCTTGCCTGAATCACGAGCATACACTCGTCGTATACAGGCCCTGGCACCCCCTGTCCCGACCCGCCGAACTCTGATTCCTCCCTGACCAAGCCTGACCTGGAAGCCTCAGGACGAGAGGCCACTGGGCCCAGCACCTCCTCGATCTCATCGTCGTTGTCATCGTCCTCTTCGTCAGTCTGACCTTTCTTCCTCCCACTACCCCTTGAACCCCCTGTCCTGGCCCGCTTCTTGGAACCGCTCACTGCTGCTTCCGCCTCAACTTCCTCTGCCATCGCCCAGCTACACTTCTTTCTTTTTCTGCACGGTCCACAGGACCAGCCGCCCACTACCGCCTGACACTCACTTGCCTCCCCTCGCTGCTTGCAGCCATCACAGGCCGCGCGCCTCACTGTCGGCACCACCCGTAGCGTGCCCATACTGGCTCCGGTCGTGGGGCTGTAGGCAGCAACCCGCCCAGAGCTGGCAACCTTTGTTAGCGCCACTATGGTGTGCACATGATACTCACCTGCCCACCGACGAGCCCCTACTCTCACTCTGGAGCTCCCCTACACGCCCCTTCTCCTTCGCGACACTCTGTCGTGCCGCCTCTGCCTCCACTACTGCTGCCTGCCGGGCCGCTGCTAAGGCCTCCCGCCTCTCCTGTTCCTCCCGCTCCAACCTTTCGCACTCCTCCCACTCTCGCCTCTCCCACTCCTGCCTCTCATGTTCCTCCCACTCTTTCCTCTCCCATTCCAAACAAGCCTCCTCTGCCTTCTGGTGGCATGCCTCTGCCCTACATTCCCTTTTGGCCGCCTCCCGTCGACTCTTCTCCGCTTCCTTGGCCCTCTCGGTACCCTCCGAGTCACTCATGTGGACTTCTAAGTCCGCATTGGTGGCTTTACTCCAGTCATGGCTGGAGGCAGGGGCGGGCTGTTGACTCGTGCTGGGTTGGTTGGACATGTTATAGATCGGAGGGAAGGCGAGAGAAGGGACTTAGCGACCAGAGGGCATTTCTTATGCGACCTGTTCGGACTCCGACACAACCCTGCTGCGGCAATCAAAGGGTGCCTCGTGGGCCGTTGCCGATTACCAAAATCAAACCTCATGTCACCCAGACCCCGTTGCTTATGGCCTTCAGGGGTTCAGGCCTTAAGGGGGAGATACTGTCATGCTCCATTCCACTGCTCTGGACTACCGACCCTCCCCACTCTGCTCTGCACTTGCCCGCTCCCTTTCAGCACCCATACGGTGCGCTCCTGCCCGGTTCTCTGTCGGCCACTGTCAGTCTTCGTCAGGCCCACCACATGACTGTGGTTTATCAGTCAGGTGACACCTCCCACCCTTTTAGGGGTCACCTTCCTTCTGGGTCGACGGGCCAGCCCAGGCACAGCATGTCTACCACACCGCATGGTTTGGCACAGGGTCGCTACCCGTTTAGGCTTTTGGCCTGGGTACTGATTGGTTATCGGCGGGCACTCCGAAGCCCCTCTGTCTGTACTATTCCTTTTAGGCGTTTTTCCTTTGTCCCATCTTTTACCTCCGTCATGTGTACCATTCTCCAGTTGAAGTTTTCTGACATTTCCACCCCTTGAAAATTTACTGTACTCCGTATGTTAGTTCCGACGTTCCGATACCGTACCGCCTTGATGGCGCACTCGATGTATATAAGCCCACCACACTCAGTGGTGGTTCCTTAGTACGAATATCAACTTAGTCCTCCCTCCTCTGCAGTCCTCGACTGGCCTTCTCTGTCATCTGTCGGACTCTCCCCAACTCCCCCCTCTGTCTGAAATCCAAGGGCCGGGCTCATACAAGGGGGCAGCACACGAGCTGAACCCGACGCCCTCTCCCGAACCCCTATCGTGACTGTTGGCCAACCTTTGACCAATGTCGCTGTTCATTGGCCTCCATCGGCCAAGCATCGGCCTATGTCGGCCAAACTCCATATACTTCCTGCAGCCCCTGTGAGTGTCGGGAACCATCGGAGTAGGCACGGACTTGACAACCAGTGTGGACTTCACTGTGTCAAAAGTAAATTGTGGTTTGCAGGTAAGGGTGAGCACCAATGATGATGCAAGAGCACCACTGAAGATTATGAGATGGTGTACATGAATGCTGTCCAGATAATCCTGAACAAGCAGGTATGAGAGACAGCTAAATGCAAACAAAGCTGGGACTTGAGTATTGGGTGGAACATCACTCACTTCCAACCAAGCATTGACCAAGTCAGACCACACACCATCCAGTTTGCCACCAGATGTGCTTGCCTGATAGGTGTCAAGTATCATTTGATCTGGCATGCATTCAACCCCAGTGCTTTGTTCATGCTTGAGTCCTTTCAGTCAAAAAGTTCCAGAATCATAGTGCTGAGATTATTGAATGGAATCAGAAGACTGAGGAGCAGCGAAATCATTGGCACAAGGTCAATTTGTTGGATGGAACAATGGGGGATGCATTCCCCTGGAAATGTTGTCTTAGGTAGAATCTCAGGAGGTAAGAGTATCAAAGACAACAAAAGAGGTGCACTGCAGCTGTATATCCAAACTGCAGATGAAGCCTCAAAGACACTGTTGCTGCCATGATTGCCTGCTGGGACCTACTGTATTCACCAAGTAAAATTAGCAACATATCTTCATCAATGATGTGGACAACTTCAGCTAGGAATGCATTCATCTGTTTGAGCTTTCATGACAGGATGCTCAGGTCTGACACAATGTCCTGCATGATCAACTCCAAGACCATGGCCAATGGCAAGTGTCCATGGTTCTGAGCACTGTGGTACAATGGATGGTAGATAGGACATGACACCTGAGTCAACCATGTGGAGGTCTTCACAAGGTGCACAATAAAATAATGTTTATCATATTTCATGACTCAAGGGGATATGACAAGTTGTGGTCAAGAAAACTCAGAAAAAGTGAAAGCCATGTGTTACAGTGACTCAAAAAACTGTCTGGATGTTTGCCACTTTTTCAAAGAATTGCTTATAACCCAGTCCCTATTTGGCCATAAATCATGAAAAAATAGGGGTGGATAGCCAGCGGTCATGTAATTATGTGTGCCAAATATGGTTATGATCATGTGACTTGATAGTATACAATTAATTTAACATTGACCACTATTCATCCAGACAGTTTTTTTGCAGGGTATCCAAGTAACAATAAGTAGGATATATCTAGTACTTTGTGTAACCACCCTTGGCCTTGAGCACTGCTGAAACCCTCCTAGGCATACTGTTGATCAAGTTAAGGCAAACCTCCCTTGGAATTTTCCTCCATTCCTCTGCAATCCTCTTCCATGGCTCCTCTATGCCCTTAGGGGGTACTGGGTAGGTTCCCAACCTTTTCTTTAGGTCATGCCAGAGATGTTCAATGGGGTTGAGGTCTGGGACTGTGCAGGCCAGTCAAGAAGCTCAACACCATGATCTTTGAACCATTTCTTGACCAATTTGGAGGCATGCTTGGGATCTCCATCTTGTTGAAAGATGAAGTTGTTGACATCCATCCCATATTCTGTTCCTTGTGGTGATCTTCACCTCTTATCTTCGCTTTCTGTCTTTCACATGGTCTCTTACTTACTACCATTTGATTCCCCTTCTTATTTGCTACTTACTACTTCTTTTCCCAGCCTTCTAGGCTAATCACTAGTGTTGTGGCACATCAGCCACCCTTTGTTTACTGTTGTTTACTTTGAAGCGCACTATGTGTAGCTGAGTCCAGTGTTGACACCTTTGGTTGCTTACACTGGACTCTAGGTACTGTGTACCCTCATATCTCTATTTAACCTTTGGTTGCTCACACTGGACTCTGGTCTGGTTATCCCCTTAGCTCACTAGAGCTTTAGGAGTCGATTAGGATCCCCCTAGGGACCCCTTTACCTCTTTGCTGCTCACACAGAATACTGCAAAATCTTAAAGCACAGTAGGATTTCTGTTTACCAACTTACTTGATGAACTCACCAAGTAGACAAAGCCAACATCTACAATAATCTTGTGACAGAAACATGTTTCATGAAAGCCAATCTTGTCTTGTCTGGGAACTGCCAGAACTTCCCACACCAAGCTCAGAGGTAGTAGAAATGTCATCTAAAGTAGCTTGTAACCAGAAGTTGATGTGAAGGAAGGACAGGTTGTACAATAAAGCACTGGAGCAAAGCATGTCATAGCTTGAGACATGTGTACAGGCCATTGGTCAAATGAGCAGCTTGTTGCAAAGAGAGTACCACAGAGGATGTCAATGGTTACTATTTGAGAAAAATCAACAAGAAATAATGAGGACACATTGGTGAAGATAACTCACCAGCTTTTGCACAGAGAAAATAGCATTCATAATAAAGGATGCATGATGATGGCAAGGATCTGGTAGATGAGTCAATCCTTCAGTGACATTGGTCAATGAGATGGAAGGCAGTGTAATGCAAGTGATATCCGTGTGGAATTGAGTGCATTGGCTCTTATAGGTACTGGTGCTGCAAGATGGATGATGGGAATAGATGCTATTGAGCTCTCTGAGAACATGTGTACCTACTACATAAGGTGATATGGCCAACATACAGGTAATAACATGAAACCTGATATCTGTTTAAGTTTCACCTTGCAATGCTTGGCAATCCACCATAACAAAGGGCATACCAGAGAGCAGTGGGCCTCCTCTAAAAGCAGAGAAAAAGCAGATAAAGACCAGGAATACCATGGCTGAAGCAAGAATCAAGCCACATAACTGAGTTCTTGATAGCTTCCACCCAGCCATATGGAGAATCTGCCACTTGTAAGTTGTCAACAAGGTACCTGGCTGCCTGCTGGAAACCAGGACAACAGAACATATAATTGCCATGCTGTAATGATATAGGTGAGCTGGCTGTCTGTTGCCACTCAAAGATAAGGGCAGGGCCAAGGTACAAAATCACCACATACTAAGTTTTTCCCAGCATCACTGCTTCAGGCTGCACTATGAGCATCACATTGCAGTGGACCTTCAGGGCTCATTTCTTCACTGTCATTGACCACCCATGATGAGGTTGGGAAACCATGGGTACTACAGCACAATTCTTCCTCAAGAGACAGCTGTGGACATGCCCAGTTCTGTGCCATGTCAGAACTGCCATCTCTGCTGATCTGTTCAAGGGTTGTCTTGACACAGTCCATGGTTTCTTGCATGTCACATAAGGCAACCCAGATAATGTCAATGTCCTGGGTATGGTCCAATAGCATCATGAACCCTTCAGAGAGACTATGTATGCCTCCCAAGGATTGAGAGAAGAGCATTGTGTGTTTTTCCTGAGTGGTCTGAATTCCATCAGCTTTGTTCTCTAAAATGGTTAGTCATTCATCCAGCAAAAGCTGAGATGACTGTAAGCCAGTCAATGAATCAGCAATGCACTGGTGAAGTGTTTACAGCACAGAAAGAGAGGGGTCCCTA
Organism: Pisolithus sp. B1; assembly: GCA_024663435.1. Lineage (NCBI taxonomy): Eukaryota > Fungi > Basidiomycota > Agaricomycetes > Boletales > Pisolithaceae > Pisolithus > Pisolithus sp. B1. Next base: position 249,142 of record JANFAA010000022.1, on the reverse strand, counting down.
AGGGGATCCTAATCAACTCCTAAAGCTCTAGGGAGCTAGGGGAATAACCAGACTAGAGTCCAGTGTGAGCAACCAAAGGTCTCAACACTGGACTCAGCTATACTAAGTGCACTTGAAAGTAAACAACAGTAAACAAAGAGTGGCTGATGTGCCACAACACTAGGAATTGGCCTAGAAGACTGGGAAAAGAAGTAGTAAGTAGCAAATAAAAAGGGGAATCAAATGGTAGTAAGTAAGAGACCATATGAATGATAGAAAGTGAAGATAAGAGGTGAAGATCACCACAAGGAACAAAAGGTGGTGGTTATACAACTATGGTATGTTCTAAGCATTATGTGTCATGGCCAGTGATGAGAGTAACTGACCTGCAACTTGCAATCTCTGCACTTGTGCACAGATTGAATGCCAGCCAATGGACTCTTGTAATCCTGCTTGTTCATGTACCTGGACACAAGATCTAAAACTCTGGCTTGTTCTTCATGAGTAACCATCTACTGCTTTGCATATACCTGGCACAAATAGTTGAAATGAACTACCCAGGCATTAAAAATAGCCTTCAATGATCTGTCACAGCCAGGATGTGTTCCTTGTGGTGATCTTCACCTCTTATCTTCACTTTCTATCATTCATATGGTCTCTTACTTACTACCATTTGATTCCCCTTTTTATTTGCTACTTACTACTTCTTTTCCCAGCCTTCTAGGGCAATTCCTAGTGTTGTGGTGCATCAGCCACTCTTTGTTTACTGTTGTTTACTTTCAAGCACACTTAGTGTAGCTGAGTCCAGTGTTGAGACCTTTGGTTGCTCACACTGGACTCTAAGTACTGTGTACCTTCATATCTCTATCTAATCTATGGTTGCTCACACTGGACTCTAGTCTGGTTATTCCCCTAGCTCACTAGAGCTTTAGGAGTTGATTAGGATCCCCCTAGGGACCCCTTTACTTCTTTGCTGCTCACAGGTTATGAGCCCTGTGCTCTAAGCCCCACATTGCAACACCTGCTGCTCCAATCGACTCCAAACCTTCACCATCGATTTCTACAGCCCTGATAACCCTAGGCGGCCTATTTTCAAATTCAGAATCCATCCACATCACAACCAACAGCACCTGTTGCTTTTGCACCCCTATTCCCCAACATCAGCCTCTCCAGCCTCTCCCATCAGTTCTTCCACTGTCAAAACACCTCGCTTCGACTCACAAGGTTCAGAGCTCGTGCCACACCAAGTTTCAGCTCAATCTGTTGGGTAGAAAGCAAGATATAACACTGGATAGTTCAAGGGGGCTATCAGTGCACACATACTCATACTTGAACCCTTCATATCTCATCATCCACTCCTCTGATCTTGGTGATTCAACTTCTGCTGAGCTCTCCACATCGAGGGCCTTCAGTCGATACCCTTTAAAAAAATTTTCACTGATGCAATTGGTCACCATCAACACATATTTGTGCACAGACCAAGGTGTCCCTCTCTCGACTTCTGGCCTATCAATCTCCCCAAATTCCCATATCATTCAACTCCTCTTGATCTCCTCTGTTCATACTGTATATACACCCTCGAAGCCATCTATCACTATCTTTGCTCGCCATCATAGATCTTTGTTTCCCACCCATCGACCATGTCCTCTGAACAAACCCCTTGCATCAAACCCCTCAATGGGACAAACTACTGTGAGCAGCAAAGAAGTAAAGGGGGTTACTAGGGGGATCCTAATCGACTCCTAAAGCTCTAGTGAGCTAAGGGGATAACCAGACTAGAGTCCAGTGTGAGCAACCAAAGGTGTCAACACTGGGCTCAGCTACACTAAGTGCACTTCAAAGTAAACAACAGTAAACAAAGAGTGGCTGATGCACCACAACACTAGGAATTGGCCTAGAAGGCTGGGAAAAGAAGTAGTAAGTAGTAGCAAATAAGAAGGGGAATCAAATGGTAGTAAGTAAGAGACCATGTAAAAGAGAGAAAGCGAAGATAAGAGGTGAAGATCACCACAAGGAACATGCTCTGCACTTCTCCACTCGTTCTAGCACCCATACTGTGTGCTCCTGCCTGGTCCTCTGTTGGTTGCTGTCAGCCCTTGTCAGGCCCACCTCATAACTGTTGCTCCTTGGTCAGCTGACATCCTCCACCCTCTTATGGGTCACCTTCCTTCTGGGTCAATGGGCCGGTCTAGGCATGGCACAGCTACTGCTGTAGGGAGTGGGAGCTCCCTAGTAAGGGATTAGAAGGAAATGAGAGGATTGAGGTGTTGAGGAATTTATTTACTTTTCTAAGGGGCTTGATCCCCATTTTGTAAGTGGGATTGGGACTTAGTGGCAAGGCGAGAGGATGATTAGTAAGCATGTTCAGACTTGACCTTGAAGTTGTACTAGCTACAGGGAACAGGCAACCACTATAGAGGCTGGGGATCACAGACTGGTGAGACCAGTCTGTGGCAGCTTCTTACTGCTACAGCCCTTGAGAGTGAGGACTGAGTGGCCTGAGGGAAGTCCTAAGGTGGTGGTTCAGCAGTGTTTCTGGTTCAGTTATACAGGCTAAGTGTTCAGTTTCTTTTCTATTTTATTTCCCTACTGGTTCTTCTCTCCAGCAGGATTCCCTACAGGGTCTAACTAGCCTTTAGAGCATATCCCTGGGTCATCTCTTTTATTTCTCTTCACTGCACCACAGTGTTTGGTGCAGGGTTGCTACTTGTTTAGGCTTTTGGTCCAACTTCTGATTGGCCATCAGTGGGCACCCTGAAGTCTTTCCATCCATACTATTCCTTTTTAGTATTTCTTCTTTGTCCTGTCTTTTACCTCCGTCATATGTACCATTCCCTGACTGAAGTTTTCTGACACTTCCTACCCCTTGAAAATTTACCATACCCCATATGTTAGTTCCAACACTCTGATACTGTACCACCTTGATGGCATGACAACTATATATAAGCCTGCTGCACTCAGCAGTGTCTCCTCAGTATGAATATCAATTTAGTTCCCCCTTCTCTGTGGTCCTTGACCAGCCTTCTCTGTCTTCTGTCAGGCTTCCCCTGACCTCTCTCCTTATCTGAAATCTGAGGGCTGGGCTTGTACAAGGGGGCAGTGCATGAGCTGAACCTGACACCCTCTCCTGAACCTCTGTTGTGACTGTTGGCCACCCTTTGGCCAATGTCACTCTCCATCAGCCCTAGTCGGCCAACCATTGGCCCACATTGGTCTACCCCCATACTCTTCCCACAGCCTCTGTAAGTGTTCAGGATCATTGGAGTAGGACCAGATTTGACATGTAGGTCAATTGGACTCCACTTACATTGCTAGCCACAGGAGGGAGAGAGAGAGAATTTCATACTGTAACAACAAATTTGTAACACTGCTTGAGGCATCATCACTCATCACGGGCAACAGATGTACACCAGCATGACTGATACTGAATGTGAGTACTAGTGTGCCAGGTCCTCAAATGCTAGCCATGTTTGGGACATCTGCAAGGCCAACAGGGGTGTGCCACCATGACCAATGAACACCAACATGACAACAAATGGGAGTACAATACTTGACACATCATCACACATCATGGGTGACAGATGTACACCAACATGATGGACATTGCAACAAGGTATGAGGAACAAGTATTGGGAGTTGGTGAAAATGAATACAGCATTATGTGATCCATTTCCCACTTGCATTGGCATCATGAGAAAGTGGTGGCGATGACACCATTGTCAGCTCTGGTGATGATTGTGACAACACACTGATCCCACTGAACATTGGTCACATACATAGATATGCAGCATATGCATCCACAAATTATTGTCCATGAGGTCAAACATTGAGCTGTGTCATTGTGGATATTGCAACTCCTCCTTTGGGTTCTCTCAACTTGTTTAATTTATATGTTGCACTTTCACAAAGCAGCAGATGTTCTTTAATACATTTACTGCAAGATTTTGATGAAAACACTTTTTTCAGAAGACTCACTGCAAAGAACTTCTGACGGAAGATGAAATACTGAGGAACAGTGATGAAAGGACATCAAATTGGTGGAGCTTACTCCAGTGGGAAAATGAGCAAACATCACATTCTATGGTGTGGTGCAATGATGTACAATAGCATATATTTGTTTACTCAAGAACATGGAAAACCTTTCCTATTGACTATCTGACATTGTAACAGTGATGACCAGTGACCCCCAGTGAAAACTTTGGGATCCTTTACATGAGGAAGCAGGTCTACAGTGGACAACATCAGATTTCTGTACATACAATCAGATCTCATCCAATCTCAATGGATTCTTTGTTTGTATGTAGAATATGATGACAGCTGGCCTCATCTGATCCCATAGGATGCATCCAATCTCAGCTCATTCTGACAGATATGAACTGTTCACAACATATTGTATTCTGCTATAGTCAGATCCAGTCATATTTACAAAATGTACTACCCTACACATGATCTGGGGGAATACATGCCCACTCCCAGGGCAGGCAGCAGGCAGTAGCAGGGTCTAGCAGGTGGTATATCATAGCATTAGGACCAGGGAATGCGAGGTGTTGAAGATGAAAGCCATCTACAGTTCAGAATATCACATGTGCAGGCAGGCAATATATGCAGTGAAGGGGTGAGGGAATGCGAGGCATTGGTAAGTGGGAACAACATGCAGCTCAAATGGGCAATATATACAAAACAAAGAAGTGAGGGAATGTGAGACATCGAAGGTGGGAACAATGTGCAGCTGCAAAAGAAGTTAAATGGAACAGAATAGAGGGGGTTAAATACCTGTTCTGAGTGAGAGGGGATGTTCCCAACGAGTTTCAAGGCAAAGACATTTTGGATTGGAGCTGTTTGAGGATGTGTTTGAGGCAGAGGGAGAGATTGAGAGCATATTCATGTTGCAAGCCTTCTTGAACCGACAGGCATGGTTAAGAACTGGCACAGGTGAGCAGATAACCACAAAGAGGGTGTGGAACCTACACTGAGAGTTTGATTTGGGGTGATACATATTTGGAAGAGTGATCAGGCATCCTACCAGGGATATGGCAGGCAGGATAAGGGATCAATGCAATGAGGGTGAAATGAATAAACTGTCTGTCTGGCTGCCACTCCTGCAGCAAGACTTTAATACCATTGCCCATAAGAACCATGGGGCATCAGGGTGAGGGGGTGTTGCATAGTATATCATACACACACTGATGGCAAGACCTGCAGCAAGATCATTGTATATAGAAGTGAAGAGTATGGTGGAACAGGGAGTACACTTAACAGCCTTTTCCACATCATTTAGATTGGATATGTTTAGTATGAGTGACTGGATATGGAGTCAGGGACTGAAGATGTTTGAATGGGAGAAAAGACAGAAGCACAACTTTCCAGAGGTGATGGATGAGATGGTCATCAGGAGACTGAACAACACATACTACATCACAAGAATCTGTTCCTTGTGGTGATCTTCACCTCTTATCTTCGCTTTCTGTCTTTCACATGGTCACTTACTTACTACCATTTGATTCCCCTTCTTATTTGCTACTTGTTACTTCTTTTCCCAGCCTTCTAGGCCAATTCCTAGTGTTGTGGCACATCAGCCACTCGTTGTTTACTGTTGTTTACTTTGAAGCGCACTTAGTGTAGCTGAGTCCAGTGTTGACACCTTTGGTTGCTCACACTGGACTCTAGTCTGGTTATTCCCCTAGCTCACTAGAGCTTTAGGAGTTGATTAGGATCCCCCTAGGGACCCCTCTCTCTCTTTGCTGCAAACAGAATCTTCAGTTCTATTCATGCCTTCCACTCATTCTTCAAGTTGTGCAGTATCACCTCCTGGTACCTGGAAAGGTTTCATCATCTTCATTTCTGGCATGGCAGACTATGATAAACAATCCTGACTCACCTGCATATATGTGATTGTCAATCTAATTGCATGCTTGTGCACAGAAGATGACTGGAAGAGGATGGGAGGGGATGTGGGGAAGTGGGTTTAGGTAGGAGAGGAGAGAGAAGAGGGGCACATGTACAGCAGCTCCACAGCAGCCCAAGCAGTGGGGGGGACTTGCACAGTGTACAATTCTTTGGGGTTGGCAATGTGATGTACATACAATGCATTACAATTTATGATGAGATGTACACATGCACAACATCAACAGCATGTTGCATAGTGTTACATGCTACAATGGCAGTGTAATATACAATACAGCACATAACAAACTTTCCCATGGATCATATCTCATCCAATTTCAGCAGACCAAATCTGATGGAATCTGACCTGAGCAGCTCATGTCCCACCTGATCCAACACAGTTTTTACTGAGGGTAACCAAAATGGATGACTATTGAAAATCAGAAATAAAGTGCTGCTTAAACACACATGACAATTTCCAGTAAGATGCTTCCCACAATTATGGGGGTGCAGAAACCCTGCAAGCAAGCTGGTAGTCACTACAACATATCCTTACCTTGCACTCCAGTCTCGGCTCATACAGTCATGTGATGCATCACTGTCACAAGGCACATCCTGATCCTTGCGTCGAGGCATCATTGTCCTTTCCTCCTAATTTCCCTCTACCACTGCATGCATTTCTTGTCAACTGAAAAACTTCAGATCATGTGGAATGGGCAAAATGGAGGAAAACAGGTCTGTCCTCAACAGTATATGTACACACTTATTCCTGTTCCTGCCATCTGCAAGGTACATTAGCATATCATGACTGATATCACTCGACACCATGGTACTGACTTGTAAAATGGTCTCTGTGGATGTGCACATACACCCTGAAGAGCCAGCACTAGCCATGGAATGGACAATTCCAAAATGATGTGGAGCTGGTAGGATGACAACAGCAAAACCCATGCATACAGCCTACAAGTCATACATTGCTGTCCATTTTTTTCAGGTATATGGATGTGATCTGAAATGTCTCAGGAATACAAATCACTGAGATTATTCACCTTTAGTATGCATCCAGTCTACTATTCTTGTGCTCATGCTTTGCTCTGCCATTCCAGACCCTTGCCTTCATCTACATTCCAGTGACTCACAGATATCTTGACCAACAACCCCATTAAATCTATTGATATGGTCCATACTTTCAAAACAGTTTGCAGAAAAAGCACATCATCACCCATGAGATTGTCACCCTTGCTAGCCATGCCAGGTTCATCCTTTGGCAGTGAACACACTGAGATTGGTGGTACATCAGAGTATCAGCACCTTCCAACAAAGGAATCAATCATTATCTGATAACAGCTGCATATGTGCTTTAGGCAACCAAGGGTGGCCATGTCACATATTGGGTAATGTCACTTGTTATGCTTGCTTGACATACCAGCCCACTCTTGGTCTCTTTGTCAAACCTATCAATCTGATTGACATGTCTTGTTTATCACAGCCAAGACCACCCATCTTGTCACCTTTCCTGTCAATAGTGTCCTCCCTTGATAACTCAAAATGTCTTACTATGATGACAACAATGTTGTTGGCAACTACCAGCCCCCACATTTCACCTATGCCATCATCAACAGTGTGTGAGCAGCAAAGAAGTAAAGGGGTCCCTAGGGGGATCCTAATCAACTCCTAAAGCTCTAGTGAGCTAGGGGAATAACCAGACTAGAGTCCAGTGTGAGCAACCAAAGGTGTCAACACTGGACTCAGCTACATTAAGTGCGCTTCAAAGTAAACAACAGTAAACAAAGAGTGGCTGATGCTCCACAACACTAGGAATTGGCCTAGAAGGCTGGGAAAAGAAGTAGTAAGTAGCAAATGAGAAGGGGAATCAAATGGTAGTAAGTAAGAGACCATGTAAAAGAGAGAAAGCGAAGATAAGAGGTGAAGATCACCACAAGGAACACAGTGTTACCAGTCAATTTGGGAAGTGTGGATTGTGAAGAATGGTTGATGTTTTCACACTAAGTGAGCATCTGCAGAGGCATTTCCACCTTCTATCTCTCAAGTTCAGATGCATATGGCTACCTTGATATGCATTTCAGTAGTGCTAACAAGTTCAAAAGAATGTGCATGCTGAGAGACCACCACTGTGAAGCCCACCTTCCTCTCTTTGACATCATTCTATACAACTGACTGTATGCTAGAAAGTAACCCATGCCAACAGTCAAGAGGAACATCCTCATTGAACTTGTGCATGATCTGTGTGGTTGTCAACAACAAATGTCACTTCCCCTCAATGGATGCTAGACATCAAACAAACAAAGAATCAAGTGGTTAAGACTCAGGAGGATGACTTGGTTTGCTGTTCTCAGAGAGATGAATAGGATCAACCTGTTCAGCCTGGTATGTCCAGTGCAGACATGCACTGTGAATTACACTTTTCTCTACCACTTCATAGAATACATTATTGTCCTGTTCAGTATATTATTGGGAATATATCTGTATACTTGACCATGCCTGGGCATATCTGAAATGTCTGATAGATTAGTGGGTGGCTGGACTACCATTCATTATGTACATAAACCTGGTTCATACTGGTGATTCCCATTTCCTGACCTTGCCAGGTATTTGAACCTGAAACATGGCAGATCAAGATACCTCTGACAGTGTGGAGACACCTGACATATACCATATCTGGTAATATATTCTCAGATCTGGCTTAGGGAATTTTTGTGATTTGAAAGGAGCACATCCCAGTGGCACTAGTGCCCATTCTCTTTCTTTCCAACAACTGATTCTGATTCTTATGACCAGGACGAAGCAGACTGTGAAAAAGGCTTGTTCGGGGGTTGCTAAGCCGGTTAAACTTGCTGGTTGCAAGAGACATTGTACATCTTCTGGAGACACCACTTGTTCCTTGTGGTGATCTTCACCTCTTATCTTTGCTTTCTCTCTTTTACATGGTCTCTTACTTACTACCATTTGATTCCCCTTCTCATTTGCTACTTACTGCTTCTTTTCCCAGCCTTCTAGGCTAATTCCTAGTGTTGTGGCACATCAGCCACTCTTTGTTTACTGTTGTTTACTTTGAAGCCCACTCAGTGTAGCTGAGTCCAGTGTTGACACCTTTGGTTGCTCACACTGGACTCTAGGTACTGTGTACCCTCATATGTCTATTTAATCTACAGTGAGTGAAAAAACCCTTGCAATGTTTCGCTACTTTGCACTAAGTGCAGTGTAGCACCGGAGGGCGTGGGAATCTCGCTTGGCAGTAGTGGGATGGATTGTAGTACTGACTCTTGGCTACCAAGGGGTCACTTTATCACGTGATTCTGTCCAGTGGTTGTTGAGATATGCTGGTTTTAAAACAGGTACACCATTGCAAGGGTTTATTCACTTTTGGCTGGGGTGGTGGAATCTCACTCAAATGAAGGGATAATTGTGGTTGTTTGGTCCTACAAACAAAGATACACATATCAACAATGTGTCTGAGTTCCAAAAAGTTCCCACGCTTCTTTGTTTCCAACCTCTACCACCATGAGATCCATCTCTGCCACCCAAAGGAATACTATCCTGACTATGCTTGATGCTGGTCACTCTGCTTCCTCTATTGCCTCTAGTACTGGCCTCCATCTCTCTACCATCTCTAGGCTTCATTCCAAGGAGTGTTCCACCCTGCAAAAGTCCACTGGAGGTCATCCATCCAAGCTTTCCCCTGCCAATGTCCACCATGCCATCCACCTCATCTCCACTCACAAGGCAGAAAATGCTCTCCAGGTGACCAAAACTCTTACCAATATCATCAACCAGCCCCTCCACCCAAACACTGTCCGGCAGCACCTAAAGAAGACTGGTATGAAGGCTGTGGTCAAGCATAAACGTCCTATCCTCTCTGCCAAGCATCGCAAGGCAAGACTTGATTTTGCCTATGCTCACAAGGATTGGACTCTGGAGGACTGGAAGAGGGTGGTATGGTCTGATGAGACTAAAATCAACCGCCTGGGCTCAGATGGTCGCAAATGGGTTTGGAAAAAGCCAGGGGAGAAGCTGAATGATAGGCTAGTGGAGGGGACACTGAAGTTTGGAGGAGGTTCTCTCATGATATGGGGCTGTATGACTTGGGAGGGTGTTGGATATGCCACCAAGATTGATGGGAGGATGGATGGAGACCTTTACCTCCAAATTTTGAAGGATGAACTACAAGATTCCCTTGAGTATTATGGTCTTCATCCTCCTGACATCATCTTCCAGCAGGACAATGACCCCAAGCACACCTGCAAGCAGGTCAAGGAGTGGCTGGAGGAGCAGGATTTTAGGACTATGGTATGGCCTGCACAGTCCCCTGACCTCAACCCCATAGAACATGCCTGGGGTTACCTCAAGAGGAGGCTTGCAGAGTATGAGCATCCACCCAAGGGAATACTGGAGTTGTGGGAGAGGACTCAGGTGGAGTGGAATAATATACCAGCTGAAGAGTGTCAGAAGTTGATTGAAAGCATGCCTAGGAGGGTTGAGGCAGTGCTTAAAGCAAAAGGAGGCTATACCAAGTACTGATATCCCCCATATACCCTTCCATTACCAAAAGTGAATAAACCCTTGCAATGGTGTACCTGTTTTAAAACCAGCATATCTTGATGACTACTGGATGGAATCACATGATACAGTGACCCCTTGGTAGCCAAGAGTCAGTACTACAATCCATCCCACTACTGCCAAGCGAGATTCCCACGCCCTCCAGTGCTACACTGCACTTAGTGCAAAATAGCGAAACATTGCAAGGGTTTTTTCACTCACTGTATCAACCACAGGCTTTACTTTGGCATAGTGGAAGTTTTTGTGGTCTCTTCATGTCAAGAAATGACAAGCCAAAAAGGTGACAAGCATGGACACTTGCTAAATGGCAGGTGGTTGTGTGATCACCACATGCACATAACTTGTTCTCACTCTTCATGAGAGGGTTTTGGGAACTCACTGCAGCACATCCCCAGCATTCTTTCATCTTCAATGCATATGCAGACCCACCAACAATGATGCTCCAATGTATCAAAGGTCTTACCACAGGTTCTCTACTGACCTTTGTCAACATTGGAGAAAGCTTTTCAGGGTCAGTAATACAGGACTCTCTGCTTCACCAACTGGGCAGCTTGGGATGCAAAGTCTGTTCATGGGGTTATTTGTTCATGGTCACTCTGCCAATCATCATTGTATGCACTTCATGTATAATGTAGGTTGCTTTTGCTGGTGATAACACATGGCTTTCACTTTTTCTGAGTTTTCTTGACCACAACTTGTCATATTGCCTTGAGTCATTTGACATCAAAGACCTCCTCACAGTCAACTCAGGTGTCATGTCCTATCTACTGTCCATCATACAACAGTGCTCAGAACCATGGACACTTGCCATTAGCCATGGTCTCAGAGTCAATCATGCAGGACATTGTGTTGGACCCAAGCATCCTATCATGAAGGCTTGAACAGATGAATGCATTCCTGGCTGAAGTTGTCCACATCATTGATGAAGATATGTTGCTAATTTTACTTGGTGATCATGGTAGGACCAAGCAGGCAATCATGGCAGCAACAGTGTCTTCAAGGCTTTGTCTGCAGTTTGGATATACAGCCATGGTGCACCTCTTTTGTCATCTTTGATACCCTTACCTCCTGAGACTCTACCTAAGATGACATTTCCAGGGGAATGCATCCCCCATTGTTCCATCCAACAAATTGACCTTGTGCCAACAATCTTGCTGCTCCTCAGTCTTCTGATTCCATTCAATAATCTTGGCACTATGATTCTGGAACTTTTCAACTAAAAGGACTTGAGTGTGAATGAAGCACTGGGGTTGAATGCATGCCAGATCAAATGATACTTGACACCTATCAGGCAAGCACATCTGGTGGCAAACTGGATGGTGTGTGGTCTGACTTGGTCAATGCTTGGTTGGAAGTGAGTGATGTTCCACCCAATACTCAAGTCCCAGCTTTGTTTGCATTTAGCTGTCTCTCATACCTGCTTGTTCAGGATTATCTGGACAGCATTCATGTACACCATCTCATAATCTTCAGTGGTGCTCTTGCATCATCATTGGTGCTCACCCTTACCTGCAAACCACAATTTACTTTTGACACAGTGAAGTCCACACTGGTCTGCTCATCCTGCCTACCCCATCACTTAAACCCCATAACCACTTCTGCCAATCTAAATGGGCAACTTATGGGTGGCTTACCCATGCTGATACTGCTACCAACAAAGTCTAGGAGTTGGTATGTTGTTGAGGGCATAGTCTTCCTAGTGGGTCAGGCAAACACTCACATAATGATAAAGCACAACCCAAACCACTGTAGAGTGGTGCAATGAGTCTCATTGCCTGTGCCTTCTGTGATACCTTCTCAACATCATGGTTGTCTTGAGTGGACCACCAGAGGAACCATTTCCAGCCCACTGTTGGTGTTGGTGGCTTGTTGTTCAAGTTGGTGAGCTCCTTCTGTGACCAGGATCTAGAAATGGGTAAGTGAAAGTGGTGATTTGTGAACAAAGTGTTTAACCTTCATCTATAGAATGTTGTATGATTGTTAATGGGAAGGTCAAAAATGCTTCTCAACACTCACTTCTAATGTAAACAGCAACACTATAGCTATGAGGTCTGCTGATGCTATGCTAGGTTTGCAACTTATCCCACATGACCTGGGGACACATGCGCCTCCCACCCACTGAAGAACAACCAACCCACATCAAAGGCAACCTGAACAGGACATGCTTTTATGGGTGAGTACTACTCTGCCTTTGTCCCCTCAGAGACATATCCAAACCTGCAAACACATCCTTGTGACATGTCCTGCCTTCAAGTCCAAGCATGACACACTATGTTCTATCTCAGAAGACCTAGTCATATCTGATATCCTAGGAACAGAAAAAGGAATTGAGGCTCTCTCCAAATTCCTCAGAGAAATGGATGCCTTCAAGAAGCCAAGGAGAACCAATCTGAGCCAAACCAATTCATGGCTGCCTTCGGCTTCAGAGTAATGCCACTTTGTTGGATCCCTTTTACTTTCACCTTATATCATTCAGTATGTCTCACCAGTTAATGATACTCATATATAACCCCCACATGCCAACAATAAGCTATATGTCTTACTTCACAGTCACTGTTCAGTAGTATATACTCTACATCTTACTCTACATGCCTATAGGCACAGTGTCTTAGCAGTATTCTCTTGTTGTGGTATATAAATTTAGAAATTCTCTCTCTCTCTGACACAAGTGCAACTCTGACACAAGTGCAGCTCTGACATAAGTGCCAATGCAAGCTCAACTGCAGAATGCCAGAGGCATGCAGTCAAGTCACTAGGAACATTTATCCTTTGTTTCAATGTAACAATTGTACCATTTGTCCATTCTCTAATTGTACCATTGTCCATTCTCCAATCAAACTATCTGTCCCATTCTCCATTGGACCAATCAGCCATTCCACCAATGGCAGAATTGATTTGACTAATGTTTTGAGGGTGGAACATATACTATGTTCTGAAGGCAGAAAGTTTTAAATGTTTTGCTTGAAATCATGGTTAGAACACATGATAAAACAGTGAAAATATTTGTACAATGATTTTCCCAATAATCATAATGATAAACACTATGCATGTTCCTATGAAAAACATTGTACATGACACAAGCACATTTTCTGTCCTAGAGCATTAGATCAGATCATGTTATCCATTGATGACCAATGTTTTATTCAGGAACATTTCATGAAAAGAGTATTTGCTAAATTCAATGATTTTACTGTGTTTAGAGTCAAACCATTAGATAATGCCCCCAGTGAGGCTCTAGTCAGTTAATTCAAGTTTTCTGAGTTGATCTGTCATCTTGACTTGTATAGGCAGAAAAGAGTGAGTGATTATTTAGATTGACTTGGATGGACTTGATACATACATCAATTTTAGTCAATTTAGGTCAGCCTGAGTCCACCTAAGGCAATTTAAGTTGACCTAGGTGCTAATGTACATAAATTGAAGTTAGTCAAATCCAAGTCAAACAATGTTGGCTGGTCAAATGGGGCTCAGTGAGCCATCTTAGCCCCAGTGAACTAAATTAACATTTTTGGTCTTTTTTCCAATGCATGGTCATCCTAGGTCAATCCACTTCAATCAAGGATCAGTTTGAGCTATTCAGGAGCAAATTAAGGTACTCATGGAGATCAGTGCTAACTAAGTCAATCCAGGCTAGGATGTTATTGGTCAGCTTGGTGTATTTGACTCATGCATATGAATTTGAACCCAATTAATGTCATTTGCCCTGGGTCAGTTCCAATTGTAATTTTTCAGCACATAGATTGGATTCAATTGACTCCAGCTGACTTGCATACACATTAGCTGAGTTAAATTGGCTGCCAATAGCTCACAATAACTTGTATTTTTACCTTGATTTGAGGTTGGTTAAGTCCTGGACTGAGTCAATTAAAGGCAGTTAAAGTCCATAAAAGTCAACCAGGTGAAAAACAGTTCGAGTTAGCTGAGGTTATCTGAGCTAAATTGATTCAACTGAGTTGGTTGGACCCAGCTTGACTCTCCTTCAACTATTTAAGTGGTGATACAGGCCAGCCAAAGGTCCCCAGACTTGGTTTGAGTCAAGAGGAGAATCAAATCAATCATTACACTGGGACAAGTATGGATAGTCATCCCAAAGACCATAAGTGTCAATTTGGTTCAACTGTGCAAAGATTGCTCACTGTGCCCCATTTGACCAGCCAACATTGTTTGACTTGGTTGATCTAGAATGACTCAGATTGACCAAGATTATTTGACTTGGATTTGACTAGCTTCAATCTATGTACATTAGCACCTAGGTCAACTTAAATTGACTTAGGTGGACTCAGGCTGACCTAAATTGACTAAAATTGATGTATGTATCAAGTCCATCCAAGTCAATCTAAATAATCACTCACTCTTTTCTGCTTATATAAGTCAAGATGACAGATCAACTCAGGAAACTTGAATTAACTGACTAGAGCATAGATTAACTCATGTTAACTAAAAAATTAACCCAGATTGACTTTGATGCAGATTGATTTGGAACCCTTTGTCAATATAGATCAATGCTTGTCAGCCTCAGTCAATTGTACTTACCCATGTTAACTAGGAGTAATTGACTGACAGAGTACTGAACTTTTCACTGAAGCTGAGGTTCCCACAGCAGGTCATTGGGTTGTCCTAGATTGAATCAATTGACCAGCATTGATCTACATTGATGCAGATTGACTAAGGAGCCTGAGGTCCATCTGAGTCCAAGTCAATATGAGTTGATCTGGATCATTCTGACCAACACTGGATCAATCCAGATTGATTTAGCTCTTGACTTTGAGTCAGATTGATTCAAGACTTTTCAATTGTTCTACAGCTTGAGTCAGCCTAGGTCAATGAAAGAATATGAATCAGCCTTGATATTTACTTCTTGCCTCCTTGAAACTGATTTCAACATACATGCACAATAACTAATGCTTTTGCAGTTGCCAAGCATGAACTAATATTATTGTTTCAGTTAGTGGCATTCTTGAAAATATCCAGAAATATCAAGGCTGCTATTCAAAGTATAATTTGCACAAAAAAATATTTGTTGAACAAGCTGTAGGTAGGTCATTGTGATTTGGTGGAGTTTCATCCAAGTTGTCTGCCAACACCACAACAATACTTGCCTTTGTATCCATTATGCAGACAATGGCTTGGTAAAAACAAGAAAGGGTCAAGTTTGAGTCAGACTTGGATCCAGCTATTGGATTTGGCCCAAACCTTCACAAACCTACATAGATGACTCAAATTCATCCAGATCAACCTCATGAGATTCACCCAGCATTCAACTGAGTCAACTCAATTTACCTGGGTCAATCTATATTGACTAAATTGAGCTTAGGGGTTGAGATGGATTTGCTTACATCAACTTGAACTACATTAGTACCCAAGTTGACTTAAATTGACTTTTAGTGACTTTGATCTGGATTGATTTAGAGCCCATCAGTTAATCTGCATCAACATAGACAAATGCTGGTCAGTCTGAGTCAACTTGTTAATTGACTCAGATTAGGGCTGGATTCTTTGCTGAAGGTAAAGTTCCCACCATACACAGGTCACTTACTGGGTTGACTCCAATTGAATGGTGTCTTAGGTCCATCTGTGTTGACCTCAGGCCAGTTAATTGAATTAAGCTGACTTCAATTGAGTCCATGTGAAGTTGCAACCAGCTAGGTTGAGTCAATTACAGTCAATTCAACTCCTCTGAAGTCCACAAGCCTTGTCCAGGTCAAGCTTAATGACAGTTTGACTTATGTTGAGGTCAATACAGGTTAAGCACCCTCAAATCATTGAACTACCTCCACCAAAGTTGACAGTGCCTTGAATATGTTAGTTTGTAAGGGAAGCCCCTGGTTCCTTGCACACCGAAAGCCTCCAATCTGACCCCAGGTGGTTGATTTTGGTCTCATCAGGCCAAACAACCCTTTCCCTGTCTTCTTCAGTCCAGTGCTTCTGGGCAATTGCATAGCACTGTTGTACATGTCAAGGTTGAAGCTGAGGCTTTTTGGCTTTGACAACACAGCCTTCAGACCCTGCTTCTTTAGGTGATTCCTTATTGTTTGGGTGCTGACAGCCAACCCAGAGACTTTCTTGAGCTGGGTGGCAGTATCTGCTTTCCCAGAGGTGATTAAGTGAGCCTCATGGTGATGATCATAACCTGTGAGCTTAGAAAGATGGCCTCCAGCACTGGTAGGAAGGGGTGAAAGGGCCTTGGAATGTATTTCTGGGGCAGTAGAATGACTAATATGAAGTTTGGAAGAAATTTGACCAGAAGACTGGCCATCCTGAAGCAAAGACAGCACTGATAGATAAGTATCAGAGAGGTTGGGCTTCATGAGGAATGGGGAGCACAATGTGCAGTAATTGGACTCAGTTTACATATCATCATGCCAAGGTTACATCATTTTGTCAAAATCCAGTACAGCCACAGCCATGTTTAAGGCTATGAACACCTGCAAAAAAAATTGTCCAGAAAAGTAGTTGTCATTGTTGAATTGACTATGTAGATTTTGATATGTTTGGCAAGTCTCCTAAAATCTTCAGCCACTTTCCCTTAGTCCAAAATAAAACTTGGCTGCCTTCTAGCTCCTTCAATAGCTGTTGGATGGACTTGAAACCTTGTACTTGTGCCTCTCCTCCCCCAACATTGTCTACACAATATCTTGGCCACTAACACATCTAGACTATCTCCCCTTGACAGATTTACCCCCCAGACATTTTTCTTCAAAGTAGAGACAAGGGCCATTTCCTGAGTTGTGTTCATACCAGGCAAGTCATCAATCAAGTTACTTGCTCTTTGGAGAGGTCACTGCACTCAATGAGACCTACTGAATGATACTGAAAGTGTGATGTGTTCATGCGTTATTTCAAAGATATTCTCTTTTTCTTGTCAACACAGGGTAGAACAATGTACTGCAGGGCACATACAGTGAGTGAAAAAACCCTTGCAATGTTTCACTATTTTGCACTAACTGCAGTGTAGTGCCAGAGAGCATGGGAATCTCACTTGGCCATAGTGGGATGGATGATAATACTGACTCTTGGCTACTGAGGGGTCACTTTATCATGTGATTCTGTCCAGTGGCACATCATTGCAAGGGTTTATTCACTTTTGGTAATGGAAGGGGATATGGGGGATATCAGTACTTGGTATAGCCTCCTTTTGCTTTAGGCACTGCCTCAACCCTCCTAGGCATGCTTTCAATCAACTTCTGACACTCTTCAGCTGGTATATTGTTCCACTCCACCTGAGTCCTCTCCTACAACTCTAGTATTCCCTTGGGGGGGTTTTCATACTCTGCAAGTCTCCTCTGGAAGTAACCCCAGGCATATTCTCCAGTATGGAGTTGAGCTCAGGGGACCATGCAGACCATACCATAGTCCTAAAATCCTGCTCCTCTAGCCACTCCTTGACCTGCTTGCAGGTGTGCTTGGGGTCATTATTCTGCTGGAAGATGGTGTCAGGAGGATGAAGACCATAATACTGAAGGAAATCTTGTAGTTCATCCTTCAAAATTTGGAGATAAAGGTCTCCATCCATCCTCCCATCAATCTTGGTGGCATATC
Organism: Pisolithus sp. B1; assembly: GCA_024663435.1. Lineage (NCBI taxonomy): Eukaryota > Fungi > Basidiomycota > Agaricomycetes > Boletales > Pisolithaceae > Pisolithus > Pisolithus sp. B1. The sequence goes on along the minus strand of JANFAA010000022.1, from coordinate 231,163 downwards.
CAACACCCTCCCAAGTCATACAGCCCCATATCATGAGAGAACCTCCTCCAAACTTCAGTGTCCCCTCCACTAGCCTATCATTCAGCTTCTCCCCTAGCTTTTTCCACACCCATTTGTGACCATCTGACCCCAGGTGGTTGATTTTAGCCTCATCAGACCATACCACCCTCTTCCAGTCCTCTAGAGTCCAATCCTTGTGAGCATAGGCAAAATCAAGTCTTGCCTTGCGATGCTTGGCAGAGAGGATAGGATGTTTCTGCTTGACCACAGCCTTCATACCAGTCTTGTTTAAGTGTTTCTGGACAGTATTTGGGTGGAGGGGCTGGTTGATGATATTGGTGAGAGTTTTGGTCACCTGGACAGCATTTTCTGCCTTGTGAGTGGAGATAAGATGGATGGCATGGCAGACATTGGTTGGGGAAAGCTTGGATGGATGACCTCCAGTGGACTTTTGCAGGGTGGAATGCTCCTTGGAATGAAGCCTAGAGATGGTAGAGAGATGGAGGCCAGTACTAGAGGCAATAGAGGAAGCAGAGTGACCAGCATCAAGCATAGTCAGGATAGTATTCCTTTGGGTGGCAGAGATGGATCTCATGGTGGTAGAGGTTGGAAACAAAGAAGCATGGGAACTTTTTGGAACTCAGACACATTGTTGATATGTGTATCTCTGTTTGTATGACCAAACAACCACAATTATCCCTTCATTTGAGTGAGATTCTACTACCCTGGCCAAAAGTGAATAAACCCTTGCAATGAATGTATTATCCCAACTAATGTCTGCTGGGCTTTGCATGGTAATCAACATATACAATGACTGCACACATGACAGGATGCTCAGCACCCTGGAATGGTTCCTAAGCAACAATGGGGCCACAGTACAACTGACAGAGGACAACCATGTACTTTGGCTTGGTGACTTCAACAGGCACCACCCCTTATGGGATGAAGAGTGAAACAACCACCTTTTCACAACAGCAGCACTAGGAGCCACACAGAAGGTCCTGGTCATGTTAGCAGATTATGGGATGGTTCAGGGCCTACCCAAGGATATCCCCACTCTACAGTTGTCAAGCACTGGCAACTGGACATGCCCAGACAATGTTTTCTGTACTGAACCAACAGCAGAGCATCTGGTTTTGTGCAACATGAGCCCTGAAAACAGCAGACCAAATACTGACCATCTTCCTGTCCTGACCAGACTTGACTGTCCCCATTCACTGTTGGAGATCGAATCACCCCTGTGTGATATCTATTTTGGTAAGCTTTTCTATTGATTACATGAGCACTTAGAGCATACACTTCACAGTACATTTTGGTACTATTCCCTCAGTTGTTCAGTCACTACTGAGGGTAAGTCTACTATTTACATAGTATTTCCATACTTACTGATAGCATGTAGCTGCCTACAGGTACATCTAATATATTAGTAGTTGAGTCACTACTGAGGCTGCCTACAGCCAATTTCTACATTCACAGCTGCAACCAAGCTGCCCCTCAACTACAGAGAGGTGGACTGGGACAGGTTCAACCAGAAGCTAAATATAGAACTAGATGCAATAGGTCCACCAAGAACCATAGCCAGTGACAAAGAGTTCCAAAGGGTGGCCCACCAAATAGACCAGGCTTTGCAATGCACAGCAGAATCAGAAGTCCCCCAAACCAGACCACACCCCCACCAGGAATGATGGTGGAACAGGGACCTCACAAAATTGTGGAATGAACTAAAAATGCTAAGTAAAGCCTCTTACACATTCAGAGCACTACCAAACCACCCAACATAGGGAGCATGTACTCCCTAGTAGGGGATTGGATGGTAAAGAGTGGTTGAGGATGTTATTTTATTTTTCTAAGGGGCATGATCCCTGTTTTGTACTTGGGACTGGGGCTTAGTTGCAAGGCAAGTGGTTGATTAGTAAGTGTGGTTTGGACTTGTTTCAAGTTGTATTAGTTACAAAAAAAAGAACAACCACTATAGAGGCTGGAGATCACAGACTAGTGAGACCAGTTGTCAAGACCAGTTCTCAATGGTCTCCGAGAGGGTCCGAGGGCAGAGGGTGGCTAGAGCGAAAGTCCGGGTAGTCGGAGTTTAGCGTACAACTTAGTACACTTCTTCCTGCCGAGTCCCAGAGGTCGGAACTATCCAGAAACTATCTGGAGTCGAGTGAGATCGATGAGTATCTTATTCGATATTTGAACTGATGTGCTACGACATATGTACAAAGCTTTTATAGTACAGAGAAAAGTATAAAGCAATGTCTGGGGTGTAGCGACTACCGGAGCGCAGTACAGATGAGTAACAATATTAGTGAGCTATTAGTAAGGTAAGTCAGTAGTCGCTGGATAGCCGGATGGTACGGGGATTAGTAAGACATACGGGTACAGAAGTGTAGCAAGTCACTTAGAAGCACAAGAGAAACATACTAAATATGGCAACAGAAATAGAAATAGATCGTAAGTCAAATCAGAGACAGAACAGAGTTTTACGACGGAAGCCCATAGGGCTAGAATAACACCTCAGATGGTTGGACTGTGGTCCGGACCTTATGCGCGCGTCACGGATGTGACAGTATCCCCCTCTTAGGGCCAAGCCCTCGAGGCACTTGTTGTGCTCAAGCGTCGCTTTGGAGTTTCGAAGTCCACATTGTCGGAGTCCGAAAAGTTCACGGTAAAAAGAGCTCGATGGGGTTTTGTCAAAGTCCAGATGCCCATCTCTAAATTTCTTAAATGCTATGGCTCCTACTCCCCGACTCAAACCCTCCCTCAACCCCACAGGCATCGCCTGGGAAGTCCTCGACGACAACCTGCTTCAAGAGTACCCGGATGACCCGCCAACCATGAAAATGGCAAAGTTCGATGAACAACAGCGTCGTCAGTGTGCTGCCTTGCAGGCAGCAGTTGAAGAAGAAGAGCGCCAGCAAGCTGAGGAAGTCCGGAAAGCGAAGGAGGCTGAGGAACGCCAAAAGGCCAAGGAGCGTAGGAAAGCCGAGGAGGCTGCACAGAGGAAGGCAGCTGAGGAGAAGAAACTCCATGAGTTGGAAGCAGAGAAGAGGCGTCTTGAGGAGGAGACGTGCTGGGCACAGCAGGCGGAAAGTTCCACGGTGCGTAACAGTATTTATCGTTCTAAAAATCCGTACTGACAAGTCCGTAATCAGTCTCAGCATGTCATGTCGGTTGGTGGCAGGCCCACAGAGCAGGCTAAGGCTTGCTCTGCCTGTACCAAGGCTGGAGAACCGTGCATGCCGGGTACTGGGCATAGCAAGTCGTGTGTCCAGTGCCAGAAAACGAAGGGTAAATGCGACTTGAACCCGAAGGCTCCGGAGTCTGAGAAGCCAGCGTCGACCGTGCCATTGCCTCGGGGTGGAGAGAAAAGGAAACAGAGGAAGTCAGCACATTTTGGTGAGGCCGCTGATGACGAAGATGTCGACGACACGCCGGACGTTGAAGTCATCTCGAAACCCCGTGCCCCCCGCGTGCAAGCTCCATGACAAGACCCTTTGGTGGAGGTCTTGGACAGGCGTCTCGGAGAAATCGTCAAGGCGATTGAGAAAAACACGGCGGCCATTGAGACGATGTCAAGGGAGGTCCGGGACCTGTCCGGGGTTCTGGAGGAGTCATTTGAGGTTCTCAAGACTGCGACGACAACCCTCGTCAACCAGGCATTGAACGATGATGACATTTAGTCATTATTTTTTCTTAGTTTGTCCATGTCCGTAGCATACTTCGAACTTTCCTGTCCCCCCCCTCCTCTTTCCTTTCTTTTTTTTTTTTTTTGAAATATATTTTTCGTCGTGTCCATTTTCGAATATGAGTGAGTGTGAGTCTATATAGCATGGATGGAGTAAACTCCGAAAAGTCCACTTATTTCCGGGGTGGGACAGCGCTCAACAGACCATCCTTGTGGGGGTACGCTTTGTGGAAATCTGTGACTAAGTCAGGGGTGTTGCTTAACTCAGTAGCTATGAGCCAGGACGTTTCTTCGTCCGTGCCTTTGTAGCCAGCCCACTTGACTAGGTACTGCAGCGGACATCACCTATGGTAGTCCACCTTAGAGTCTAGGATTTGTTCTATTTCGTACTCTGGTTCTCCGTCGATTTCAACAGGTGGAGGTGGAGGTTGGACACAGTTGGGGATGGTATTCAGAGTTGCCGGTTCCAGCTGCGAGACGTGGAACACAGGGTGTATGGACTTCATAGCGTCAGGTAGTCGGATAGTGAAGGATAACGATCCAACACGGGCGATAATAGGATACGGGCCTAGATTTTTCTCCGAGAGTTTCTTCAAAGGTCACGTGGACCTGAAGTACTTTGCTTTGATGTATACCAAATCTCCAATCTGGAAGTCCGGAGGTGGAGATCTCTTAGCATCTGCCGGACCTTGGTATCTCTGCTGAGCTTCCTTCATCTCTTCTCATAGGAATGTATGCAGGGAGTCTAAGTCCACTGCATAATCCCTAGCTCGAGAAGATGTTAGCTCTCTTTCTGGGTGTATGGTAACATTAGGGTGATAACCCTTATTGGCGAAGAACAGTGAAACTCCGGTTGTAGCACTGGGAGCATTGTTGTACACAAACTCTGTGAGTGGTAACAACTCGGACCAGTTATCCTGTTGGTAATTACAGTAGACCCGTAGGTACTGCTCCAATGTCTGGTTAGTTCGTTCAGTTTGACCGTCGCCTTCAGGGTGATATCCGGAGGTGAAATGAAGCTTCATATCCAGTGCTTTGCCTAGTGACCGGAAGAAGTGAGACACAAACTCCGTGCCTCTGTCAGAGGTTATGTGTGAGGGAACTCCATGCTTGGAGAAGACATGGAGTAGGAATAATCTAGCAAGTTGTGGAGAGGTAATTGTATCCTCGGTGGGGATGAATATAGCTTGTTTTGAGAGACGGTCTACAACGACCAGTATAGCAGTATGGTTTCCGGAGTTTGGTAGTTGTTCGATGAAATCCATCGAAATGGAGTTCCAAGGTCTCTCCAGTATCGGTAGTTGCTTCAACATGCCGTATGGTTTGTGTCTCAGGGTTTTAGCACGCGCACAGGCTGTGCAAGATTTGATGTAGTCTTTGATAAAAGTTCGGGCATTTGGCCAGACGTACTCACGATGGACGAGTTCGAGTGTTCTGTTTTGTCCGAAGTGACTGGCCAAGGGGTGGTCATGCTTGTAACAGAGTAAGCGAAGCCTGAGGTTGTTTGCTTCGGGGACATATATACAATCATCCAGATGTAAAAGTCTGGATTCATCTACCCTCCAATGGGGGTTAGATGGGTCAGAGAGATGAAGTTGACCGAGTGGGTCGGACGTTAAGGCGGACTTGATATCTTCATGGAGTTTCTCAACGTCCATGATTATACTAGCACGTAGTACTGGGCTTTCTAAGTAGGTCGCCCGTAACGAATTGGATAGTTGTTCAGTGGTGAACACCGGTCGGAGGTTCTGTGGATTGGCTTGGGTGTAGCCCCTATCCCCCTCTTTGGGGTAGATGTCCCATCGTCTAGTCAGGGCATCGGGCTTTGCTCCGAGCTTACCAGGGCGGAAACGGATGACCATATTAAATTGGGAGAGGTACTCAGACCAACACGCTTGGCGCCTGGTGAGCACTTTTGAGGTGGAGAAGTACTCGAGATTCTTGTGGTCGGTAACGACGTCAATGGGGTGTGCAGGGCCTTCAAGGTAATGGCGCCAGGTCCGGAAGGCTTCATGAATCGCCAACAGCTCTTTGTCATGTGTGTCGTAGTTCAACTCCGGGGAGGTCAAAGTCCAGGAGTAGAATGCTACTGGTTGTACCTCACCATCCAGGCAAGTGACAGACAGAATGCCAGCGACAGCATAGTCCGAAGCATCTGTTTCGACTGTGATGGGAAGTCCGGGCTTGAAGTGAGTCAATATTGGAGCTGTGGAGAAAGCCTCTTTGAGACGATTAAAGGACCGGCGACAATCCTCGGAGAAATTCCAAGGTGCCCCCTTCCGTGTGAGACGTGTCAGTGGGACCACGATGTCCGAGTAGTTGAAGATAAAACGACGGTAGAAGTTTGCAAAGCCGAGGAAGGATTGGATGTCCTTCACCTTACGGGGTTCAGGCCAGTCACGGATGGCCTTTACCTTATCCTCGGACATTGACAAACCATCAGGGGATAAGAAGAAACCGAGGTATTCCATGGACTTGGAGTGGAATTCGCACTTCTCTGGTTTGGCATACAAGCCATGCTCCCGGGGTCTGCGGAGTACCTCACAAACATGTTTTTTGTGGTTTTCGATGTTATCAGAATAAATAAGGATGTCGTCTAGGTAGACAACGACGCATACATCCAGCAGGTCTGCAAAGACGGAGTTGACGAAGCGTTGAAATGCTGCAGGGGCATTGGTAAGTCCAAATGGCATCACAAGCCACTCGTAAGATCCATAACGGGTTCTGAAAGCCGTTTTCCATTCATCTCCTTCGGCAATCCGCACCAAGTGGTAGGCATGGCACAGGTCGATTTTAGTATATACTTTAGCCCAACTAGGCGAGTCGAGTAAGTCCAAAATGAGAGGTAAAGGGTAACGGTCCTTCTTGGTGATCTTATTGAGGCCCCTAAAGTCAACACAGAGTCAAAGTGATCCATCCTTCTTTTTGACAAAAAGGACAGGTGCGGCATATGGGGATGATGTTGGACGAATAAAGCCAGTAGTGAGATTTTCATCGATGAAGGTCCAGAGAGTGGCAAGCTCAACAGATGAAAGCAAATAGAGGGTTCCCAACAGCGGAGTAGTTCCTTCCTCCAATTCTATCTTGAGGTCGAACTCCTGGTGAGGCGCAAGTGTAGCTGCCTTGGCCTTGCTGAACACATCAGCGAAGTTGTGATAGTCTGGGGGTACCGACAACAAGTCCGGGGTATCCTGTACGGTGGCAGCCCGGAGTTTGGTACCATCCTGAGGTCGGATCTGGAGGGAGAACTGGGTTGAGCCATCTAGCTTGCAAGCGCAGATGAAGGCCGCTGCATTGACAAGGGAGATGTTCGGTGCTTGGGTGTTGGGTGGAGAGGAGTTATTGACCGACTCGGGGAGGGTGGTTTCTGGAGAGCCCAAAGGGGCGTCTATGGGGTTCCTCGGAATTGACTCCGAGTCAGAGGGCAACGTCGGCACTGGCAAACGAGATGTAAGGTTTCGGAATTTAATACTGCTCAGTACCCAATCAATCGATGGATTGTAGCGGGTGAGCCAGTTATGTCTGAGAACTATCTTACACTCAGAATCCAATGGAGTTACATAGAAGGTCATGTCAGTGATATCTCCGGAGGGAAAACAGACTGCGAGGTTCGAGGCTTTACTGATTGATGTCATTGTCACACCATCGAACAGACAGAGGACGAGAGGTGGGATGGAGTAGGTTGAAAGACCGTGATTATTGACGAAAGTAGAATCTACAAAACAATGGGTCGAGCCCGAATCTATTAATGCTGGAAAGTCCGGAATATTATAAGAGTTGAGGGTGACAGAAGGTTTTAATGGATTAGGATTTGAAAGAGCAGATGCATTGAGGTGTGCCTCCGAGGGTGCACAGTCGGTGTCAACGCAACTCCCAGGCTGTGTGGAGTTCTGAGAGTTGCACTCTATTTTTTTGCCTCGGAGGAGGCAGTCAGTTTGGCTTCCGACTCAGTAACTGTGGTTGCGCGAGCCTTAGCTGCACAGGACGTAGATTTTGGGCACTCTTTGGCCTTGTGTCCAGAGGTTCCGCAGAACATACACAAATTCTGCTCGAAACGTCTCTTCCGCTCGGCAGGTGTCAACTTGCCGTCTTTACCGAGCTTGTTAGATAATGCGGACGGTGCTCCGGAGTTCTGGTTGTTCGGAGGCTTGGGGTTTGAAGTGGATGGAGTTGTTTGTTGGTTTCCGCCAGATTGGGGGTTGGCATTACCAGACTTCTGCTTGTCCCCCTTGTTAGAGTTGACCTTAGCTCCGGAGTTACTTCTGGAGTTGTTGCTGGAGGACCTTGCTTGACGAGAGACCTCGTCCTTGTGCTCCCAGTAGCGCGCGTCAATTTCTTGGGCTAGCATACGCAACCCATATAGAGTGGTGGGCTTCCCAACCCTACTGATTTCATCTTTGATGTGATCTGGGAGCCCGGTGTAGAACAGGTGGTGGAGAGTGCCATCTCCGTAACCTCGGACTTGCCATGCCAATCTATTAAAGTCGACCACATAACGATTTACACGATGCGTCTCTTTCATGTGTAGGTGGTCGAGCTGGTGTTCAGCGTCTGCGACCAGGTCATGTGGTCCGAAAGTTGTCTGGAGATCTGCTACGAAGTCCAACCAGCTGTCCATCCAAAGTGGGTGGTCTGTCGGATCTCTGGAGTTTAAAAGGTCCAGCTCGAACCATTTGAGAGCCATTCCTTTAAGATAAGATTGGGTGAATGTGACTTTGTTTCTGTCAAGACGAAACGCCTTGGGACGATCCTGGAAACATAGTTCACATTGAACCAGGAACGTCCAGAGTTTCTTTGGGTCAGTTCTGTCAAAAGTGTCTGGCTTTCGGACTTTGGCGCATGAGGATGAAGTGTCATCGGAACGACGGGTTGAGCATGACAGATGGTCGACGGCCGTTGCCAAGTTTTGCAAGACCACTAGTTGGGGGTCTAGCTGTTCTGGGGCGTTGACGAAAGGATTTCCTTCGTCGTCGTTGTCATTGTCATTGTTGTCGTCATCTCCAGGACCATCGTCTCTGGGACCATCATCTCTGGGGTCGTCGCCTCCAAAGGGGTCTGGGGTTGGTCATGCTGTAGATGAGGAATGTTGGTTAGAGGAGCCGGTTCTGGGGGTCGGGGTAGTGAGGGGTTCACCCCTGGTGGAGAAACTTCGAAATTGGCTCACCGACGGTGGAGGGCGTTGGTGGCTTGCTAGTGCGATATGTGCACTAGACTCATGCATGTCGTCGATCGCAGCTTGTTCCAAAGCTTCAACAGCCATTGAGCGGGAACGGAGTCAGGTAGTCATGGTCATGGCGTGGAGGTTTGGTGGGCTCGTGCAGGGATATGAGTTCGAATATACTGTCAAGACCGGTTCTCAACGGTCTCTGAGAGGGTCCGAGGGCAGAGGGTGGCTAGAGCGAAAGTCCGGGTAGTCGGAGTTTAGCATACAACTTAGTACACTTCTTCCTGCCAAGTCCCAGAGGTCGGAACTATCCAGAAACTATCTGGAGTCGAGTGAGATCGATGAGTATCTTATTCGATATTTGAACTGATGTGCTACGACATATGTACAAAGCTTTTATAGTACAGAGAAAAGTATAAAGCAATGTCTGGGGTGTAGCAACTACCGGAGTGCAGTATGGATGAGTAACAATATTAGTGAGCTATTAGTAAGGTAAGTCGGTAGTCGCCGGATAGCCAGATGGTACGGGGATTAGTAAGACATATGGGTACGGAAGTGTAGCAAGTCACTTAGAAGCGTGAGAGAAAGTTACTAAATATGGCAACAGAAATAGAAATAGATCATAAGTCAAATCAGAGACGGAACGGAGTTTTACGACAGAAGCCCGTAGGGCTAGAATAACACCTCAGATGGTCAGACTGTGGTCTGGACCTTATGCGCGCGTCACGGATGTGACACCAGTCTGTGGTGGTCTCTTACTGCTACAGTCCTTGAGAGTGAGGTCTGGGTGGCCTTAGGGCAGTCCTAAGGTGGTGGCACAGAGTGTTTCAGGTTGAGTGTCTAGCTAAGTGTTCAGTCTCTTTTCTGTTTTATTTTCTCTACTAGTTCTTCTCTTCAGTAGGGTCCCCTATAGGGTCTAACAAGTCTTCAGATCCTATTCCTGACATATACCTATTTTTTCTTATCACTGAGTCACAGCATGCATAAAGACAAGGCAAAGGAATATGACAAAGCCATAAAGAAGGCCAAGAAAGAACACTGGCAAAACTGGCTGAAGGAAGCCAGTGGCACCAACCTTTGGATCACTAACAAGTACACAGCCAATGCACTGGGAGATGGTAGCAGAATGAGGATACCAACAATGCAGAAAACTGATACTGAGAGCAACACCACAACAGCATGCACAAATGAAAAAAAAGGTCAACTCCTTGCTCAAGTGTTGTTCCCCTCACCACCTGCAACCATGACTGTACCTGGAGGCCAAGAATACCCTGACCCAGTCACAATTTGGACCCAAATCACCAAAGACCAGCTTCACAGGATGATCAAAAAGCTCAGCCCATACAAAGCACCAGGCCCAGATGGGGTCATGAACATATTTCTTCAATGTTGTCCATGTCTCACCAGCTACTTACTGCCTCTCTTTAATGCAGTGTTCACATTCCACACATACTATGAACCTTGGAGGGAATCAATAATGGTTATACTCTGCAAGCCAGACAAAACAGATTATTCCATGCCCAAAGCATATTGCCCAATCACACTACTCAACACCACAGCAAAACTGCTGTTGGCACTAGTTGCAGACAGAATCTCATACATTACAAAGGCATACAACCTGCTCCCCTCCACACACTTTGGAGGATGCCTGGGCCACCAAATGGATGACTCACTCCTTCTTCTAGAAACCATGATCAAACATGCATGGAGACAAAAAAAGGTCATTTCTGCCCTCTTCCTTGACATAGAGGGAGCCTTCCCTAACACCATAATGGACCACCTACTCTACAACTTGAGAATGTGATGCCTCCCAAATGGCATAGAGGAATACACTGGCAGAATGCTAAGGGGAAGAAGGACCAAACTCCACTTCAATGACTATGAATCAAATTGGTTCCCAATCACCAATGGTATTTTTTTTTTTAACTCTGTATTAAAGTGCATGAGGAGTAAGAACATCCTATGTTGCACTATACTATGAGCAGGGTGAATTGAAAGGGGCAGCATGTCAACAGCAAAGAAAGAGAGGGGTCCCTAGGGGGATCCTAATCGACTCCTAAAGCTCTATGGAGCTAGGGGAACAACCAGACTAGAGTCCAGTGTGAGCAACCAAAGGTCTCAACACTGGACTCAGCTACCCTAAGTGTGCTTCAAAGTAAACATCAGTAAACAAAGAGTGGCTGATGTGCCACAACACTAGGAATTGGCCTAGAAGGCTGGGAAAAGAAGTAGTAAGTAGCAAATGAGAAGGGGAATCAAATGGTAGTAAGTAAGAGACCATGTAAAAGACAGAAAGCAAAGATAAGAGGTGAAGATCACCACAAGGAATACAGCATACAGTAAGTCAGACCACAAGAACCAGTCAGTATCACATGTAGACAGCCAATCAGTACAATGCTGGGAAGGGGATGCAAGGCTGGAGAGAAAAAGCTACTCTAAGTCAGGTGGAGGGACAGACACAGTAAAGAGAAAAAGGGTTAGGGGACAACCAGTCAAGGATGGGGAGAGGGATCAGCAGGTAGTTTAATGGTGGTTACCACCTGAGCATGAGCTGCTGTAGTGGCAGTGTGAAGGCCATTGTCCCTGGTCACACCAAGGTAGAGGGGAGGGGAGCCTGCATACATGAGCTTGATCATGAAGATAGTCCTGGGGGGAAGCTCCTGAGACAGAGGGCCCAGGCTGTACAGCTCACCAGTGAACTCAGGAGGGGCTTCTGGGTGGTGCAGGGCTGCCACCAGCCAGGAGGGAGGGTCAGAGACCAGGACAGTACCATCTGGGGTGCTGTCAATGATGGTGAAGGGGAGGTGAGGGTGGCTGGGTGGGAAGGAAAGTCTTTGTCCTCAGTGGAGGGCCCTGAGGATGTGGAGTGGGAGTTACTGCCATGAGTGCAGCATGCCTCATGGGTAGACATGAAGTGGTAAAACTTCTCATGAAGAATCCAAAGCTCCTCCCAGAGCTTGGATACAGGGTTGGTGGAGTTAGGGTGGGGGGGTTGAATGGGTGGGGGGGATGGCTTGGGGGCAGTGGGTTCCTGTGTTGGGGACAGGCCAGTCCTCAATTGGGACTGCAGGTGAACATACATGTTGTTCTGGTAGAGGTGGAGCCATCCTGGGAGCACCCTGCCTGACAGGGTGTCTATAGCAACTGGGTTGAGGTGGGCCTTGAGCAAGTGGAAGACTGCCATGATCCAGTGGACCACATGGGGGGCACTACAATCACAGGCTATAGGGATGGTGGGGACCTTGAAGGTCCTGCCCTTGCCAGGGCCATCCTTTGTGGTCCAAGACCAGGCAGGGGAGTGGGCTGTGAAGTGATGCAAGACAAGTTTGGGGAGGATTGGGGGAGTAAAACAAGCTCAGAAGGTGCCCTTAGGGAAGGAATGATACTGTCTGCCAACATCAGACAGTTGGATGGGACAGGGAGATGACAATGAACAATAATGCTTAGAGGAGGGGGGGTTTTTTCCCATGGGGGGATGATGGTGGTAACTGGTCGAGAGGTATCCCACCAATAGTATTGGTCAGGGGAACCCACTTTCTATGATACCATATGTAATCTATAGTTTGGATCTGGTGGACATTGCTGATGGACAGAACAAACTCATCCACTAAGCATAATTCATGCTTTAAAACCACCAAGTTTGCACTGATTGACTTTATGTTGAGCAGGACAAAGCACAGAATGCCAATAACCATCCAGGGTACCAACATAACCCCATCTACCACCCACTGCTTCCTTGGCATCATGGTAGCCAAGAGCTGTGCTGGAAATTGCATGCAGCATATGCCACTGCAAAAGGTGCCCACCACATGATGATGCTATGGAGGCTGTCCTCAACAATGTGGGGCATACCCCCAAGTTAATGTGACAACTGTTTAAGTCAGTGGCAGTACCCAAGATTACCTACAGAGCAAGCATCTGGATTCAACCAAGCTGCACACCTGATCTTACCAACATGAAGAAGGGCTCCATAAGTCTTGCCAAGAAGGTCATGTCTATCCAATGCATGGCAGCAATAGCAGCCACAGGGGCAATGCACTCCTCACCCACCAACTCCCTCATCATCCACACACACCTACAGCCAGCACCCATACTTCTCCACAAAATGCTGTGCTATGCCTGGCAACACTACTGGACAAGCACCCTCTCCACCCTCTCCTGTGTAAGTTTGCAAAGAGGGATGTACACAGACACTGATCAGCCCTTCACCAACTCATGCATGACATGGGCATCTCACCAGATATTGTCAACACAGTCTACCCATGCCCCATACCACCCAATGCCCCCCCAACTCACATCACTACCATAGCAGCCACTAAGGAAGATGCCATCAAGGAGTACCACTAACTGACAGACTGCATGACGATATTCACAGATGGATCATGCATCAATGGCAAGGTAGGGGCAGCAGCATCCCTATACATGGACACAGCACACATAGCAACCCTGTGGTACCATTTGGGGCCAGATGCAAAGCACATGGTATTTGAAGCAGAAGCAACAGCACTCCTACTGGCAGCACATCTATTAGCAACAAGGGATGAAGTAACCTACCCAGCATCAATCCTGGTTAACAACCAAGTAGTCATGATATCCAGTGAGTGTCCCTCCTTGAGACCAGGACATCATCTACTGTTATGCTTCAGGAAAAAACTACAAAAGCTGATAGCAGAAGAAAGCCTTTATTGCAAAAGTGTGGCAGTGTGGTGGATAGCAGGGAACCAAGAGGTGGAAGGGCATGAACTGGCAGATCAGCAAGCAAAAGCAGCAGCAGAAAGTACTGAAAACTCAAGCCCTCTAACAGAACTCCCTCCAAAGCTGTGTTTGCCACTACCAGAAAGCACTTCAACTTTAAAACAATGTTTCAACTGTGAGCTCAAATCACTTTGGTCTAGGGAATGGAGACAACCCCCAAGATTCCACTGCATCCCCAGCTTGGCCCCCTGACCTCCCATCCAAGTCATTCCTAGAGCTAGTGGGCTCCTTGCACAAGAAACAAACAGGAATCTACATACAGCTATGTACTGGCCATGTACCTCTCAACCAACACCTACACCATCTACAGATCAGTGACATGCCAAACTGCCTGCAGTGTGACAATGCCACAGTAGAGGATGTCCACCACTACCTATTCCAATGCCTGCAGTATGCCCAGGAATGTCACATACTGCAAACAACATTAGCCAGAAAGGCAATGCAAGCAACATACCCTGTCAATGACCCCGGTGCAAGGTCTCCCCTATTGAGATACATCAATGCAATGAAAAGACTGCAACCCACATTTGGTGAAGTACTGGTAACATCCCCAACACAATAGTAACAATCCATGCAGCATTAATGCAACCCTTTTATAAAATGATGACAAGCATGCACATTGCTCTCACCAACCCAGTCAATGGGACCTCCCCCAAGCCAAAAGCTGAAAGCATGTGCCCCGGCCCACCAAACAGGGGCACATCAAAATGCACCTACCCCACACTTGCCCTCCACCCTACATCATACCTCAACTGACCTCAAGGGTCAGGCAGCCAAAGTAGTCAGTCATCAGTGCTGGACTGCAAGGCATCATGCAGATCAGTAAATGGAGACAGAGCAACTTGTACACTTTCACAGCACTGCTAGGCCCTCATGGGCTTCCAGAAACTTGTAGTTTGAAGTAACTTGCTGGACTGAAGTCTTAAGCCCCCTCCACCAATCAAAGTGTGGCATATAAAATGGTGAGCAGGAACAGAGGACTGCAGGGGAACTTAGTTCTGCCTGCAGGGCATTTGCAAACTAGTGGAGGAAGGCAGACCACAGGGAGCCCATGTCAGCTGTTACTGTGTAGTGTAGTGCAACATAGGGCCACTCACCCTCATGCACTTAAATGTGGATATATAAAAAAAGGACAATGGTGTTGGAGTAGATCCCAACATTACTGTGTGGCATGCCTCGAAGTCAGAGGTCATATGACATTATCTAATTGTTCTTGTATTAGCCAGTCTCATTCTGGTAACCTTCACATGTATTATTGTTCTAGTATAGATTGTCTGAGGGCATTGATTGAGAAGCCATCACTCAAAGTGCAGCTTGTATGTGTGACATACTTGGATCCATATTCAATGACTGCATATGATTTCCATCATTCATTTCTCTATAATATTCACACCTAGCATGATTTCCAGTACCTCAAGCACTCTTGTCAGAGAGTGATCTCCACTCAGTAGCCCTTCAGCTACATGGTCAATTCTGTATCAATATTCTTACATGTGCCTTCATGCACTACTCCATATAACTCTGACCATCCCCATTTTTCTTCCTGAGGTTTGTTTTCCCTATCCTCTGTCAACACAGTACTGTTCTCTGTCTCAGAGCATACTTCACTGCAAGCATTTCACAATGTTTCTTCAACAAACATGCAGAAAAAAGCAAGGGAAGAGATACTCTTTTATTTTAGATGTTTGGAAAAAAAATGCAGAAATAATGTTTTATTTTGGCATTACCATTAATCTGTATTTCTGCACAGAGAAGATAAAGTTTTACTTGCATTTTTTGTGACAATTGATCTGAAATAAAAGAGTATTTCTTCCCTTCATCTTTTCAGCATTTTTTCTGAACAAAAATTGTGAAATGCTTGTAGTGCTTCTTCTGCTGAAGAGTCATCTTCTTCATACTGCACATGCATCATAGTGCAGAATACTACCTCTATGAGGTTTGATGTTTCATCCTCTTGGCACATAGCTCCAAAGAATGCAACAGGCTCGTTGTCATCATTTATTTCTGAGTACACTTGACACTTGTTGATAAGACTCTCCTCATCATGAAATATTTCCTCATTTGCCTCTCTTTCTCCTTCTTGGGGGTTTGTTGTCCTTCATTCTCTTGAACATTGCCTGCATATAGTTGTAGCCTAACTGCCACCTTACCCTTATCTTTTCACAGATGAGGGCAATCTGGGGCTATATGCCCCACTTTGGAACAGTTACAGTATCTCATGCCATGCATGATCTTCCAGGGGTTGTTTCTCATTCTTTTATTGGCTTTCTTGCTCCTTTTGATGGACAACCACCACACCACAGGGTTACCGCCATATTAGGCTTTTGGAGAGCACTCTGAAGCACCTCCATCCTGTACTTTCCCTTTTATATACTCTTTCTTTATCCCATCCCTCTCTCTTCTGTCTGTACTTACACTCCAACTGAGGTTTTTCTGACATCCATACCCCTTGAAATTTTACTGTAATCTGTATGTTAGTTCTGACATTCTGATACTGTACCACCTCAATGGCACATGTACCACATAAAAGCCTGCCACACTCAGTAGTGGTTCTTCAGTAAGAATATCAACCCAGTCCTCCTCCTCCATGGTCTTTGACCAGCCTTCTCCTCAGTTGTTGGCTTGGTACCAACACTTTTCTGCCTCCAAAATCTGAGGGCTGTGGTCATACAAGGGGGCAGCACATGAGCTGAATGGCCTCTCCCAAACCTTTGCAGTGACTGTCAGCCACACTCCAGTCTCTGTTGCTCTCTGTCAGCCCTCATCAGCCTGTCATCAGTCAATGCCAGCCTACCTTCAAACACATCCCCTAGCCCCTGCAAGCATCAAAGATTGTCAGAGTAGGCCCAGACTTAACAGCCACTGTGAGGAGGCAGCATGAGGGATTCAGATCACTGGGCATCAGAGGGCCCAGCTTGCAAAGTGCTTTTGTGTTGAGTATGATGTTGGGTGGAGAACAAGTGGAACTGTTTGACAACCAAAGGGGTGCACCACAGATTGGTAAACACTAGGGCATGCCTTTTGGCAGTTTCTCTCATGCATGCCTGGTTCTGCATAATGTATTTTTAGTAATGTGGATGGAAGAGGACTCATACAGGTGACTATGAATATACTGTTAAATCTGGGCCTACTCTGACAGACTCTTATGCTCACAGAGGCTGGGAACATGTACAAAGGTAGGCCAACATTGACCAATGATTGGCTGATGATGGCCAATGGTGACCAACAAGGGCTGAGGGGTGGCTAATGGTCACAACAGATGTTCAGTGCTGCCCCCTTGTACAAACCAAGCCCTCAGATTTCAGAGACAAAGAGGAGTCAGTACTAAGCTGACCACTGATAGAGAGGCTAGTTAAAGACTGTAGCAGAGGAGAACTGAGTTGGTATTTGTACTGAAGAACCATCACTGAGTGTGGCAAGTTTTACACAGTACATGTGCCACCAAGGCACTACAGTATCAGAACATTGGAACTAACATAGGGAGTATGGTAAAATTTCAAGGTGCACGAATGTCAGAAAACTTCAATTGGAGTATAGGTGCAGACAGCAGAGGTGAGGGATGGGATAAAGACAAAGTATAGAAAGGAGGTGCTTTGGGGCACTCACCAATAACCAATCAGAAGGCAGACTGAAAGCCTAATGCCAAAGCAACCC
This sequence comes from Pisolithus sp. B1, assembly GCA_024663435.1. Lineage (NCBI taxonomy): Eukaryota > Fungi > Basidiomycota > Agaricomycetes > Boletales > Pisolithaceae > Pisolithus > Pisolithus sp. B1. The sequence continues at coordinate 213,905 of JANFAA010000022.1, read as the reverse complement.
TGCAGTGTGCCATGCAGTGTGGTGGCTGCACAATACTGAGAGACTGATACATCAACCCAAAAGGAAGTTGACCCCTAAGAAATTGAAGGGTCATCACTTGGCTGAGAGTGGTTGCCAGCTGGCAGCAGTAATAGTCATGTAGTGATACCAACAGATGCTGACTGGTGCCAATGGAGTCTGACAGCAGATGAGATGGGAACACATTGGTTCAGTGCTAAAGTGAGCAAACAGTGTCAGAGTGGAGAGGGATGGGTCAGTGAAACAGAGGGTAGGTCTGATATGGTCAGAATGATGAGTGGTAATGCAGGACAGGCTAGAACAGAGGCATGGTCATAACAATGGGAATGCAAATTGCTGTCTAATGATATGCATACCACCAGGTGCCAAAGATTATTTCATGATCACATGACAGTGGTCAAGGGAATGGAAAATGCTGTCCGATGGTATGCACATCACCAGGTGCAAAGTTATGTTATGCTTATGTCATGATCACATGACAGTGATCATGGGAATGAAAAATGCTGTCTGATGATGTGCATATCACCAGGTGCAAGATTATGACATGCTTATATCATGATCACATGACAGTTGTCAAAGGCATGAAAAATGATGTCTGATGATATGCATATCACCAGTGCAAAGATTATGTCATGCTTATGTCATGATTACATCATGGTGAGCATGGGGATGAAAAATGCTGTCTGATAACATGTATACTATAAAGTATCATGATTAAGCCATATCACATGACATTGTTCATGACCTCCCTCTCCCTTAACCCCCCACCATCCCCTTACCCCCCTCTCATCCTCCACCATCCTTTCACCCCCCTCTCATCTCCCACCATCCCCTCAGCCCCTCTCATCACCCCCATCACCCCCCCACCATCCCCCCTGTAGAAAATGGCTGTAGGCAGCCTCAGTAGTGACTCAACTACTTATATATTAGATGTACCTGCAGGCAGCTACAGGGGATCAGTAAGTAGGAAACTACTAGATAATAAGTAGACTCACCCTCAGTAGTGACTCAACTACTGAGGGAATGTACCAAAATGTACTCTAAGTGTGCGCTCTAAGTGCTTATGTAATCAACCAAAACAGTGCACCAAAAATAAGTATCACACAGGGGTGATTCAATCTCCAACACCCCCCACACCAACCCTCAAGCCATCTCTACTCCTATGCCGTCTCTGACCCAGCTGCCATGATTCCCTCCTACTGCCCACCCCCCTATGTATATTGCCAGACCACCCCCCAAACAGGGGTGGGCAAGCCAAAATGGGGGAATTGTTAGGGTTAGGGTTGCACATCCAGCACCAGAGGGTCTGGTGTGCAGGGAAGAATATTAGTAGATAGATGGCTAGAAGGTTACATGCTATGGGCAAATTCCTGTATGCTACAAGCCACTTAAGCACTCTTCAAAATTTTTGTTGGCAATGAATTTGAAGCTCAGCTTAGTCATCAGGTCATTGGGCCTTTGCCTGGAGTGTTTATGTAACTATTACCAACCATCTACCTAGATTCTCACCTATGGCACTTATCTCTATTATCAGAATGCATCTGCACTGTAGTCCAGCCTGAAGCGACATGGTCTGAGTGTGCCTTTAATAAAAAATTAAATATTATGATGGATTCAATTGCATTATGTAATTAGGAGCTGTGCACACCCTGCAACCACTGTTGCATGCAAGGGCACAGGGAGCTGCAGCACGACCACCAACCCACTTGCAGTGGCCTTGTCCCATATAAACATGGTTCTCAAGAAGAGAATCATGCTCAAAAAACTACCCAGGTTCCTCCAGTGACTCCTTCACATGCTCGGAATGGCCCACAAACCTCCCAACTTTGATGGATTGTTCACTGTGTATGGTCAGCACACCTTCCTCACCTCCAGCATCGAGCTATGGTACAGAAAATGCATTCGTGACAACCCCTTCACATTGGATTGTCTCATCATTAAAATTAGCTGGTACAAGAAGCAGAATGGGGTAGAGCACGAGTTCTTGTGGTTCGACATCTTGTCCCCTGACAGAGTACACACTTCCATCGTCATTGCTGAGAGGGGTGGGGGGGTTTGTAATCAGAGCAGGGACCCTTCTGGTCACACTCTCTTATTCAATCCTTTAACTTACCCACTGACAGTCCTGTAGATGCTATACAACCTACCGATACCATTGCCCCTCTAGATACTACTGCAGGGGCTGTTACTCCACCGGATGCCATCACACCATCTTTCAGTTCACAAGACATCACAGAAGATTCTACCATAAGTAGTGCTGATGAAAGTGGCCTTCATGTAAACTAAACGAAGTTACAAAGACTAATGGGAGGACAAATGAAAAGGCCAGGCATTCAGCTCATATTTCATCTACATCTTCCAGTTTCCAGAGGAGCACCCATGATCTTGTCAGCTACACAACCTTGGATAGTAGTGCCAGTGCTGAGCTGGAGTGGAAGTGCAAGAAGGCTGCTCAAATCTGTATGCTAATGTTCCCTGAAGGAGTTGGGCTGTCTGCAAATGAGTTAGCAACTCTACTCTATGTAACATCAAAACACGAGCCAACATACACCATTACCAACACACAGTGTTATTGGTTTGTTGATACTGTTTTTGAGGCACTGAAGTCCCTGTTTCTGGGTGCCCAGCAAGATATTGTGAACCATCGAGGAGGCATGTGGAATAGGGTACAGATCTGCACGAAGGAGAGTGTAGATGAGGTGTGTGGCAAGTATCATGCAGCTCAGACTGCTTTGGCTGAGAAGGCTGAACAGAAGCACAGAGCTGAACAACAGGTAGCTTGTCTCTTGTCGATGTTTATGGTTTGCACTTACAAAAACCTGTGCAGCAAGAAGAAAGGCAGCAGGAACGTGAACAACATCAGGTTGCAGAAGAGGTTGTGAAAAGGGAACATGAAAAATGCCAGGTAGCAGAGGAGCAGCACCAGGCAGCAGAGGAGCAGTGCCAGGCAGTGGAGGAGCAGCACCAGGCAGTGGAGGAGCAGTGCCAGGCAGCAGAGGAGCAGTGCCAGGCAGCAGAGGAAAGGACATGGGAAATGGAGGAAGAAAGGGAGAGGGAATGCCAGGCAGTGGAGGAATGGGCACAGGAATGGAGGAAGAAAGGGAAAGGGAATGCCAGGCGGCAGAGGAAAGGGCACAGGAAATGGAAGAAGAAAGGGAAAGGGAATGCCAGGTGGCAGAAGAAGAGATCACACAGTTGCAGCAGGAACTGAAGGCATCAAGGGCAGGGGCAACTGCTCAGCAGGTCTGATGGACAGCAGCAGGTGCTCGTGCACTTCTAGCAATCTCACTTTGTCATATCCTGCTTGCATATGAGTCCATACATATAGTACATTAATGCAGTCAGTAGTTGATAATATCTCATTTCTGTTGGAGTACTGTGAAGGCAATACTGCCTGACTTTGTTTTTTCAAAGCAGTATTGCTATGTTATGTATGGCGTCCAACCTGTCACCCATGTTGCCTCATGTGGAGCCTCAAGGCCTCAAGGTGCCTCATGGCTCAGTACTGCAGAGAGTGACTTCCCGTTTCTGACTGTCCCATTCGGCATGTATACATATATCAATGGTAGGATTACCTGGCCACCTACAAATCATGGGTTGTCCCAGTCTAGCACTCAAAAGCAACTTAGCTGACCTGCCTGTCTTCATTTAGTCAACACATTTGCAATGTTCAAGATGAATTTCTGGTGTCCATGCTGTAGACTGTTGAATGATGTGGAGTTCAGTGGAGAGCATGAGCACCCTTGTCGTGACACTCTGGCCAGGGTCAGGAGCACAATGAAGATGCTGCATGCATGGGTACATCAACTGTCAACTTACCCATGATGACAGCTATGGGAGATCATGTATTAGTGGATGAGAGGGTCATTTTGACAACTGGCATACTTGTGCATTGTTTATTACTGGACTCACTTAGCCAGAACCATGTCAAGAACATCCTACAACAAGTATCCATCCTACATGTTGAGCCTAAGCATTTTTACTTATGGGCTTGCAAATTTCTGACTGTATCTCCACCAGATGGCCAGTTATACCAAGCTGGTACATCATGCTGCTGGTCTTCGACATGATTGTGCATCGGCTACTTAGCTGAGTAGAGCATGCATTCAGGGCCATCACTGGTTCTGGATGTACCATTGTCTCTGAGGGTACATCTGTGGTCATCATGCCAAAGAATGTCACTGTATGCCCATACATTGTTTGTGCTACCAAAGCAATCATGGGGCAAGCCTATTGATGCATCCCTTATTGCACACCTTCACACTATGAGTTTCTTAGTTGCGTAATCCATATATGGCCACTCCTCTTTCGATATCTGCCTTCAAAATGGCCACCTCACCTTCTGACAAGGACAATGTCAAGATTGCTGACTGGATGGACTGCCTTCAGTCAAGTATGAATCCACCCTCTCAGCCATGTCTGTCTAGGACAGAGATGTTATGGGAGCTTCAAGCTTCGCATAACAATGTGGGTGGGGGTGGTAATAATATTATGGAGAACTCAGACAAAATGGAAGAAGGTGATGAGACAACTGAAGGTGACGAGATCGAGAAGTTGACAAGTGCTCTCCCAGATGCTGCAGTGCCAATCAGCCTCCTCGCTAATCTGTCTTTAGACAAGGATAAAGGCAAAGGCAGGGCATGTCAGGGTACTGAACAACTAGCACAAACATGAAACTTGAAGATGATGACAATGATGTGGTATGTGACAGGAATCCAAGCAGCTGCATAGATGTGCTAAGTGCAGCTCTCTTTACCGGGTAGGGCATGGCCAACAAGGGGTACTTCATGCCAAGTGGGGTTCACATTTCTATTTTCCATGGGCATAGGTTTATTGAAATCTTCGTTGTCACTTACTCTCCAGAACCTGCAAATAATCTCAGCATCTGCAAAAACTTGATCTAGCAACACAGCCCTCCAGACATCCTCTTACATGGTCTGGTTACCACTGCTGATGTGGAGAAGCTATTTGAAATGTGAGTGTAACCATGATTTGTGGACTAGTTACATCTGGCTGAAGTGATATGCTCTAGATTCTGGAGTTGAATCAATGTATGTCCTAATGTGGTAGAGCAAGGCAAAAGCTCACCATGTGCTCTGTAGTCTTTCATCAGCCTTTTAGACCAGAAGATCCATACACCTACTGCAATTTTCCAAAAATGTCCATTTCTCTTCACAATCAGTGAGTGCTCATCGTTTTACGTAGTTCTGGGGCAAGGAAGCTCCAACATTATCTGCCAGTTTGCATAGTCTCCTCCTGGTATTACGACAAGTCAGAAATATATCCAGTCGCAATGCACTTTGCGAAACATGCTGCTGCTAGTACACTCATCGATGGATGGAAGTCTGTGGAACTCTGTCAGGCATATATTTTCATGAGGATATATACTGTCCCTGCTCGCAGGTGGGAAGAGGACCAAAGCTGGTTGTACACAGGTTTGGCTATTAGGTCAGTCTTTGATATGACGCACTGTCAGTCATGGTTCTGATTTCTTTCCACTTGGATAGGATCACAACAGATTTGGATCTGCACCAGGCATTTAAGATCCAACCTACGACAGAAAGGCAAGAATGCGAACTTTTAAACTGGATACAGGTTTGGATAATGTGTTTCAACCTTGCCCATTCGATGGCTACTCAATTTGGAAAGCCATCTACCATTAAGGAGGATCACATCATACAGAATGCTGTCAATTGGTACAAGAAATGACAGAGTGGGTTAGTCTTGGATGCCTTTGCTGCCTAGCGTTGATAGTCTACAGTATGATATCCATTTGTGTGGATACATGACTCTGCTGCATATCATTGCGCAGTTCCATGATGATGTCTTCTCAGATCCTGATTCACCTATGGGCCTGAACAGAGTAAGTGTCACCTTGAGCTGGCCAATCTCTGTCATTAACAACTTGCAGTTCATCGATTTCCTCACTGTAACACTTGAACATGATAATCGTCTCACACTGTACTTCAAAGAATGGGCAAAGCACTTCAATGAGGAGTCTGATCACAGGTAAAATATCTCATGTAATGTCTTGAAAGCCCTGTTTGATTTGATTTGATTTGGATCCCAGTTCCACATTCCAGTGTAAACTTCTGCTGTTGTAAGTGTTGCCTTTTTCGATGTCAATACTGTTGGGTGACGGTTGGTATGCAGCATTCCTCAGCAAACCCAATCTCAAACCTTGTCTCAAATTCAAGGATTCACACACGTACTCTGCTAGATGTGGCTGACGAGCCACTCATTTGCCCAACCACAATTCCATCACAGGCAACAATTCCAACAATGACCAGGACTCGTCTCCCCTGACCATGGCTTCCTGTAAGTGAAAACACCCATCCTCTGCCATGTATGAACTACAGCCCACTCTCAAATTCCTCTCTTTGCTCTCTAATGATTTTGGTCCTTCAGCTCTCCTATCACCATTGCCCATGTTGACCACACCAATGAACTACAGCAAAGACATCACATACTCTCCCTCCACATCTCACCATGCCTTGAGTATCTTTAGGCCAACCATTGAGCTCCCTCCGGATGAACTACTCGACTCCTGTAATGAAGAGATGCCCTCTGTGTCTTCTGCATTGAATGTCAATACCACAGCAAATGTCATGGAAGATGGTGACATCATCATGCAAGACCTCACAGGTGCATACATGCACACGTCGATATCGACACCCCAAGCTGACATATACTTCCACGTCCAAGGCTGCTCCCCTCCTATCTCCAAAACAGGCGACACTCCTACACTAAATGCCTGTGCCACTTCAATCCCTAGTGCAAGTACTGGCATGACCAATCCCAATGCCACCACAATTATGGCTATCAACTCCAACCCTGGCACCAGAACTCATTTGACTATCCATGCTAATGCTGGTGCTGGCATGACTCCTACCAAACCTGGGCCTAGTGCTGGGACACATGGTCATCCCTCTCTGACACTTAGGACTTCTTCACACTCGACACAGTCCTTGACTGGCCCTAGTACTGTCAGATAGTTACTTCCTCAGTAACACCAAGCTACTATATTAATATGTACCTGTCAGATAGTTACTCTACAGGTTGTCAGTAAATGTGAAGCTAAATAGAAAGAGTGACTTACTCCTCAGTAACACCAAGCTACTGAGGAGACTACAGGAAAATTTACTGTACTGTAGTCCACTTTTCTGCTTATGTAAGCAACTAACCTTCGCACCTAAGGAATGTACTAACTAGGGGGCAGTTTATATTCCAACACTCCCCCATAAACTGCAAGGATTAAATGATAGAAATGCAAAAATGAATGTACCCATGTGTGAAGCAAGCAAATGTTGTCTAGTCCGAATTCTTGAAGTGTTGACGCGTTGTGATGTGGCGTGATTACCCGATTTGGCCACGCGCGGCTCTGTGCGTACGTGCAGCTACACTGATGCTGCCGCTACCTCCCCAGTCAGTTTCGCGTACTGGCGGCTCCCCCAGATCGCTCGTAGGATCTCCAAGGTAAGTTCTGATGTGATTTCTGCAGGTTTCGTTGCTTCGAAGATTTCGTTTGGCCTCAAAATGATCCTGGTGAGTCTGCCTGTCTGGGCCTCGTCTGATAAAGTTTTTAGGCTCCGTTTTCTCTCGTTTACGATGGCGGCTGGTGGGAATGATCTTGCAGGGGTCCTCGGTGGGTTGTACGGGGGGCGTAGGTGAGTTCTGCTTCGTATTTTCACTTCTGCCTGCATCCTGACTTGTTTCTCCTCCAGATAGCAACAATTCTTCGTCGTCACTGGTTTCTATACTCCCAAATGTATACTTTCGTCGTCCTGTTGGTAGGATATCCCCAGATATATAGACGCTGGTTTCTCCAACTCGAAATTTGGCTTCTGGGGTAAGGCACTTGCTGGGCATGCTCTGCTTGCAGTCATTTTCGAGGTTTCCATGAACGCTCGACTCGTTTTTGTGGTCTCTCGACCCATTTGCTGTCTCGCCCTCGAGTGGGCAGTTGTTCTTCATCACCATCGGGCTCCAGTGCCCACAGCTCCGGCATAGAGTAAGTTTTTCTTGTGTAGCGCTGGCAGTCATTGCTGCGCTCTCGCTTTCAGGTATATCTTCTTCTTCTACCTCGGTGAGCCAATCTGATAGCTCGTCGTCTTCGCTAGAATATTCTGCGTGCGCGAACCACACTCCATCGGGTTCGGCATCACTTGCCTCGCTGCTGGACTCGTTCGCAACTGCGGCTTTCTCCTCTGCTTTCTCGTGACCTTTTCCTTTTGAGTTGCTAACCTCATCCCTCTCCTTTGTAGCCTTGTCTTTAGTCGCTCGGCAGTCTCGCGCCATGTGGCCATACTTGCCATAGGTATAACAATCTCCATGTATCCTTCTTCCCTTTGAATCTCCAGAGGCAGTATATGCAGCATCTTCGCTGCTCTCGTTCATAGACTTTCGCGCGCCTAAGTTTCGGCTGTCATATGTGTCCAGAACAGTTTCCATTAGTATGTCCGAAGTGATTGCCGTTCCTGTAACTTTCGAGAGAGCCATCACTGCTCCAATTTGCGCCTGGTACGAGTTCGGAAGGGAGCTTATTATGATTGCGGTAAAGCTTTTGTCTGTTGGCGCTTGGTCCATCGAAGCTAATTGCTCTCGCATGTCTCGCAGGGTATCAAAGTGCTTGTGAACATCCTCGCGCTCTCGACAACGTAGGTTTTGCATCTTTCGAAGTATCTCGACCGCTACAACTTGGGATCTCTGCTCAAAGAGCTTCGCAAGGTGTCTGAATATTTCGCGTGCCGTTCTGAGTCGTTTGATCTGTGTGAACAAGGTATCTGGTAGTGTTCCAGCGATCTGCTGCTTGACGACAGCCTCGCCCATTCGCCACGCCTTCATTTCGGCCTTCCAGACCTCGACCTCTTTCCTTTCAGCTGAGTTTGTTGGGGACCAACTCTCCCCTCGACCATCGAGTGACTTCGGATCTTCGGGCTCAGTCTCCGAGCCATCCAAATGCCCTCCAAGGCCTCGTGCCTCGACTGACCAAATAAGCCAGTCTTTGTAAGTGACCCAGTTTGTGCCATCTGCCGTGAGCTTCAGCACCCTCAAAAATTCATCTCCGAGTTTCATTTCGAAGGACATTCTTGTAGTTCTTCTTTTGGTAGTCTTCTATAGTTCTTCTCTCATGTGCAGTTAGAGCTCGGGGCTCATAGCCTGTCAGATAGTTACTCTACAGGTTGTCAGTAAATGTGAAGCTAAATAGAAAGAGTGACTTACTCCTCAGTAACACCAAGCTACTGAGGAGACTACAGGAAAATTTACTGTACTGTAGTCCGCTTTTCTGCTTATGTAAGCAACTAACCTTCGCACTTAAGGAATGTACTAACTAGGGGGCAGTTTATATTCCAACAAGTACTACTGTCACTGGTGCATCAGGTGTGGGATGTGGTGCCAGCAGTGTGAGCACTCCAAGTGATGGGAGTGTCAATGGAAATAATGCCAATGGAGGTGCCAATGGATCTGTCAAAGCTGAATGCTTGAATTGTGGTGTGACACATACCCCCTTGTGGAGATGCGGATTGAACAATGAACTGAACTGTGATGTGTGTGGCTTGTATTGTAAATTAGTGGGTTTCCCCCTTTTCTCTGTTTGGTCTGTAATCTCTAGTAAGTGCCCTTCACCTTCTCCAGTGCCTATGATGCAATGAAATGTCAGCTACAAATTGCATGGATCTGCTTGACCTATAACCATGAAATCAGGCATTATATGTAAATGATCTCACCATGACACATCTGCTGCTGCAGCTGCAGCTGCCATGCACTGATCCATTACAGACATCTATGCCTCTCAAGCATCTTATGCCAACACTAATCACAATGACAATTGTCATTGTGATGCATGAACACCTGGATCTGGGTCATCTGGTCAGGCATGACTTTGGTGTGCCTCACCAGGCACAAGTCGTCATGCTTCACCAAGCATGGATATCCTCAATGTGGGCGAGTTGGGTGGTGGCTCTGGCATGTGAGGGTTGGGCAGAGGTGCCAGAGACAGATCTCCAACATTGGCACCAGATTCAACAACACAGCCTACTGCATATGAATTTGGGGAAGATGGGGTTGTAAATGTTGGTGTCCATGATGTCCACAGTGTCAGTGGAGGGACAAGTGGGTCAGAGTTAATGGGAGCTTTGGGTGGGAGCAATGCTGTCTCCAGATATGGATCAGTATGAGCAGGATGGTGGAGGGGAAGAAAATGGGGTCACATTAGGTGGGATGCATATCAGAGGAATCTTGGGACATGCCTATGCTGGAATATTTGGACATCATGTGTACCCTGGCCCATACCATCAGATTACTTGTCTTCCCAATTTCACTCGGATGCTGCTCTTCCATTTGCAGGTGTTGATGAGATGGATAAGGGGGAGAGCCTGGGGGCCATTGCTACTGGTAGTGATGCAGGAGGGGGAAATGATGGAGAAGGAAAGGGGGAGGCAGATGCAGATGAACACAGAATCTCTAAATGCCACCAGATGAGTGCTGACTCAGCAAGCGAGCTGCTGTCATCTGCGGTTTCACACTCGTCATATGCAGAGAGCATGATGTCGATGTCTACAGCCCCAACTTCCATAATATCTGGTCACTCTCCGCACCAGACACAGCAAAGCCAGGCTTCACAACCACATGGCCATGGGCATTCGCAGTCGATGTCTGCATGAGGCCAAAGTCAGGTGCAATCAATGTTGGCAGGTACCTCCAAGTCGCAGGACCAGGCAGAGAATCTTTCAGGGTCACATCAGCAAGGACATGGACATGGACGCTCCCAGTCACTTTCTTCATTTTCACATTCTTCTTCATTGGCACATGTGCATGGTCACTCCCATTCATTTTCTCATTCTGGAATTTCATTCACATCCACAATCATCCCTTGCAACAGCACATGGACCACTGTCTTCTAGTTCTCTTGTGTCTCACATGCACCACACTTCCACATGTTTTCCCTCACAAGCCACCTCACATCACCCTCTCATGTCTCACCATGTGCTCTCGTCTCACTCGCAGAGATCAAGCATGGATTTTCCATTCACTCCTTATGATGTGTTCCATGGATCGGTTTCAATCACATTCTGGCATCCTCTGATGGTGGTTGCTGAACCTGATTGGTCTCCTCACCATTCACTCACCTGCTGATGTTGCTGCCAGATGATTGGCTGACTGGTAGTGAGAGTGGGGTGTCCTCATCAAATACTGCTACCGGTGCTTCGCCATCAATGTTGGTCTCTGGTATGTTCTCAGAGCCTGGTTCAATATCTGCCTCAAATGATGGGAATTCAGGTGGGGCTAGGTCATCTTCTAATACTGGGGGAGGTGCAGCAGCAGCACTGGGAGGGTTCTTGCACAGTGCTGGGTTTCATCCACCGATGCTGTTACCCAAGGAGGAGAATCTGTTTGCAACATATTTTCATCCCCCAATGCTGTTACCCTCTGAAGAGGGGGATGCACAACAGGAAAGAAGCAATATCACTGTGTCTTCTGCTGCATCCCAAGGCAATAATTGACAACAACAGAGAAAGGATGATGGTAGTTGGTGAGATAGGCAAGAGTAGGGGCGAGTCTGCTTCTCCAGTAATCTCGACTGTGCCTGTTTCCTCGCATTGTGGATGCCTTGCTTTCCTTCTCTCAATCACAACCTGCCACACCCAAGTCATTGCCTGTTCTCTACTCCCATTATAAACTCTCTGCATTCTTCTCACTTTGTCTTCTTTTCTCTCTCCAGCATCGCAGGTCTTTTGGCCCCCCACTGCAGGTGTCTTGGCTTGGCCTGGCTTCTTTTGGGAATAGATGGTACAACCTCTGGTCAACTGAAGGAAATGTGTATCCAATGTGTTTTTCTTGTTCCTCTTGTCTCTGGCTTTTCCTCTGTCCCCCTTTCATGGATCAGCCCATTGTCCACTGATATTCGTTTCATTCTACCCAGGTTGTCTGTTCCTGGTTTTATCTGATCATCTTCATCCATACCCATATATATTTTTTCTTCTGTTGCTCACTACAGTAAACACAGTAAAAAAAGACTTCCACTCGAAGGGGATGACGAGCATTTGTGTAGTTTGTAGTCATATCATATGGGCAGTGTAGTGTAAGTAGCAGTAGCAGTGCAAAGGCCTTCGCATATCAAGCTCCCCAATTGATTATTTTTATCTTGCTGTCCGCATTTTGGGATGAGATGGGATTGGAAAGCTGAATTGATTGGTGGTGTTGATTATGTCATTGAACCGCCACTGGCTCGGCAGACTCGATGAATGGAAGAATGACACCAAGTATTGAACACATGAACAGCAATGGCATCCACCATGTTGGATATGGGCTTGATCATGTAGTAGAGATTAGATATTGATTATATTCTGTCACATCTGTGACATGTGTGTAAACTCCAGGCCAAAGTCTGACCACTTCTAGACTCATCTCAGTCCTACAGGACTCCATTGTGTAATCCTGTTCTGTTTCTGTTTTCTGTTTTGATCTATGTCCATTTCTCTTTCTATATTTAGTATATGTTTCTCTTGCCTCTAAGTATTTGCTATACCAGCATCTATGGCTAATCATTGGACTTCCAGCTACCTGGCAACTACTGGCTTACCTTACTAATACCTTACTAATACTTTGAATCATCTGTACTGCACTCTGGTAGTCAATACACCCTGGACATTGCTTTTGAATGTTCTTTGTAGTATAAAAGCCTTTGTACATACATACATACACTGTAGCACTCCAGTTCAAATATCAACTAAGACACTCTTTGATCTCACTCAACTCCAGCCTATGCTGGGTAGCCCTGACCCTCTGGAACTCTGCAAGAAATAGTGTACAGAGTTGTGCACTATCTCTGACCTTCTGGACTTTGATATAACACTACCTATGCCCTCAGACCCCCCAGAGACCATTGAGAACTGGTCTTGACAGCATATTCAAACTCATACTTGCACAAGTTCACTTACACCCCTAACCCATGACTATGACAACCCAACTTTGCTCTCACTCAATGGCTGCTGAAGCTTCAGAACAGGCTGTGGTCAGTGATATGCATCAATCTAGTGCATGCATCACACTAGCAAGTCACCAATGCCCACCACCATTGGTCAGCCAACTCCATAGCTTCTCTGCCAGAGGAGAACCCCTCACCACCCCAACTCCCAGAATCAGCTCTTCTGTCAGGTGCTCTACCTCCACCATGCAACCAACTCTGGACCTCTTTGGAGGCAATGATCCTGGAGATGATGGTCCAGGAGACAATGGTCCCAGAGATGATGGCCAAGATGACAGAGACAACCATGATGATGATGGAAACCCCTTTTTCAATGCCCCAGAGCAGTTAGACCCCCAGATGGTGGTCTTGCAGAACCTGGCAATGGCTGTCAACTGTCTGTCACACTCAGCCCATTGCTGTCCCATCCATGACATGCATGTAAGGTCTGGACCATAGTCCAACTATCTCAAGCATTGTTCTAATATTCTTCCCTGCACACCAGACCCTCTGGTGCTGGACATGCAACCCTAACCCTAACAATTCCCCCCATTTTGGCTGTCATGTGGATACACAGATGACTAAGCACTATGAGGATACCTTGTTCCCTGAAGGGAACAACCCTACCATGTGATTAATACAAAATGTAACAGCACCTGTGCAGGATGAGCTGCCCCAGCACTGAACACCTGCCATGTCATTTTTGTTTTCATCCTTGTCATTGTCATCACTGGTCACTACTACTGCAAAGATACCAGAAAGGGTGTTCATTCCATTCACTGCCTCTGAGGTAGATCAATACAACAGAGGAAATCTCATGTATGTGTTTCATTATGTGTGCTTATCCTCACAAGGAAGTTCATATGGTCAAGAGAACCATCCAAAGAATTCCCAAAGATTCCTGTTGCACAGAGAATGTTTGATGAGTATGTTATCATTCCTTTCTGTCTCATCATTGCTGTACTGGTATCATGGAGCAGTACAGCAAATCTTGATTCCACAGGCTGGAAGGTGTGCATGCACCCAGAAGGAGCTCTTTATTTCTGTGATATTCAACATGTAGGCACAACCAATGCATACCCTTCGCCTACTCTGACCTCATTTCATCTGTGCAGCATCTTACCAGCAAATATACACTGATAGTGATATACATGATGTCAAAACATTGCAGACCATTGAAAAATGCATTTCTTGCCTCTCTGACCTCGCCAAATATCATACTTTAACCTTCCTGGAGCCTTTGCCTTTGCCTCCCCAACCCTCAACACCATCACTCGAGCTCGTCCTTGAACTTACAAAAGGAAAGAGAAAGGAATTTCAATATTATTTTGTTGATGTTCAAAGGAGACTGTTATTTTTGGATGCATGAGTGGATACCAGAGAGAATGTATGCAAATTTAAGGGGTGTCAAGGAATCAAGTCATATCAGTCAGTAGTATATTGTACAAATTGGAAGCTGGCTGATGATGCTGTGTGATGTGTGATGGCAGTGGTTACAGAGATAGTGCTCAAGATGCAGTATTGGTGTGCAGATGCAGCCCTGCCTGTATTAGAGGCTGACTACTGGATTTGGACCAGGATGCATTGTGAACTATACCCCCACAAGTGAACATTTGATACTGCCATCTATTGGGAGTTGTGTGGCTTTGTCATTCATGCTAACACTGGTGAGCACCTTGTGGTCCATCGCAGGCAAGTTGCACTAAATAGATATCAGAATCAACTACTTTGGACATGTCTCTGGCACTGTTTGACAGCACAGAACTGTCAAAGATGATGGACATCATATGTGTTCTGCAAGGTTTGTTCTTGCACCTTGCTCATTTTGAACATTTGTGTTACTTATTGCTGACTGTCTGACACAGATTCAATTGGACAAGTCAACAGCCCCCTTTTTTGTGTAATAGGTAAGCCTAAGGTCATCAGTGATTAATGATTGTTCTCAGTCTTACATGATTTGCCAGCTCAATTCATGTGTATATTCTGTGTGCCTACTCTCCTCTATCCATGGAATTCTCATATCTTACCTCCTGCAGTTACTGTATGAACTACAGTACAAGATGACACCTTTAGTCTTGTCCTCCTTTCAGCTGGAGGTTGTGTCAAAGAAAAACTGTAGTCAGTAGTCCTGCTATCTGTCAAGGGTAGTGTGAAGGTGTAACCCACTGTAGGGGGTGGAAATGCATAGTGTAAAGTAGTGCCCTGATGCTTGGGAGGTAGAAAGTGTACTACCATATATCTAGTAGCACTACAACAGTCATATGATAGTTGGCAACAGAGTACTGGCATGGAGGCCAGGGAAAATCACTGAAGACTTCCAAAATTCCAAAGGTCAAGAAAGAGGAGTTGGCATCTCCTGTAGTTTTATGAATCTTGCCTTACATCAAACAAGAATCCCCTGCCCCTTGAAAACCTTCTCCTGAGGAAGAAGATCCCAATCTCCTTGGTTTTGTCCTACATGTTCCATATAACTTACAGAACAGACATACTATTTGCCCTCCTCTCCACTGCCCCATTCTAGTTGCTGATAATGGACTCCCACAACTTGATGGAAGACATGCTGCAGTTTATGCAGCAGCTTTCAGTTATGGTGGGCCAGCAGGTCACTGCCACTGTCACTGCCCAGCAGCAAGGGCAACCTAGGGGTGCAGGTACCAATGCCCCCATTGACCCCACGAAATGGGGAATTGCAGATCTGGGCCAGTTTGATGGCTCCATTTCAAAGTTTGAGGAATGGTGGTCAAAGATGTGGGCCTTCATGGCCTTAGCCAAGTTCAAGACTCACCAAGAGGATGCACTGGTGGTCTGGTCCCAGATGACTGGACCAATAGCAGGGGCTTATGCAAGGGCCCAAATTGACACATGTCTCACAGCACAAAGATGGCCAACCCATGCCAAGGTACAGGCTGAAGTCAAAATGAGGTTCTGCCCTCTTCACAATGCAGACTGGGCCAAGAGGCAGTTGGCCAATATCAGACAAGGAAATGCCAGAACTGAGTTCAACATGTTAAGGACTGTGTCTGGGGTATCTGATGATTATGCAATTTGGACATTGGAGCAGGCAATGCACCCTGAGATCCAACAAATATACATTCAGGGCAGGAGAAAAGGTACATGGAAGGACTTTGAGCCTGAAGTCCAAGCAATGGGTGTGGCTATGGAGGCCATTAAACTCCAAACTTCCCAGTCTGGCAGTCACTGGACTCAAAACTTTAGCCAGCCTTTGGCTGGCATCACTTTGGGCAGTGGCACACCCATGGACATTGGCACTGCAAGTGGGTCAAGAGGTCCCACAAGAAAAGACTTCTCAAGTTATAAATGCTATGGCTGTGGCCAAACTAGTCACATAAGACCACAATGCCCTAACAGGCAAAACAAAGGAAAAGGACACCAGGTACATTCTGAAGGCATTGACCCCCAACTAAAAGCAATGGAGGGGATGAGCTTCGAGCAGATCATTGCTCATATAGGACAGTTAAAAGAATCAGAGCTACAGTGAAACCAGGTCCTGTAGACTTCATCTAGTACTGAACAGTTTTCTTCCCCATCTCGTCCCTCTTCCCTTAAGAATAAAAATACAAAAGTAGTAAATGTAAAAACACAAAAAAAGGTTGCTTTTTCTGACTTTGCTTCTGTAAATAGGTTCTCTCCTCTTTCTGTAAATGATATAGACTTAGATACAGACTCTGATGAACTGTCTGCAGTGGGGTCCCAGTTGGGCTTGGAACTGGATGTTAAACATGGTTTGCTTAATTCCTCTGCCTATATAAACCAAAAAAATGTTTCTTCTTCTCATATGGTAGTCTTTGGAAAGAAAATCAATGATGAGGTGACAGTACTGCTGAAACCCCAAATTCATTCACTGAACTTGAAGGACCATGTTTCTGTTCCTGTGGTTATTAGGTCTCAGAAAGGAGATACACATGCTGTGCAGGCTCTCTTGGACAGTGGCACCACTGGTGTCTTTCTGGACTCTAAATTTGTTGAACGAAAGAAACTCCTGAAGCTTGCTTTGCCTAGGGCAGTTGACGTATTTAATGTCAATGGTACCCACAACTCTGCTGGAAGGATTATGCATCAGGTACCTCTTTGCATACAGTTTGGGAATCACTTCAAAGAGTTAGTAGCTGATGTCACAGATCTGGGATCTCATGACATGATATTGGGTCACATGTGGCTTGCCACTCACAATCCTGATGTCAACTGGAAAACCAGTGAAATCTCGATGAGGAGGTGCCCATATTCATGTAGAAAGTTAGTGCCTAAGTCAGCCTTTGTAAGATGTGTAGAAAGGATCGAATCTGTAGCACAGGATGCTTTTATTGCCACTGTTGCTTCCACCAAGCAGGAGGAAGTAAAGAAAACCAACAAAACCCCTGAGGAACTTGTTCCAAAGGAATATCATGAATATTTATCTGTCTTCTCCATCCAGGAATCCGAATGCATGCTGCTTAGGAAACCTTGGGACCATGCTATAGAGCTCAAGGACTTGTTTGTACCCAAGAAGGGAAGGTTGATCCCTCTCTCTCCCAATGAGCAAGCCAAAGTAAGCAGCTTCATTGATGGTCAGCTCAAAAAGGGTTACATTTGGCTGAGCAAGTCTCCACAGATGTCCCCAGTGTTCTTTGTCCTGAAGAAGGATGGAAAGAAGCACATGGTATGGGATTACCATTATTTAAATGAGCATATGATCAACAACTTGTACCCACTCCCACTTATCTCACAGCTTGTTGACAAGCTAAAGGGTTGTAAATTATTTACAAAAATGGATCTTAGGTGGGGATACAACAATGTGCACATCAAGGAAGGTGATGAGTGGAAAGCCACTTTCATCTGTCACTGTGGTGCCTTTGAGCTGCTGGTTGTGTTTTTTGGACTCTGTAACTCCCCCACCATGTTCCAAAACATGATGAACGATATCTTTGGTGACATGGAGGATGTCGTGGTAGTATATATTGACGACCTTATGATATTCACAAAAACAGATGATGAAAAGGAGCATGACAGGATTGTGCTGGAAGTACTTAGGAGGTTGAAGGACAATGACCTGTTCATGAAACCAGAGAAATGCCTCTTCAAGAAGCAGGAAGTTGACTTCCTTGGGATGATCATTGGCATTAATGGAGTTAGAATGGACCCTGCCAAGGTCACTGCTGTGCAGAACTGGCCTGTCCCTACTACTGTTCACAGAGTTCATGGTTTCCTTGGCCTTGCAAACTTTTACCAATGTTTTATCAAGGACTTTGCCCAAGTGGCATGTCCCCTTAATGATCTTATGAAGAAGGACATTCCATTCCAGTGGACTGACAAGTGTCAGTTAGCATTTGATATGCTTAAGGAAGCATTCACCTCTGCCCCTATTATTATGTTCCCCAATCAGGATCAGAGGTTCTGCCTAGAGTCTGATGCTTTGGATTATGCAACTGGAGCCATGCTGTCGGTAGAATGTGAAGATGGTCTCTGGAGACCTGTTGCTTATTCAAGTCACTCGTTATCTGGAGCAGAGTTAAATTATACAGTTCATGATAAAGAGATGCTAGCCATCATACATGCACTTGAGCAGTGGTGTCATTATATGGAAGCCACTCTGTACCAGTTTGAGATTTGGACAGATCATCATAACTTAAAGTGGTTTATGACATCTCAAAAGCTTCAACCCCATCAGGCATGGTGGGTGCAGTATTTCAGTTGTTTCAACTGTGTTATCATCCACAAACCAGGTGTCTCTATGGGGCAACCAGATGCTCTCTCTCATCATGAGGACTTAGTAAAAAATAAAGAAAACACAAAAACAGAAGAGTCACTATTTATTAAGCCTGAACAGCTTTGTTCAGTTCAT
The DNA here is from genome assembly GCA_024663435.1 of Pisolithus sp. B1. Classification (NCBI taxonomy): domain Eukaryota; kingdom Fungi; phylum Basidiomycota; class Agaricomycetes; order Boletales; family Pisolithaceae; genus Pisolithus; species Pisolithus sp. B1. The sequence continues at coordinate 195,081 of JANFAA010000022.1, read as the reverse complement.
TTGGAATCTTCTCTGGAAGAACTTTGCACCACATCAGTTGGGGTTGACACTAGTGAGTTCACTCCTAAAGATGGACTTCTTTATGATGGAGACAAGGTCTGTGTGCCTGAAGAACTTTGTGGCAGGGTGTCAAGACCAGTTCTCAACGGTCTCTGAGAGGGTCCGAGGGCAGAGGGTGGCTAGAGTGAAAGTCCGGGTAGTCGGAGTTTAGCATACAACTTAGTACACTTCTTCCTGCCGAGTCCCAGAGGTTGGAACTATCCAGAAACTATCTGGAGTCAAGTGAGATCGATGAGTATCTTATTCGATATTCGAACTGATGTGCTACGACGTATGTACAAAGCTTTTATAGTACAGAGAAAAGTATAAAGCAATGTCTGGGGTGTAGCGACTACCAGAGCGCAGTACGGATGAGTAACAATATTAGTGAGCTATTAGTAAGGTAAGTCGGTAGTCACCGGATAGCTGGATGGTACGGGGATTAGTAAGACATACGGGTACGGAAGTGTAGCAAGTCACTTAGAAGCGCGAGAGAAACATACTAAATATGGCAACAGAAATAGAAATAGATCATAAGTCAAATCAGAGACGGAGTGGAGTTTTACGATGGAAGCCCGTAGGGCTAGAATAACACCTCAGATGGTTGGACTGTGGTCCAGACCTTATGCGTGTGTCACGGATGTGACAGTATCCCCCTCTTAGGGCCGAGCCCTCGAGGCACTTGTTGTGCTCAAGCATCGCTTCAGAGTTTCAAAGTCCGCATTGTCGGAGTCCGAAAAGTTCATGGTAAAAAGAGCTCGATGGGGTTTTGTCAAAGTCCAGACGCCCATCTCTAAATTTCTTAAATGCTATGGCTCCTACTCCCTGACTCAAACCCTCCCTCAACCCCACAGGCATTGCCTGGGAAGTCCTCGACAACAACCTGCTTCGAGAGTACCCAGATGACCCACCAACCATGAAAATGGCAAAGTTCGATGAACGACAGCATCGTCAGCATGCTGCCTTGCAGGCAGCAGTTGAAGAAGAAGAGCGCCGGCAAGCTGAGGAAGTCCAGAAAGCGAAGGAGGCTGAGGAATGCCGAAAGGCCAAGGAGCGTAGGAAAGCCGAGGAGGCTGCACAGAGGAAGGCAGCTGAGGAGAAGAAACTCTGTGAGTTGGAAGCAGAGAAGAGGCATCTTGAGGAGGAGATGCGCGGGGCACAGCAGGCGGAAAGTTCCATGGTGTGTAACAGTATTTATTGTTCTAAAAATCCGTACTGACAAGTCTGTAATCAGTCTCAGCGTGTCATGTCGGTCGGTGGCAGGCCCGCAGAGCAGGCTAAGGCTTGCTCTGCCTGTACCAAGGCCGCAGAACCATGCGTGCTGGGTACCGGGCATAGCAAGTTGTGCGTCTGGTGCCAGAAAATGACGGGTAAATGCAACTTGAACCTGAAGGCTCCAGAGTCTGAGAAGCCAGTGTCGACCGTGCCATTACCTCAGGGTGGAGAGAAAAGAAAACAGAGGAAGTCGGTGCATTTTGGTGAGGCCGCTGATGATGAAGATGTTGACGACATGCCGGACGTTGAAGTCGTCTCGAAACCCCATGCCCCCCATGTGCAAGCTCCGCAACAAGACCCTTTGGCGGAGGTCTTGGACAGGCGTCTCGGAGAAATTGTCAAGGCGATTGAGAAAAACACGGCGGCCGTTGAGACGATGTCAAGGGAGGTCCGGGACCTGTCTGGGGTTCTGGAGGAGTCGTTTGAGGTTCTCAAGACCGTGACGACAACCCTCATCAACCGGGCATTGAACGACGATGACATTTAGTCGTTATTTTTTCTTAGTTTATCTGTGTCCATAGCATACTTCGAACTTTCCTGTCCCCCCCCTCCTCTTTCCTTTCTTTTTTTTTTTTTTTTGAAATATATTTTTCATCATGTCCGTTTTCGAATACAAGTGAGCGTGAGTCTATATAGCGTGGACGGAGTAAACTCTGAAAAGTCCACTTATTTCCAGGGTGGGATGGCACTCAACGGACCATCCTTGTGGGGGTACGCTTTGTGGAAATCTGCGACTAAGTCAGGGGCATTGCTTAACTCAGTAGCTATGAGCCAGGACGTTTCTTCATCTGTGCCTTTGTAGCCAGCCCACTTGACTAGGTACTGCAGCAGACATCGCCTACAGTAGTCCACCTTAGAGTCTAGGATTTGTTCTATTTCGTACTCTGGTTCTCCGTCGATTTCAACGGGTGGAGGTGGAGGTTGGACACGGTTGGGGATGGTATTCGGAGTTGCTGGTTCCAGCTGCGAGACGTGGAACACAGGGTGTATGGACTTCATAGCGTCAGGTAGTCGGATAGTGAAGGATAACGATCCAACACGGGCGATAATAGGATACGGGCCTAGATTTTTCTCCGAGAGTTTCTTCGAAGGTCGCGTGGACCTGAAGTACTTTGCTTTGACGTATACCAAATCTCCAATCTGGAAGTCTGGAGGCAGAGATCTCTTAGCATCTGCCGGACCTTGGTATCTCTGCTGAGCTTCCTTCATCTCTTCTTGTAGGAATGTATGCAGGGAGTCTAAGTCCACTGCGTAATCCCTATCTCGAGAAGATGTTAGCTCTCTTTCTGGGTGTACGGTAACATTAGGGTGATAACCCTTATTGGCGAAGAACGGTGAAACTCCGGTTGTAGCACTGGGAGCATTGTTGTATGCAAACTCCGCGAGTGGTAACAACTCGGACCAGTTATCCTGTTGGTAATTACAGTAGACCTGTAGGTACTGCTCCAATGTCTGGTTAGTTCGTTTGGTTTGACCGTTGCCTTCAGGGTGATATCCGGAGGTGAAATGAAGCTTCATATCCAGTGCTTTGCCTAGCGACCGGAAGAAGTGAGACACAAACTCCATGCCTCTGTTGGAGGTTACGTGTGAGGGAACTCTGTGCTTGGAGAAGACATGGAGTAGGAATAATCTAGCGAGTTGTGGAGAGGTAATTGTCCTCGGTGGGGATGAATATAGCTTGTTTCGAGAGACGGTCTACAACGACCAGTATAGCGGTATGGTTTCTGGAGTTTGGTAGTTGTTCAATGAAATCCATCGAAATGGAGTTCCAAGGTCTCTCCGGTATTGGTAGTTGCTTCAACATGCTGTATGGTTTGTGTCTTGGGGTTTTAGCACGCGCACAGGCCATGCAAGATTTGACGTAGTCTTTGATAAAAGTTCGAGCATTTGGCCAGATGTACTCACAACAGACGAGTTCAAGTGTTCTGTTTTGTCCGAAATGACCGGCCAAGGGGTGGTCATGCTTGTAATGGAGTACGTGAAGCCTGAGGTCATTTGCGTCGGGGACATATATATGACCATCCAGACGTAAAAGTCCGGATTCATCTACCCTCCAATGGGGGTTAGATGGGTCGGAAAGGTGGAGTTGACCGAGTGGGTCGGATGCTAAGGTGGACTTGATATCTTCATGGAGTTTCTCAACGTCCATGATTATACTAGCACGCAGTACCAGGCTTTCTAAGTAGGTCGCCCGTAACGAATTGGATAGTTGTTCGGTGGTGAACACCGGTCGGAGGTTCTGTGGATTGGCTTGGGCGTAGCCCCTATCCCCCTCTTTGGGGTAGACGTCCCATCGTCTAGTCAGGGCGTCGGGCTTTGCTCCGAGCTTACCAGGGCAGAAACAGATGACCATATTAAATTGAGAAAGATACTCAGACCAATGTGCTTGGTGCCTGGTGAGCACTTTCGAGGTGGAGAAATACTCGAGGTTTTTGTGGTCAGTAACAACGTCAATGGGGTGTGCGGGGCCTTCGAGATAATGGTGCCAGGTCCGGAAAGCTTCATGGATTGCCAACAGCTCCTTGTCGTGTGTGTCGTAGTTCAACTCCGGGGTGGTCAAAGTCTGGGAGTAGAATGCTACCGGTCATACCTCACCATCCAAGCAAGTGACAGACAGAATGCCAGCGATAGCATAGTCCGACGCATCTGTTTCGACCGTGATGGGAAGTCTGGGCTTGAAGTGAGTCAACACTGGAGCCGTGGAGAAGGCTTCTTTGAGACGATTAAAGGACCGGCAACAATCCTCGGAGAAATTCCAAGGTGCCCCCTTCCATGTGAGACGTGTTAGTGGGACCACGATGTCTGAGTAGTTGAAGATAAAACGACGGTAAAAGTTTGCAAAGCCAAGGAAGGACTGGATGTCCTTCACCTTGCGAGGTTCAGGCCAGTCACAGATGGCCTTTACCTTATCCTCGGACATTGACAAGCCGTCGGGGGATAAGAAGAAACCGAGGTATTCCACGGACTCAGAGTGGAATTTGCACTTCTCTGGTTTGGCATACAAGCCATGCTCCCGGAGTCTGCGGAGTGCCTTACGAACATGTTTTTTATGGTTTTCGATATTATCGGAATAGATAAGGATGTCATCTAGGTAGACAACGATGCATACATCCAGCAGGTCTGTGAAGACAGAGTTGATGAAGCATTGAAATGCTGCAGGGGCATTGGTAAGTCCGAATGGCATCACGAGCCACTCATAAGATCCATAACGGGTTCTGAAAGCCATTTTCCATTCATCTCCTTCGGCGATCCACACCAAGTGGTAGGCGTGGCACAGGTCGATTTTAGTATATACTTTAGCCCGACTAGGCGAGTCGAGTAAGTCCGAAATGAGAGGTAAAGGGTAACGGTCCTTCTTGGTGATCTTATTGAGGCCCCTAAAGTCAACACAGAGTCGAAGTGATCCGTCCTTCTTTTTGACAAAAAGGACAGGTGCGGCATACGGGGATGATGTTGGATGAATAAAGCCGGTAGTGAGATTTTCGTCGATGAAGGTCCGGAGAGTGGCAAGCTCAATGGACGAAAGTGAATAGAGGGTTCCCAACGGCGGAGTAGTTCCTTCCTCCAATTCTATCTTGAGGTTGAACTCCCGGTGAGGCGCAAGTGTAGCTGCCTTGGCCTTGCTGAACACATCAGTGAAGTCGTGATAGTCCAGGGGTACCGACGACAAGTCCGGGGTATCCTGTACGGTGGCAGCCCGGAGTTTGGTACCATCCTGAGGTCGGATCTGGAGGGAGAACTGGGTTGAGCCATCTAGCTTGCAAGCGCAGATGAAGGCCACTGCATTGACAAGGGAGATGTTCGGTGCTCGGGTGTTGGGTGGAGAGGAGTTATCGACCGACTCGGGGAGGGTGGTTTCCGGAGAGCCCAAAGGGGCATCTACGGGGTTCCTCAGAATTGACTCCGAGTCAGAGGGCGATGTCGGCGCTGGCAAATGAGATGTAAGGTTTCGGAATTTAATACTGCTCAGTACCCAATCAATCGATGGATTGTAGCGGGTGAGCCAGTTATGTCTGAGAACTATCTTACACTCAGAATCCAACGGAGTTACATAGAAGGTCATGTCAGTGATATCTCCAGAGGGAAAACGGACTGCGAGGTTCGAGGCTTTACTGATTGATGTTGTTGTCACACCGTCGAACAGACAGAGGACGAGAGGTGGGACGGAGTAGGTTGAAAGACCATGATTATTGATGAAAGTAGAATCTACAAAACAATGGGTCGAGCCTGAATCTATTAATGCTGGAAAGTCCGGAATATTATAAGAGTCAAGGGTGACAGAAGGTTTTAATGAATTAGGATTTGAAAGAGCGGATGCGTTGAGGCGTGCCTCCGAGGGTGCACAGTCGGTGTCAACACAACTCCCAGGCTGTGTGGAGTTCTGAGAGTTGCACTCTATTTTTTTGCCTCGGAGGAGGCAGTCGGTTTGGCTTCCAACTCAGTAACCATGGTTGTGCGAGCCTTAGCTGCGCAGGACGTAGATTTTGGGCACTCTTTGGCCTTGTGTCCGGAGGTTCTGCAGAACATACACAAATTCTGCTCGAAATGTCTCTTCCGCTTGGCAGGTGTCAACTTGCCATCTTTACTGAGCTTGTTAGATAATGCGGACGGTGCTCCGGAGTTCTGGTTGTTCGGAGGCTTGGGGTTTGAAGTGGATGGAGTTGTTTGTTGGTTTCCGCCAGATTGGGGGTTGGCATTACCAGACTTCTGCTTGTCCCCCTTGTTAGAGTTGACCTTAGCTCCAGAGTTACTTCTGGAGTTGTTGCTGGAGGACCTTGCTTGACGAGAGACCTCGTCCTTGCGCTCCCAGTAGCGCACGTCAATTTCTTGGGCTAGCGTACGCAACCCATATAGAGTGGTGGGCTTCCCAACCCTACTGATTTCATCTTTGATGCGATCTGGGAGCCCGGTGTAGAACAGGTGGCAGAGAGCGCCATCTCCATAACCTCGGACTTGCGACGCCAATCTATTAAAGTCGACCACATAACGATTTACACGATGCATCTCTTTCATGTGTAGGTGGTCGAGCTGGTGTTCAGTGTCTGCGACCAGGTTGTGTGGTCCAAAAGTTGTCTGGAGATCTGCTACGAAGTCCAACCAGCTGTCCATCCAAAGTGGGTGGTCTGTCGGATCTCCGGAGTTTAAAAGGTCTGGCTCGAACCATTTGAGAGCCATTCCTTTGAGATAAGATTGGGTGAACGTGACTTTGTTTCTGTCAAGACGAAACACCTTGGGACGATCCTGGAAACATAGTTCACATTGAACCAGGAACGTCCGGAGTTTCTTTGGGTCAGTTCCGTCAAAAGTGTCTGGCTCTCGGACTTTGGCACATGAGGATGAAGTGTCATCGGAACGACGGGTTGAGCATGACAGACAGTTGACAGCCATTGCCAAGTTTTGCAAGACCGCTAGTTGGGGGTCTAGCTGTTCTGGGGTGTCGATGAAAGGATTTCCTTCGTCGTCGTTGTCATCATCATTGTTGTTGTCGTCTCTGGGACCATCATCTCCAGGACTGTCATCTCCAGGGTCGTCACCTCCGAAGGGGTCTGGGGTTGGTCGCACCGTAGATGAGGAACATCGGTTAGAGGAGCCAGTTCTGGGGGTCGGGGTAGCAAGGGGTTCACCCCTGGCAGAGAAACTTCGAAATTGGCTCACCGACGGTGGAGGGCGTCGGCAGCTTGCTAGTGCGATACATGCACTAGACTCGTGCATGTCATCGATCACAGCTTGTTCCGAAGCTTCAACAGCCATTGAGTGGGAACAGAGTCAGGTAGTCATGGTCATGGCGTGGAGGTTTGGTGGGCTCATGCAGGGATATGAGTTCAAATATACTGTCAAGACTGGTTCTCAATGGTCTCTGAGAGGGTCCGAGGGCAGAGGGTGGCTAGAGCGAAAGTCCAGGTAGTCGGAGTTTAGCGTACAACTTAGTACACTTCTTCCTGCCGAGTCCCAGAGGTCGGAACTATCCAGAAACTATCTGGAGTCAAGTGAGATCGATGAGTATCTTATTCGATATTCGAACTGATGTGCTACGACGTATGTACAAAGCTTTTATAGTACAGAGAAAAGTATAAAGCAATGTCTGGGGTGTAGCGACTACCAGAGCACAGTATGGATGAGTAACAATATTAGTGAGCTATTAGTAAGGTAAGTCGGTAGTCACCGGATAGCTGGATGGTACGGGGATTAGTAAGACATACGGGTACGGAAGTGTAGCAAGTCACTTAGAAGCACGAGAGAAACATACTAAATATGGCAACAGAAATAGAAATAGATTGTAAGTCAAATCAGAGACGGAATGGAGTTTTATGACGGAAGCCCATAGGGCTAGAATAACACCTCAGATGGTCGGACTGTGGTCTGGACCTTATGCGCGCGTCACAGATGTGACACAGGGTTCTTACTGCCCTTCATGATTCACCTCTAGTGGGACATTGCAGTGTTAAAGGAACTCAGGAGTTGGTCACATGCTGGTTTATGTGGCCTACCTTAAAACCCAATGTTGAAGTGTGAGCAGCAAAGAAGTAAAGGGGTCCCTAGGGGGATCCTAATCGACTCCTAAAGCTCTAGTGAGCTAGGGGAATAACCAGACTAGAGTCCAGTGTGAGCAACCATAGATTAAGTAGAGATATGAGGGTACACAGTACCTAGAGTCCAGTGTGAGCAACCAAAGGTGTCAACACTGGACTCAGCTACACTAAGTGCGCTTCAAAGTAAACAACAGTAAACAAAGAGTGGCTGATGCGCCACAACACTAGGAATTGGCCTAGAAGGCTGGGAAAAGAAGTAGTAAGTAGCAAATAGGAAGGGGAATCAAATGGTAGTAAGGAAGAGACTGTGTAAAAGAGAGAAAGGGAAGATAAGAGGTGAAGATCACCACAAGGAACACGAAGAGTATGTAAAACACTGTCAGGCATGTCAGACTAGCAAGTCTAGTAATAAGCCACCAGCCAGAGAACTTAGGCCTTTGCCCATCCCTAGTGGACCCTGGCAAGATCTTACTACCAATTTTATGGACATAGGTGTCAAGTCTGCCTCTGGAAAGTCTCATGTGTTGGTTGTAGTTGATCATTTTTTGAAGGAGGCTGAGTTTGTCCCATGTTCCAGTGAAGAAACTGCTGCTAGTACAGCGAGGCTTTATTTATCCCATGTCTGGAAGCATCATGGACTCCCATTATCTATTGTTTCAGACCACAGACCACAGTTTGCTTCACAGTTCTCTTGCAAGTTATTTAAAATGTTGGGAGTTGAGCAGAAACTCTCCATGGCATTTCATCCACAGATGGATGGTCAGACAGAGTGGTTGAACTGTGAAATTCAACAGTGCCTTCATATCTATGTAAACCATCAGCAGGAAAGATGGGAGGATTGGCTGCCCTTGGTGCAGTTTGCATATAACAACTCCAAATCTGGTTCTACTGGCAAGTGCTCCTTTGAAGTTACTTGTTCATATACACCACAAATGGGCATTGAGCTGATGACTTCTAAGGTAGAGGCAGCTGAAGAGACCACTAGAGACTGATTCCAGGTGTTCCAGGAAGTATGTGACTCACTTGGCAAAGCTAGGCAATGACAGAAAACTCAGGCAGACAAATGTTGTTCCCCTTCCCCTATGTACTCCATTGGTTCTCAAGTCTGGCTATCTACAGACCATCTTTCATTAAAAGACTGGCAGAGCTGAAAGTTGACCAAGAAGTGGATTGGACCTTATGAGGTGTTAGAGGTTCTCCCAAATGCTGTTAAATTAAAGCTACCCTGGAATATGCATATTCACCCAGTTGTGAATGTTTCACAGGTAAAACCTTATCTTGGCACCCTTGATGGGCAACCCATTACTAGACCTGGTCCTCAGCGAGTGACTGATGAAGGAGATGTAGAGTTTGAGGTCAAAAAGGTGGTAGATTCACACTTGAAGCATGGGGGTTTACAGTTCTTAGTCCACTGGAGGGGCTATCCTGATGAAGATTGCACTTGGGAGCTGGCTTATGCTCTTAAGAATGCCCAGGAGGCGATAGACAATTTTTACAAACTTCACCCATCTACCCCTAGAAAGCTCTGCCTTGTTGACACTTCTGGACTCCTTTTCTCCTCTTTACCTGACCCTGTTACTGTTGTCCAACCTATTTGGTCTTGCCTGGAAGTTGAACCTCAGGAGGGGATAGTGTAACAGTCTTTAACTTTTCATACTGTAGTTTACCTTTTGTAGTTACTCTCTGGTTAGGGCTACAAAGACACTTGTTAGATGCTTTACTTAGTCATCTGTCACCACATTGACTCAGCATGTTTTGCTGTAGCCAATTGTGTTTATCTCTCTTTGTTTGGTTTGTTCTATGATGTTCCTTGGTACAAACAACTCTAGTAGTATAAATACTGGGCTCTCTTGTCATAGTACACTCCGATCAAGTTCATTTCATGCTTGTTGCATAATAACTCCTTTCCTTGAGCTCTCTATCAGTTCTTGGAGTGACTGTGATACAGCTTTGTCTGTCGGTGTCACAGATATGGGGGTGCATATCCATGCATATACATATCTGTCATTCCCCATGCTTTTCTTTTGGGAGATTCTGATCCAACTTTTGACCAATAACCTGGTGCAACACAATACAATAGCATGACATCCTTCCTTGTGGCATTACTCTATGTCATCTTCTGCTCATCCTAACCCCCCATGCTTGCAACAACAATGCCTGGGATTGTCCCTGTCATTGTGCTGGTAGCATGATCAGTTTGTGAGGTGATGGAGATGGGTCTGGGTCTGTGGCTGAAAAGTGCCATTGTTGTTTGGCACTGAGTGGTAGAGATGGGGTGGGAAGTGAAAGGATTGGGTAGACAGAGCATGAAGAGCTGGAGGGGCAGGGAGGGAAGTCCAAGGCCAATTGAACCAAGGAAGTTCAGCATGAGAATGATAGGGACAGGGATTTTGGATACAGGGAGTAGGTGGGACTCTGTGCCAGCATCCTTTGGAAGGGAGGGCAGGAAGACAAACTTGGTCTTGTGGGCCAAAACTCTGGAAAATGCACAACCTCATGTAGGAGTTGGCACTGGGTTTGGGACCACAGGTGATACCTGGAACCTGCATGCCCCAGAAAATGCTAGTGAACCTCAGAGGTATTGGAGATGACTTGGGTGCCTCCTGGTGTACTTTGTATCATCAGCCATTAGGATTCACTGTACTTTGTAGAAGTCTGAAAGCACTTGGGAGTGTACATAGGGTGGAGGAAGTAATGTAGCTATTGTTTTGATGATCTTCATTACAATGGGATGGAGCTTCCAAGTCATGCACTTTGGTATATGTTGCACTCATGTATAGATGGGTGACATAAAGTTTGGTGATGCAAAGTGCAGGTGTATTCATTTGTTGTATCTGGTCAACATTTACAGAACATGTCAAATGGGTTCACACTGCCAATGTATAGAAGAGCAAACCCTGAGAAGTGATGACACAAGGAAGGTGGTTGGTGATCCCAGAGTTATAGGTGCTACATATGGGCAAAGCTAGGTGCACTAAAGCATCCAGCTCAGCAATGAGTCCCACCCAGCAAAGCTGGAACCCAAAACCCTTGAATTTTTGGACACTTGAAGATGCTCTGACAGCAGGATTGCAGGTCTGTATGTTCCTTGCCATGAACTTTGGATGTGCAGATGTGTGTGCAGTGAGTGCACTTTGCCCACCAGAGGCAAGCTGTCATGACTTCTCCTCAATTAGCACTTGGGATATCATGGAGTCGATGGAAAGCTTGTTGTTTGAGGGCAGTAAAATGGTGCAGAGTGTTGCATATGAGGGCAGTAAGGAAATTACCATGGCTATGGCTACAAGAGAGTTGTTGAGGGATTGACTAAGTGACTTTAGCATGCACACTTTTTGCCACATAGCATTAAGTTGGTTTTGCATTGGACTGTCCTCTGAGGGTGTTCCACAGAAGAGCTCACCTATGAGATAGGCAATTGTCTGCTTGCCATGCCCCTCATACTGCTGACACAACTTTTTCCAGATTTCCACTGCTGTCAGTGCATGTAGAACTCCTGTTAAGGGTTCATCCTTTAGAGTCAGAATGATTTGGGTGTGCACTTCCTTGTCTCTGATCTTCCAGCTGGCATGGTCAATGGGATTGGTTTTTGGGTCTGGCACTGTAGTCATGTTTCCTCCAATGACCTACCACAGGTCTTGTACATTGAGTGTCATACAGATGCTGACTTTCTGTCATGCCCATGCCTTTGTTCTAGCCCTCTCTGGATTACTGGCCCTCCTCCACTCTGCTCTGCACCTGTCTGCTTGCACTGGTACTTGTATGGTGCATTACCACCCTGTCCTCTGTTGGGTGCTGTCAGCCCCTGTCAGGCCCACCATGTGACTGTCACTTCTTGGTCAGGTGACATCTTCCACCCTCTTAGGGGTCACCTTCCTTTTGGGTCAACAGGCTGGTCAAGGCATGGTGCAGCTGCTGCACCACATGGTTTGGTGCAGGGTTGCTACCTGTTTAGGCTTTTGGCCTATCTCCTGATTGGCTATTGGTGAGCACTCCAAAGATGCCCCATCCATACCATTCCTTTTAGATATTTGTTCTTTGTCCCATCCTTCACCTCCATTGACTGTACTCATACTCTGACTGAAGTTTTCTGACATCTCTGCCCCTTGAAAATTTACTGTGCCCCATATGTTAGTTCTGATACACTGATACTGTACTGCCTTGATGGCATGCCTACTGTATATAAGCCCACCACACTTGGCAGTGACTCCTCAGTGTGAATATCAATTTAGTTCTCCCTTCTCTGTGGTCTTTGACTGGCCATCTCTGTCTACTATCAGACTCCCCCCTGACTTCTTCCTCTATCTGAAATCTGAGGGCTGGGGTCATACAAGGGGGCAGTACATGAGCTGAACCCAAAACCATCTCCTGAACCTCTGTCATGACTGTTGGCCACCCCTTGGCCAGCATTGCTCTCTGTTGGCCCTCATTGGCCAAGCATTGGCCCATGTCAGTCTATCTTTGTACACCTCCTGTGGCCTCTGTGAGTGTTGGGGATCATTGGAGTAGGCCTGAACTTGACACTTTCCATGTCTGGAAGTTCAAGCCATCCATCTTCTAGTGATGGAATGTCATAGAGGTGACTTGAGGCCTGTTTTACTTTCACTGATAAGGTAGTAGAAGGTGTGGAGGTGGGCACTGTAGATGCAGATGGCCACAAAGGGCCTGCAGTTGAAGCTGAAGGGTGAGACATTTTGTAGGATTAGATTGTGACTGGTGTACTTGTTAGAGGTTGAATCACCCCTGTGTGATATCTATTTTGGTACGCATTTTTATTGATTACATAAGCACTTAGAGCGTACACTTCAGAGTACATTTTGGTACTATTCCCTCAGTAGTTGAGTCACTACTGAGGGTAAGTCTACTATTTACATAGTATTTCCATACTTACTGATAGCCTGTAGCTGCCTACAGGTACATCTAATATATCAGCAGTTGAGTCACTACTGAGGCTGCCTACAGCCATTTTCTACAGTACTCTTGGTTTTAAGTTATGCATGGGTGGGGCTCATAACCTTTTGAGAGGTGTTCACAGTGGTGATACTTTATCAACCTAAGAGTGTGAACTCAGTCTTCAAATCAGGATGAAGTCTGAGGTGTAAAAGAAAAAAAGATGATCCTGATGAGTATGGTATATTATGTAAGCAGTGCTCACTGCACTTGGAAGTACAAAATGCCAACAGGTAGCTGCAATCTAGTGGCATATCTGTGTATTCATTAGTCTGTTGCTCAGGAAATGGACCATAGAGACTGGAGCATGCAGGACAACAAATGTACTGGCACAGTTCTGGATCTATGTGAAGAATATTCAGAGCCATCTGAATATCTGTAGGCCATGCAGAGCCAAAGCTTTGTACTTGTTCTTGTGATTGTTGTCAACCACATGGCACACCACAGGCATCAGAAACCAATTTATCCAGTGCTGAAACAACAACAGCTAGAAAAAGAACAAGGAGGAAGTTTGAATTCTGTCTTGATAACCTGGAAAGTAGGTGCAGAGCACTTGCTGCAAGAATGCTCAACAATATGGGAACAGCAGTTTGAGCCAGCAAATCAACAATAGAAAATATATGATCTGATTTGAAATGGTGCTCAGTATACATCCCAGTTGATAGTGGCATGCATATACCTGATTTGATGATTACTGGACACTCGAAGGATCCTGCACCATGCATTTTCTTGTCCCTTTGACAGAGCCATCTGTACCTCACCATTTGGTCAAGATAAGCTTGATGCTCATGTATTTTAGCTGCAAAGTTCTCCTTTTCCATCTGTATGTCTTTATTTCCATTGCTGGGCATGGCATTCACAAGATCCACTAGTTTCTCTACTAGTTGCTGATGAATGACAAAATTCTGTGAAGCAGTTGGGTCAACTCCAGGTGGGGTGTCCTTGGATACACCAGAAAGTACTGGAAGGAATATGAGACCTGCTGAGCTGACAGTGGACATGGCATGCACAGCTGAATTGAAGAGGTCATGATAGTAAACTAGATATCCCATTGGAGCTGGAATATGGTCTGAGGCTTGTGCTAGGCAGCAGGAGTAATATCATATTGACTTACTGTCTGTGGCTGGAAGAAGACAGGCCAGGAGTGTTGTGCACAGATGCTGATTCATGCACAGGTGCACTGCACAAAACTGTAACAAAACTCCAGGTCAGTACAATGCACATGTCACAACAAGACTCACCTAGTTCACCTGCTGCTACTTGCCAATTCCCAGCCTCACCATGAACAGCCCAAGATGATATGACAGGATCATCAGTCTCCATCTCAGAGCTAGAATTAGCCATTAGCACATTTAGCTCCATTTGTCCAGTCTGCCTGGCCATTTTGCATATCTTGTTGTCTTGCCAGTGTTGATGGACAGTGGATGCTGGGAGTAGGTGGCCAGGCTTGGGCACCTGTGTTGTTGGATCTGGGTCTAATGACCTGATGCACTGGTAAACTTTGCATGTGCAGCATTGCTTAACTGCAGGTGTCATGATGGTGGAGAATATCAATATTTATTTACTGCAACAAATAGACTACTAGTACTACTAAGACACATTGCCTTGCAGCATGTAATTTAGGTAGGGAAGTGACCCCATGTGCATAGGGCATTGATAGTGGAGAGACATGTCGCAGATCAGCTCATGTTGGTAATCAACTGAAAGGTTATTTTTATAACAGTAATTACCCTACATAAGTCCTCCCACAAGTGTAGCTGTAACTTTTGTCAATTATCATTCTTTTGGTTCAAAAAACTACACCAGGTATCAGTATGAGAGTGAAGTGAACAGCATGCATCCATTACACTGCCTCCTGGTGATCTGTGGTGGCCACTACCTCTGCTCTGTTAATATGTATGGTAGGTGAAATGTCAGCATGGGGGCAATAAGAATCCACTTGTACCTAGGGCCTTGCATGTCAACAGGGACTTGGCTGGGGATCTTGCACCACAAGAAATCATCAAATAACATTTTTTTGTCAAAAGCATACCTGGTAGATCAAACATGGTATGAGTGGCAATTTGCCATGTATTTGAAGCACCAGTACATTGCCAAGTTGGTGAAGGAAATCTGGAAGGCCTGATATTCAACAGAGAATGTGATGGTGTTGTTCTAATAACTAGCTGTCAGCCTAATCTAACAATTTGATGTGATTAACCTATGTTGTCATCCCATCCAAGCAGAAGAGCTCCTCATGCATGCTCAACTTCATTTGGGCAGAGAGAATGGCCAAGGCTGACAAAAGGGGATTTGATGAGAAACCATGCCATTGAGAGACACAAGTAATGAATGTCATATTAGAGTACAATCCAAAATCTTATGAGATTCCCCAATTTCCTGCAGAGCCAAGAGGAGCATGGATGCTGGGCCTGGCTCAGAGATGGGAACAGTGGTGGAGGCCCATAACACAGTGATGAATGTGTGCTCAGTTGCATAAAGGATGTTTACACTGAGTATAGGTAAGCTGTGTGCATTTTTTTCAAGCTTTCATATACACTTACCCACTGAGGTTCAAAATGACACCATGAGTATCAGAAGTACATTCAAAGTCCATTGAACATTAGAGCAATGTGAGAGGGAAGATTGTGTGAGAGGGAGAAAGAGGCATTGGCAAGCATGAACCATTGAAACTGGTGAGGTCCTTGAGATGTATGGCTGCCCCTACATAAATGCTCTGGATACACAATTTCAGCCACTTGAAAGACAAAGAATGTAGTATTTAGCATCACACCACATGTGCTGTGATGGGATTGAGGGTGACTGATGACCACAATAAGACATAAAGGCAGTCCAGACAGAGATCCAGCACGTTAGGTAGAGCACATGCTACTTTCCAAGATTGGTGGGCTCATAATATGACCTGTGAGTGACCATTACTGCAGCAGCCCACAGTTTGATGTTAGTAGTGGCAAAGGTTAGATCTCAGCTAGCTTATGTACCTCAAGGCACTCCATATTTTCCCCTACCAGGAACTATGATGTCCTTGCACTGGGTGGCAAAGACTTGACCATCACAGCACCAATAAAGTTGATATTCCATGACTATCAGAAAGATTAGCTGATTGGCCAGCTACCATAGCCTCTGGCCTTGAAGTGCTCCACATGTCAAAACAAAGACTTGATTGCCATGGGGTTTTGAAAAATGGACTGTAATGACATGTTGATTGGTTGCAGTTGCAGGATCATGGGTATGTTCTTTGTCACTCAGAAGTATAAGTATTCTACCAAGTTTGTGAGGTTCAGTAGTAAGATTCACCTGGATTCCCTCACCAAGTCATTCCATCTTTCACAATCACCCTGTTTTAATGGCACCCTCTCACTACCAGACTCTTCTCAGACATTCTCTGCACATATCTGTTTGGTCTCATAACACCACCAATACATCTTGTTCATGCCATACCTGCTCTATGACAACAGAGGAATTACTGACCAAGACTGTGAAGGTCATGGACATTGTGGAGAAAGATATGAAAATGTGGCATTCAGTGAGTAATTTATTAGGTATTGGACTGGGATCATCCACTCATGAGTTACATTGTCAGGAAATGAAGCAATTGAGGCAGTGAGTGTGCTGGGATGAGAAAACTCAAGCACTTGCTGAAAACAGATGTTCTGATCTCCAGAACAATATCAGCACAGTATGTTTGTATAGTATTTTCAATTCATGGCACATTTACAGTGCCATTGTGTAGTTTGCAATGTCACAAGCCTACATAACTAAATGCATCATCTGCCAGCATGGCATGGAACAGCCCTTCATGTGAGTTCCTCTGTACAACTTGTTTCCAACTCCCTGCTGACCTATGACCACAGTATAGTTGAATGTGGGCACTCATTTTGTTATGACTGCTTGAAGATATGGTTCCACACCCTACTTGAGAAGCAAAGCAGTTGGCAGCTGTTGATTCCCCTTCACTTGAAATTGGTGCCATTCACTGCAGACAAACTTAGAGAATTGTTTGAAGAAGGGCATATTTTTAGTACTCAATACTCTTGCCTGCTTTTCCACAAACCAATCTGCAACAAACCCATCAGAGTTTTCCTTACCATGGACATGATCATGGCAATCAGTACTCTGGCCCCTCACGATTTCCCAGTGAACAATCCTCTTCCCTCTGATGAAGACATTTGGGCAGACATATTCTACACCAAGGATGATTAGGTTACTTAGGTTACTGTAATAATGGAATCATGTTGAAACCTTACAAATGTATGTACCCAAAAACAGTGCTGTCAGCCAGTTAATGCCCATGTATATAACCTGTCACTCATTAAGATGAGTCCTATGGCCATGAACATGACAAATTTGCATTTGGTAGTAATTGACTACTCAGTGTCCATTGTATGTTTACAGTATACTAGTTGTGTACAACAATGATGTGCAACCAGATGTCCAAGCTTACAAGCATGAGCAAAAGCATGAGTATGGTAATTAGGAGAATGTCACTAAGGAGAAACTGTGTCTGTATGGGCTTAGTGGCTTTGTCCATTGTAGCAGCATGTTCTTTTTCCCTTTCCTGGGGAACAGTAATATCATGGTGAAAAAGTTGTGCAAGCTGCAATGGTGATGAGTATACATCTGATGCATAAGTTAGGTCAATGAGCATACCTCTGGATTAGCATCAACCAATTTCTGTTGGACACTTTCTAATTGGGTGAGAAGGCAGGCACATCCACTGTGGGGCAAGTCCTATCTGTGTGGTTAGCTTCAAAAGAGGCAAATGAATGTAACCTACCACAGTAGCACCATCATTCTCATTTTTTAGTGTAATCTTGAGTGTAACCTGCTTAAGAAGCATCATAGAGATGCTGGAAGACCAGTGGGGAAATTTGTGAGGCCCTTCAGGTTGCAGGACAGTGCCTTTAAATTGTAGAAAATGGCTGTAGGCAGCCTCAGTAGTGACTCAACTACTGATATATTAGATATACCTGTAGGCAGCTACAGGGGATCAGTAAGTAGTGTAAAGAATATATGAACATACCCTCAGTGGTGACTCAACTACTGAGGGAACAGTACCAAAAGTGTAGTACTATGTGCGCTCTAAGTGCTTATGTAAGCAGGTAAAAACTTGCACCAATGTATGTATCACACAGGGGTGATTCCAACTCCAACATAAATATGCCAGATGTCAAGACAAAGGACATGGTGCATAGCATCCTTTCCTGCCAGCATGCTGATATCAACCTTCATTCAGACATTGTCATTGTCAGATTTCTTAGAGTTTCTATGCCTCTTTGATTATTGTTGCTACATGAATGCTCACTATAAAGTACTAGAGTATGACTATGTGAGCAGCAAAGAAGTAAAGGGGTCCCTAGGGGGATCCTAATCGACTCCTAAAGCTCTAGTGAGCTAGGGAACTAACCAGACTAGAGTCCAGTGTGAGCAACCATAGATTAAGTAGAGATATGAGGGTACACAGTACCTAGAGTCCAGTGTGAGCAACCAAAGGTGTCAACACTGGACTCAGCTACACTAAGTGTGCTTCAAAGTAAACAACAGTAAACAAAGAGTGGCTGATGCACCACAACACTAGGAATTGGCCTAGAAGGCTGGGAAAAGAAGTAGTAAGTAGCAAATAAGAAGGGGAATCAAATGGTAGTAAGTAAGAGACCATGTAAAAGAGAGAAAGCGAAGATAAGAGGTGAAGATCACCACAAGGAACAGACTATGTATTAGAAAGGTGACAATTATTGACATCACTGATGACTGCAATTCTTCAGTCTTCCTTTATACATCAACCTCATCTTCCTAGTAACCCAAGTAGGCTCCATGCCCTCAGCCATGTACAAGTGATACTCTGGTAACATTGGGTGGTGATTTCCATCCCTGATATCTGGCAGCCATTGGTCACCATCTCTTAACCATATCTGGAGCCAATTCTCATAGTGGTGAACATAGAGGTTTCCATGGACTGCTGGAGAACAAACAGGAGGGCACTTGAGGGGAATATCACCTGATGAGATGAAATGACCAATAATTACATATAAATTTTGAATCTTATGTTCCTGGTGTTCTGGGACTGTAACTTGGTGCCTCGTCATGCTTGAACAAAAATTAGCTTCAGATGAGTGCTTCTTGTTCAGTATGGTTGAGTTGAGTTGACTGGATCATAAAGGTATCAGAATCTGCCTCCTTAGGATGATTAAACACCTACTGGGACTTCAGTGGACCATAACCATAGTAGTGGCTGTTCTTCACCAGCATCCAAGGATCTGCTGGCAACATGATGCTTTGTGAACTATAATGCATGGTACTTGAAGGCCATCAGTTCAAACATGAAACAGTCAATCAGCTGGACTTATGTTCATGACTTGCACCCTGTAAAGCTCTGTAGCCAACATGGTCAGTTCAATGAATTTGGCATGTAGTGAGTGTAATTACCCTCGCTGTGAAGTACCTGTAGCTGTTTCCTGGTAGAAATATCCCAAACAATCACTTGTCCATTGTCACTACCTGCGATGGCAGTCTTTCTGTCTAGATCAAACTGTACCTGACAGATATGATTTTGCCTGATCTTCACCTGGAAATGGCAGATATGCAGCAGACAATTGTTTGGCTTGTCCACTAGCTGGTAGGCATCAAATCCATCAATGAGATTCCAGATGAGGAGCATTTTGGTGCCATCATGGCATGCCATGCTTCCCTCTGAAGGCAACAAAATTTTAAGGGCACAGAATGCAATGCTGATTCAACAAAGATATACATATGTGTTCTGATCTTTTGATGCCAAAGTTGCTTCCACAGCATTATATCCCAGGCAACACTGTAAGGATGTTAAGCAAGCAGTAGATGAACACAAGTGAAAGGAACATACATCTCATGAGAGTCCAAGAATGTGACCATTAAACTATGCCCTCAATCTGACAAGTGAGAAGAGATGGGCAGACTGGGTAGTCATGGTTGAGATGATGGAGGATGGACCTGGAGGAAATGCATTATCACTGAGATATTATCAGAAAATTATAATATATGACAGCCACAAGATGACTTACAACAGTTGGATTTTGACAATTGGTATGTGGCAATTCTCCCAAGCAATGCAATGGCCAGTACACTGTGCATTTTGTCAAGTGTAACACACTCGATTGCAGAGTCAAAAACAGTCTCCATATGCACCCACTCAAACAATGCCTATGAGAAGTGCAAAGCATGTGAATCATATAATTAACAGTCAGCATATATGGAACATTACCAGTGTCATATTGAAATGCCATATGACCACTGTGCTGTTGGTGCCTGCAGAAAGGAGGTAGCACACCTTGGTAGTAGGCTCAGAATGGGGAGGGCCCCCTGTGAACCACTTGACAGTAACAATAGGCCCCTGCTCTAGTTTGAGGTGCTGAAGGAGACTGTCATCTTGCATTGCCCAAATGAGGACATGGCTGTCATCACCTGTAGCATACATTAGAATGGATCATTCAAGTATGGCAGTACTTACCTCTGCTAGCAAGGTAACCTCCATCTTCTGTGAAGGAGATGGAGTTGATTGGACCTTTGTGTCCTGCAGATGACCACTGCAGACATATTCTACCATACTTAATAGTAGTGTATTACCCAACAAGTGCACAAATGGCTGCCTGGGCCAATTCCCATGATTTTTGAGTCATTAAATATCTGACTTTGTCAAGGCAGATGTCATTATTCTAGCCCATCTTCTACTTGCATATGAAGTTTTCCATACCATTTGTTCTGGCACTTAACTGAAGGACCATGCATACACAGTAACTGCACTTATGTTTTCTCCAGCTGGGAAAGAGCTTGCCAGTGGAAGCAATGATGGTAGTGTCATTATATATGACCCACTTGTAGGATCATTGAAATACTGCACTGTCTTCCAAAGTGGAATCCTCAGCATTGCATGGGATCCATGATGCTTAACCCACCTCTTCATAGGCTGTAATAATGGCATGCTGGCTATCATTGATAATTTCAAGGTATGTTATTTGTGTATGCCATCAGCACTGGCTCACAAGAAAGGTAGACCAAGAGCCATCTGTCCTCACTGGTGTCAAATCTCCAATCTTTCCTCTCTCCATTGAGGAGTACAGTGGTGACATTGCCATTGCAATTGGGTCGGAAACTCACATTGTGAAAGAGATTTTCCCAGGTACTCTCACACTTTGCCATACTAATTGCCTTAGTCACTTACAAGCAATGATTACTATGGAACTACACTATGATCAAGATTTTCCCCTCACCCTCAGAATTGGTGAATGCAGTGGAGGAAGCAGACAAGAGTATGTGTTTAGTGGGATTCAATTGTTGGCTCCACCTATGACACTAACATATACAGGTGCTGGGACATTATCTCACAAAAGGAGCTTTGGCAAATCCAACCCATCTAGCCACCAACATCTGTAAGTGTGATGTTATTCAACATTTGTTTCTTACTTATCATGTCATAAGGGGTCATGCTTCTCTCTCATTGGATCAGAAGCAGGTGCTCCTATCTAATCTAGGATCAGGTGTTGATACATATGAACTCAGTCAGTCCCACCTGGTATTGCATTTGAAGAATCATCCCTTGGCCCAGGATAAAAACATTCCATTGCAAGTAGCATATCTTCCCAGGGGTGTAGTGAGTGGAGCTGCAGATGGCAGCATCCACATCTGGAGTGTGCCATCTGGAGATTGCTTACAAGTTCTGGAATGCAATGGTAAGTATCCCCCAAACACCATACAAAATTATCTCAATGGTTCCCTCAGTGAACATGGTTCAGTCAGTTATGGTAAGTCTAAAGTAGACTTTTCAGTGATTCATCTGATTTGCTCCTTCAAGGTGTTTGAGTATCCAATGTGTACCTTGGTCACAACAGCAACTTCCCAAATGATGCAGGATATGTACATTAGGACATGGCAAGCCGAGAATGAAAGCAGTATGGTTTTTACTTCCATTTGGTGAGGATATTAATAAGTACATTGTTCAAGATATCATCACCACTGCATATCAAGGTGTTCAACTGTACTTATGGACTCAAATTGTCGCACTGAAGTGTCTAATATGGTTGCTGATCATCAAGCAAGTACCACTTCTTCATGTTTTAGTGGTTACTGTGACATCCATGCTCATCCATCACTTCTTCCTGTATTCAGTGAGTGAGATTAAAATTGCTCACAGATCATTGATATTGACTCTTTCATCCAGCCAAGGTCTACCATCACCTCTTATGGAATGCTACTCTCGCACTTTGATATCAAGCAGCTGCAAATTGAGAATTTGAGAGTGGGGATGGTCACCACAGTCTGCCAAATTGCTCTGAGCAGTGTAGAATACATATATCAGATGCTGCAGGATCAAGACAGACACCCCCAGGCCCCTCAGGATGCTATAACATACCTTTGAACTTTGTTGAACCTCATCACTATTATACTATGATTTTTGATGCAACTGTCATCAATTACACTGTGAAGCTGGCATGATCAAGTATCTAGCACTATTTGTTGTGACAAATCAACATGTATCCATAATTAGATTTATAGCTTCCAGAAGGCAAGTCTTTGTCTCTGGCTAAGTATGCTGTACACATTTCTTGGAAATCTAACCTATTCACATCTAAGGGCCCAAAAAATGGAGTGCCTCGAGGTTGAAGGCTGTGATAGACTGGCCAATCAGCTATTATTTTTCTATGACAATCATGGAAAGCAGTCACTACTGAGTCCAGGGAGTAAACATGATCTTTGTCTTTCATGAAGCTCATGGTCCTTTGGAATTTTTAACCAGACCTTTGTCCTCTGTAGGATGCTCATGGGTGAGTAGGATGTTAAATACAGAAAATGGCATCAGGCTAAAATTCCTTGCTCCATTTCCAATCCCTCCATGATGACCAGTGAAAAATGGCACTCCAGAGCTGATTGGGAGCAAGGCCATCATGGTTCAAAGTCATTGAGGACTACCACTAACTTTACTGCTCCACAGATGGTACAGACCTCACCCAACTCAGAGGGAGCAGCCATGACTTTGCAAGAAGCTGTGGCTCACAAGCCACCCTCCTTGATGTTCTCAACCATGCAATGTATGGTGATTCACAAGTTCATACCCCAGTTTGACATAGGGTGATGGAGGCTGACTGGGTTTCAGCCTCATGATGGTGTAACATCAACTGTGAATACAGTATTTTCTTCCACCAGAACATCCTTCTCAGGAGTACAGTCACAAGAGCAGACTCCAGTATCAAGTCAAGACTGGACTTCTCCTGGGAATGGACACCAGTGTTTTGAATGTTGTTGCCACTTTCCTCTGACCACCAGCAGTCAACTCCTCAGGCACCCAGTCTCCCTCTCAGTGAGGTATCAATACAAGTATGTTTTCTCTTGATTTTGGCAGTAGTCTCTGTATGCTGATGAACTGCCCTCAGGCCTTACTTGATACTTACAGTGGAAACCCCTTGTCTGCTAGTCAGGTATGTATATTTCTGAATTCATAGTGATGATGCTAAATGGAATTGAAGGTCCCCAGACATAGAAATGGGAGGGAGAGGTCTATGGATCAGGGTAAACAGGTTACTGCCCCAGATGAACATCAAGTGTGTGCATGGGGTGTGGCTCTCAGCATTGAATTTCCAAAGGACACTTAGCAACATAATAATTATAATGCATTGCATTGCTGCTGCTAAAGACTTGGATGATTGTTGGTGTTGTGTAATTCTCTTGGCATAGATAATCTGACTTTGCATCTTCATCAAGGCATGGTTGCTGCTGGGTTCTGGCACAATTAGGTTCAATTTGGATATTTGGTATTCTATTGGCACCCTCTTGTTAAGGCATAATGGTTGCTTAATTACTGGCACAATTAGGTTTGACTGGGATATCCCCTTTACATTTCCTCAGAGCATAGTGGTGGCCATGCTATTTGTTGTCTCATGAGCTATTTTCCATAATCTGTACCAATGAACTAACAATAGGACCTGCCATATAACATTCCCTGTCATAGCTGATTCTCTTCACACTCAATCCATGGTCAGATCCACTCATCACCCAAAGCCTTCACCTTCACAAGGTCACTCCAGTCCATATATGCATTCCTCCAATCCTTCATCTGCATTGTCTGCATTGTCTAGACTGACTACACTTGGATGCCCCTCACTGCTGGTCCAGAGCAACACAAAGATTTTAGGCAGTTCTGGTGACATGCAAACACCTCCCACTGATATTGGCAATGATGGTAAGTACCAGTTACTGTTCCTTTTGGTGATCTTCACCTCTTATCTTTTCTTTCTGTATCTTACATGGTCTCTTACTTACTACCATCTGATTCCCCTTCTCATTTACTACTTACTATTTCTTTTCCTGGCCTTCTAGGCCAATTCCTAGTGCTGTGGTGCATCAGCCACTCTTTGTTTACTGTTGTTTACTTTGAAGTGCACTTGGTGTAGCTGAGTCCAGTGTTGAGACCTTTGGTTGCTCACACTATTAGCAGCAAAGAAAGAAAGGGGTCCCCAGGGGGATCCTAATCAACTGCTGAAGCTCTAGGGAGCTAGGGGAATAACCAGACTAGAGTCCAGTGTGAGCCACCATAGATTAAATAGAGATATGAAGGTACATGGTACCTAGAGTCCAGTGTGAGCAACCAAAGGTCTCAACACTAGACTCAGCTACACTAAGTGTGCTTCAAAGTAAACAACAGTAAACAAAGAGTGGCTGATGCACCACAACACTAG
This sequence comes from Pisolithus sp. B1, assembly GCA_024663435.1. Taxonomy (NCBI): domain Eukaryota; kingdom Fungi; phylum Basidiomycota; class Agaricomycetes; order Boletales; family Pisolithaceae; genus Pisolithus; species Pisolithus sp. B1. The sequence goes on along the minus strand of JANFAA010000022.1, from coordinate 170,588 downwards.
GAATTGGCCTAGAAGGCTGGGAAAAGAAGTAGTAAGTAGCAAATGAGAAGGGGAGTCAGATGGTAGTAAGTAAGAGACCACGTAAGAGACAGAAAGCGAAGATAAGAGGCAAAGATCACCACAAGGAACACACACTGGACTCTAGGTACTGTGTACCCTCATATCTCTCCTTAATCTATGGGTTTCTCACACTGGACTCTAGTCTGGTTATTCCCCTAGCTCCCTGGAGCTTTAGGAGTCGATTAGGATCCCCCTAGGGACCCCTTTCTTTCTTTGCTGCTAATAGTTACCACATCCAAAATACTTTGCCTCAATCCAGTCTCATTCCAAGGTTCTCAGTCATTTGTGCTTCCAACTAGGCTTGAAGAGTGCATTCTCAATATAGTGCAATGCCACTTAGTGCACTTGGAGGGATCAATGGATGAGTGGATTTGTGAAGATATTGAGTTTGCAACTGCAAATGCTATCTGTGGATCATCCAGAAGTGCCATGTAATGAAGCTCAATTACCTCTATCATCTTGCCTATCACTGCTGCTAATCTTGGCATTGGCAGGTTGTTCCTGTATGCAAGGGATACCCCAATGGCACTGGCCAAGTTTCTATTCCCCACCTGTATGCCTCAGGCAAGGCCATGCACTCAACCCAACAGAAACCATAGTACAAAAGACTTGATCACATCAATCTGCCATGTGTAGTATAAAATTAGTCAGGTGAAGATCACAAAGCAGTCAGGGAAAAGACAATAATGAGGTGAAGTAGTCATTACCTTGGAATATGCCATTACTCAAAGACAATAAATGGGTACTGATATGGGTATATTAAGCATTGCCATCCCTCATAAAGAGTTTCAGGTATCAAAAAATCAACAGAAACACTATGCCACCTGTTAGGTCATAGCATGCAAGATTGCAGTCCATTCCAGCTCTTCCCTACCTCAGGCCAGAGTCCTTACAACCCTTGCCCCTACTGTCCTTGCAGATGGAGATGGTGTACCAGCAGGTCTTGTGCATCATGGTAGTGGCAGAACAAGAAATGAGTGCTGTGAACACCCAACTCCCTGTAGAGGAAGGGGTAAAGCTTCCTGGAGCAAAGTCACCCCACTCCAACCAGACACCAGGCTCAAGTGTGCCCTTGTCACCACAGTCTCTAAAGACAGTCAGCTTCACTTCTACTGGTGCCCTTCCTGAAAAAGAGAGACTGTCTTCACCATCACCATCAGACTCCTCCCTCACCTCCATTGATTCTGAGGACCCCAAAGCCCACATTCCAAAACCAGCTGGTGAGGTGGGTCAGCTGGGAAGGGGTGGATACAACCTTGAAGAGCATTTAAAATGGCTGTATGAAGAGATGCATGAATTGAAGGTGCAACTTAATCTAATGCATAATTATGCAGTAACTGAGAAATGCTTTTCAGCAAGTCATTCATCCAGCAGTGAAGAAGTATCTTGACATGACAAAAAGCAGGACCTTCCAAGATTTGGAGGCTGTTAGGAAAGTGACTGACCTCATAAGATGTCCAGTTATATTATGAGGAGCACTGCCTTAACTCATCCTAGGCCAGATGACACTTCCCACAACTTGATGACTACAAGAACTTCTGGCCAGTCCTTGACTTAATCCATCTTTGTCTCAAGTACCTTTCATTGAGGCATTGAAAAGGCATCAAAGGGAGACATCAGAATGCCCCTCCACAAAGTAAGACTACTTCTTGTCCATACCAGTGCCATAGCCTGTACATGTCCATTTTTTACTGCCTAGCATCACATAGAATCATGTAGTGTTATTCCCTGCACCATGGAATTATGTTTTCTTTGCAGGACATCAAACAATGAAGATGAATGACTCAAGAGCAGAAACAATGAACCTCACACTAAGTTTCCATGCATGAATTCAAGTAAATTGCAAAGTGTGCATATACAGCAGCTAACTGAGTATCAGAGGAAGGCTTGTCTTGATAAGTGCCATGTATCATGGTAGTCAATATCTCATCCTATAAGGAGACAACAAGGGAAGGTGAATGGCTAAGATGCATACTATGGACTTGCAGGTGCAATTAATCATTTGTGTGATCCTGAGATTAGTGTTGGTCAAGCTATTCACAAAACTGAAAAGTCTGATAAGGTGAAGCCATGTTACCAAGCTAAAGCTGAAGCATTGCAAATGTGTATCCACAAGTCTTCATTTATGAGTTCTGGAGAGGGCATGGGCACATGCACTGATTGGACAAGGACATCAATGCAATATACATTCAAGCACACTGATATGTACTGGCATCTGACAGACAAGGATCAGCTCTGTGTGAAGTCAACATCAATGCTAATGAAAGTGACATACCAACCTGAAAGGCATGAATATATGGGCCCTGTTAAAAGTTGTGATCTGGATCATGAGCATGTCTAATTGAACACCAAACATACTAAGGCTGATTAGATTTGCAGTCCCTACTTCGCTCATGTGTTATCTATCCATCACCTTAGGATCCAGATGACAAGTTGAATGCATTTTGTTCATAAATCATCACCTACTTCCATACTAGCTACATGTTCTCCACAGAATACCAAATGCGATTAGTATGGGACTACTGCAATTTCCACATCCTGTCAAGTTAAGGGGCTGAAAATATCCCTGTATCTATCAAGAGGGAAGGGTTTACCTGTTGCAATATGCAGTAAGCAAAGGTTAGGAAATGCTCAGAGCCAAGGGCTGCACTGGCCCTAGAAACTGTTAGAGGTAACTAAGCAAGTACAATTAAGGGCTTACAATTGCATCCAAGACATCTGGGGTGCAAAGGACTGAGTGGGTTCCCCTCGAAGTGAGGTGCCTCACAGTAATTATGTGCTTATCATTTATTGGAAATGCAACAAACACCACAAGCTCGCCAGAGGAAGTTGTGAGCAGCAAAGAAGTAAAGGGGTCCCTAGGGGGATCCTAATCGACTCCTAAAGCTCTAGTGAGCTAGGGGAATAACCAGACTAGAGTCCAGTGTGAGCAACCATAGATTAAGTAGAGATATGAGGGTACACAGTACCTAGAGTCCAGTGTGAGCAACCAAGGGTGTCAACACTGGACTCAGCTACACTAAGTGCGCTTCAAAGTAAACAACAGTAAACAAAGAGTGGCTGATGCACCACAACACTAGGAATTGGCCTAGAAGGCTGGGAAAAGAAGTAGTAAGTAGCAAATAAGAAGGGGAATCAAATGGTAGTAAGTAAGAGACCATGTAAAAGAGAGAAAGCGAAGATAAGAGGTGAAGATCACCACAAGGAACAGAAGTAATCATGGGCAATGAAATTTCAAGACTGGGGAGGTGTGGGAAGTATGTATTTTGCACATGACAGAATGCTGGGGAACACATTTTCTTCTGGATAGTAAGGGAGAAACCTAATGCATAGGCATTGGATGTTGGAGCATATAAACCTCCCCTCTATTGCAGGTCTTAGGTGCGATGTTTGGGTGCTTACATAATCACCTTAGAGCGGACTTAGCAGTACATTTCATATAGTTCCCTCAGTAGCTCACAGTCTACTGAGGGTAAGCACTCATATATTCCACAATATATTACTCACTGACACCCTGTAGTAGCCTACAGGGACAGTATTCTACTTGTAGCTCACAGTCTACTGAGGTAGCCTACAGACATATTTCAAGATTGGAAATCACTGGTAAGTGCAACTGATTTCAGAAGACTGAGGATGCTGGTAGTAGATCCAACAAGCTCTCACAAGGAGTGAAGGACAGAGTGACAAGTGCTGCATTGTCTAGATGGTGCAGGGATGTCACAATGGGAGATAGTGAGTTTGGAGACTGCTCCATGTGTGATTCAGAAGGTAGTGAGGGCATAGGGCAGGCAAGTTCAGTCCATCTCCAACTCAGTAAGACATGTAGGTTGACCTTATGAAGAAATTCTGCACACTGTACAGGGCTAAGGCCTGTATTATTAAGTCATAAACTTTTCAGCACTATGATTTGCAATGCAGAAAGGGTGAATTGGATAGAGTGTGGAAAGAAGAAGATGGGCAAGCTGATGTTAAGGGATACCAGGGATGTCAGACTGCTTGGAGACAGGTAAACCTTGTGGGGAATGCATATAAAATGGCCAGAGATACTGTGGGTGCTCACATGAAGTTTGGTGCATCCTGAGCATTGTATGCTTTCTAGAAGAGTGCTGAAGATGGGAGGCAAGCATGTTGGATTAATATATAGATGGATGTGAACTTTCTGTTCCTTTTGGTGATCTTCCCCTCTTATCTTCGCTTTCTATCTTTTACATGGTCTCTTACTTACTACCATTTGATTCCCCTTCTCATTTGCTACTTACTACTCCTTTTCCCAGCCTACTCTTTGTTTACTGTTGTTTACTTTGAAGCACACTTAGTGTAGCTGAGTCCAGTGTTGAGACCTTTGGTTGCTCACACTGGACTCTAGGTACTGTGTACCCTCATATCTCTATTTAATCTATGGTTGCTCACACTGGACTTTAGTCTGGTTATTCCCCTAGCTCCCTAGAGCTTTAGGAGTCAATTGGGATCCCCCTAGGGACCCCTTTTGTTTCTTTTCTACTAATACTTTCTGGATCACTTGCATATCCTTGAGGGAGTCAAAGAAAGTGCACATCACACCTAACTGCTGCTTGCCTAATATTTGCAAAGATGTGAACCATAGCATTTGCACTGCTCTAAACACAATGTGTCTCCACACTGGGAGGGCCTCACAATTGGCCTTGTTTGCATCCAGCCAACCCACAATCAGTAGCCTGAAGCCCACTGTGGCCAAATAATGATGACTGGAAATACCCTGCAGTAGTTTGGATACTTGGGATAATTTCCAAAGTGAATCAGCATCTAACAAATCCATGATGTCAGATAACAACTCCTTTGGAAGCTGCCACAGATGGCATTCTTAGGGCATGTCCTGGATGTTATGAGAAAAGTTGATTTCCAGGCATTGCCAGTAACCTACATGGGTGATACTAGAAGATTTCACTGCTCTCCTTCTTGGATGGAGTCTTGCAGTATCACCCTCTGCCTTGTGCTTGGGAACCCACCCAAACAATGCCAGAAGGGACTTGACAGCAGACTGCTCAAGTGTATTTTATTTGTCAAGAGAGAAGCAATTCTAGACACTACCAACCACCTACATGGTTGATACACAATTCTGCCATTCTCTTCACAGGGGGCCCTACAGTATTATCCTCTGCTTTGCACTTGGGAACCCACCCAAACAACTTCAAAAAAGGTTTCATGACCTCTGTTTTGCAAATGACAACATTCACTTTGCCCTTGGGAACTTGTCCACATGAATGCTGCTGTTCCAAAATTATTTAGTCTCTGATATCAGTAAGAAAAAAAAGGCAGTACACATCAGCATGGCTTCCTGCCTGGTGGGCTTGCCCATTATATCACAAGCATGACCAGCTAAATACCAAGAGGACAATGGGTGTTCTATCAGGTGACAAAGCAGAGTATCCAACTTGGCACCCCTTTAATCATCTACTGTGACAAAAGTGTTGTCAGGAATACAGCTGGAGATGAACCATTGTGTAGTGTGCCAATTGTTAGCCTGCAGAATTGCATGAGGTCCAGCCTTAATATCATTTAGTCTGCATACCTTGTTGCCACCATTGCTGTCATCACTATGTGATAGACATACACTGTCTAACACTTATATCACATCTAAATTGTTGAAGTAAAATAGATGCCTAACCTTTGGTTTGACACATAACACTCTGGAATGGGGTGGTGACATGAGCATGCAGAGAGAAAATTGCAAAACAATAGTAGCCAAGTAGATTGGGTTTAGTACACAGGTGGTATCATGTGGGGCCTTAAAAGCATTTATGCACCAAAAATGGCACATGTGAATGGTCCTCACATTGGGATCACCACACACCTCATTGGTCAATTATCATGACAGGACAACACCTAAGGGCAACTGCTGCCATGATATTCATGAGGCTCATGTAAAAGAGAGTTACAAATGAGACAACTTACAAGGGGGAGTACAGGGGAATTCATGGGGTAAGGCATTAGTGTATTCATTGACAATGCATAAGAGTAACTCACATAGTAACTCACATGTAGCACTCTATGGTATTACCTTGTGGATGGTGGATCCTCCTTGCCTATATTCAGGGCATCACATTAGTGAATATAATTGTCATCTGTACATTTGAGAATTGACTACAAACATGTTAATGAAATATCTTGCTTGTGCTACAGCCTTCTAAGTCCATGTTGATCAATTGCCATGAGACTGAGGGCCACTACATTGAACCTGATGACAAGCAACTTACTGTGGTAGAAGAGAGAAGGGTTAGTGAGGAAAGTTGGTGTTGACATGCTGGTTGCAACTCACAATAACCTGGGGACAGATGGAAAGGGGGTCACAATGAATGAATAAATGGTAATCAGAATGACCTCTAAGGTGCAGGGCAACCTAGAAATGTGTGGTTAGTTAAACAAGTATGTGGTAGTGAGTCTGACACTTAACTTTGATGATATTAAGGGGAAGTATCTGGAGAATTTTTGCTTGACTATGAGCTTGCACCAACAATGTACATACTCACCTAATATGCATGTATGCTTGATGATCAAACTTGAGCATGCCCATGCTACTAGCAACAACTACTAACTACTGACCAACTGACATAACATGCTTGAACTGACAGAAGGATTGTTAGTGTTGTAGATGTTGCACCTCATGATGAGTGACTTACCTGTGGGAGGGTGAAAAAGAGAAAAAGCCTTTGTGAGAAAAGCCAGCATTGATATACATACTGAACATGACTCATGGTCACATGTATTGCCACTCATACTGGGTACTGTATGCATGTGACCATGAGTTGCATTCAGTATATCAATGCTGGCTTTTCTCATGAAACAAATGTGTTCTGAGCCCCATACCAGTTACAACAGTAGAAATCAATAGGTAACCCTTGTGCTGGAGATCCCTTGCTTTCATTCAAACTAGTTGTCCTAAACTGTGGCCAAGCACTGGCTGTTGCCTGCCATTTACCATTGTATCAGATGTGCAGGTGAAGGGAACCCAGCATCCATAGCAAAGAAGTGACTTGCTTGGAATGCCAGTCCTTGTCCAGGATGTAGTACATTGCCTCACCATGGTGACCTTCATGGTCAGATTTGTCAGAACTTATACCATCTTGACCAAGCAATTCCATAATGGCAACCATGTGATCTTTGATTTCCTTGTATTCATAAGTGGTCTGCAGATGACAGCTGTAAAGCTTCAACCATCTTAAGTATGCAGAAACATGTACAGTATAGGTAGTTAGTAGCATACCCTGTGCTTCCTTTGATGCTGCCAATTTTGGGCCTTATGTTCTTTCCTGTCAGGCTCATCTGGCTGCTTGTCCTTGTACTACATTCTAAGCGCCACAACATGAGTCAACCATGCCTGTGAAACATATTCAAGGGTGAGATTTTCTCCTTCATGACCTTGGTGGTGCTTCAAATACTCTGTGGTGAGGACAAGTGCAGCAGATTTGTTCCAATCAGAGAATGGAAAACCTTCAAGGTCTATGCAAAAAGTCTGTGACTGTGCAGCATGGTCCATGCTTGGAATCCCATGCACTGATCTCCCTCTGACTAACAGGCAGTGGCAGCTCTTTCCAATCTCCCAGGCACAAAAGCTCTTTCCCAAGCTCCTGGATAGACTTCTAAACTGGGAACTGTCAGCAACTCTGTGACACACAGCAGGCTAGCCCATTTACCTTGAATTCATTGTGACTTGGTGTTTGTGGTTTTTGTTCCTTTTGGTGATCTTCACCTCTTATCTTCACATTCTATCTTTTACATGGTCTCTTACTTACTACCATCTGATTCCCCTTCTCATTTGCTACTTACTACTACTTTTCCCAGCCTTCTAGGCCAATTCCTGGTGTTGTGGTGCATCAGCCACTCTTTGTTTGCTGTTGTTTACTTTGAAGCACACTTAGTGTAGCTGAGTCCAGTGTTGAGACCTTTGGTTGCTCACACTGGACTCTAGTCTGGTTATTCCCCTAGCTCCCTAGAGCTTTAGGAGTTGATTAGGATCCCCCTAGGGACCCCTTTCCTTCTTTGCTGCTAACATTCTGTACCCCACAAACACCAGTGCTACACATTGCATTGAGTCTGTATATGGTGCCCACATCACTACTACATTTTTCAGTACTGAATGCTGATCAACCTCCATGACATCTATCATGGCTGGCTCTTCCAACTTTGACAGGGGAGAACAGTGAGCATCTGGTTCTTCAAGGTTTGCTGCTGCTGTGAACAGGCAAGAGCATTGGTAGCTTACAAAGGTTATAATCACATGCAACCATGATTGACCACAGTGTGGGTGGGCCTCCTTTATTGCAGCATACTCAGCATGGCTGTCCTAGGTGGATTGGAACAAGAATAGGCTTGTGAGCAAGCCATACAGTTGCAATGCTACAATACTGTTATTCAACCTGCATGATAGTAGCCACCAAAATCAGTGCAAGCATGCTACAAATCCAGCACAGACTGGGCTGGTGTATCTTTCTTGTACCAGAGCCTGCTGATTCAAGCACCAAGGATGAGGCCTTGAGGTACATTTTACAGTATTCTCATTATGTGAAATTCAAAGCAGTGACCAGCTAATGCCACCCATACTTCAACAGATGTCTTTCACCAACCATCGATTGCAGTCTATACATATGGTATTCCAGAAGAGCATGCATGAATCCACATGAATGCAAAGCCATAATATTCTGTACTTATTGTGCAATCACAGCCATCATTGACTTGGATTATTAATGCAGCCATCTGCACTGAGCTATGTTGTGACTAACAGAGCTCACTACCAGACAGGCCTACTTCTCCACTGTCACTACTTGGGATGCCTTCTGGGTAGCCTTTTAAGCAAAAGATCAACTACAACCTCTTGCCACTTACCTAATAGAAGCATGTTGAAGATCATGATCTACATCCAGTAGGATACCAACAATGCACATATTGTTTGAGCTACATGGTTGTGAAGTGCCTGGAAGAAAGAAAAGTCCACCACAGTGGACAGTAAGTAACTGATACCCATACCTGGCATCTAGGATGGTCTGGAATTGGAATTCTATCAACCAGCTGATGCACAATATGGTCCTCCTTTAGGAGTAAGTATCACCATGTCAGTCAAGAGGCAGCAAATGAGGACATACTGCATCAACATCATGGCTGGCACCAGCTGACATAGAGACACTGGCAACAATTTTTGGATCATGTAGATTTGATGTTTGAGGAGCAGGCAGTCAGCCTTCTAAGACATACCAGGATCTCAAACAAATGTTATATGGCATCCACTGGGAGTGGGCATTTTTAGCAAGTGAGTAATGATTGGAGTGGGGCATTGCACAACTGAAGTATACACACCCTGACATGAGTGCCAGCATATTTATGTCACAGTGTAGGAAGCAGGCCTTTGTGCCAGCCAACCTTGTCACAAAGAGCACACAAAGACTCTGTCATATCCTTGGTTCATATGAGACCTCCTTCCATGTGCCAAGTTTGCACTTGACATCATGGCAGTCACCATACCTTGCCAACAGAATTCCATGTGCTGCTTTGTGCACTGCTTCATGAAGTATTGAAGCATGCCCACCATACATGTGATGTTACTAGGAGATGCCAGGAACTGTCATAGGCCAGAAGATATTTCCTTTCTTGGCAAGCCACAAATCTACTATGATGGCATTTTGCAATGAGCTCACAAACAGACCAATGCATGAGTAGTGACTGTTGGAGATTGAATCACCCCTGTCTGATATCTATTTTGGTACGCTTTTCTATTGATTACATAAGCACTTAGAGCGTATACTTCAGAGTACATTTTGGTACTATTCCCTCAGTAGTTGAGTCACTACTGAGGGTAAGTCTACTATTTACTTAGCATTGCCATACTTACTGATAGCCTGTAGCTGCCTACAGGTATATCTAATATACAGTAGTTGAGTCACTACTGAGGCTGCCTACAGTCATTTTCTACAGTGACATGGAACCAAATTGATCTGGATTAGGTTTGGTGACTCATAGTGTCACATCCATGACATGTGCATAAGGTCCAGACCATAGTCCAACTATCTCAAGTGTTGTTCTAGCCCTATGGGCTTCTGTTGTGAAACTCCATTCCATCTCTGGTTTGATTTATGATCTGTTTCTGTTTCTGTTTCTACATTTAGTATATGACTCTTGTGCCTCCTAAGTGACTCACTGTACTACTATACCTGACTGATCACTGTACTATCTGGCTATCCAGTGACTACCAACTTACCTTACTAATAGCTCACTAATACTGTTAATCATCCATACTGTGCTCTGGTAGTTGCTACACCCTGGACATTGCTTTGGACTTTTCTCTGTAGTATAAAAGCCTTGTACATATGTACATTGTAGCACCTCAGTTTGAATATCAAACAAGACACTCACCAATCTCACTTGACTCCAGATAGTTTCTGGATAGTTCTGACTCTTGGGACTCAGCAAGAACTAGTGTACTAAGTCATATGCTAAACTCTGACTACCTGGACTTTTGCTATAACCTCCCTCTGCCCTTGGACCCTTCTGGAGACTGTTGGGAACTGGTCTTGACACATAGTAGCATGATGGTGATATTGCACAAAAGCAAAAGCACAGAGATTGTGTTATGGATGTCAGATACTTAGTCTACAGGTGGTCAGTAAAGGTAAAGCTAAATAGAAAGACTGACTTACTCCTCAGTAACACCAAGCTACTGAGGAAGGAGGGAGAAAATTTACCCTACTGTATGTACGCATTTTTGCTTATGTAAGCAGCAAAATCTCCGCACCTAAGTATGATATTAACAGGGGCAGTTTATATTCCAACAATGGAAACATGTACACTAGGCATGATTGACATATATCATGCATTTACCTGTAACATACCACAGAGATTATGTAAATAAACAAAACAAGCCCACCTGTTGGTGGATGGTCCCACAAGTGCACTCACTGTACATAGGGACAAATGCAAGATCAGTGCCATCTCCTTTCATGTCAGCAACACCTTTCCACCACTGCTTTTGCAGTTTCCTTGTTTCTGGTTTGACTTGCCAAACATCTCAAGTCATTAGTACATGCATCTGTGGTGCCCATGGGCATGCCTGGGGGCTCCATCCATCCCCTCCAGTTTACCTGCAACCTCACTTTCTGGCAGTTAACTCCCAGATCTCAGGGCTCACTCAGTGTCAACACAAACATAGTAGTCAAGTTGCTGTCCATCCTTGCCTGTTTACATAGGATCATGTTGTTTGTCTGACTGAACTTTGGATCAGAACATCTGGAGGGAGGGTGTTCAACTGCTGACAACATGCCATGTCAACACAAAATGAGCAAATATTATCAATTCCTCAAGGTATGGGCAAGCCTCCCCCCCAAACTCACTATGAAGCTCACTGATGGGTGCATACTGTCAGATAGTTAATTCCTCAGTAACACCAAGCTACCGTATTAGTATGTACCTGTCAGATAGTTACTCTACAGGTTGTCAGTAAATGTAAAGCTAAATAGAAAGAGTGACTTACTCCTCAGTAACACCAAGCTACTGAGGAGACTAGAGGAAAATTTACTGTACTGTAGTCCGCTTTTCTGCTTATGTAAGCGACTAATCTTCGCACCTAAAGAATGTACTACCTAGGGGGCAGTTTATATTCCAACACATACTTTACTACACAGTCTGCAAGTCCTCTCTTGATGGCCAATGTACAACCTGCCCACATTATTGATTGTACAAGATCCCATGGATCCTGAAACAGACTCTAGGGCTTAATGCTTTGCAAAACCCCTCATTTTCTTTCACCTTGGTGTATTGGTGAAGCTGGTTACTTGCCTTGTTTTCAGTCAGCATCAAATCTTCCACTTCAGATCCCCTCATGGCAGATTGAATCAAAATTGGTTCAGCACCTCCAAGTCATGCCAGCTTTGAACCTACTAGATCTGTCAGCATGTCATGCTTGGCTTGCTGATGTAGGGAAATTGATAGCAAAGCACCTTACCCTGAACAGCTGTTCTAATATCACAGGAGGTCATTCACTTGAGGAGGGTTGGGTCACTGTTGGCAGCATGTCTGCAGTGAATGGCTTTGCCTCTGCCCCAAAACAATGTCCCATAATCCAGTGGAAAGACCAGACATCAACAGAATGGACCAAACTTGCATGTCTCATTCCTGGTGTTCTGTTCAATGTAGCAGTGATTTATCTTTTGTTTGATCTGTTGGCCATACTGACAAGCCTCATTTTGCTCAAATGCCATCTCAATCAAAATTTCCAGATTGTGACCCCTGTGCTGAGTTTCACAGAGTATTTGTGAATAGAGGCAATAGGTCACCCTCTTGGACAGCTGTGCATGCATTCCCTTCTCTCTTGTACTTAGCATGACACTGACATTGCATGAAACCCAGAAGGTCCAGGTCATGTTGTGGAAACAAGTACTTAAATGCAAAGGTTACAGTTTTTCATGGAGAGATGCATGACACCTGGCTACTCTGCAGGGGCAAGTTTCTTTTCTATTGATGGCATGAATTCTCTCCTTTGCCACCTTTCACTGCCAAACTCACTTCCTTTCATGTTATGGTGCCTAGATTCTGGTGTGGATGGTAATGATGACTCTGTTGCTCAGCACATTTGGTGTGTGTTTGGTGTACACTGCAAGATGATTCTCTCTAATGCACAAACTTGTCTCAGTTCCTGTTTCACTTGAGCTTTGGGCTTTGACCAAGGAAGAGAACCATATGGAGCTTCCTTGCATTGTAACTCCAGCCTATTGTATTCTTCCCATGCCCCCCTATGTGTTAGCAGCAAAGAAGGAAAGGGGTCCCTAGGGGGATCCTAATCAACTCCTAAAGCTCTAGGAAACTAGGGGAATAACCAGACTAGAGTCCAGTGAGAGCAACCATAGATTAAATAGAGATATGAGGGTACACAGTACCTAGAGTCCAGTGTGATCAACCAATGGTCTCAACACTGGACTCAGCTACACTAAGTGTGCTTCAAAGTAAACAACAGTAAAGAAAGAGTGGCTGATGTGCCACAACACTAGGAATTGGCCTAGAAGGCTGGGAAAAGGAGTAGTAAGTAGCAAATGAGAAGGGGAATCAAATGGTAGTAAGTAAGAAACCATGTAAAAGACAGAAAGCAAAGATAAGAGGTGAAGATCACCACAAGGAACACTATGACCTCATCAGACCAGTCATGTATCATCATTGTCTTCAAGGCATGATTGTTAAGGTTCTCTTGGCCTTGTCTCACTGGGGTATTTCCAATATGGAATGCAGTGTCTATGCTGGTGAAGTCTGGTTGATTTGCATCCCTGGATCAATCTTCCAGTGCAGGAAAGAGAAGGCTTGCTTATACATCGACAGATGAGATGCCCATGCCCTCCAAAAAGTGTGCAGGAGCTTGACACATTGTTTGGTCTTCTCTGGTTTTTCTGCCACTCACTTCTGTACCTTCTCTTTGTGTATGAAGTAGCATCCACTGCATTCTTATAGATTCAGGCTCTGCTCTGGACACTCTATATCATTCTTACTGCAATCTCAATCTGTTCCCACTGTGCTTTCCTTTACTGGTGCCATGTGCATTACACTTTTGGATTTTACTGCCCTTCTGTGTATGATAATTCATGCAACCATCAAGTTTGTTGCTGCTGCTAGCATGCCCTGTGTATTAGTCAGAAACTCACAAGAGCAGCCATAGCATGGAAATCATAATCAAATGTTTATGGTGCTACATATGCATGGGTAATAAATGCCATTCCCATACACAAACATTGCCAACCAGAAAGCACATAGTATTCTGTAGTATGTACCCCATACTTTGACTAATACTACAACTAACAGTTCAATCTGCACCACATGCAAGCAATGCATGGTCAAGTCAATGCCATTGAGTTCTCTGAGTTCTCCACATGCACAAGATCATGCTGTCAAATCCCAATGGTTGTCACCAAACTTTTGCCTTTCAGTTATCATGTACTTGTTCTTATCAAACATGCCCAGTAGGACTGGCCTGATGCCTCAATGAAGTCCCGGAGTGTTGCCAGACAGCTCCATGTAGGTTTCTTTGTTCATTCCATTTCTTTATGTCATCCCTGGCTTATAAGACTCTTTGCCCTCAAGGCCATGCCACTAGCAATTCAAGCTGATGCACCCCATGTTCCTAGTCGATCTATGACATATATGCACTCGCATACAACATTATACATCAGAGGATGTTCCTTCAGATGGCCCTGTATACAAAGCCTTTCATCCCTATGCAAAAGTCACACCAGACACTTTGGCTTGAGGTATCATTTTCAATTGTTGCACCTACACTTCATTGTTTATGAGGTAAACAGCCAAAGGATGCAGAAAGATAGCCCATCTCAAGCAAGAATGACATCCAGGTGCACTGCCAAGCCCACCTCCCAGCCTTCCTCAAGCTTCTTGTCATTGCAAGGTTCATTTCACAACTTTACTGATATTTACCAGTGAGCAGAAGCCATTTGTCTTAATGGGATGCATCAGACACAACCAATAAACCTCTGCTGACATTGAGGATACTGCCAAAGAAGAAGCATGCACACTTCTGATGTCACCAATGAAGCAATTTCTCTGTTCATCTGAAGGTGTGCTGGCAGGGTTTTTGAGCAGGGTAACACATGGTGTGCTTGGAGAAAATGTACATGTCATCAATTGTTGTCTCTGACTTTAGACTCAGACCTGATTTGTGCATGCTAGATGGTGCCAAACATAGCATATACTAATGTGCCCCTGCTGGAATGCCATGGAGAGGATGATTTTCAGGTTATCTTTCCTTGCCCCCTTCTTCTGCCCAATGTTTGCAAGTATGCTGAGTGTTCCCATAGGCTGCAGTAAGAAAAAGGGGCTGAGAGGAAGGTGAGAAAGACAGTGAAGACAATGATGCAGATGGTGATGACAAAATCAATGGCCCTCATAATTACATCTGAAATATTCTTGGGTAAGAAAATGCAGAAAAGAGGTGGATGTTGAATGAGAGCAGTGTCAGATAGTTGCTTCCTCAGTAACACCAAGCTACTATATTGGTATGTACCTGTCAGATAGTTACTCTACAGGTCATCAGTAAATGTAAAGCTAAATATAAAAGAGTGACTTACTCCTCAGTAACACCAAGCTACTGAGGAAGACTAGAGGAAAATTTACTGTACTGTAGTCCGCTTTTCTGCTTATGTAAGTGACTTATCTTCGCACCTAAAGAATGGCTACTCAGGGGGCAGTTTATATTCCAACAAGCAGTTCATCTCTCTGGAAGCCAGATTGGGGTACATTGCTGACATGGAGGAGGGAGATGGTGGATATATTGGGTGACATCTACATCTTCCAGAATGAAACCAATAATACTGACAAAGCTGTGAATAACATACAGGATGCTGCTACAATTGAGTCTGGCAAGGAGTCTATTCCTGGTACTGACAATGACAGAGAAGTCTTGTGTGAAGTTGTTGCCACCACAGGTGGGAAGGGGGACTCCTCTAACATGAGTATTTGTACCATGGGTGACCAGGCTACTGAACAGTCTGATTTTGCTGTTGGCAACAACAACAGAAGAGCTGTCTCTAAGGAGGGCAGGACAGATGGGGAGGGGGCTTCCTCTAACATTAGCATTCATATCACTGATGACCAGGCTGCAGAGCAGATTGATTTTGCTGTTGGTAACAGTGCCAAAGTTGCACTTGATGAAGGCAAGGAAAAGGAGGCTTCAGACTCAGGCTTTGACTCCCACTTGGACATGGACTTGGACTCTGGCAGCACTGACAAAGGCAATGGTGGTATGAGTGACGATGATATGCTTGGAAATACCTTTCAGTTGATGGATGTCAAGGTGAACTTAGATCTTGCAAGGGTTTGATGATATCCTACACTAAATTCAAACCTTTTGCAGATGTCAAGCATGCCCAAACAGGCTGGGGTGTGCTGTCAGGCAGGAGACCTGATGACTATGGAGGGCATAAATATGATATGTACTGAGTCCAACATTTCCAGCATTTCAGGGCATACATCATTCTTAGGCTGTTGGCATCAGCATGGAACCCCCAAAGTCCCCCCCCCCCCCCCCCCCATGAGAGATGTCAATAACACAGTGACAGTTTGTGCTGGCCTAAGTCCATGCACCCATAGCTTGATGTGCCTTTTAGGTTGCTGTTCTTGAACCAAGACATGGTTGAGTCAAAGATGCTCCTGATGTGAAAGGGAAAAAGAAGGTTTGGTTTTGCCTGCAGGTCCCCTGATTCATGGCCAACAAACTTTTAAAGGTTCCTGGTCCTAATCCTCTTGCTTTCTCCCTGCCTCCTGAGTGTGATTTTTTTATGCCCTCTCCACCAGTTATGGATCAATCACTTTCTTGACCCTGTGCAACCAGTCAGCATTCTCAGCCAAAAGAAATGGTGGGATCATTGCTTTATGTTTCATTTTCTCTCATCATCATGCATTGATAAATTCAGAACAACAACTCTATGAGGGTACATGAGCTATGAGACCTCCAGGACAGCATTGAGAGTAACATCTAAGCAAACATTTGGCAAGAACTTGGGAAGATTGTTGAGTCTTCTGTCACTGCTGCATTATAAAAGGCTCTTCCAGATCTACTAAATCAATCTGGTGAGAGCAGCACTGGGACAAGTCCACCATAGATGAGCAAGTCTACCTCTGAGAAGATAAACAAACTCCCAAAACTGTTAGCAGAAAAGAAGGAAAGGAGTCCCTAGGGGGATCCTAATCAACTCCTAAAGCTCTAGGGAGCTAGGGGAATAACCAGACTAGAGTCCAGTGTGAGCAACCATAGATTGAACAGAGATATGAGGGTACACAGTACCTAGAGTCCAGTGTGAGCAACCAAAGGTCTCAACCCTGGACTCAGCTACACTAAGTGCACTTCAAAGTAAACAACAGTAAACAAAGAGTGGCTGATGCACCACAACACTAGGAATGGGCCTAGAAGGCTGGGAAAAGGAGTAGTAAGTAGCAAATGAGAAGGGGAATCAGATGGTAGTAAGCAAGAGACCATGTAAAAGATAGAAAACAAAGATAAGAGGTGAAGATCACCACAAGGAACACAGAATATGCTTCCATGGTCCACAGAGTCCTGCAGGGATGTTTCAATATGTGATTACAATCTTTTCTGCAATGCTCTCCAGCACATTTCTACTTTGCAAATATTGTCCTGGTGAAACAGTGACAAGCATGACAACACTCCTTGAGTCTACTCCACCACTATGGATGAGTCCTGTCATTGCCAGTGCCAAGTATGCCATCATGGTACATGATGCAGGTCTTTTCTTTTCTGCATCCTTCATTTTCCCCACCAGCATACATCAATAGGAAACTGGTATTGTTCACATCAATTTGGAGGGCATAAAACATGCCACAGACTATGTATGTCATGTTCCATCATCATGTATTCTGGAAGTCTGAAGCAGTGTGCACATGCCTGCACACTAACCAAACATGATCCCCACCTCCAGATGTCCTAGATGATTGTCACAGAACAATGCACTCTGCCCATGTGGGGAGCCCAACCACTGCACATACACCCACCAGAACCCTACTCCCCATTGGGTCATCTTACAAGGCAATCCCTAAATTGGGTATTTATCATATTGGTGCTTGACTTTAGTTTCTGTTCTGAAAGGGACAGTACTCCCAAGTGGTATGGCATCAAATGGCAGAAAGGATGGAGTGTGGGGGAGAGAGTCATACATACTGGCTACCAGAGTCTGGTTGCTGCTGTGAATAGAGGTACACTTTGATCAGGCCCACTCCATGGGCATGTTGAAGTTGGTATCTTCAGTCGGATTCCAGGTCAGTAACTGAGCCAGGGAAATCACTTCTCTCCTCTTGCAGCAGCCTCAAGTTCCTTGAACCCTGGCAGCACTACTTTCTCCTTGTCTACCAGAACCATTCTCTCACTCCTATCCCTCTTCTGCATAATGGCACCTTCACCTACTGACATTGATTTCAGAGGCAATATTCTCAACCATAAAGGTGGAAGTGTAATTGGTGGAGACAGAGCCCTCAGCAGCAAGATGGAGGCAGAGCCAAGAGTTCCAAACCCATAACTGTGTTCATAAGGAAGTAGTGCAAATGAGGGCACTTGGGGAGAAATAATCCCACCTGGAGATGAGCCAGAACATACAGGGCCAGTATGTGGATGAGGAAAAGGAGCTGACCAAGATGGGTTTCACTGTGGCATGCTGGTGCCACTATGATCACTTCTGCCACCACCAGAATTCAACTTGGAGTTGGAATGGATAGGAGACTTTCCAAGTGCCAAACAAACCAAATGTGCCAGATAATGGTGATGATGATGCATACTATGTACCTGTGAAGGCACCAGGGTCTGTAGTAGCTTGGTTTGTGCTTGCAGAGCACAAATTCAGTGAGTAGACCTTGTCATGATACAGATGTGTATTATCAACAAAAGTTCTAGAGGGTGTTACCTGGTGTCAAGTCTGGGCCTACTCCGATGATTCCCGACACTCACAGAGGCCATGAAAAGTACATGGAGGTTGGCCAACGGGGGCCTGACGAATAGTGACGTTGGCTGAAGGTTGGCCGACAGTCACAACAGGGGTTCAGAGAGGGCATCGGGTTCAGCTCGTGCACTGCCCCCTTGTACAAGCCTGGCCCTTGGATTTCAGACAGAGAGGAGAGTCAGGGAGGATCTGACAGAGGACAGAGAAGGCCAGTTGGGGACCACAGAGGAGGGAGGACTAAGTTGATATTTGTACTGAGGAACCACCACTGAGTGCAGCGGGCTCATATACATCGAGTGCGCCAACAAGGCAGTACAGTATCGGAACATCGGAACTAACATACGGAGTACAGTAAATTTTCAAGGGGTGGAAATGTCAGAAAACTTCAACCGGAGAATGGTACATATGACAGAGGTAAAAGACAGGACAAAGGAAAAACGCCTAAAAGGAATAGTACAGACAGAGGGGCTCCAGAGCACCTGCTGATAACCAATCAGGACACAGGCCGAAAGCCTAAATGGGTAGTGACCCTGCACCGAAGCATGTGGTGCAGTAGGTGTGCCATGCCTGGGCCAGCCTGTCGACCCAGAAGGAAGGTGACCCCTAGAAGGGTGGGAGGTGTCACCTGACTGATAAACCACAGTCACATGGTGGACCCAACAAAGACCGACAGTGGTCGACAGAGAACTGGGCAGGAGCACACCATATGGGTGCTAAAGGGAGCAGACAAGTGCAGAGCGGAGCGGGGGAGGGTCAGTAGTCCAGAACAGAGGCATGGGGCGTGACAGTATCCCCCCCTTAGGGCCTGAGCCCCTGAAGGCCATAGGCAACGTGGTCCAGACAACACAAGGTTCGATTTTGTAATCGGCAACGGGCCATGAGGCACTTACTGATTGCCACAGCGGGGTTGTGTCGGAGTCCAAACAGGTCGCATAAGAAATGCCCTCTGGTCGCTAAGTCCCTTCTCTCATCTTCCCTTTGATCCATAACATGTCCAACCAACCCAACATGAGTCAACAGCCTGCCTCCACCTCCAGCCATGACTGGAGTCAAGCCGCCAACGAGGACTTAGAAGTCCACATGAGCGACTCAGAGGGTACCGAGAGAGCTAAGGAAGCAGAGAAGAGTCGATGGGAGGCAGCAAAAAGGGAACATAGGGTGGAGGCGCGCTGCCAGAAGGCAGAGGAGGCTCGTTTGGAACAGGAGAGGAAAGAGCGGGAGGAGCATGAGAGGCAGGAGCAGGAGAGGCGAGAGCAGGAGGAGCATGAAAGGTTGGAGTGGGAGGAGCAGGAGAGGCAGGAGGCCTTAGCAGCAGCCTGGCGGGCAGCAGTAGCAGAGGTGGAGGCAGTGCAACAGAATGTCACAAAGGAGAAGGGGCATGTAGGGGAGCTCCAGAGTGAGAGTAGGGGCTCGTCAGTGGGCAGGTGAGTATCATGTGCACACCATAGCGATGCTAACAAAGGTTGTCAGCTCTGGGCAGGTTGCTGCCTACAGCCCCATGACTGGAGCCAGCATGGGCATGCTATGGGTGGCGCCGACAGTGAGACATGCAGCCTGTGACAGCTGCAAGCAGCAAGGGGAGGCAAGTGAGTGTCGGGTGGTAGTGGGCAGCCAGTCCTGTGGGCCATGCAGAAAAAGAAAGAAGAAGTGTAGTTGGGCAACGGCGGAGGAAGCCGAGGTGGAAGCAGCAGTGAGCAGTTCCAGGAAGTGGGCCGGGATGGGGGGTTCGAGGGGTAGTGGGAGGAAGAAAGGTCGGACCGACGAAGAGGACGATGACGACGAGATCAAGGAGGTGCCAGGCCCAGCGGCCTCTCATCCTGAGGCTTCCAGGTTGGGCTTGGTTGGTGAGGAATCGGAGTTCGGCGGGTCAGGCCAGGGGGTGCCAGGACCTGTATATGACGAGTGTATGCTCATGATTCAAGCAAGACAGGCAGCAGCGATGGAGTGCCAAGTGCTCATGATGGAGAGGATGGCTGGAGCGATGGAGGTGCAGGCGGTCGCTGTGCATGTATATGTGCAGAGGCAGCCTGTGTTCCTGCCATGGCCACCAGGGGGCTTGGTAGGAGCAGCCCCAGTTACAGGTCAAGCGGTGGCAGGGGGAAGTGGGTCAGGCACCAGGGAGGAATGGGTGGCCCCTGAATGGAGTGAGACGACAGTGGGTGGAGAAGTGAGCGACCAAGGCGGGGAGGGTGATGCGGAGGGTGGGCAGCCCCTGAATGGAGTGAGATGACAGTGGGCAGAGAAGTGAGCAACCAAGGCAGGGAGGGTGATGTGGAGGGTATGCAGGAGTAGTGTAACAATAAATTTTTTTTTTTTGTAAACCATATTTAGTACATAAAACTGAAGTGAATTAGAAGGGAATCGGGGTGGTAGCAGAGGAAAAGTCAGAACCAGGCGGGTAGGTAGCAGAGTGGGTTGGGGCCATTGGGCAGTCATGTCAGGGATGTGTATGGGCCAGCCTTGTGTGGGTAGTGTTCATGATAGGCGGCAACAAGTTCAGGGGCATGTTCCAGCTCAGTGGCCAGGAGCCACAAGGTTTCCTCATTGGTGCCTTCATAACCAGCCCAGCGGACCTTGTAGCTTAACCAGCAGCAGCGATGGCGGTCTATCTTCGAGTTGAGGATCTCTGATATCTCATACTCGAGTTCACCATCAACATCGACTGGTGGGGGTGGCAGCTGATGCCTATTTGGGAAGGGGTTGGCCAAGGCAGGTTCCAGTTGTGACACATGGAACACTGGGTGTACAGAGCGCATGCTGTCGGGTAGCTTCAAGGTGACAGAATGCATACCAGGTTGGGCGATGATGTCAAAGGGGCCAAGGTATTTCTCAGAGAGCTTATTAGATGGTCTAGTGGAGCAGAAGTACTTGGCCTTGACAAAGGCTTGTTTGCCGACATTAAACTCCAGTGGAGGTAGGCGCTTCGCATCGGCAGGACCTTGGTAGCACTGCTGCGCTGCGGTCATTTTGGAGTGGAGGAAGTCGTGAAGGGCAGGGAGGTCTGCAACATAGTTGCAGGCCTTTGCGGAGGTGAAGCCGTGGTCAGCAGTGACTGACAAGTTGGGGTGGTAGCCCTTATTAGCGAAGAAAGGCAAGACTCCTGTGGTTGCGCTAGGTGCATTGTTGAATGCGAACTCAGTCAGTGGTAGTAACTCAGCCCAATTGTCTTGCTGGTAGTTACAGTAGACATGGAGATATTGCTCAAGTGTCTGGTTCATGCGCTTGGTTTGGCCATCACCTTCAGGGTGGTAGCCCAAGGTGAAGTGAAGGCGCATATCCAGGGCCTTGCCAAGGGAGCAGAAGAAATGAGACACGAACTCGGGGCCTCGGTCAGAGGTAACATGAGTGGGGACCCTGTACTTGGAGAAGACATGGGTGAGGAAGAGCTTGGTGAGGTCAGCAGAGGTGATGGAGTCATGGGTCGGGATGAAGACTGCCTGCTTAGAGAGGCGATCCATGACTATGAGAATGGCAGTGTAGTCATCAGAGGGTGGGAGGTGTTCGATGAAGTCCATAGAGATGGAGTTCCATGGCCTTTCGGGGACAGGGAGTTGCTTCAGTAGGCCATATGGGTGGTGACATGGAGCTTTGCTGCAGCTGCAGGTGGTACAAGAGCCAACATACCTCTTGATGTCGGTACGGAGGTTGGGCCATACATAGTCATGGCAGATGAGCTCGAGGGTGCGATTCTGCCCGAAATGGCCAGCAAGGGGGTGGTCATGCTTGAACTGAAGTACCCTAAGGTGGAGGTCGCCAATGTCAGGGACGAAGATGTGACCATCAAGGCAGAGGAGGCCATCAGGATCGACAGACCATCTCGGAGCGGACGGTGTCAGGAGGTGAGTGGCCAACGTGGGGTCAGCAGGGAGAGCAGAGATGATGTTGGAGCAGAGCTTCTCAACATCGAAGGCCATGGCGGCACGTAGGATGGGGGCCATCAGGTGGGTGGTACGGAGGGACAACGTGAGCTGTTCTTGGGTGAACATAGGGCGAAGGTTGTGTGGATTGATTTGTGCATAGTCCCTATCCCCCCCTTTTGGGTAGATGTCCCACCGGCGGGTGAGTGCATCAGGCTTGGCCCCCAAGTGGCCAGGCCAAAAGCGGATGGTGAGGTTGAACTGAGAAAGGTACTCAGACCAGTGGGCCTGTCGGTGCATCAGAACCTTGGACATAGAGAAATACTCAAGGTTTTTGTGGTCAGTGACCACGTCAACAGGGGCAGCTGAGCCCTCTAGGTAATGTTGCCAATGTCGGAAGGCCTCGTAGATAGCCAACAGCTCCTTATCATGGGTATCATAGTTGAGTTCAGGAGCAGTAAGGGTGTGGGAGTAGAATGCGACAGGCCAAAGCTCTCCATCGGAACAGGTGATGGAGAGGATGCCAGCGATGGCATAGTCAGAGGCATCAGTCTCGACGGTGATTGGCGCATTGGGAACCCAGTGGGTGAGGATAGGAGCAGAGGTGAAGGCATCTTTGAGGCGGAGGAAGGTGGAGTGGCACTCTTCAGAAAAATTCCAAGGAGTGTTTTTTCAGGTGAGGTGGGTGAGCGGAATGACTATTTCAGAGTAGTTCTGGATGAACCGACGGTAGAAGTTCGCAAACCCCAGAAAGGATTGGATGTCCCTGATTTTGTGGGGCTCGGGCCAATCACAGATTGACTGAACCTTATCGGTGGACATGGTGAGCCCCGAAGGGGACAGGATGTAGCCAAGGTACTCAACTGAGTCCCTATGGAACTTGCATTTTTCCGGCTTGGCATACAGGCTGTGGTGGCGGAGGCGTCAGAGTACCTCTTTTACGTGTTGTCGGTGCAACTCCAGGTCGTGGGAATAAATAAGGATGTCGTCGAGGTAGACCACAATGCAGACATCGAGCATGTCTGCAAAGATGCTATTGACAAACCGCTGGAAGATGGCCGGCGCGTTAGTAAGACCAAAGGGCATTACCCTCCACTCATAGGATCCATAGCAGGTGCGGAAGGCAGTTTTCCACTCATTGCCTTTGGTGATGCAGATGAGGTGATAGGCATGTTGGAGGTCAATCTTAGTATATAGCTTGGTGCGGCTTGGCAAATCGAGTAGGTCAGCAATGAGCAGCAGTGGGTAGCAGTCCTTTTTTGTGATCTTGTTAAGGCCCCAGTAATCGACACAAAGGTGGAGAGAGCCATCCTTCTTCTTGACGAAGAGGACAGGCACACCATGGGCAGAGGTGGATTGCTTGATGAAGCTGTAGCTGAGGTGCTCGTCAATGAAGGTGCAGAGAGCCTCAAGCTCAGGTGGTGAGAGAAAGTAGATTGTGCCGATGGGTGGAGAGGCCCCTTCCTCGATGTCGATCTTCAGGTCAAAGCTGTGGTGTGGGGGAAGCTCGGTTGCTTTCATCTTGCTAAAGACATCAGTGAACTCGTGGTACTCAGAGGGGACCGAAGAGAGATCAGGAGGAGAGGGCAAAGTGGAGGACGCATGAAGCAGAATGTCATCGGGGTGTAAATGCAAACTGAACTGCGCCAAACCTGGGAGGGCACAAGCACAGAGGTAGGCTGTGGCTCCGATGAGGGAGATGTGTGGAGGGGGTGGCAAGTCAGTGGCCTTTGGGGAAGGTGGCATAGTGTCAGAAGATGGGTCGGAGGGTGTCAGTGTTGGTGCTGAAGGAGCGATTGATGGTGATGGAGGTGCCAGGGGCATCGGCATTCCATGCGACGATGGTTGGAATGAGATATGGCCCAATACCCAATCAATCGATGGATTGTAGCAGGTGAGCCAGTTGTGTCCTAAAACCAGCAAGCAAGAAGAATCCAACGGAGTAACATAAAAGGAAATGGAGGTGACATCGCCAGAAGGGAAACAGACAGACAGATCTACCTCTTGTGAAATCACAGTGTTCGAGCTACCATCAAACAAACGAAGCGGGATAGGTGGAG
This sequence comes from Pisolithus sp. B1, assembly GCA_024663435.1. Classification (NCBI taxonomy): domain Eukaryota; kingdom Fungi; phylum Basidiomycota; class Agaricomycetes; order Boletales; family Pisolithaceae; genus Pisolithus; species Pisolithus sp. B1. The sequence goes on along the minus strand of JANFAA010000022.1, from coordinate 146,153 downwards.
AGACAGGCTTTGCAGGTACAGAATATTTACCAACTAGAGAAGGGTCTATAAAACAATGAGAAGAACCAGAATCGACTAATGCAGAGATATTATCTAGCAGAATGTCCAGAAGGGAGACAGAGGGCATAAGTGAATTAGGGTTGGAAAGAGCGGATGTGTTGAGTCGGATGGCAGGCACACAGTCGGGGTAAACACTTCCTCCAGGCCATGCAGGCTCCCTGGAGGAGTGGACTAATTTTTTGGCTCTTCCTTCTCCTCAGGGGGAGTCAGAGGAGTGGCAGCTGCAGCAGCACAGGCTTTGGCAGCACGAGAGGTGGACTTTGGGCAGTCCTTAGCGGAGTGCCTGGGCTCACCACAGAAGAGGCACAGATTATTTTTGAGGCAGTGCTGATGTTCGGCCATGTTCAGCTTACCATCCTTGCCAAGGAGATGAGCGATGTCAGATTTAGGCACATCCGATTTTTGGCCATCCTTCAGCTTGGACTTGCCTTTACTGTCGGAGCGCAAGGAGGATGAAGAGGCTGATGAGGACCTTTTGTCGTCAGGGGGCTTCCCAGCGGATGACTTATCAGAGGAGGGCTTGGCGGAGTGGGAGATTTCGGCCTTGCGTTCCCAGTACCAAGGATCGATGGTCTGGGCAAGGTCTCGCAGCCTGGCAAGGGTGGCAGGCTTGCCAACGTGGGCAATCTCGTCCTTGATGCGGTCAGGGAGGCCAGTATAAAAACGGTGTCGGAGGGCGCCTTCACCATAATCCTTGACTTGGGATGCCCAGCGGTTGAACTCCATGACATACTTGGTGATTTGGGAGGTCTCTTTCATGGAGAGACTCTCCAGGTTCTGAACCACATTGGCTACCACGTCATGTGGGCTGAAGTTAACAGTTAGTTCGTGAAGGAACTCCTGGTAGTTGTCCATCCATAATGGACAGCCCAGGTAGTCGTCGGGGTTTAGGAGATCGGGTTTGAACCAGGCCAGCGCCATACCCTTGAGGTAGGACTGGGCGAAGGTAATCTTGGCATGGTCGGTTCAGAAGGCAGTCGGGCGGTCTTGGAAGTTGAGCTCACACTGTACCAGGAACTTGTGGAGCTTCTTCAGGTCAGAGCCATCGAAGGTGTCGGGCTCATGGACCTTCGTTTTTGGAGTTGAGTCCCCAGAGCACATGGATGGCCCTGGTCAGGGTGAGAAGCAGGTCTTCAGGTGGCTCAGCTGGATCTTTGGGGATACCCCTGTTGCTGCTGCCCCCACTGTCAGACCCACCATCGGAATGTTTGGGGTGGTTGGGGTTGAATGGGTTGTCACCTTGCGGTGGTGGGGTGTGAAATTCAGATCGCTGGTGTTCGGAGGGACCAGCTTGTGAAGCACTTTCATGCTGGGAATGACGTCGGGCAGAGAACGAATGGAACTGTTCGACGACCGAGGGCGCACACTGTGGGTTGGCGAACGTGAGGGCAAGCCTCTTGGCAGTTTCTTGTTGTGTACGTGATTGGGTCTGCATAGTAACCTTTGAGTATTAATGAACTGATGAGGACTTGTACAAGTGTGAGTACGAATATACTGTCAAGTCTGGGCCTACTCCGACGATTCCCGACACTCACAGAGGCCACAAAAAGTACATGGAGGTTGGCCAATGGGGGCCTGACGAATAGCGATGTTGGCCGAAGGTTGGCCGACGGTCGCGACAGGGGTTCAGAGAGGGTGTCAGGTTCAGCTCGTGTGCTGCCCCCTTGTATGAGCCCAGCCCTTGGATTTCAGACAGAGAGGAGAGTCAGGGAGGATCTGACAGAGGACAGAGAAGGCTGGTCAGGGACCACAGAGGAGGGAGGACTAAGTTGATATTCGTACTGAGGAACCACCGCTGAGTGTGGCAGGCTTATATACATCGAGCGCACCAACAAGGTGGTACAGTATCGGAACGTCGGAACTAACATATGGAGTACAGTAAATTTTCAAGGGGTGGAAATGTCAGAAAACTTCAACTGGAGAATGGTACATACAATGGAGGTAAAAGATGGGACAAAGGAAAAATGCCTAAAAGGAATAGTACAGACAGAGGGGCTCCGGAGCACCTGCTGATAACCAATCAGGACACAGGCCAAAAGCCTAAACAGGTAGTGACCCTGCACCAAACCATGTGGTGTGGTAGGTGTGCCGTGCCTGGGCCAGCCCATTGACCCAGAAGGAAGGTGACCCCTAGAAGGGTGGGAGGTGTCACCTGACTGATAAACCACAGTCATGTGGTGGACCCAACAAAGACCGACAGTGGCCAACAGAGAACCAGGCAGGAGCACACCATATGGGTGCTAAAGGGAGTGGACAAGTGTGGAGCGGAGCGGGGGAGGGTTGGTAGTCCAGAACAGAGGCATGGGGCATAACACCTGGCTGCTGATGAATGTCATGTCTGAGCAATTTTCAATGTTGCCTTGAGTAACAAGGACCCCATGTCCTTCCTAAGCAGAGTTCAAGGCTGTGATGAAGCTGATCAGTGATGCCCTATTTGGGGAGTGTGACACTGACAAACAAAGTTGTATCATGGTCACTCCAAGAACTGATAGAGAGCCAAGGGAAAGGAGTTATTATGCTGCAAGCACAAAATGAACTTAATTGGAGTGTTCTATGACAAGAGAGCCCAGTATTTATACTACTAGAGTTGTTTGTACCAAGGAACATCATAGAACAAACCAAACAAAGAGAGATAAACATGATTGGCTACAGCAAAACATGCTGAGTCAATGCAGCAACTGATGACTAAGTAAAGCATCTAGTGAGCATCTGTGTAACCCTAACCAGAGAGTGACTATAAAAGGAAAACTATGCTATGAAAAGTTAAAGACCATTACAGGGAGAGCATGACAAGAGTGCAATCTTCTTGTGTATTCCTTGGAACAGTGCCATAGGGTGGAGGAACTGTCAGTCAATGCAAATGAGGATTCAGGAAAAGGCACAGCAAGTGATGAGCATAACCAATGACCAATGGTCAGTCCTTTGCTGATTATTGTGTGCTGCTTATGATTGAAATGAAAGTCTGCCATCAAACTGATCAGCTACTTTTGCTCTCCTGCACAGCAGTTATCTAGCAAGGACACTAGCATTCTGGCAGTAACTTTGCAACTGACATAGCTGAGGGAGTAGCCAAGACTGAAAGCATTAGTGCCCAACTTGAGGTCAGGCACAATGCAATGGGACCATTGGAAAGTTTTCTAACACAATGTCTGTGTATGGACCAGACACTACTGATGTCATGCTTCCCCACCACAATTGCCACTGGTCATCTTCCTCACCCTTGTACATGCTAAGGTGCAGCTAGTTCAGCTTGGATGACCATTACATCTGCCCTCTACCACACCAGCTGTTAAGTGCAAGTCATGTTCCATACCATCAGTGACACTGTCACACAGGTAACATATGAAGTCATCTGTGCATGTTGAAGTCAGGAAGTCAGAGGTTGCATTGTTCGGTGAGGACAAAATAATAGCCCTTGGGGCTGCTTGTACACAGATGTGTGTATTGGCAGGCTTGCATGACCTTACATCATGAATGGAAGAAGATGAGGGTGGTAAGCAGAGTAGCATGTGGGATATCATCTCTGTGTTGGTAGAGTCCAGCTGCTTGGGATATAAAGAAGATGAATGGGTGAGGTCAACTCTGCTTCAATGTTGATCTTGTGTCTGACTGGCAACAGATGATCAAGCAAGGTCTTCGTCTACTTGGGCTGCACATTACATAGAAGGCATGTAGCTTGCTGGAAGCTAGGAATGCGGTGGCAGGTAGTGACAAGTCCTGCAAAACACTGCATGAGCAGTGGGATTCCTAATTAGAGAGACTCATTGAGTATGCCATTGGTACACAGTCTAGCACTGCAGAAGGTATTAAGCAAGTTGTGAGTATTTCAGCCAATTTGCACTCTTTTTTAACTGCCCTGACTTATATGTAGGCATTTCAAATCCTCATGAATTTGTATATTCTGTTCTGCCCAACACAGCCTGTCACAGAGGATGGACAATGGCTTCCAATGGAGATACTTGACCTTCAACTCAATGATGATGTGCAATATCATTGCACAGGGTTCATCCAGGCTGAAATCAAGCAATATGGAGAATTACTTGAAGATGACAGGCCATCTGAGGAATTAACAGAAAGGGATGGTAGCTCTGATAGCAGGAAGATGTATGTGCCATGAAGAATATAAAGGGCAAGGGCCCTAGCAAGACTTGGTTGAAAACACCAGCCAAATGAAGTGGGTCTTTCTGCTGGTATCCTCATGGAGAACACTGACATATCTCATGTTAGACCAACCTACATACCTCAAGGGTATCCCTCAAACAGGAGTATCAGTTCATAGTGACTGTCTTGCCATTTCTTCGAGCTGTCTGTGTGGGTGCTGTGCATGTCAGCCATGGCACAGTACCTCTGGCACATTATGGTCATTTAGGACCTGTCTTTGACATTTGTACAAAAGTAATCATGGACATCCTGCAAGAAGAGTGCATGTACAATGACAATGGGGAAGTTATCATTGACACTGTCACACAGGCCCTCAAAGAGGTGTGTGGTCTGTCATTGCTAATTTCAAAGTTCAGTTCATCTGCATTGAACCCCTTGCTGATTGCTACTTCGACAACTGACCCAGTATGGCAGACTTGTGGTGATCCCCACATGGTATATCAATTTTTTTTTTCTCTGGGTATGCATTCACCTTGGCTTATAGTGTGAGTGGCTTTTCATACTCATTTTGTTGTCTCTTCATGAATCACCTCCCTGTGGATGCTCCTCCACTGGATGAAGCATTCCAGACAAAATCTTGAATATCTGCTTCAGGCAAGTTAATCAGGATGGTTGTGTGCATTATTTGTGGATGTGAATGCATCCTCCACATGGGTGCTAACCATGTCATCAGTGATCACTATGTCTCTGCATCCAAGGCATGTAGTGTGATGCTAACATTTGTGAGCATCTCACTACACATGGCTCTACCAATGAGAGGATGTACCCACACAAGACACATGACAAACTAATGATCCATCAATTAAGAGTGTCCTGGGGTCCAGGAGATATGCAGGTAATTTGATGCATCCCTGCTGAGGAAGGAATTAATGGAAACACATATTTGTAGGGCAAAACCTGTGGTATGACCTTTTTGCCAATGAAACACACTGTGGCCCATGAGGGGCACTGATGATCTATCTCTACATTCACAATCATTGTCTGATGTCAGCAGGATGCTGGGCTCTGAATACTGAACATGGCTTTGCAGGACAAAACTTTGTTGCATAAAGCAGAGGCTGAGATAGTGTCACATCTGTGATGTGCATGTACAGTGACTCAAAAAACCCTTTCAATGTTTTGCCATTTTGCATTGATGGCAATGTGAAAAATCAAAAAAATTTCATAAACATGAATGTATTCATATAGATAGTGCTTTGTCCTGGCTTCAAAATGGTAGTTTAATCAAGTTGTTTGACTTTGTTTTGGCTGGGATATCACAATTTTAATCAGGGCAACTCATTGAAAGGGTTTGTTGCTGATGAAATTGCAGCATATACATGGCATTTGGAGAAGGATTTTTTGCAGCTTATTTTGCTTATGTCAGCAGGAGGGTCATGAGGCTACTGAAAATTTTCAAAATATACTTTTTTTCACCCCACTATCACCATGAGAAGTCTCTCTTCTGCCACAACCAGTGAAATCCTCTCTGTCCTTCATTCTGGGCTCTCTGGCAATGAGATATCATCCCAGACTGGTGTATCCATTGCCACCATCTCCATATTATGCTCTAGACACCACCCTTACCTCACAAAATCTCCTGGAGGTCACCCAAAAAAGCTCTCTGATGGCAATATTTGACATGCTCTTCATCTTGTTGTATCTGGCAAGGCTGAAAATGCTGTCCAGGTCACCAGAGAGCTCAAAGATATCATTGATGAGCCTCTCTCTGCTCAGACAGTTAGGAATTGGATGAAGAAAGCTGGGTTAAAAGCTGTGGTGAAGAAGAAAAGGCCACTCCTTACCAAGCATCAGAGGAGGGAGAGGTTGGACTTTGCTCTGAGACAAAGGGATTGGACTATTGAGGACTGGCAAAGGGTGGTTTGGTCAGATGAGACCAAAATCAATTGTCTAGGGTCAGATGGGAAGAAATGGGTGTGGAAAAAGAGTGGGGAGGGACTGAATGATAGGCAAGTGCAGGGGACTCTCAAGTTTGGGGGTGGATCCTTGATGATGTGGGGATGTATGCTGTGGGAGGGGCCTGGATACTCCTGCAAGATTGATGGGAGGATGGATGGTGATCTGTATGTGCAGATCTTGGAGGATGAACTGCAGCAATCCCTTCAATATTATGGCAAGACTACTGAGGACATTATCTTCCAGCAAGAAATGACCATAAACATACCTGCAAGAAGGCATCCATCTGGTTCAGTGATCATGTCTATGAGGTACTCTCATGGGCAGCCCAATCTCCAGATCTCAACCCTATTGAACATCTGTGGAATCATCTCAAGAGAAGGCTAGCAGAGTATGAGGAGCCACCCAAAGGGATGTTGGAGCTATGGGAGAGAACACAGGATGAATGGAACAGGATAAGGCCAGAGTGTGAGCAGCAAAGAAGTAAAGGGGTCCCTAGGGGAATCCTAATCAACTCCTAAAGCTCTAGTGAGCTAAGGGGATAACCAGACTAGAGTCCAGTGTGAGCAACCATAGATTAAGTAAAGGTATGAGGGTACACAGTACCTAGAGTCCAGTGTGAGCAACCAAGGGTGTCAACACTGGACTCAGCTACACTGAGTGCGCTTCAAAGTAAACAACAGTAAACAAAGAGTGGCTGATGCGCCACAACACTAGGAATTGGCCTAGAAGGCTGGGAAAAGAAGTAGTAAGTAGCAAATGAGAAGGGGAATCGAATGGTAGTAAGTAAGAGACCATGTAAAAGAGAGAAAGCGAAGATAAGAGGTGAAGATCACCACAAGGAACACAGAGGTGTGTCAGGAGCTGATCAATCCTATGCCTAGAAGGGTAGAGGCAGTTATCAAGGCAAAGGGAGGCTATACAAAGTTCTGAACAGCATACAATTTCATTAGCAAAAAAACCCTCTCAATGAGTTTCCCTGATTAAAATTGTGATATCTCAGCCAAAACAAAGTCAAACAACTTCATTGAACTACCCCTTTGAAGCAAGGACCAAGGGCTATCTATATGAATACCCTCACAATTTTATGAAACTCTTTTGATTTTTCACATTGCCATCAATGCAAAATGGAAAAACATTGAAAGGGTTTTTTGAGTCACTGTATCAAATAAGACACTCTTCAATTTCACTCAACTCCAGATAGATCCTGGATAGCTCTGACTCTGGAACTTGTCAAGACTAGTGTACAAGAGTTGTACACTAAAACTCTGACTACCCAGACTTTCACTATAATCCTTCTACAACCTCAGACCCTCTTGGAGACTGTTGAGAACTGGTCTTGACAGTATATTTGAACTCAAGTCTTGCACAAGCTCACACAATCCCTAGACAATGACTATGACCACTTGACTCCACTCCTGCTCCATGGCTGTTGAAGCCTTGGAACAAGCCATGATCAATGATATGCATGAGTCTAGTGCACATATCACATTAGCAAGCTTCCAACACCCTCCACCATCAGTCAGCCAGTTTTGAAGCTTCTCCACCAGGGGAGAACCTCTCACTACCCCAACCCCTAGAACTGCCTCTTCTGGAAGACACTCCACCTCCATGGTGTGTGACCAACCCCAGAACTCTTTGGAGGCAATGACCCCAGAGATGACAGTCTGGGAGATGATGGACCCAAAGATGATGACAATGATGATGATGACAATGACAATGGCAATCCATTTGTCAACACTCCAGAACGGCTTGACCCCCAACTAGTGGTCTTGCAGAATTTGGCAACAGCTGTTGGCCATCTGTCATGTTCAACCTGTTGCTCTGATGACACCTCATCTTCATGTGCTAAGGTCTGAGAGCCAGACACCTTCAATGGTACCAATCCAAAGAAACTCTGAACCTTTTTAGTTCAATGTGAACTTTGCTTCCAGGATCATCCCAAGGCCTTTCACCTTAATAGAAATAAGGTCACATTTGCTCAATCATACCTCAAGGGCATGGCCCTAGAATGGTTCAAGCCAGACCTTTTAAACTCTGGAGATCCAGCAGACTATCCACTTTGGATTGACCATTGGCTGGACTTCATGGCAGACCTTCAGACAATGTTCAGACCACATGACCTGCTTGCTGATGCTGAGCTCCAGCTCAATCACCTGCACTCGAAAGAGATGCACCATGTCAATTGTTATGTAAGGCTCACATCACAAGTCCAAGGCTACAGAGATGGTGCTCTCTGCCATCTGTTCTACACCAGGCTCCCAGACTGAATCAAGGATGAAATAAGTAGGGTTGGGAAGCCCACTACCTTGTATGGTTTGCATGCACTAGCACAAGAAATAGATGCACACCACAGGGAACACAAAGATGAGATCTCTCATCAAGCTAAGTCTTCCAGTAACAACTCCAGGAACAACTCTGGAAATAAACCCAACAAGGGGGATAAGCAAAAGTTGAGTAATGCCAACCCCTATTCTGGTAGTAGCAACCAAATTCCATCTGCCCAGACCCCCAAAACTCCAAATAACCAGAACTCCAGAACACTGTCTATGCTATCCAACAAGCTTGGCAAGGATGGCAAGTTGACACCTGCCAAGTATAAAAGACATTTCAAGCAGAACCTGTGTATGTTCTGTGGAAACCCTGGGCATAAGGCATAGGAGTGCCCCAGATCTACCTCCCATGCAGCCAAGGCTTGTGCAGCTACAGCCACTGTTCCTTTTGGTGATCTTCACCTCTTATCTTCACTTTCTATCTTTTACATGGTCTCTTACTTACTACCATCTGATTCCCCTTCTCATTTGCTACTTACTACTTCTTTTCCCAGCCTTCTAGGCCAATTCCTAGTGTTGTGGCACATCAGCCACTCTTTGTTTACTGTTGTTTACTTTGAATCACACTTAGTGTAGCTGAGTCCAGTGTTGAGACCTTTGGTTGCTCACACTGGACTCTAGTATGGTTATTCCCCTAGCTCACTAGAGCTGTAGGAGTCGATTAGGATCCCCCTAGGGACCCCTTTCTCTCTTTGCTGCTAATAGGTTATAAGCCCCATGCTCTAAGCCCCATACTGCAACAACTGCTGCTCCAATTGATTCCAAACTTTCACCATCGATTTCTATGGCCCTGATAACCCTAGGTGGCCTATTTTCAAATTCAGAATCCATCCACATCACAACCAACAGTACCTGTTGCTTTTCCACCCCTATTCCCCAACATTGGCCTCTCCAGCCTCTCCCATCAGTTCTTCCACTGTCAAAACACCTCACTTCGACTCACAAGGTTCAGAGCTCATGCCACACCAACTTTCAGCTTGATCTGTTGGGTAGAAAGTGAGATATAACACTGGAAAGTTAAAGGGGCTATCAGTGCACACATACTCATACTCAAACACTTCATATCTCATCATTCACTGCTCTGATCTTCACAATTTGACTTCTGCTGAGTTCCCTACATCGGGGGCTTTCGACCAATACCCCTTGGAAAATTTTTCACTGATGTGATCAGTCACCATTGACACATATTTGCACACACACCAAGTTGCCCCTTCCTTGACTTTTGGCCTATCAATCCCCCTAAATCCTATATCATTTGACTTCTCTTGATCTCCTCTGTTCATATATACCACCCTCAAAGCCATATATCACTATCTGCACTCACCATCATCAATCTTTGTTTCCCACACATCAACCATGTCCTCTGAACAAACCCCTTGCATCAAACCCCTCAATGGGACAAACTACTCGACCTGGAGCGAAGAGATGAAGGCCTTCCTTCATTCCAAAGGCCTCTGGAGGCTTTTAGCTGGCACTGAGGCTCACCCCAACACTCCTGGAGATGACCAAGACAAGTGGGATGCAAAGGCAGACAAGGCAGCAGGTGAAATCATACTAGCTTTGGAAGCTGACCAGAGAGTGCACATTAGGACTGTCCAAGATGACCCTGTTGCTGCCTGGAATGCCCTGGCCACCCTCTATGTCCAACAATGCCCTGGTGCTCAATTTGCAGCCTATAATGAGTTCTTCAGCATCAGAAAGTGAGAGGATGAGTCCCTGACCTCCCTGACAGCTAGGATTGAGCAAGCCATTCTCATGATCCAGGAGTTGCACCCTCAGTAGTTCACACTGTCCTCCATGGACAATGAACTAGTCTGTATGGCCATGGTTCATGCTCTACCCCCTGAATACTTGCATTTCACCTCTTCCCTGCTCCTACTCTCATCTTTGGACAAGTCGACTATCAAATCTGTGTTTATGGCCAAAGATATCAACAGGAAACCTCATGCTGAAGTGGCTGGCACATCTGGGGACTCTGCACTCGCTGCCAGTGGTGCTAGGACCTGTGGATGTGCCCAAAGTGACACCTGCTCCTTCTGCAAGAGACCTGGGCACTGTGAACACATGTACTTTTCCAGACAGTCAGCCAAGGATGCCCACAAGGCCTCTAAGTGAAAAGGGAAAGGTAGGAAGGCAGACTAGGCTCAGGAATCACCCTCTAGTTCCACTGCCTTGCCTGCCACCCCTAACACTCCAGACCCTGCCTCAGCAACTGCCAAGGCTGCCATTGTGCACAGCTCTATGCTTGATGACCTCCCTAAAGGAGCTGGAAATGCAAGTCTTTGCCTCTCTGCCTCCCCTTGCCCCTCCAAACTTGATGCCAATGATCACTGGACTGGAGACACTGGGGCAACTTCTCATATGACCCCACATCACCACTGGCTGTGCAATTATACCCCAAAACATGTCCCAATCTGCCTAGCTGACAATACCATCATCTACTCAGCTGGGATTGGTTCTGTGGTCTTTCATCCAGTGATAGAGGGCAAGGGAGCAAGGGCAGTCGAGTTTAGATGTGTCCTGCATGTCCCAGACCTTAAATCAAATCTCCTCTCAGTCCTGTATTTAACTTGCCACTCTGGCTTCATAGTAAACCTTGACTCTGTGTGCATGGCCTTCTCTTGCCCTCCTGGGGCTCCACTATTCATTGCCAGCATCTCAGACAGTAACACTGTGCTCCTTGATGGCACTACCATTCCTTTCAGTCACTCAGCCTCACCTGCAACTACCCTACCTCTTGATTTGAGCCTGTGGCATCATTGACTGGCACACCACCATGTGGAGGGATTTCAGGCCCTCATACAGTGCAACCTGGTGTCTGGACTGAAGCTAGATGTCAAGACTCACATCCTCTAGAGCTTGTGCACACTGATCTACACCATGTGCCCTACAGGACCTTCTCTGGCTTTTGCTACTGGGTCACTTTCATTGATGATTACTCCAGATATCAATTTTTGATTCCCCTGCATGCCAAATCCAATGTTTTCGATGCCTTCAAGTGATTCAGGGCCTTTGCACAGAATCAGACAGAGCAACACATCAAACTCTTCAAGATGACAAGGGAGGGGAGTATATGAGCAATGTGATGCTTGATTTCACTACCCAGGCTGGTATAGAGTGCCAGCACACCATTCAAACTCAGCCTCAGCAAGATGGAGCTGCAGAGCAGGCAAATAGGCTCTTGGCTGAGCACATCACTGCCATGTTGGATGAGTCTGGCCTGGCAAAGTCTTTCTGGGGTGAGGCCCTCACTGCTCTTGTCCATGTATGGAACAGATGCCCTACTGATGCTGTGGATGGTCCTACACCTTATGAACTATGGCATGGGTGAAAACCTGATGTTTCCCACCTCAGGGTGTGGGGATGCACTGCCTATGTTCATCTGCAGAAGGATCAGTGCCCTGTGCTTGGTTCCCATATGCAGAAATGCATCTTTATAGGTTATCCCAATGGCTACAAGGGCTGGAAGTTCTACAATCCCCTGACCAAGCACACCATCATCTCTGAATGGGCTCATTTCAATGAGCATCATTTTCTGGCCTCCAAGCAACCTCCCATGACATCTAGTGCACCCCAGCTCACTTCCCCTGACTCCACTGGTGCTACCACCTCTACTGGCATTTATGTCAACTCTGATAATGATTCTGATCATGGGAATCATCCCCCTGCAACAGTACAGGGTCAGGGGGGAGCTGTGGCACCTCCAGTCACTTATGCCCCTCCAGATCCTCCAGTAGTCACTCCTGATGGTCCTGATCATGCCCCTGCAAATGTTGCAGATGACTTCCACACTCCTCCAGCTTCTCCTCCACCTCCACCTCACCCTGTAACCCCTGTAGGCATTGGTGCTCAACTCCCTGCTTGAAATTGATGACCTCCTTACAGTTGGTGGCAGCTTAGCCCCCAAAAATTGGAGGATGAAGTAGATGATGAAGAAGAGGACACAGATCTTGCCCTATCAACTTCTAGTGTAGAACCTAGGACCTATGCCAAGTCAACTCTTGGATGAGTTAGCTGCCCATGAGAGTAATGGGACATGGTCTTTGGTCAAAAGGCCTGTGGATCACAAGGTGATTGGGTCTAAATGGGTATTTAAGCTGAAGCACAATGCAGATGGCTCCATCGACCAGTATAAGGCTCAAATGGTGGCCAAGGGCTATAATCAGTGACCTGGCTCCAATTTCCTGGAGATCTTCACCCCCACTGTTTGTATGCCCACCATTTGAGTTGTCCTGGCTCTAGCAGCTCTCCACAACCTCCACCTGCACTCTGTCAATGTCTCCAATGCCTACCTCGATGGGGAGATGGACTGTGACATTTATATGGAGCAGCCTGATGGTTTTGCCTGGAAGGACTCCAGAAAGTATGTCTGTCTGCTCCAGAAGGTGCTCTATGGCACCAAGCAGGGTGGTAATTGCTGGAATTGCAAAATGCAGTCTGTACTTGACTCCCTTGGTTTCCAGCAAACCTACTCAGATGCAGCCATCTATATCCTGTGCAAAGGTGATGTGCACATCATACTACCAGTCTTTGTCAATGACATGACCTTTGCATCAAAATCTCTCTCTGCCATTGAGGAGATGATCTCTGCCCTGTGCAAACACTTCAAATTGCATGATTTAGGACCTACTACTCAGCTGCTAGGTATTAAAATCAATTGAGACTGCCCTCATTGATCCATCACCCTTTCCCAGCAGCAGTACTGCCTTGACATCCTTGATCACTTTGGGATGGCTGATTGCAAGCCAGTTTCAACTGCCATGGACCCAGGATTGCACCTCACTCATTATCACTGCCCTAAGACTCGAGAGGAAGCTTCCCAGATGCATTCCTTTGATTATCAAGCAGCTGTTGGCACACTGATCTACCTTGCCACCACCACTAGGCCAGATATTGCATACACTGTTGGTGTACTTGCTTGATTTAACTCCAACCCAGGCCTAGCTCACTGGGCTGCAGTGAAACACCTCCTGCACTATCTGAAGGGCACTGCAAGCCTCTCGCTCACCTACTTGCCTGATCCTTCAACATCTGAGCCATTCTCAACCTATTCTGATGCAGATCATGGTGGTTGCAAGGATACTGGTTGCTCTACTGGCACATATCTCATCAAAATGGGTACTGGTGTGATTTCTTGGAGATCAAAGCTGCAGGGCATCAGCCCTCTGTACTGCACATTGACAACCAATCTGCAATCCAAGTGGCTGAACACCCTGAGCACCATGGGAGGATGAAGCAGCTGGATTTGCAGTGGTTCTGGCTGTGAGATATGGTGGACATGGAGGTGATTTCACCCCAGTTTGTGCCCACTGACCAGATGCCTGCTGATCTGCTCACCAAGCCTCTGGCTCGAGTCAAGGCACAGCAGTTCTGCAAGATGATGGGACTTGCACCAGTAGGGGGGGCTGAGCTGGCAGAGGTGTGAAATCAGAGGGGAGTGTTCCTTTTGGTGATCTTCACCTCTTATCTTTGCTTTCTATCTTTTACATGATCTCTTACTTACTACCATCTGATCCCCTACTCATTTGCTACTTACTACTCCTTTTCCCAGCCTTCTAGGCCAATTCCTAGTGTTGTGGTGCATCAGCCACTCTTTGTTTACTGTTGTTTACTTTGAAATACACTTAGTGTAGCTGAGTCCAGTGTTGAGACCTTTGGTTGCTCACACTGGACTCTAGGTACTGTGTACCCTCATATCTCTGTTCAATCTATGGTTTGTCACACTGGACTTTAGTTTGGTTATTCCCCTAGCTCACTAGAGCTTTAGGAGTTGATTAGGATCCCCCTAGGGACCCCTTTCTTTCTTTGCTGCTAATAGCCACTGAGTCAGAAGCCGAACCAACTGCCTCCACTGAGGCAAAAAAAATAGAGTGCAACTCTCAGAACTCTGCACAGCCTGGGAGTTGTGTTGATACTGACTGTGCACCTTCAGAGGCATGCCTCAATGCATCTTCTCTTTTGAACCCTAATTCACTAAAGCCCTCTGTTACTTTCAACTCTTATATTACTCCAGACTTTTCAGCTTTGATAGACTCAGGTTTGACCCACTGTTTTGTAGATTCCACCTTTGTCAATGATCACAGTCTTTCAACTTACTGGACTCCATCCCACCTCTCATCCTCCATCTGTTTGATGGTGTAACAATGACATTGATCAGTCAAGCCTGGAATCTCTGTCCATTTCCCCTCTGGAGATATCACTGACATGACTTTCTATGTAACTCCATTGGACTCTGAGTGTAAGATCATTCTTGGACATAACTGGCTCACCCATTACAATCCATCAATTGATTGGGTATTGAGCAGTATTAAATTCTGAAACCTTACATCTTGTTTTCTGGTGCCAACATCACCCTCTGACTTGGAGTCAACTCCCAGAAACCCCAAAGATGCCCCCCTGGGCTCTCCAAACACAACTCACCCTGAATCAATTGACAACTCCTCTCCACCTGGCACTTGAGCATCCAATGTCTCTCTTGTCAATGCAGCAGCCTTTGTCCATGCTTGCAAGTTAGATGGCTCACTCCAGTTCTCCCTCCAGGTCTGATCTCAGGACAGTGCCAAACTCCAGGCTGCCACCATGCAGGAAACCCTGGACTTGTCATTGGTACCCCCAGACTATCATGACTTTGCTGATGTGTTCAGCAAGGCCAAGGCATCTATACTTGTGCCTCACTGGGAGTTTGACCTCGAGATAGATTCAGAAGAAGGAACTACTCTGCTGCTAGGAACCCTTTACTCCCTCTCCCCAGTTGAGCTCACTGCTCTCTGGACTTTCATTGATGAGAACCTGACCACTGGCTTTATTTGTCTAACATCATCCCTGTATGCTGTGCCTGTCCTTTTTGTCAAGAAGAAGGATGGATCACTTCATCTATGTGTTGATTTCAGGGGCCTCAATAAGATCACTAAGAAGGATCATTACTTGCTTCCTCTCATTTTGGACTTACTTGACTTGCCCAGTTGAGCTGAGGTATGTACTAAGATCGACTTGTGCCATGCCTACCACCTAGTGTGCATCACCAAAGGAGATGAGTGGAAGACTGCCTTTCAGACTCATTATGGATCCTACAAGTGGCTGGTGATGCCATTCAGATTTACCAATGCCCCTGCAGTGTTTCAACACTTTGTCAACTCCATATTTGCAGACCTACTGAATGTTTGCATTGTTGTCTACCTAGATGACATCCTTATCTATTCTGATAACATTGAAAACCATAAAAAACATGTTTGCAAGGTACTCTGCAGACTCCAGGAACATGGCTTGTATGCCAAACCAGAGAAATGCAAATTCCACTCTGAGTCCATGGAATATCTCAGATTCTTTTTGTCTCCCAGCAGTTTGTCAATGTCTGTAGATAAGGTGAAGGACATTCAGTCTTTCCTCAGCTTTGCCAACTTCTACCATCATTTTATCTTCAATTACTCAGACATCATGGTCCCATAAACACACCTTACATGGAAGGGGGCACCTTGGAACTTCTCCAAGGATTGTCATCAGTCTTTCAACTGTCTCAAAGAAGCCTTCTCTACTTCTCCTATACTCACTCACTTTCAATCCAGACTCCCCATCATGGTCAAAATGGATGCTTCAGACTATGCCATCACCAGCATCTTGTCCATCACTTGCTCAGACAGTGAAGTATGTCCAGTGGCTTTCTACTCCCAGACTTTGACTGCCCCAGAGTTGAACTACAATACACATGACAAGGAGCTCTTAGTAATTCACAAAGCCTTTCAGACCTGGCATCACTACCTCAAGGGTCCTCCTGCACACCCCATTGACATCATTACTGACCACAAAAATTTTGAGTACTTCTCCACTTTCAAGGTGCTCACCAGGCACCAAGTGCATTGGTCTTAGTATCTTTCCCAATTCAATATGATCATTCATTTCCACCCCAGTAAGCTTGGAGCAAAGCCCAATGCCTTGACTAGATAATGGGACATCTACCCCAAAGAGGGGGATAGGGGCTACACCCAAGCTAACCCTCAGAACTTCTAACCAGTGTTTACCACCAGACAACTATTGAAGTCACTATGGGCAACCTACCTAGAAAGCCTGGTACTACATGCTAGCATTAATCATGGATGTTGAAAAACTCCATGAAGATATCAAATCTGCCCTATCATCTGACCCACTTAGCCAACTCCACCTCTCTGACCCATCTAACCCCCATTGGTGGGTAGATGAGTCTGGACTTCTGTGCTTGGATGGTCACATATATGTCCCTGACACAAATGACCTCAGACCCCATGTACTCTGTTACAAGCATGACCACCCTTTGGCTGGTCACTTCAGACAAAACAGAACACTCAAGCTCATCTGTCATGAGTATACTTGGCCAAACACTCAGATTTTTACCAAAGACTATGTCAAATCTTGCACTGCCTGCACCCATGCTAAAACATAAGCCATATGGTATGTTGAAGCAACTAGCAATACCAGAGAGACCTTGGAACTCCATTTCTATGGATTTCCTCAAACAACTACCAAACTCTGGGAATCATACTGCCATACTGGTCATTGTAGACCATCTCTTGAAACAAGCCATATTCATCCCCACTGAAGATACCATCACATCTCTGCAACTCACCAAACTGTTTCTACTCCACATTTTCTCCAAGCATGGAGTCCCATCACATGTAACCTCTGACCAAGGAACAGAATTCCTCTCCCACTTCTTCTGGTCACTAGGTAAAGCACTAGATATGAAACTCCACTTCACCTCTGGATATCACCCTGAAGGCAACAGTCAAACTGAACAAATGAACCAGACATTAGAGCAGTACCTATGGGTCCACTGTAACTACCAATAAGACCACTGGTCTGAGTTGTTTTCTGAACACTATCCCCAACTGTGTCCAACCTCCACCCCCACCTGTTGAAATCAATGGAGAACCAGAGCATGAAATAGAAGAAATCTTAGACTCTAAAGTGGACTACTATAGGTGATGTCTGCTGCAGTATCTAGTCAAGTGGGCTGGCTATGAAGGCACAGATGAAGAAACACCCTGGCTTATAGCTACTGAATTAAGCAACACCCCTGACTTAGTCATGGACTTCCATAGAGCATACCCAGACAAGGATGGCCCATTGAGCTCTGTTACACTCTGGAAATAAAAGGCTTTTTTGGAGTTAACTCTGTCTACACTATGAAGGTCCATGCTCACTCAACTTCATAATGGGCACACAGAAATATAGTTAAAAAAAAAGAAGAAAGGATGGGGGAGGGAGACAGACAACTTGAGCTATGCTAAGGGCATGGATAAACTAAAAAATTCGATGACTAAATGTCATTGTCATTCATGGCCCAGTTGATGAGAGTGGTAGTCACAGTCTTCAAAACCTCAAAGGATTCTTCCAGAACCCTGGACAGGTCCCAGACTTCCCTCAACATAGACACCACTGCCTTGGCACTTCTCTTGATTGTCTTCACAATTTCTCCAAGACACCTGTTGAGAACTTCCACCAGAGGATCTTGGCATGGAGCTTGCATGCAAGGTGGGTGAGGCTTTGAGACCACCTCAATTTACAGCATGTCATCCATGTCATCATTGTCAGCAGCTTCCCCAAAGTGTGCCAACTTCTTCTGCTTCCTTTTTTTCTCCACCATGAGGGGATGGCACAGCTGATGTGGGCTTCTTGGACTCTGAAGCCTTGGTAGTGAGGTTGCACTTGCCTTTAGTCTTTTGACAGTGCATGCATGATTCACTGCCCCCAGTCCCCAGCACACACAGCTCCCAACCTTGATACAGGCAGAGCAAGCTTTTGCCTGCTCTGTGGCCTTTCCACTCACTGACACAACATGCTGAGACTAATGATGGGCTTGTCAGTACAGAGTCTTAGAATGATAGTAATGTTGTTATGCACTGAGGAACCCTCCACTTGCTGTGCTTGCCAAGTCTCCTCCTCTAGTCACCTCTTCTCCACCTCCAACTCACAAAGCCTTTTCCCTTCTGCTGCTCTCTTCTGTGCAGCCTCCTCAGCCTCACTCAGCTTTTGGATTTTCTCAGCCTCCACAGCCTTCTGGCATTCCTCTTCTTCAAGTGCCTTTTGCATGGCAGCACATTGGTGCTGCTGATGTTTGTCAAATTTAGCCATTTTTCATGGCAGGCAGGTTGTCCAGATATTCTTGGAGCAGCTCTGGCTCAAGAGCATCCCAAAAAATGTTGGCAGGGTTGAGGGCAGTGTGGAGTCAAGGAGTGCCAGCCATAGAGGATAAGAGATGGTTGTCTGGACTTGTGCAAAACCCATCAAGCCCTTTTACTGTGAAAATTTTTGGACTCCAACAATGCAGACTTTGAACATCTGAAGTGACACTTGAGCATGACAAGTGCCTTGAGGGCTCAGCCCTAAGAGGGGGATACTGTCACATCCATGACACACATGTAAGGTCCAGACCATAGTCCAACTGTCTCAAGTACTGTATCACCCTAGCCCTATGGGCTTCCATTGTGTAACTCTGTTCTGTCTCTAACTTAGTTTTTGTTCTGCTT
The DNA here is from genome assembly GCA_024663435.1 of Pisolithus sp. B1. NCBI lineage: Eukaryota > Fungi > Basidiomycota > Agaricomycetes > Boletales > Pisolithaceae > Pisolithus > Pisolithus sp. B1. The sequence continues at coordinate 127,204 of JANFAA010000022.1, read as the reverse complement.
CCATTTCTATTTCTATATTTAGTATACTTCTCTCATGCTTCTAAGTGACTCACCCAACTAGCATGTTCTGACTAATCCCCATACTACCCAGCTATCCAGTGACTACCAATCTACAGTACCCTACTGATATCTCACTAATACTCTTACTCATCCATGCTGTGTTCTGGTAGTTGCTACACCCTGGACATTGGTTTTGGGCTTTCCCTGTAGTATAAAAGCCCTGTACATATGTCATAGCACCTCAGTTCAAATATCAAACAAGACACTCTTCAATCTCACTTGACTCCAGATAGATTCTGGATAGCTCTGACTCTGGAACTGTATGCTAAAACTCTGATTACCCAGACTTTCACTGTGGTCCTTCTACAACCTCAGACCCTCTTGGAGGCCATTGAGAACTAGTCTTGACACTAACCTTCACTGTTGCTAACAAGTTCAGGGACTACTTGGCTCACTGCCTCATGCTGAAGAGTTCATCATAGTCAACAAATCAAGCTTCAGATCATTTTTGGATACAAAGGGTCAGCAGTGACCAGATTGCCATGGACAGCTGAAGAATGAAGTCATACCTATTGCCCCAAGTAAGGGCTTTGAGTGAGATTGGTGGAAGAAGTAACTTTGTCCCAAAAAGGGGCTCCTGGAACCTAGCACAGAGCCTTAGAGAGTATCTCTTGAGACTGATAGATAGACAGAGGAGACTCCATCCCTACCACAGTACTCAATGCCAGTGGTGAATTAATTAACTTCCTTTGTGTTCTACTCCCACACAATTCCCTGCATGGGCTTAATCAGTACCTGGAAATTGCCATTGCCTCCCTCTCACTCCGAAGTCCTTAAAGACCTCTCATACCCTCAATGCCTTCCTCACACTCCTCAGACTGCTTGTTTCTGCCTTTGACCATTCTCCTTTTGACCCTTCAAATTCCTCTCAAGCCCTCTCACTACTTCTTTGAACCCTCAAACTACCCCTCAAACCCTCAAACTACCTTCTTTCCTGTAGTCAGGACTTTGCTGCACCAACATCTGATGGGGGCTTCAGATAGTGACCATCCTCAGTTGCCATCATGCCTCACTTCATCTGAGAGCAACTTTGAAGCCTGGCTAACATCTTGACTAATCTTCAGATGGGCTCAAAGTTGAGTTCAAGACTTTTGAAGGGAATCTCAAAACTCTTGAGCAGGTGTGAATTGTTGCAAGAGCCCCAGGGATCAGCTAAAGCTTCATAAGAGCTCTTGCTGGCTTATTGAGGTCCAATTGTCTTGTTCAAGACCTTGTCAAGCCCTTGGTACCTACAAATCTTAGTAAGTTCTGTAAGTATCTGCAAAAGCAGCAAGTTAGGAAGAATAACCATAGCTTCAAGTGTCAAATCCAGCCACTTTTGTGCTTGTTATCACATTGTCCCTTTTGTGTGCTTGGAACAGCAAGTGATCATTTCCTGATATGACTGTAAACCATTGATTTATTTCACAGCCACATTATTTCATGCCCACTAAGGCCTTTCTTGCCCCTCCTCTCCTTCTCTTCTTGTCTCTCCTTCCCCTTGATAGCATCCCCCAATGCCAACACCCAGCCACAGCACCCATTGTCCCCTGTCATCAGCACCAACTGTGCCCTTGTGCTCCTTCAGGAGCTGACAGCATCCATTGGAGATGCCCTGGGCCATCGATAGCAGATGTGTAGTAGTCCACCTTTTGGCTACCAAAGTGTAGCAAAGTTGACTAGCACATGTGAAGTAAGGTCCACCTATTCTGATTACACAAATTGTAGTATAGTTGGTTAGTAAATGTGTAGTAGTCTCCTCTTTCCTCTACCAAAAGTGTAACATAGTTGATTAGCCAATGTGCAGTAGTGCCATTTTTGACTACCATAGTGTAACATAGTTGACTAACAAATGTGTAGTAGTGTCACACATTTTGACTACCAAAGTGTAGGGTATTTCATTGGAAATGTGTAGTAATGACCACATCTTTTCACTACCAACTACCACAATGGATTGTACACTATTAGGCATTTCCTAATCAATTTTCACATTTTTGACTACCAAACAAAGTGTACACTTGATTAGCATAACCATAGTAGACACTACAAGCCTTACCCTAATCAATTTTTGCATTGTTTGACTATCAAGGTCCACACTTGATTGGCAAACAATGTATAGCATGGAAATGAACAAGACATGGGGCATGAACCAACACTCTCTGGATTGGCACAACAACAGAAATAACTCAGAAATGAGTGGTCCACATGTTGCATATTCAGTGTCATCTGATGGGAATTGTTGAGTAGAGTCAGGTCCAAAGAAATTGAAAGATTCAGTGGGAAAATGGAGGAGATACATGGTAAATGGGGGACAATGATTGTAACACTGACAGACAAAGCTGTATCACAGTTACTCCAAGAACTGATAGAGAGCTCAAGGGGAAGGAGTTATTGAGCAACAAGCACAAAATGAACTCAATTGGAGTGTACTACAACAAGAGAGCCTGGTATTTATACTACTAGAGCTGTTTGTACCAAGGAACATCATAGAACAAACCAAACAAAGAGAGATAAATGCAACTGGCTACAGCAAAACATGCTGAGTCATTGTGGCAACAGATGACTAAGTAAAGCATCTAGTGAGTGTCTGTGTAACCCTAACCAGAGAGTAACTATAAAAGGAAAACTATGCTATGAAAAGTTAAAGACCATTACAATGATGGCATGCCACTTGGGTGACTGCCAGACAGAATGTTAGAAGATGAACTACCTAACATGGCATATACTTGATTAGCAAACATGTAATGGTCCAAATTTTCCACCAACAAAGTGGGTAAACTCAAAAACCTCAGTTTCCTCAATCAATCTGCATCATTGTAGATCAATGCTGGTCAATCTGATTCAATCTAGGACAACCCAATGACCTGCTGTGTGAACCTTAGCCTCAGTGAAGAGTTCAGTACTCCAACAGTCAATTTGATCTGAGTTAACACAGGTCAGTTCAATTGATCAGATTGACTAGTGTTGATCTATATTGATGAAGGTTCCAAATCAATCTGCATCAGAGTCAATTTAGGTCAATTTTTAGTACCTGAGCTGATCCAGGCTCCAGTCAGTCACTTTGACTTGCTTCAGTAGAATAGAGTGCTTGATTATTTAAACTAATTTGAATGGACCCAATGGGTCAATCCAGGTTAATCTAGGTCTGTCTGAGTCCACCTAAGTCAATTTAAGTCAACCTAGATGCTAATGTACAAAGCTAGTCAAATCCAAGTCAATAATAATCTTGGTCAATCTGAGTCATTCTAGATCAACCTACCAATTTGGGGTTTGATCAACCAAGTCAACCAATGTTAGCCAGTCAAATGTGGCTCAGTAGGTGATCACAGCACAATTGAACCAAACTGACATTTTTGGTCTTTGTGATGACTATCCCTACTTGTCCAAAGGTAAAGATTGATTTGATTCTCCTCTTGACTTGAACTGAGTCCAGTGACCTTTGACTGGCTTGAGTCAAGCTGGGTCTGACAAACTCAGCTGGATCAACTTAGCTATTGACTTTAATTGACTCCTGATCCCAAACTAAGATAAAAGTACAGCTTACTGTGAGTTATTGGCAGCCAATTTAACTCAGCTAAGGTGTATGCAAGCCAATTGGAGTTGAAGCTGACCTAACTCAGTGTCAAATAATTACAATTTGAACCAACTTGAGGCAAGGGAGATTGATCAGGTTGAAACCCATATAAGTCAAATACACCAAACTAACCAATGACATTCTAACTTAGATTGAATCACTTAGCACTGATCTACATTAATACTGAAATTTGGTCCTGGATTAACTCAAATTGATCCTGGGTGGATGTGGATAGACCTGGGTTGACTTAAATTGACCTAGGTTAACTATGACTCAGATTGATTTACAATTACTTGGGTGATCTGCACCATCTAATTCAGGAAGGACTGTCTGCAGCAGGCTCAAGGTGAGAGGCTGGTAACATTGGGCAGACAAAGTGCATACTGCAACTTTAAGATGACTGAATGCAAACCAGGGCTTGAGCTTAAACCAGGGTCCTGCAGATGTGTTCATTGCCCCTGCAATGCCTAGAGGAAGATGTTCCTGGGTCACCATAGGATGGAGGTTATGCACATTCAGGAATCACTCCATGTCAACAAGACCCCTCCAATGTCATATGCAATAGTGTGACCAACTGTGATGGCAGGGATGATTGTGTAGCATACTGTATGCCCATCCCTCATCAATGAACATCAACATGTTCAGATCCAGGACTTCTTCCACAATCCTGTTCATGTACAGTGCTTGTGAAGTGCAAGGGCAGAGACACTCTTGTGAGTTATGCCTAGTTGCTGGATTGCATGAGAAAGGTTTGGGAGGGAGGCATGAATGTTGCTTTTGAGGTTCACACTACAAGCATTTCACAATCTTTCAGAAAAAAAACATACTGGAAAATAGAGGGAAGAGATGCTCTTATATTTTGGATGATTTATCAGAATAAATGCAATATTTTCTTTGTCCTCTCTGTGCCCAAACACAAATAAATGGCAATGTCAATTAGCTTCTACTCTAGTTGGCATTAGCCTCAGTTCATGTTTTTCAGAAGAAAAAAAACATTATTTTTGCATTTTTTTTTTCTTTCTGAACATCCAAAATAGAAGAGAATTTCTCCCCTCCATTTTTTCAGCATGTTTTCTGAAGAATCATTGAGAAATGCCCCAGTGTCACCTGCTCCTGCAATTGATGAAGGTAAATTGAAGGACAATGATGAATGATCACAGAGAGAAAAACAGATCACAAGAAGTGTTATGCCATGCAGGATGAAACTGCACACCATTGGTTGGTCCTAATATATCTCTGAAGAATGGTGATATGTAGATTGATTGCAAAGTATTGAAAAGGCTGGAAAATATACAAGAGGCATCCCTACTTATATACTGGTCTGAGTAGCACTGCCTCTATAGTACAGAAGTGACACTATGATGGGAATGGCAGTGAAGCTATATGCCACAGCTGTTAAAAACTCACTTCATGCTAGACACCAGAGTGTGTTGTTGGGACCACAGTGCTGGATGTGGCAAGTCATCATTCAGTCACACTTGTGTCAGCTCTTTAATGTCATAATATTCTAATAATCTGAATAATCCACCCAGAATAACTGTTTATTTTTTATCAATTGTTTTTGATGTGAAAATACATTATTTTTTGTTTAGCTTTTTTGTCCAAATATACTTTGCTGCATATTGCATGTTCAATCATAAAAATGAAAGAATGTTTTATGCATGGGTGATAGCACACTACTCATCATTTATGATTCATTACTTTTCCCATCTAAGTACTGTCTATTTTCTGAACTTTCCTATAAAGAAAAAGAAAAAAGAAGATTATTGAGCTGCAAAACATGTTGGAGATCTATTTACAATGTTTAACTCAGTTGAAACAATTTAGCTCAGATAACATCAGCTAAAATTGAACTGTTTTTTCACCTGGTTGACTTCTGTTGGACTTGAACTGACTTTTAATGGACTCAGTCCTGGGTTTAACTGACTGCAAACTAAGGTAAAAATGCAGGTTATTGTGAGTTACTGGCTGCCAACATAAATCAGCTAAGGTGTATACAAGCCAGTTGGAGTCAATTGAAGCTAATCTAAATCAGTGCCAAACAACTACAAGTTGAACCAACTTGAGGCAAGGGAAACTAATTGAGTTGAAATTCATATGAGTCAGAATACACCAAGCTCAGCCAATGACACTCTAACTTGGATTGAGTCAGTTAGCACTGATCTATATTAGTACCTTGATTTGGCCCTGGATTAGCCTGGATTGGTCCTTGGTGGATGTGCATTGACCTGGGTTGACTTAAATTGACCTAAATTGACTATGACTTGGATTGATTTATAACTCCTCAGTTGATCCACATCAATGTAAGACCACTGCTGGTCAGCCCAAGCTGATGTGAGCCTATCTGAGTCTACTCTGATCAGTCAACTGTTGGAGTAATGCACTCTTTACTGAAGCTAAGGTTCTACAGCAGGTTACTGAGTTGACCTGGACTGGTTCAGATTGACCAACACTTTTCTGTGTTGAACATATGGAGTATAGTAAATTTCAAGGGGTACAGATGTCAGAAAACCTCAGTTGGAGTGTAAGTACAGACAGTGGAGGTGAGGGATGGAATAAAGAAGGAGTGTATAAAAGGAATGGTATGGAATGGAGTGGTTTCAGAGCACTCGCTGATAGCCAATCAGAAGTTAGGCTGAAAGCCCAATGTGGAAGTGACCCTGCAGCATGCCATGCAATGCAATGGCTGCACCATAGCCTAGACCAGTCCACCAACAGAAATGGAAAGTGACTTCTAGGAGCTCAGGGAGGCATCACCTGACCAAGGGGGGTTGCTGAGTGGCAGTGACCATGGTCACATGGTGACACTGACAGATGCTGAATGAGGCCAACAAAGTCTAACAGTGGACATAGCATGACATACTGGTTTGACCATTGGAGAGAGCAGGAAAGTGTCAGGATGGAGCAGAGATGGGTCAGTGGTGTAGAGGGTGGGTCTGATAGGGTTGGGACAATGAGTATTAATGTGGGGCAGGCTAGGACTGAGGCATGGTAATGACACAAGGGTTTACTCACTTTTGAATGGTGATGGGTGTTGAGGGGATATTGGCACTTGGTACAGCCTCCTTTTGCTTTGAGCACTGCCTCAACCCTCATAGGCATGCTTTCAATCAATCTGACACTCCTCAGCTGGTATATGTAGAAAAGGTCCATAGGCAGCCTCACCAGTGACTTAACAACCAGTATATTCAATGTACCTGTAGGCAGCTGCAAGTCTATCAGTAAGTAGTCTAATATGAATTATGTATGGACTTACCCTCAATAGTGACTCAACCACTGAGGGAACAGTATGAAAAACATACTACTAAGTGTGCTCTACATGCTTATGTAAGCATAAGAAACTTGCACCAAAGTCTAATATCATCTGGGGGTGATTCAAACTCCATCAGTATATTGTTCCACTCCACCTGAGTCCTCTCCCACAACTCCAGTATGCCCTTGGTGGGTGTTCATATTCTGCAGGGCTCCTCATGAGGTAACTCCAGGCACATGTTATGGGGTTAAGGTCAGGGGACTGTGCAGGCCATACCATAGTCCTGAAATCCTGCTCCTCTAGCCATTTGGTGACCTGCTTGCAGGTGTGCTTGTGGTTATTGTCCTGCTGGAAGATGATGTCAGGAGGATGGATGGAGACCATAGTACTCAAGAGAATCTTGAAGTTCATCCTTCAAATTTTGGAGGTTTAGGTCACTATCCATTCTACCATCAATATTGGTGGCATATACAACACCCCCCAAGTCATATATCCCCACATCATGAGAGAACCTGCTCCAAATCTCAGTGTCCCCTCTACTAGCCTATCAGTGAACTTCTCCCCTGACTTTTTCCACACCCACTTGCACCCATCTGACTGCAGGTGATTGTAGAGTGATGAAGGCCATACTGGAGGCAATATAGGAAGCAGAATGACCAGAATCAAGCATAGTCAGGATATTCCTTTGGGTGGAGGAGATAGATCTCATGATGGCAGAGGTTGGGAATTAAGAAGTGTGTGAACTTATTCAAACTTAGACATAATGTTTATATGTGTATTCTTTGTTTGTAGGACCAAACAAACTACAATTATCCCTTCATGTGACTCAGATTCTACTGCCAGGCCAATGGTGGGTCAACCCTTGCAATGATGTACCCAAATCACATGACCTTCAGATCATTTGGTAGCCATGGTTCATGCTACCACCTATCTCACTAAGGCTGAGCAGGATTCCCATGTGCATTTTTTGACTAATTGCAGTGTAGCATGTCATTGAACAGGAACTACTTCATGTGTTCAGTGGAGGAGATGTAGTCCATGGTCTCGGTGTTCTAATGAGGTATTTTATATGATGGTTGGACAAGATCTGGGTGAGTAGTGACTGAAATAGTGTGGTGATGCATGTGGACAGTTTACATACTTATAATTTCTACATGCTTTCCTATTTAACAAAGTTGGTGCTGACAAATGTTTATATAACATGCCACATGATGTAAAGAATGATTTGTCAGCATTCAAACAAGACCAAGCATTGGATTTGCACTGTTGAGCATCCTGCCTTTGCTACAACTTAATCAGTCACCATCCTAGCTTATCAGGGTCATTTTCATAGGGCAATTGCAGTAGATACATAATAGCACATCCACCACAGTAGCATCAATATAATGTGCTCATGGCACCTTAACAGCACTAAATAATCCACTGCAAGTCATCCCCATGTCATTTCCCCTATCTATGCCTGGGGTGTCTGGAACCTGATCAGCACTGGGCAAGGTGAAAATGCATGGAAGCCAACCTGGCACTTCAAGGCATGAAGGCCCAACCAGTACCTTCACAACTAGGGTATCTTCATGAAAGGGGGACTTGTATTAAGTTTGGAGTGATGCACAACTCATATTTGCACTCAAGCATCACTGGGTGGCTGGCTCAATCATGCTGTTAGGTGACATGTGGATGGCTGTGAAGGGGTTATTTGCTCGCATGGGGGAAGGGAAAATGTCCTGGTGCAAATGCAAGGCAAGAATGTACATAGGGTGGAGAGCATGATATCCACCTTACCCAATGTATGAGTGCCACCTTCACAGAATTGATCTTGTACAGTCTTATTTACTTAACTGGAATATGTGCAGTGGCTCAAAAAACTGTCCACCACACCATATCAGTCACTACTCACCCAGATCTTGTCCAACCATCATATAAAATACCTCATCAGAACACTGAGACCATAGCCTATGGTCTTGCAGACATACTGCAATGAGTGCATATTTTTTGGTAAATGGAATCCTGGAGTTTCTCCGTGAACGTATGAACTTGAGCAGAAGCATCCAGAAATGGAACCTGGGTGACAAGCAAGGGCCAGATAACTGACAATTGAGACATCTCCTTTGTAGTCATGGAGAACTTTGTGGTATGTGGATCAGGTGGCTGAAGCACAAGATGGAAGGCAGGTTGTGGAGTCTGAGTTGGCAAAATGCCTTCAGTGGTAAATCCAAGGAGGTTTTGAAGATGGTGCTGAACTAAGCCTTCAAGAATGCAGTGCATAGAATCAATGATGAGCTGTTGGACTGGATTCCAATATGGCAGTTGCCATACCTCCAACCAGTGTACACCATGCTTCTTGAAGACCTTGCAATGGACAGAGGTTGTGGCATCCCTCCACTGCTCAGCAAAGGCATGGAGCTCCCAGGGGCCGTGAAGTAACCAATTTCCAAAATTGTCCTTACCATAGTTGACATTGTGGTAACAGTCACATGCACTGCAGAAGAAATGCCTTCCAATGGCAGCAAGTGCAGTGAGATGACAAGCAGCAGGGAGATCACAAATATGTAGCAAGGGTGATGGCACAGCACATACATTTTCCCCTGGGGTGGTTTGCAGTTTACAAGTAACAGACACCTCTATCCCATGAAGCAATCGGATTGAGCATGAGCAGATGAATGTAGTGGTTGAGGTTCTCAAGTGATGGCTGTTTTGGGCATGGATAATACCTGCTAGGTACATATTCTGCAGCTTATACCTCTTATTGAGTGGTACATAGATAAAGACATGCTATGGAAATGATACCTGACAATGTGCAATGCAAAAGCACACTGACCTTCTTCACCTCTGCCAATGAAAAGTTTCCCTGAATTTGGACCCATGAACTGGCCTCAAAGGGTGCATGACAAAATGAGGTGGAGGTAAGGACACTGAAGCAATGAGGCTATCACAGGCCTCATCCATCACAGTCTTAATATCACTCCTGGACAGCAAATTAGTGAAGTAGTCATTAAATTCATGGTAAACAAAAGTCTTCTTTGGGTCATTTTTGCAACTTGGTTATTAGTGTTTGTGTTCCAAATTTGAAAGAAGAGAAATTTTATTCATGTGGAATTTCACAGGAGATTGTGATCTAGCAGAATACTGCACTGAGTCCATTGAATGAAGCCCAAGGTTAAGCTTGTTGAGAGCATCAGCAACTTCTTGCTGGTGGGACTTGACAAAATCTGTGTTGTATTTGATACCTTCAATGTTGTTGTGGAGGGTCACTATCTCCATTCTGAGTGTTGCAATGCATGCATCAGATAGCCCTGACCTGCAAAGCCAAGGCTTTCCAGCAGTATGCCATTCCTGCTGGCCATTTTGGACATTCCACCTTTGGTGGTAGATTTGGAAGTGGTTTCAAACCTGGTGAGGGTTCTGAGTACAATATGCCAGGCATCCCTCAGGACATGTGGTGCTGTTAAAGGCTGCTGGCTGTTCTGTGTCTGCTTTGTCATGGCAGGGTAGGTTGGATGAGTGTTGCTGCATTGCTGATCACTTTTGTGGTCAGCTTGTTCAGCCAGGTGCTAGAGTGTTGCAGAGTAGTGCAGGGTTTGGTGTGTTGAACAACTTGGGGTACCTGAGTTGATTGGGGCTCTTGATGGGTATGTCTGTATGGTTTGTCATCTATGTTGAGGGAGGGATGTTTGTACTACACTGAATGTATCTGTCAATCTTTTTGTCACATTGATGTATTTTAGTAGGTGGGTTTGTCATTAGCATTGTAGGGAAGGAAGTTGATGGATGTGGCCTTTCTGCTGAGTGTCAGGTATAAGTTGTGCAATTCTCTGTCATATCTAGGGCATTGAAACAGGAAATGGTGGATGTTCTCTGGTGTTACTCCTCCACATTGGAGACATGATGGGGTGTCACTTCTGTTGACATGGTGGAGGTGGAGGTTCAGGGGAATGTGGTTGGTATGTAGCTGAATGTAGATTCCTGTTTGTTTCTTGCATAAGGCTCCAGCCAGTTTGAAGAATGAGTTGGATGGTGGGCTGGGGTCAATGTGGAGCATGCAGTGGTATCTAGGGGAGAGCTTCCATTCCCTCCTCCATAGAGCTGCAAGTTTTGAGTTGTGCCAATGTTTTAGTGCTGAGATGCTGTGTGGTAATGGTGAGCACAGCTTTATTGGTAGGGTGTGGACTGGGCTTGTGTTTTCCACCTTTTCTGCTGCAGCTTTCACTTCTTTGTCTGCTAATTCATTGCCTGCTACCTCTCAATGGCCTGCTATCCAATGGATTGTGATGTCATCTCTTGATAGCTGCTCTTACTTGGATAATTTGTGCAGTTCTGATCTGAAAGATAACAATAGATGGTGTCCTGGTTTGGATGATGGATGCTTATGTGATTTGATTACTGCCTTGGTTCTTGACCAGTATTGATGCTGGGTAGGTTATCTTGTTCCATGTGGTGAGGAGGTGGGCTCTTAGGACAAGAGCTGTCACCTCAGCCTCAAAGATCATGTGCTCTGTTTCCATGCCCAGATTGTAACATAGTGTGCTATGCATCTTGCATCAATGTAGAGTACTCCTGCCACTCCTACTACACTGTTGTTGCATGATCCATCCATATAGATCTGTGTGTGGTTAGTTAGCTCATGTTGTGCTGCAATGGCATTGTCTTTGTTGAGTCAGTGGGTGAAGTGTGCATTGCTCCAGTTATTGCAATGGCTGCTGTGCATTGGACTGATGTGATTTTCTTGGTGATACCTAGTGATCCCCATGTTGTCTTTTGGTGGTCTGCAGAGTATGGTGGACAGATCAAGATGATTGCTCCATATGTTATCTTGGGTATCACTGCTGATGTGTATATCTGATGCACTAGTCTGAGTGGGATGCCCAGGTGGTTGAGGAGAGCCTTCATGTCATTAATGTGTGCTTGTCTCCCTTGGCAATGGCATAGGCTGCATGCAATTTCCATCTGAGTTCTTGATCAAGGATGATGCTGAGAAAGCAGTGCATGGGGGATGGGTTAATGTCTGCACCATTGATGGTCATACCAGGGCATTCTATGGTCCTGCTATGGGTGAAGTCCATTGGTGCAAATTTACTGATTTCAATATGAGAGTTGTGCTTATGTATCCACTCATGTACACCTTCTTCTCTCTCCAGCATGTTGGTTAGCATCCTGTGGGATTCCTGGAAGGTCTTTCCTATTGCAATAAGTGCTGTGTCATCTGTGAATGCCAGTGTTGGTTCATATTTCCCTCTTGCTACTTCAACAAGGTCAGAGCTATAGTATCATTGAGAGGGAGTCACCTTGACCTATCCTGTTTTGGACTTAAATGCACTCCAATGTAAAGTCATCAAACTGTAACTTAGTCTTCCTGTCTTTGAGGAGCTTTCCCATATAATTTATTATTTCCTTAGGTAGGCATCTTGTTTTCATGTTGTGGATAAGTCAGTCAGTGATGGCATTTGGAAAGACTCATTCAATGTCAAGGAATTGGGCTGATACCACCTTGTGTTGATGCCAGGCATAGCATATAGTGTTTTCTAGAAGGAGTAGCAAGTCTTTTGTTGACTGGCATAGTCTGCTACCAAAGTGTGTAGATGGTAATGGGTTGAAGATTTTGAGTATGTAGGATGTTCTGTCTGCAACTATTGACAGAGGAGCTTCACCATAGTGTTGAGGAATACTATGGGACAGTACACTTTTGGTGTGGTGTAGTCTGATTTTCCTGGTTTGTGAAGTATCACTGTTACTGATTCCTTCCATGGATCATAGTACATTTGTTGCGTGAATGCTGCATTGAAGAGGCAGAGTAAGTAATCAGATAGTAGAGGACAGCACTGAAATACTATGGTGACCACACCATCCAGGCCCAGCACCTTGTATGGACCAAGCCTTTTGATTGCCTGTTAGATTTGGTCTTTCATGATTCTGAACCACTCTGTAGCCTGCTCTGGCCTCCAGAGCTGCTGCCATGAACAAATGATTGTTGTGCTCTTTGTCCCACAACAGGTGGTGTCTGTTGAAGTCTCCTAACTATTAACAGCAAAGAAGGAAAGGGGTCCCTAGGGGGATCCTAATTGACTCCTACAGCTATAGGGAGCTAGGGGAATAACCAGACTAGAGTCCAGTGTGAGCAATCAAAGGTCTCCACACTGGACTCAGCTACACTAAGTGCACTTCAAAGTAAACAACAGTAAACAAAGAGTGGCTGATGCACCACAACACTAGGAATTGGCCTAGAAGGCTGGGAAAAGAAGTAGTAAGTAGCAAATGAGAAGGGGAATCAGATGGTAGTAAGTAAGAGACCATGTAAAAGATAGAAAGCAAAGATAAGAGGTGAAGATCACCACAAGGAACACTAACCACATCATGTGGTCTTCTGCTGCTGGTCTTATATGGTGATATTTGCCATGAGGTATCATTCCATGGTTTCCACCATGTGGTCATGAGTGCAGTTGTTGTATATGTTGAAGGTTGTGCACATGCCCCCCACAGTTCTAAACCTTGTCATGACTATGTCTGCTGAAGGGAATTGCACCTGTTCCCATGGGTTAGTACTTAGTCAGGTGTTTACAAATGTTACCACTCTCAGCTTCTCTCCTTTTTCCAGTTTGCATGGGGGGGGGACACCACCACCCTCCAACAGGAATTGGCCCTTGTGTTTCCTGACTTGTTGACCAGTGGTTTTTATAGGGCAATAATGTCCCATTCATCTGCTAGGCAGCTGTTGATTGGTGAAAATAATGCTAAGTTGGCATTGTTAAGGTTTTGCTGCCATGTGCATAGTCTTGTCAGTTGGTTGTTGTTAGCAATTTGTTCATTAATGGGAAGGATTCATGGGTAGGGGTTGCTTGTCTCTCATTGTTTCCGTGTTGGCACAAGTGCCTGATGCAGGTGGAGGGCATTGTGGGTGTGGGTGTGCTGTTGGGTGTGAGCCATAGTTGTGTGCTGGAGAGCCTCCATGCTCCCCTCTGATTTGTCTGCCTTGGCCTCTTTTTGACTTGTATTAGTTATGGTCATTGCTTCTCCCAGAGTTGTGTGTTGTAGGTTGGGCTGAGAATTTGGGTGAGATTGGCTGAATTGGGGCCTGCTTTTTTCCAGAGATGTTGTTGGCTTTGGGGGGCAGGGACTTGGGTCCAGGCCTCATCCATTGGGAAGTATGGCACATTGCTTTTGGGCATTCTTTCATCCATGGTGGTGTGCCACTTGGTAAGCTATGGGCAATGCCTGTCAGCACTAAAGTGTGTGTTAGTTTGGCTGTTAATGCAAGGATGGATGTTAGGTGAGGAGCATTGTGTGATGCAATGATCTCCTGCACAGGTACTGCATGTGTCATGTGCTTGTTGACAATCTTTGGCCATGTGTCCTAGCCACTGGCATTTGAGACACCTTACCTGCTCCTTCCAGTCCTTATGTGGGGGTGGCATGTCCATGTTGACATGCAGGCCATTTTTTTTAGCACTTTCTGGCTGCTTCTAGGGTGCTGAGTGAGATTGTGCATGTGTGACCCACTGTTTGTTGTCATGTTTGCAGGGGTCTTTGATCCATCTGGCTTGAGTTATTGTGGATCCAGGATATTGTTCTTGAACTAAATGTATCAGAGGGTGGTTGGGTCTGAAATGTCAGTGAAAATTGGGAGGAAGGGTACTACCACATTATATTACCTGTCTCTGATCCTAATTTTACTGCTGGGTTGTTCAATAAATATTAGTTTGTTTATTGGGGTTTTCACCCACATTATGGCCTCTGAGCTGTTAAGCTCCATGTGGATTCTATTAGCAGCAAAGAAAGAAAGGGGTCCCTAGGGGATCCTAATCAACTCCTAAAGCTCTAGGGAGCTAGGGGAATAACCAGACTAGAGTCCAGTGTGAGCAACCAAAGGTCTCAACACTGGACTCAGCTACACTAAGTGTGCTTCAAAGTAAACAACAGCAAACAAAGAGTGGCTGATGCACCACAACACCAGGAATTGGCCTAGAAGGCTGGGAAAAGTAGTAGTAAGTAGCAAATGAGAAGGGGAATCAGATGGTAGTAAGTAAGAGACCATGTAAAAGATAGAATGTGAAGATAAGAGGTGAAGATCACCAAAAGGAACAGATTCCTGGTTGCAAAGTGTTATGATGGACTTGATTTGCAGCTGCAGGCCATTGATGGTTTTGACTGTTGTTAGTGCTTTCTTGTGCATGTCAATCATCTTGTCTTTGATTGTGTCTTGGTTGATCTGTGGGTGATCAAGGTCAGGGTCCAACAGCAGTTGACACTCCTTTATGGCTGCATGTGCTCTGGTGATGTTGGTCAGTGCTTGTTGTTGAGCTGTGGGTGTCTCATGGCTTTGGGAGAGTAGGGCTTCATAGTACAGTGACAGTGTGGGTGGTTGTCCTGCTTTGGTTAGGGGTTTTCAGATCCTCTGTGCTTCCTTGATGGTCATGGTGTCAGACAACAGCATTTGGAGTCAGGTGTCTACAGACTCATGGCCAGCAAGGTTCTCCTGGAGAGATACACACCCTGCATTCTTGGAGATCCTGCAATATTTGTGTTTAGCTTGGTGTTAGTGTTATCGAGTGTTTCAGCTGCTGAGAGGATTTTTTTGATCTGGGAGGAGATTGCTGCAATTATTGATGTTTCTATCCTCAAGGTGACACAATTGACAATGGTTAGCATTGTCATGACTATGGACAAGTCTTGCACTAGGTACACTGCAGAGCAGATTGCAGAGCAGGCCAATGGCATGACCCCTTTCATCTGTCAGATATAAAACAGTGCATAGAATATGTGATCCAGTGTCATGGGGTCACCTGTAGTAGTGTATTGGTTTGTGTCTAGGAATTTTCTGCCTGCATTTATGCTTTGTATTTCTTGTTTCTGGGCTGGTGATTATCTCTATGATGGGTAGGAGACTGCTTCCTGTTATGGGGTGAGTAGCTTTCAGGGTGTTAGAGAGGCTTTGCTGAGATCATATATTGACTCTCCAGACCTAGACTAGCTGCTTTTCTCACAACAATCACAACAATAACAATAAATCTTCACAATGGAAAAGGATCAAGGTTATCCCTCTTCCTCACCCTGTGCCCCTATGTACACTTGATGCTGATGATCACTGAACCACAGACACTGGGACTGCTTCTCATGTGACCCCTTATCACCATTGGCTGCAAAAGCATAACCTAAAATACATCCCAATCCACCTAGCCAACAATACCATTATACAGCACAACCTAGCCACTGGGCCGAAGCTAGATGTCAAGACTTGTCCTGATCCTCTCTTGAGCCATGTCTGGCTGGCAAGATGCATGCCAATCCTTTCCCTAGCTTGGAATGATGCACCTCATGTCCTCTAGAGCTTCTGCACCTTTGCAGAGAACCAGACTGAGTGATGCATCAAAACTCTTTGAGATGACAAGAGGGGGAAGGATATGAGCAATGCAATGCTTGAGTTCACTACCCAGACTGCTATGGAGCAACAGTACACTGTCAGGGCCCAACCTCAGCAAAGGGAATTGCAGAACATGCAAATAGGCTCCTGGCAGAGTGAATTACTGCCATGTTGGATGAGTCTGGCCTGGCAAAGTCTTCCTGGGGGAGGGTTCTTGTTGCTCTTGTTCATGTGTGGAACAGATGCCCTACTGGTGCTGTGGTTGGCACCATGCCTATGAGCTCCTGATGTTCATGCCTCAGGGTGTGGGGTGCACTGCCTGTGTTCACCTGCAAAAGGATGAGTGCCCTATGCTTGGTTCTCATATGGATAAATGCTTCTTTATAGGTTATCCTGATGGTGACAAGGGCTGGACATTCCACAACCCCCCTACCAAGTGCACAATAGTCTAGGTTGAGGTCAGTTCAACTGAGTTGAAGCTGCTACCAGTCAGGCTTGATCAATCATTGATGCCAATCTAACACAATGCCAAACAATTTGAACCAAGCTGAGGCAAGGTAATTGGATGCAAATTCATAGGGGTCAAACATGCCAAGCCAATCAGTGACATTTTAACTTGAATTGAGTCAGGTAGCACCAATCTACTGCTATTCATGATGTATTCTGAAAAAAAGGTCAGTATCAAGTTTGAGTTGGACTTGGACAAGTTATTGGATAGGTGACCCTACATACCTTTGACCTACATAGACAACACAAATTGACCTGGGTTGATTCAGTTGATCTAGGTTGATATTGATCTGGGTCAATCCGGATCAACTCAGATCACATTACTCAAATTAATGTACATACTTCATTAGATCTGTACTGTAGGGGCAGTCAGATAATCAACCTAGAACCTGGAGTATTCAGTATCTTGACCACTACCTGGACCTGTCCAAGGGCACAGTGCATGAGCTGAGGCTGATTTGGGTAGTGGCCCCTATTGAGCCTGGGCTTCGACCCCCATGGGCCACATGCCACCCAATCCCAGCTCTTACAAGCTCTGGCACAGTAGCCCAGCTCCAGACATGCCAGAACTACAAAGCCTGGCTCAACCCAACTTTGGAAGAAATGTTCTTAACACTTTCCTTCTTTGCTGATAATACCCCATTCCATATCTATATTTAGTATAAGTGTCACATCCATGACATGCACACAAGGTCCAGACTGAGTTCTGGCCATCTGAGGTGTTGTTCTAGCCCTATGGGCTTCCATTGAGAAACTCTGTTCCATCTCTGATTTGACTTATGATCTATTTCTGTTTCTGTTTCCATATTTAGTATATTTCTCTCATGCTTCTAAGTGACTCACTACACTACCATACCAGTATGCCCTACTAATCCCTGTACTATCCAGCTATCTGGCGACTACCAACTTACCTTACTAATGGCTCACTAATATTGTTATTCATCCATACTGTGTTCTGGTAGTCACTACACCCCAGACATTGCTTTGCACTTTCCTCTGTACTATACAGTAAAAGCCTTGTACATATGTCATAGCACATCAGTTCAAATATTGAATAAGATACTCATCGATCTCACTCAACTCCAGACAATTTCTGGATAGCTCTGACCTCTGGGACTTGGCAGGAAATAGTGTACTAAGTTGTATGCTAAACTCCGACTACCCAGACTTTCACCCTAGCCTTCCTCTGCCCTCGGACCCTCTTGGAGACCATTGAGAACTGGTCTTGACAATAAGTTTCTCTAGCCCTTAGGTGACTTGCCACACTGGCATCTATGACTAATCTTGGATAACTCTGACCCTCTGGAACTCTGCAAGACTAATGTACAAAGTCATATGCTAACTCTGACCCTCTAGACTTTGTTTATAGTGCTATCCACACCCTCAGAGCCCCTGGAGACTGTCAAGGATCAGTCTTGACAATATATTCAAACCAACACTTGCACAAGGTCACTTAATCACTAACCAATGACTATGACAACCTACATAACTTTGCTCATGCTCCATGACTTCCAAAGCTTCAGAGCAGGCTGCCACAAGTGACAGCACCAGTCTGGTGCACATATCACATTAGCAAGTCACTGTCACCCACCACCCTTGGTCAGCTGGTTCTGCAGTTTCTCTGCCAGAGGAGAACCCCTTTCCACTCCAACCCCTAGAACCAGCTCCTCCAGCAGATGTTCAACCTCAACTGCATGACCAACTCCAGACTCTCTTCAGTGGCAATGACCCTAGAGATGGTGACCCAGATAATGGTGATGATGATGATGATGATCCATTCATTGATGTTACAGAAGAACTAGACCCCCAGTTGGCAGTCTTACAGAATCTGGTAATGGCTGTCAACCATCTATTGCATTCTACCCATCACTCTGATGAGACTTCATCCTCAAGAGCCAGACACCATTGATGGCACAGACCCAAGGAAACTCCAGAATTTCTCATTCCAATGCAAATTATGCCTCCAAGATTGCCTGAAGGCATTCTGTCAAGATAGAAACAAGGTCATGTTTGCTCAGTCATATCTTTAGGGCATTGCTTTGGAGTGGTTTGAGCCAGACCTTTTGAACTCTGGAGACCTGGCAGACCATCCTCTTTGGATAAAGAGCTGGCTGGACTTTGTAGCAGAGCTCCAGCTGACCTTCAAACCCCACAACCATGATGCCTATGCCAGACATCAGCCCAACCACCCCCACATGAAGGAAACCCATTGGGTCAATCATTACATGGTCAATTCCAATCATTTAGCCTCTTGATTCCAAGCTTGTGGAGATGGTGCCCTCTGTCACCCCTTCTATGCTGCACTTCTAGATTGAATCAAGGATGAAATCAGTAGGGTTGGCAAGCCTACTACCTTGTATGGGTTACATGCATTGGCCCAGGAGAGTGACATGTGCTATTTGGAATGCAAGGACAAGGTCATGACATGCTAAGTCCCCCAGCAGTGACTATGGTGGAAACCCCAGAGGTAAAACTAATCCCAACAGAGGAGACAAGCAGAAGTCTGGCAGTACCACCACTCCACCCAATAGTGATAGCCAAGCTCCATCCAGTTCAACTCCTAAGCCCCTGGCAAATCAGAACTCCAGAATGCCATCTGGACTATCCAACAAGCTCAGGATGGATGGAAAGCTAACCCTGGCAAAGTGAAGAGGCATTCCAAGCAGAGTCTCTGCATGTTCTGTGGAAACTCTGGACACAAAACAAAAGAGTGTCCTAGGTCCAACTCCCACACAGCTAAAGCCTGTGCAGCCATGGCCACCAAGTCAGAAAACAAACCAACTGTCTCTGCTGAGGCAAAAAAAAAAAAAAAAAAAAGAGTGCAACTCTCAGATCTCCACACAGTCTGGGAGTTGTGTTGATACCAACTTTGTGCTCATGGAGGCATGCATCAACACATCCACTCTTTCAAATCCTAATTCTGTTAAGCTCTTGTGACTCTCAACTTGTATAATATTCTGGACTCTCCAGTGTTAATAGATTTGGATTCCACTCACTGCTTTGTAAACTCCAATTTCATCAATATCCAGTCTTTCCACTTTCTCCATCCCACCTCTCACCCTCTGTCCATTCAATGGTGTGACAATGACATTGATCCATAAAGCCTTGATTCTCTCTGTCTGATTTCCTCCAGGAGATGTCACTGATATGACCTTCTATGTAACTCTGTTGGATTCTGAGTATAAGATCATTCTCAGACATACTGTAACTGGCTCACCTGTTACAATCCATCAATTGATTGGGTACTGTGCAGTATTAAATTCTGGAACCTTGCATCTTGTTTTCCAGCACTGATGCCACCCTCTGACTTGGAGTCCACACTGAGCAACTCTAGAGACACCCTTCCAGGCTCTCTAGACCCAACCCCCCTTGACTTGGTTGACAACTCCTCTGCACCTGGCCTTTGAGCACCTCACATCATTCTGATCAATGCAGTGGCTGCTCCAGGCTGCTGCAGTGCAGGACACCTTAGAATTATCATCAGTGTCCTGTACTGTCACAACTTCACTGATGTGTTTAGTAGGGCCAAGGCCTCTACCCTTGTGTCTCACTGGGAGGTTGATGCCAAGATAGATTTGGAGGAAGGAACTACTCTGCCACTGGGGAACCCTCTAGTCCCTCACCCCAGTCAAGCTTGCCACTCTCTGGACTTTCATTGAAAAGAAGTGCACTTCCAGCTCTATTCACCCAACATCATCTCCTCATGCTGTGTCTGTCCTTTTTTCAAGAAGAAGGACAGATCACTACATTTATGCATTGACTTCAGGGGTCTCAACAAGATCACCAAGGAGTGCTATCCACTCCCTTTCATCTCTAACTTAACTTGACTCACATATGTAGTCAGGCTAAAGTCTACATTAAAATCAACCTGCAACACATCTATCACCTCATGCACATTGCCAATGGGGACAACATTCTGGACTTGTTACAGATCTTACAAGTAGCTTGTAATGGCATTCAGACTTACTAAGATCCCAGCCACATTCCAATGCTTTGTCAACTCCATCTTTGCAGACTTACTCAACAATTTTCATGGTAGTCTACCTTGACAACATTCTGATCTACTCTGATAACCCAGAAGATCACAAAAAACATGTTTGCAAGGTACTCTGCAGACTCCTGCAACATAGCTTGTATGCCAAACCAGAGAAACACAAGTTCCACTCCAAGTCCACAGTTTGCCCAACAGTTTGACAATGTCCAAGAACAAAGTGAAGGCTGCACACAACTGGCCTGAACCCTGTAAAGTGAAGGACATTCTGTTAGCAGCAAAGAAAGAAAGGGGTCCCTAGGGGTTTCAAGTTTGGGCCTTCTCTGATGATCCCCAATGCTCACAGAGGCAGTGGGAGGTATACAAGGGTGGACTGATGTGGGCTGACACTTGGCCAACAAGGGCTGACACAGAGTGATGTTGGCCAAAGGGTGGCTGATGGTTGCAATAGAGGTTTGGGAGAGGGCATCAGGTTCAGCTCATGCACTGCCCCCTTGTATGACCCCAGCCCTTGGATTTCAGATAGAGAGAGAAGTTGGGGGGAGTCCAGCAGAAGACAGAGATGGCTGGTTGAAGACTGCAGAGGAGGGAACTAAGTTGATATCTGTACTGAGGGACCACCACTGAGTGCAGCAGGCTTATATACAGTGAGCATGCCATCAAGGCAATACAGTATTGGAACATTGGAACTAACATATGGAGTACAGTAAATTTTCAAGGGGCAGAAACATCAAAAAAACTTCAGTTGGGGAATGGTACATGTGATGGAGGTGATTCACAGGACAAAGAAGAAATATCTAAAAAGGAATGGTATGGACAGAGAGCCTTTGGAGCACTCACTGATGGCCAATCAGAAGGTAGGCTGAAAGCCTAAACAAGTAGCAACCCTGCACCATGCCTAGACCAGCCCATTGACCCAAAAGGAAGGCAACCCCTGAGAGGGTGGAGGATGTCACCTGACCAAGGAGCAACAATCATGTGGTGGGCCCAACAGGGGCCAACAGTGCCCAACAGTGGGCAGGGCAGTAATGCACCATGTGAGTACCATGGTGAGTGGACAGGTGCAGAGCAGAGCAGAGGAGGGTCAGTAACCTGGAATGAAGGCATGGGCATGACAAGGGGGATCCTAATCAATTCCTAAAGCTCTAGGGAGCTAGGGGAATAACCAGACTAGAGTCCAGTGTGAGCAACCAAAGGTCTCAACACTGGGCTCAGCTACACTAAGTGTTCCTTTTGGTGATCTTCACCTCTTACTGCATCTTCACTTTCTCTCTTTCACATGGTCTCTTACTTACTACCATCTGATTCCCCTTTTCATTTGCTACTTACTACTTCTTTTCCCAGCCTTCTAGGCCAATTCCTAGTGTTGTGGCACATCAGCCACTCTTTGTTTACTGTTGTTTACTTTGAAGTGCACTTAGTGTAGCTGAGTCCAGTGTTGAGACCTTTGGTTGCTCACACTGGACTCTAGGTACTGTGTACCCTCATATCTCTATTCAATCTCTGGTTGCTCACACTGGACTCTAGTCTGGTTATTCCCCTAGCTCCCTAGAGCTTTAGGAGTTGATTAGGATCCATACAGAGGGCTGGGAGACAGCAAAGCCCATCTCCTGAAGCAGTTTTTGCAGCCAGACCACCTCCTTGCCAGCCTCCACAGCAGCAATATACTCTGCCTCAGTTGAGGACAATGCAACAATGCCCCACAGCTTAGAACTCCAAGAAATTGTGCCAGTACCCATTTTGATGAGGTATGCACCAGTAGAGCAACCAGTATCCTTGCAACTGCCATGATCTGCATCAGAATAGGGCAAGAACAGCTCAGATGTCAAAGGATCAGGAGAGTAGGTCAGGGAGAGGCTCGCAGTGCCCTTGAGATAGTGCAGGAGGTGTTTCACTGCAGCCCAGTGAGCTAGGCCTGGGTTGGAGTTGAATTGAGCAAGTACACCAACAGTGTATGCCATATCTGGCCTAGTGGTGGTGGCAAGGTACATCAGTGCACCAACAGCTCCTTGATAATCAAAGGAATGCATCTGGGAAGCTTCCTCTCAAGTCTTAGGGCAGTGATAATGAGTGAGGTGCAATCCTGGGTCCATGGGAGTTGAAACTGGCTTGCAATCAGCCATGCCAAAGTGATCGAGGATGTCAAGGCAGTACTGCTGCTGGGAAAGGGTGATGGATCAATGAGGGTGGTATTGATCAATGTTAATACCTAGTGGCTGAGTAGTGGGTCCTAAATTGTGCAATTTGAAGTGTTTGCACAGGGCAGAGATCATCTCCTTCATGGAAGAGAGAGATCTTGATGCAAAGGTCATGTCATTGACAAAGACTGGTAGTATGATGCACACATCACCTTTGCACAGGATATAGATGGCTGCATCTGAGTAGGTTTGCTGGAAACCAAGGGAGTCAAGTACAGAGTGCATTTTGCAATTCCAGTGATTACCACCCTGCTTGGTGCCATAGAGTGCCTTCTGGAGCAGACAGACATATTTTCTGGAGTCCTTCAGGGCAAAACCCTCAGGCTGCTCCATATAAATGTCACAGTCCATCTCCCCATTGAGGTAGGCATTGGAGACATTGACAGAGTGCAGGTGGAGGTCATGGAGAGCAGCTAGAGCCAGGATGACTTGAATGATGGGCATACAAACATTGGGGGCAAAGATCTCCAGGAAATCGAAGCCAGGTCACTGGTTATAGCCCTTGGCCACCACTCAAGCCTTATACCAGTCAATGGAGCCATCTGCATTGTGCTTCAGCTTAAAGACCCATTTAGAACCAATCACCTTGCAATCCACAGGCCTTTGGACCAAAGACCATGTCCCATTTACTCTCATGGGTAGCTAACTTGTCCAAGGCAGCTTGATGCCACTGCTGGGAATCAGGGCAACAAGTGGACTCAGCATATGTCCTAGGTTCTGCAGTAGAAGTCAATAGGGTGAGATCTGTGTCCTCTTCTTCTTCATCTACTTCATCCTCCAATTGCTGGGGGCTAAGTTGCCACCAACTGTGAGGATGTCATCGATTTTGAGCTGGGAGTCAAGCACCAATGCCTACAGGGGTTACAGGGTGAGGTGGAGGTGGAGGAGAAGCTGGAGGAGTGTGGAAGTCATCTGCAACAGGTGCAGGGGCATGATCAGGACCATCAGGAGTGACTGCTGGAGGATCTGGAGGGGCATAAGCAGCTGGAGGTGCCACAGCTCCCCCCTGACCCTGTACCAGTGCAGGGGGATGATCCTCATCATCAGAATCATTATCAGAGCTGAGATAAATGCCAGTAGAGGTGGGAGCACCAGTGGAGTCAGAGGAAGTGAGCTGGGGCACACCAGATGTCATGGGAGGTCGCTTGGAGGCCAGAAATGGTGCTCATTGAAGTCAGCTCATTCAGAGATGATGGTGTGCTTGGTCAGGGGATTGTAGAACTTCCAGCCCTTGGAGCCATCAGGATAACCTATAAAGACACATTTCTGCATATGAGAACCAAGTGCAGGGCACTGATCCTTCTGCAGGTGAAATAAGCAGTGCATCCCCACACCCTGAGGTGGGAAACATTGGGTTTTTGCCCATGCCATAGCTCATAAGGGGTAGCACCATCCACAGCATCAGTAGGGCATCTGTTCCACACATGCACAAGAGCAGTGAGGGCCTCACCCCAGAAAGACTTTGCCAGGCCAGTGTCATGCCTGTGCCCACATTCTGGTCCTTCCCCACTCTGCTCTGCACTCGTCCACTCCCTCTAGTACCCATATGGCATGCTCCCACCCAGTCCTCTGTCAGTCACTGTTGGTCCTCATCAGACCTGCCATGTGACTGTTGCTTCTCAGTCAGGTGACACCTTCCACCCTCTTGGGGGTCACTTTCCTTTTGGGTCAGTGGGCTGGTCTAGGCATGGCACAGCTGCCACACTGCATGGTTTGGTGCAGGGTCATTACTTGTTTAGGCTTTTGGCCTACCTTCTGATTGGCTATTGGTGGGCACTCCAAAGTCTTTCTGTCCATACTATTCCTTTTCAGGTACTTCTTCTTTGTCCCAAGGTTCACCTGCATTGTATGTACCATTCTCTGACTGAAGTTTTCTGATGTTTCCACCCCTTGAAAATTTACTGTACTCCATATGTTAGTTCCAACATTCTGATACTGTACCACCTTGATGGTGTGCTTGATGTATATAAGCCCACCACACCCAGCAGTGGTCCCTCAGTATGAATATCAATTTAGTTCCCCCTCCTCTGCAGTCCTCAACTGGTCTTCTCTGCCTTCTGTTGGACTCTCCCCAACTCCTCTTCTTATCTGAAATCTGAGGGCTGGGCTCATACAAGGGGGCAGCACACAAGCTGAACCTGACACCCTCTCCCAAATCTCTGTTGTGACCATTGGCCACCCTTCGGCCCATGTCACTCTCCATTGGCCCTCATCAGCCAAGTGTTGGCCTATGTTGGTCTACCTCTGTACACTTCCCACAGCCTCTGTGAGCATCAGGGATTGTCAGAGTAGGCCCAGACTTGACAGTATATTCATACTCACACTTGTACAAGTCCTCATCAGTTTTTAATACTCAGCACTACTATGCAGACCCAATTGCATATGCAACAAGAAACCACCAAGAGACTTGCCCTCCAACACTGCTTCTATACTGGCCTCCCCAACTGCATCAAGGATGAGATCACCCATGTTGGCAAGCCCACCACCCTCACCAGGTTACATGACCTTGCACAGACCATTGATGCTCAGTACTGGGAATGCAAGGCTGAAATCTCCCACTCCACCAAGCCCTCTGCTGATAAGTTGTCTGCTGGGAAGCCCCCCAATGACAAAAAATCCTCATCAGCCTCTTCATCCCCCTCGCACTCCAACAACAAAGGCAAGTCCAAGCCAAAGGATGGGCAAAAGTCAGATGCACCTAAATCTGACATTGCTCACCTCCTTGGCAAGGATGGTAAGCTGAATGCAGCCAAACATCAATGCCACCTCAAAAATAATTTGTGCCTCTTCTGTGGTGAGCCCAGGCACTCCACCAAGGACTGTCCAAAGTCCACCTCCCATGCTGCCAAAGCCTGTGCTGCCACAGCTGCCACTCCTCCTACTCCTCTGACTCCCCCTGAGGAGAAGGAAGAGTCAAAAAATCAGTCTGCTCCTCCAGGGAGCCTGCATGGCCTGGAGGAAGCATTGACCCCAACTGTGTGCCCACCACCTGACTCGACATGTCTGCTCTTTCTGACCCCAATTCTCTTATGCCTTCTGTCTCCCTTCCAGACATTCTGCTAGATAATATCTCTGCATTAGTCAATTCCAGTTCTTCTCATTGTTT
The DNA here is from genome assembly GCA_024663435.1 of Pisolithus sp. B1. Taxonomy (NCBI): domain Eukaryota; kingdom Fungi; phylum Basidiomycota; class Agaricomycetes; order Boletales; family Pisolithaceae; genus Pisolithus; species Pisolithus sp. B1. Next base: position 101,187 of record JANFAA010000022.1, on the reverse strand, counting down.
TATAGACCCTTCTCTAGTTAGTAAATATTCTGTACCCACAAAGCCTGTCTCTCCACCCATTCTGCTTTGCTTGTTTGATGGTAGCTCAAATGCTGTAATATCACAAGAGGTAGATCTGCCCATCCATTTCCCTTCTGGTGATGTCACCTCCATTTCCTTTTATGTTACTCTGTTGGATTCCTCATGCTTGCTGGTACTAGGACACAACTGGCTCACCCACTACAATCCATTGATTGACTGGGTACTGGGCTGTATCTCACTCTGACCACTGCCACAGGGAATGCTGATGCCCCTGGTGCCTCCATCACCATTGACTGCTCTCTCAGCACCAACACCAACACCCTCCAACCTGTCTTCCAACACTCTGCCACCTTCTCCAAAGGCCTCTGACTTGCCACCCCCTCTGCACATCTCCCTCATTGGGGCCACAGCCTACCTCCACACTTGCACTCTCCCCAGTTCAGTGCAGTTCAGCCTGCACCTACACCCTGATGACATCTTACTTTGTGCATCCTCTGCTTTGCCCTCTCCTCCTGACCTTTCTTTGGTCCCCTCTGAGTACCATGAGTTTGCTGATGTCTTTAGCAAGGCAAAAGCAACCAAGCTGCCCCCACATCACAGCTTTGACCTGAAGATTGATATCGAGGAAGGGGCCTCTCCACCCATTGGCACGATCTACTCCCTCTCACTGCCTGAGCTTGAGGCTCTCTGCACCTTCATTGACAAGCACCTCAGCTACAGCTTCATCAAGCAATCCACCTCTGCCCACATTGTGCCTGTCCTCTTCATTAAGAAGAAGGACAGCTCCCTCCACCTTTGTGTCGACTACCAAGGTCTTAACAAGATCATGAAAAAGGACCACTACCCACTACCACTCATTTCTGACCTACTTGACTTGCCAAGCCATGCCAAGCTATACACTAAGATTGACCTCTGACATGCCTACCACCTTGTCTGCATCACCAAAGGCAATGAATGGAAAACCACCTTCCACACCTGCTACAGGTCCTATGAGTGGAGGGTAATACCCTTTGGTCTTACTAACCTGCCAGCTGCCTTCCAGTGGTTTGTCAATAGCATTTTTGCAGATATGCTTGATGTCTGCATTGTGGTCTACCTCAATGACATTCTTATTTATTCTCATGACCTGGAGTCACACTGACAACATGTAAAAGAGGTACTCTGATGCCTCCACCTCCATGGCCTGTATGCCAAGCCTGAAAAATGTGAGTTCCATAGGGACTCAGTTGAGTACCTCAGCTATATCCTCTCCCCTTTGGGGCTCACCATGTCTGCTGATAAGGTTCAGTCAATCCATGATTGGCCCAAGCCTTGCAAAATCAGGGACATTCAGTCTTTTCTAGGGTTCACAAACTTCTACTGTTGGTTCATCTGCAACTACTCCAAAATAGTCATTCTGCTCACCTGCCTCACCTGAAAAAAACACTCCTTGGAATTTTTCTGAAGAGTGCCACTCCACCTTCCTCTGCCTCAAGGATGCCTTCACCTCTGCTCCTGTCCTCACCCATTGGGTTCCTGATGTGCTGATCACTGTAGAGACTGATGCCTCCAACTATGCCATCACTGGCATCCTCTCCATCACCTGTCCTGATGGGGAGCTCTGGCCCATTGTGTTCTACTCCCACACCCTTACCACTCCCAAACTCAACTATGATACCCATGACAAGGAACTGTTGGCTATCTACAAGGCCTTCCAACACTGGTGACACTATTTAGAGGGCTCAGCCACCCCTGTTGACATGGTCACTGACCACAAAAACCTTGAGTACTTCTCCACATCTAAGGTTTTGACCCACCAACAGGCCCACTGGTCTGAGTACCTCTCTCAGTTCAACCTTGCCATCTGCTTTAGGCCTGGCTGCTTGGGGGCCAAGCTCAACACACTCACCTGCCAGTGGGATGTCTACCCAAAAGGGGGGGATAGGGACTATGCACAAGTCAATCTGCACAACCTTCACCCTATGTTCACTCAAGAACAGCTCATGTTGTCCCTCCATACCACCCACCTTATGGCCCCCATCCTACATGCTGCCATGGCCTTTGATGTTGAGAAGCTCCACTCCAACATCATCTCCACTCTCCCTGCTGACCCCACATCAGCCACTCACCTCCCAACACCATCCACTCTGAGATGGTCCATTGACCCCAATGGCCTCCTCCACCTTGATGGTCACATCTTTGTCCCCAACATCAGCAACCTCTGCCTTAGGGTACTTCAGTTCAAGCATCACCACCCTCTCACTGGCCACTTTGGGCAGAACTGCACCCTCAAGCTCATCCACCATGACTACATATGGCCTAACCTCTGCACTGACATCAAGAAGTATGTTGACTCTTGTACCACCTGTGGCCACAGCAAAGCTCCATGTCACCACCCATATGGCCTACTGAAGCAACTCCCCATCCACAAAAGGCCATGGAACTCCATCTCTATGGACTTCATTGAGCACCTCCCACCCTCTGATGGCTACAATGCCATCCTCATAGTCATGGATCACCTCTCTAAGCAAGCAGTCTTCATCCCAACCCATGACTCTGTCACCTCTGCTGACCTTGCCAAGCTCTTCCTTACCCACATCTTCTCCAAACATGGAGTGCCTGCTCATGTTACCTCTGACTGAGGCCCCAAGTTCATGTCACACTTCTTCTGCTCCCTCAGTAAGGCTCTGGATATGTGCCTTCACTTCACCTCAGGTTACCACCCCAAAGGCAATGGCCAAACCAAGTGCATGAACCAGACACTTGAGCAATACCTTTGTGTCTACTGTAACTACCAGCAAGACGATTGGGCCAAGCTAATACTGCTGGCCAAGTTCACATTCAACAATGCACCTAGTGCAACCACAGGAGTCTTGCCCTTCTTTGCTAATAAGGGCTACCACCCCAACTTGTTGGTCACTGCTGACCATGACTTCACCTCCACAAGGGCCCATGACTATGTTGCAGACCTCTCTGCCCTTCATGACTTCCTCTGCTCCAAAATGGCTGCAGCACAGCAGTGCTACCAAGGTCCTGCTGATGCAAAGCACCTACCTCCACTGGAGTTTAATGTCAGTGAACAAGCCTTTGTCAAGGCCAAGTACTTCCACTCCACTAGACCATCTAATAAACTCTCCAAGAAATACCTTGGTCCCTTTGACATCATTGCCTGACCTGCTATGCACTCTGTCACCTTGAAGCTACCCAACAGCATGTGCTCTGTACACCCAGTGTTCCATGTGTCACAACTGGAACCTGCCTCAGCCAACCCCTTCCCAGGTAGGCATCAGCCACCACCCCTGCCAGTTGATGTCAATGGTGAACTTGAATATAAATATCAGAGATCCTTGGCTTGAAGATAGACCACCATCACTGCTGCTGGCTGAGTTACAATGTCCACTGGGCTGGTTATGAAGGCACTGACAAAGAAACTTCATGGCTCCTGGCCACTGAGCTAGAACATGCTCCCAAACTCATCACTGCTTTTCATGAATGCTACCCCCACAAGGCTGGCCTGTACACACCCCCAACATGACCACCCAATGGCCCCAACACCCTCTGCCATGTTCCCAACCACCTTCTGACCTTTTACTGTACCCACTGATACCTACCCACCTCTGCCCAACCTTCTCTCTGCTACTACCCTGAACTCCTTCTAAGTCACCCTCAGTACTTATGCTTCATTCTTTTCAAAGGGCCAAAATGCCTAAGTTTTATTTACTTACTACACATGAATTACAAAAAAAAAAAAAAATTCTACCCTACTCCTGCATTTCCTTGGCATCCCCCTCCACATCTTCATCACCCCTCTCACCACTTGCCTTGGCCACTCTGCTCACTGCTGACTCACTACATCTCACCACTGACTTGCTCTGCTCAACCCCTGACCTAACCTCAACAGCCTCCCACCTCCCCTTCTCTTTGCACTCCTCATGCACCTGCCTCTCCTGTTCTGCCTGCTCCTCCTGCTCCCACCTCTCCTGCTCCTCCTGCTCCTTCCATTGCTGCACTGCCTTCTCTTCTGTGGCCTTGCACTGTGCCTCTTTTGCCTTCTGTCAGTGTGCCTCTGCTCTCTGCTCCTTCTTGGTGGCCTCCTGCTGACTCTTCTCCACTTTCTTGGCTGTCTTGGTCCCATCCATATTGCTGGTGTGGACCTCCAGGTCCTCATTGGTCACTTGCAACCAGTCTCAGGCAGGGGCAGGCTGCTGACTCGAACCTTGTTGATGGCTGGACATGGTTGTGAGGTGAGGGAAAGATGAAGAGAAGGGGCTTAGTGGTGAAAGTGTGCTTTCTTATGCAACTGGTTCAGAATCCAACACAACCCTGCTGCAGCAATCAATAGGTGCCTCATGGCCCATTGCTGATTACAAAATCAAACCTCATGTTGTCTAGACCATGTCACTTATGGCCTTCAGGGGTTCAGGCCTTAAGGGGGGGATACATACTGTCATGCCTGTGCCCATGTTCTGGTCCTTCCCTGCTCTGCTCTGCACTCATCCACTCCCTCTAGTACCCATATAGTGTGCTCCTGCCTGGTCCCCCATCAGTCACTGTCAGTCCTCATCAGACCCACCACATGACTGTTGCTTCTCAGTCAGGTGACACCTTCCACCCTCTTGGGGGTCACTTTCCTTTTGGGTCAGCAGGCTGGTCTAGGCATGGCACAGCTGCTGCACCACATGGTTCAGTGCAGGGTCATTACTTGTTTAGGCTTTTGGCCTACCTTCTGATTGGCTATTGGTGGTGCTCTGAAGTCTTTCTGTCCATACTATTCCTTTTCAGGTACTTCTTCTTTGTCCCAAGGTTCACCTCTGTCATATGTACCATTCTCTGACTGAAGTTTTCTGACATTTCCACCCCTTGAAAATTTACTGTACTCCATATGTTAGTTCTGACATTCCAATACTGTACTGCCTTGATGGCATGCTCGATGTATATAAGCCCACTGCACTCAGCAGTGGTCCCTCAGTATGAATATCAATTTAGTTCCCCTCCTCTGTGGTCCTTGACCAGTCTTCTCTGCCTTCTGTCAGACTCTCCCTGACTCCTCTTCTTATCCAAAATCTGAGGGCTGGGCTTGTACAAGGGGGCAGTGCATGAGCTGAACCTGATGCCCTCTCCCAAATCTCTGTCACAACTGTCAGCCACCCTTTGGCCCATGTTGCTCTCTGTCAGCCCTCATCAGCCAAGCATTGGCCTATGTCAGTCTACCTCCATACACTTCCTGCAGCCTCTGTGGGCATTGGGGATTGTTGGAGTAGGCCCAGACTTGACAGCCAGACTTGTCCAACATGGCAGTGATCTGGTCTGCCAGGAGCCTATTTGCCCATTCTGCAACTCCATTTTGCTGAGGATGAGCTCTAACAGTGTGCTGGTGCTCTATACCAGCCTGGGTAGTGAAATCAAGCATTGCATTGCTCATATACTCCCCTCCCTTGTCATCTTGAAGGGTTTTGATGTGTCACTCTGTCTCATTCTCTGCAAAGGCTTTGAATCACTTGAAGAAATCAAAAACCTCAGATTTGGCACACAGGGGAATCACAAATCAATATCTGGAGTAATCATCAATGCAAGTGACCCAGTAGTGAAAGCCAGAGAAGGTCCTGTAGGGCACATGGTGTACATTGATGTGCACAAGCTCTAGAGGATGAGAGGTGTGCCATTCAGAACTAGGAGAGGGATTGGCATGCATCTTTCCAGCCAAGCATGGTTCATAGATGGGATCAGGGCAAGTCTTGACATCTAACTTCAGCCCAGTCACCAGGTTGCACTGTATGAGGGCCTGAACTCCCTCCACATGGTGGTGTGCCAGTCAATGATGCCACAGGCTCAAATTGAGAGGCAGGGTAGTTGCAGGCAAGGCTGAGTGACTGAAAGGAATGGTAGTGCCATCCAGGAGTGCAGTGTTGCTGTCTGAGATGCTGGAAATGAATAGGGGAGCCCCAGGAGGGCAAGAGAAGGCCATGCACACAGAATCAATGTTTACTACAAAGCCAGAGTGGCAAGTTAAATACAGGACTGAGAGGAGATTCAATTTAAGGTCTGGGACATCCAGGACAGATCTAAATTCGACTGCCCTCACTCCCTTGCCCTCTATTACTGGATGAAAGACCACAGAGCCAATCCCAGCTGAGTAGATGTGGTATTGTCAGCTAGGCAGATTGGGATGTATTTTGGGGTATAATTTCACAGCCAGTGGCAATGTGGGGTCATATGAGAAGTTGCCCCAGTGTCTGCAGTCCAGTGATCATCAGCATTGAGTTTGGAGGGGCAAGGGGAGGCAGAGAGGCAAAGACTTGCATTTCCAGCTCCTTCAGGGAGGTTGTTGAGTGCAGAGCTGTGTGCAATGGCAGCCTTGGCAGTCGCTGAGGCAGGGTCTGGAGTGTTAGGGGTGGCAGGCAAGGCAGTGGGACCAGAGGGTGATTCCTGAGCCTGGTTTGCCTTCCTACCTTTCCCTTTTTGCTTAGAGGCCTTGTGGGCATCCTTGGCTCACTGTCTGGTGAAGCACATGTGTTCACAGTGCCCAGGTCTCTTGCAGAAGGAGCAGGGGTCACTTTGGGCACACCCACAGGTCCTAGCACCATGGGCAGCAAGTGCAGAGTCCCCAGATGTGCCAGCCACTTCAGCATGAGGTTTCCTGTTGATATCTTTGGCCATAAACACAGATCTGATAGTAGACTTGTCCAAAGATGAGAGTAGGAGCAGGGAAGAGGTGAGATGTGAGTATTCAGGCAGTAGAGCATGAACCATGGCCTGAGGGTGCAACTCCTGGATCTTGAGCATGGCTTGCTTGATCCTAGCTGTCAGCAGATTGAGCTGAAACTCAGTGTGGCATGAGCTCTGGACCTTGTGGGTCAAAGCAAGGTGTTTTGACAGTGGAAGAACTGATTGGAGAGGCTGGAGAGGCCAATGTTGGGGAATAGGGGTGGAAAAGTGACAGGTGTTGTTGGTTGTGATGTGGATAGATTCCAAATTTGAAAATAGGCTGCCTAGAGTTATCAGGGCCATAGCCTGTTAGCAGCAAAGAAGGAAAGGGGTCCCTAGGGTGATCCTAATCAACTCCTAAAGCTCTAGGGAGCTAGGGGAATAACCAGACTAGAGTCCAGTGTGAGCAACCTTAGATTGAATAGAGATATGTGTTGGAATATAAACTGCCCCCTGAGTAGCCATTCTTTAGGTGCAAAGATAAGTGACTTACATAAGCAGAAAAGTGGACTACAGTACAGTAAATTTTCCTCTAGTCTTCCTCAGTAGATTGGTGTTACTGAGGAACTGAGTATCTGACAGGTTATGAGCCCCATGCTCTAACTGTGCCCAGGAGAAGAACTACAGAAAGACTACCAAAAGAAGAACTATGAGAATGTCCTTTGAAATGAAACTCAGAGATGAATTTTTGAAGGTGCCAAAGCTTGTGGCAGATGGCATGAACTGGGTCACTTACAAAGACCAACTTATTTGGTCAATAGAGGCACAAGGCCTCAGAGGGCACTTGGACAGCTTGGAGACAGAGCCCAAGGATCTGAAATCACTCAATGGACAAGGGGAGAGTTGGGCTCCCACTACATCAGCTGAGAAGAAAGAGGTTGAGGTTTGGAAAGCTGAAATGAAGGTGTGGCAAATGCACGAGGCTGTTGTCAAGCAGCAAATCACCAGAACACTACCAGATACCTTATTCATGCAGATCAAGCAACTTAAAATGGCCCATGAAATCTTCTGACATCTTGTGAAGCTCTTTGGGCAGAGATCCTGAGTTGTAGTGGTCAAGATACTTCAAAAAATGCAAAACTTGCATTGTTGAGAGCACAAGGATGTACACAAGCACTTCAATACCCTGTGAGACATGTGCAAGCAGTTAGAATCAATGGACCAGGCACCAACAGATGAAAGCTTTACTGTGATTATCATCAGTTCTCTTCCAAACTTGTACCAGGTGCAAATTGGCACAGTCATGGCTCTTTCAAAAGTTACAGGAATGGCAATTACTTTGGACATACTTATGGAGACCATACTGGACACATATGACAGCTGAAATTTGGGTGCATGAAAGTCTACAAACAAGAGTGGTGAGGATGCCACATATACTGCCTCCAGAGATTCAAGACAAGGGAGGATACATGGGGACTGCTATACCTGTGGCAAGTACAGCCACATGGTGCATGACTGCTGAGCAAATAAAGATAAGGCTACAAAGCAGAAAGAGGAGGTTAGTGACTCAAAAGGAAAAGGGTGCAAGAAAGCAGAAGAGAAAGCTGCAGTCACAAATGAGTCAAGCAGCAAGGAAAGTGATGCTGAACCTGATGGCATGTGGTTCACACACACAGAATATTCTAGCAAGGATGACAAGCTATCAGACTGGCTCACTGAGGTAGATGAAGAAGACATACCTGAAAGCAAGAGCATGGCAATGACTGCCAGCACTATACAAGAAGAGTTTACCTTATGCTGGAACTGTGGGCACTGGAGCCCAATCATGATGAAGAAGGACTGGCCACTTGAGGGCAAGACAGAAGATGGGTTGGGTGACCATGAAAACGAGTCAAGCATTTGTGAAAACCCCAAAAACAACTGCAAATGGAGCATGCATGACAAGCACCTTACCCTGGAAGCCAAATTTTGAGTTGGAGAAACAAGTGTCTATATATCTGGAGATATCCTACCCACAGGAAGACGAAAGTATACATTTGGGACTATAGGGATGAGCAACGACGAAGTGCTACAGCTATCTGAAGGAGAAACAAGTCAGGAGGCAGGCAGAGGCAAAAGCACGAAGTGGAACTTACCTATGCCCTCTGTACAACCTGCTGAGCACCCCCATGAGGTCATTCCCACCAGCCGCCACCAAAAACGAGAAGAAACAGAGCCTAGAAACGTTGTGAGACAAGGGGCAGATAAGCAGGGAACTTACCAGGGCCAACTCGAGGCCAAATGAAATCTTCGAAGCGACGAAACCTGTCGAAATCGCATCAGAACTTACCTTGGAGATCTTACAAGCAATCTGGGGGAGCCGCCAGCGTGCGAAACCGACTGGGGAGGCAGCGGCAGCGTCAGCGTAGCTGCACGTACAAGCACGAGATGACGCAACAGCCACAGAGCCGCGCGTGGCCAAATCAGGTAATCACGCCACATCACAACGCGTCAACACTTCGAGAACTCGGACTACACAACATTTGCTTGCTTCACACATGGGTACATTCATTTTTGCATTTTTTATCTTTTAATTCTTTCAGTTTATGGGGGTGTTGGAATATAAACTGCCCCCTGAGTAGCCATTCTTTAGGTGCGAAGATAAGTTGCTTACATAAGCAGAAAAGTGGACTACAGTACAGTAAATTTTCCTCTAGTCTTCCTCAGTAGCTTGGTGTTACTGAGGAACTAAGTATCTGACAATATGAGGGTACATAGTACCTAGAGTCCAGTGTGAGCAACCAAAGGTCTCAACACTGGACTCAGCTACACTAAAGTGTGCTTCAAAGTAAATAACAGTAAACAAACAGTGGCTGATGCACCACAACACTAGGAATTGGCATAGAAGGCTGGCAAAAGAAGTAGTAAGTAGCAAATGAGAAGGGGAATCAGGTGGCAGTAAGTAAGAGACCATGTAAAAGATAGAAAGCAAAAATAAGTGGTGAAGATCACCAAAAGGAACAGCTAAGTCCTCCAGCAACAGCTCCAGTGGTAACCCTGGAAATAAACCCAACCCCAACAAAGGAGATAAACAGAAGCCTGGTAACAATGCACCAACTAACAATAACAGTCAAACTCCATTGGGCTTGACTCCAAAACCCCAACCTAGCCAGAACCCTGGAACATCATCCAGCCTATCCAACAAGCTCAGCAAGGATGGAAAGCTGACCCCCACTGAGCAAAAGAGACACTTCAAGCAGAATCTTTGCATGTTCTGCAGAAACCCTGAACACAAGGCCAAGGAAAGTCCTATATCCACATCTGGCATAGCTAAAGCCCATGCATCTACAACCTCCAAGTTGGAAGCCAAATTGACTGCCTTCATGTTCTGAAGTTCCACACTGACTTCTGTGACATTTTCAGCTTTCCCAATACAGACTAGTGTCAGGACCTCTCAGGCATTGGTAGCAAGAATGGTGCAGGAATGAATTTTGGCAACTGTTTAAGGGAGTTATGGTACAGGGCATGCATCCCATTCATGGTAATGCCATGAACACCATAATTTCTGACATATTCCTGAGAAAGTGAGGTACAGTTCAAGACAGAGCATAGATGATTCAAATGCAATGGTTGGCTTTGTTTACCTGCTGACAAACCATTGGATTGATTGTGGGATATATTATATAAGCACTAGCAAGCACTATTGCCCAAAATACATGTTCCATACCACAAAAAATGCTGTCCAATTGCCATGAATGTTCTGCCATTCGATCAGGAAAAAAACCCTTTCCATGAGTGGTCCTGATTAAACATGCAATATCTCCATCAAAACAAACCCAAACAACTTGAGTAAGGTACCTTTCTGAAGGCATGACATAGGGCTACCTTTATGAATACTCACAGTAGTTTATGGAATTTCTCTGATTTTTGACATCAACATTAATCCAAAACAGCAAAACATTGGAAGGGTTTTTTGAGTCACTGTAGGTCAGTCTGGGTCAACCAAGTCAATTTAAGTCAATTGAGTCATTGTAGTCTAGGTCAACCTAAGTCATGTCAATTGTTACATGACATATAGTATTCTTACTTCCCCATCTTTGCTTCACATTCTTTTGCTTAGCTTATCATTTCCTTTTCTGTAAATCACAAGTGCTGTCACAGTCTCCACAAGTCCTCAGTTCCTTATCCACTAACCATCCTTCCATGTATTCCTATCTGGACTCACTTCATACCACTCAGTTATTATGACACTAGCACTCTGTTTTAGGATACTAAACCTGAACATAGGTAATATGGATAAACATTAATAAGGATATGTCAACCTAATAGGACCCCCTCAGAGGGTGACTGAAGTGAGCCTCCAGGTTTGGTCATTCACCAGCATGAGCTAGGAACTCCCAGCCCATGTAGACCTATTAGGTATGTGTATGCATTTGCAGAAATATATATACAGTGCCTCCAAAAAGTGTCCCAATGTTGGGTCATTCTGGAAAGATCTTGCATTTGTGAGGGAACAACTAAGAATGAGGTCATGGGCTTGCAGGGAGTGGGAAAGTACTGGGTCTTGGCTCCACAATGCTACCCAAGTCACATGATTTGGTTGTCATGAAGGTAAGATATGATGATTTAAAAATGGAAACTCATTGGGAGGGTTGGGCCCCATACCTTTGATCTACATAGATGATGCAAACTGACCTGGATTGATCCCCTTGATATAGGTTGATCTAGGCTAACTCAGATTTACTGAAGTTGACTGAATTGATCTGTGTCAATCTAAATTGACTCAGATTGACCTAGAGTACATTAACTCAAGTTCTTCTAAGCTGACCTAAATAGACTCAGACTGACCTAGACTGACCAGAATTGATGATACATCTAATCAATCCAAATAAATTAAGCTCTCTATTCTGGTAATATAAGTCTGGTTTGACCAATCAACTGACCTAGGCTGATTTACATAAATTGACCCAGATTGACTTCCACTTTGACTTAAATTGATTGGGAACATTACAGTCACAGCACTCAAAAGTCTGTGGAAAATAAAACTACCAGAATTTACTCTGTGGGGATTGCCAGGAAGGACTCCAAAAGGAACCATAGACCAAATCTGTAATCACTTGTACTTGCAAAAATGGACAGAAAAATGGACAGTGGCTGATATGTCCAACAACTCAATTACACTTGTTTAATGATGCAGTCATTTAGGTTTGGATGTACTTATGTAAACTAGAGAAAGAGGTTGTCAAAGCCACAAAACATCAATCACTCTCAGCTGCCAGAGGAAAATGTACAATCTTTGTAATGGTCTGTAACTTTTCATAGTATAGTTTTCCTTTTATAGCTACTCTCTGGTTAGGGTTACTGAGATGCTCACATAGATGCTTTGCTTAGTCATCCTCTGCCACACTGTCTCAGCATGTTCTGCTGTAGCCAATGGTGTTTATCACTCTTTGTTTGGTTTGTTCTATGACATTCCTTGGTACAAACAGCTCTAATAGTATAAATGCCAGGTTCTCTTGTTGTAGTACACTCCAATTGAGTTCATTTGTTGCTTGCCACACAATAACCCTTTTCTTTTAGCTTGTACATGTATCAGTTTGATGAGTGACTGAGATACAACTTTTGTTGTCAGTGTTACAATCTTGGGCACTTGTAGCAGAGATCTGGTCTGACATACTGCATGAGATTCCATGTATTTCTCATTCAATGTGAATCAGGTTCATGAACTCTGTTCCAACATATGTATTTACACTTCAGAAGCACAAATGGATGCCATCCAAGCAACATTCATCAAGTATGACAGATCTAGGGCAGTATAGGGGCATGATGCTGTGAGTGATATGCATTCTCTGATTTGGCATTTACCATGTCAAGTACCAAATGTGGACTTCACATTCAGGTGGTAAGCTGTGCATGACAAGTCCCTTCCAGACTCTGCAAGGCTCAACTCATTGATTCTCACCCTAAAACTATTATGGGATTTGGCTGGGACCTTAATATACTGGGTACAACCAATTTCAGTTCCAAACATTGTTTGTTGAAGAGCTATTGAAAATTTAAAAGATTTTGGCATCTGCACAATGATAATACAAAATCTGTCTAGGCCTGCTTCCAGGGTCTATCCCAGAAATTGCTGCCAGTGTTTTTGGTTTTTCTTATGTACTGACCTTTTATAACTACATAGGGAACTAATTCCCTCTTACAGGGATTTTCATGTTTTATTAATTTTACTCATTTTTAAATTTGAATTCTGTTTTATTTCATTTAGTAGTTGTAATGTTGTGCTCATACTTAGTTTTTACCCTAGGGGGTGCACACATAATGGCTTATATAAACAGCATGCATACCTAACCTTGGTATACTTACACTTTACAATAATATAGATACTACAGACAGAATATGGGGGGATTCAAATGGAATCAGGTGAGATGCAACCAGGTTGAACATTATAATCCTCAGGTCATAACTATAGATGTCATGCACTCCCTCATACTTTCTTTTAAAGGCCAATTCCAATTATTCTCATTTGCTCCCTACTGAAAGTGTTATGATGTGTGGAGGCCCTGCTCTTCTTTTTCCTTTGTCTTGTCTTGTCTTATCTATTGAATCTTTTGGGCTCTTGCAATGTGGCAGCCATGTGGCCCTGATCTAGGCTGGCCTAGAACAGCATGTCATAGTTATGTGTATACCATTCATGTCTGTGCCTGAAGTTCAGGTTAGCATGTTATGATGGTGTGGGGGAAAATTTTGTCTGTACCTGATGTTCAGGTCAGTGTCTTATGACAGTTCAGGGGGTAATTTTGTCTGCATCTGATGTTCAGGTCAGCATGTTATGACAGTTCCAGGGATTATTTTGTCTGTACCTGATGATGTTTGGGTTAGCATGTTATGATGATTTGGCAGATAATTTTGTCTGTACCTGATGTTCAGGTCTGCATGTTATGACAGTTTGTGGTCCTGTACAGGCTGGCTGCATGTCTTGGTTTACATGTGAGTTTTCTCCTTGTATTGTATTTGTTAACTTGATGATTGATTCCATGTTGCAGTGAGTGTTATCCCATACATACATCAATCATCACAGTTCATGCAGACACTAATGGATCTGGTCATTCTTAGAAGTGGTTATATTTTGGTTGAATTCTGGATTGCTGGTTGTATTTGATGTATTGGTGCTCAACCCTCAGCACTCTGAGTTGGTATGTTCTCTATTTCCCATGTTATAGATATTAACTTTCACTCAGGCCAAAGTAGGTGATGTTTACAGGGGTTTTTTTGGTTGCATTTGAGTTTTTTGTTTTCTCTGGAGTACCTGTCATGCTCCTGGTGGGGCCCACCCTAGTGCATGATAAGGACTGATCCCATTGGGGACATTCATTTTTTGTTGGCAGTGCCTGTAATTTGTAGTACTGAAGTTAGGTAGTTGTGGATTTTACTTTGGAAATGTAATCTGCATTCATTGTTAAACTATACTTTTTTGTTGGTGAGAGAGCCTAACTCTAACCCTAAGCAGCATGTGTGATTAGTAAGCCACTAAGTTTCATGGCTTAAAATTTTATCATGAGTGGAAGATCTTCTGTCATCTGTGACCTCACCCATCACTCCAGAGTCTGATGAATTGTTCCCCACCTGATCAAGTGCTTTCAGCCTTGGTGGACTGTGCTCTAACATCTGTACTCAGGCACTCCAGACTCACTGCATCCCCTGTGCTGCAGAGATCTGACCTTCAGAAGCCAAGGTAATGGGCAACTATTCCCATGGTGTTGGGACACCCACCTTGACATCCTATGATAGGCTCAGAGTTAGGTCCCAGTTGACCAACCTCCAGAGGTCCTTGGTACAGGAAGTCCTTCCCCCTGCATCCATTGCCTCCTTGGAACTCCAGTTGTCTGCCCTTGTCATTGTGTCATTGCCTTTGCAATCCTCAACCCTTGTTATTGTCCTCACTGATGTGAAGTAGAACTCTGGAATCTGAAGTCTAGTGGAAGATGTCACAGAATGGGACATTGATAGGTTTTCTGAACCCATGAAGAATGTCACAGACAAGATGAAATATTTCCCATATCCCCAGTGGGGACAAATCTCTGACCCTGCCACTGTTTTGGATATCCATGGCAGGGTCTTGGTGTGGTATCTCCCAGGCATCCTGCCTCTTGCAAGAGTGGTGATCCTGTCTCTTCTCCCTCCACCTATCTTGTATAGATTCATCAGTAGGAACATCTCAACAAGATCCATCTCCCTTTGAATGACAGCCTGGTAAAATGCTCCAAGACTGGGGTCAGTCCAAAAGGAGGTTTGGCCATAGACATATGCCAGAGGCTGATGGCAATGAGATGTTTGGTCATGGCAGGCTTATGAATTCTGCAGCCACATTCCAGCAGGCTCACATGGTGATCCCTTTGTCCTCTGGAGGATTTTGGGAGGCTGATTGACCCTCAGAGATTGGAGGATGGGGTATATCAAAATGGGTGGTAAGGCAATGGCTCCAAGATATTTCCTATGCAGAGGAGTTCTGGAACAAAATTGCAGAAGTTGTCCTGCCTGATCTTGCCCATGTTGGCAAGGATGCTGTCTCTGTCAAGGGGGACTGGGTCATCTCCCAACCACCCTCCCCCACTCCCTGGCCTTCCATCTATCTTGGAATAGATATCATAGTCAACCAAGAGACCCCTCCTGACCTGGACCAGGTTTCTACACCATCCCTGCTGGACTCAGTAGTCAGCCTGGGAACTCATGATTCCTGCTTTCATATATCAGAAATAGGCACCACATTTGATTTTAAGCCAGGCACCATGATTTACCTTGCTGGAAAAGTTCTCACCCACTCTGTCCCAAAATGGGGGAAAGCACATAGTATTAGCAGCAAAGAAAGAAAGGAGTCCCTAGGGGGATCCTAATTGACTCCTAAAGCTCTAGGGAGCTAGGGGAATAACCAGACTAGAGTCCAGTGTGAGCAACCAGAGATTGAATAGAGATATGAGGGCACACAGTACCTAGAGTCCAGTGTGAGCAACCAAAGGTCTCAACACTGGACTCAGCTACACTAAGTGCACTTCAATGTAAACAACAGTAAACAAAGATTGGCTGATGTGCTACAACACTAGGAATTGGCCTAGAAGGCTGGGAAAAGAAGTAGTAAGTAGCAAATGAGAAGGGGAATCAGATGGTAGTAAGTAAGAGACCATGTAAAAGATAGAAAGCAAAGATAAGAGGTGAAGATCACCAAAAGGAGCACCACCTAACTAGGCCCACCACATTGATAGAATGGCAGAGAAATATATTAGCAGCAAAGAAAGAAAGGGGTCCCTAGGGGGATCCTAATCAACTCCTAAAGCTCTAGGGAGCTAGGGGAATAACCAGACTAGAGTCCAGTGTGAGCAACCAAAGGTCTCAACACTGGACTCAGCTACACTAAGTGCACTTCAAGGTAAACAACAGTAAACAAAGAGTGGCTGATGTGCCACAACACTAGGAATTGGCCTAGAAGGCTGGGAAAAAAAGTAGTAAGTAGCAAATGAGAAGGGGAATCAGATGGTAGTAAGTAAGAGACCATGTAAAAGAGAGAAATCAAAGATAGGAGGTGAAGATCACCACAAGGAACAACAAGTGACAGGAACCTGACTAAACATTGCAGTCAGGATGGGGGCATGGTAAGAGGAGAGCACATGTGCAGATGAGCAATAATGAAGTCAATGTCCATGAGTTTGAGTGAAGACTGTCATCATCAGTGGTGGATCAGCACATGTTAATGTTATCAATGACACATTCCAAATCATTGTCAGGTGTTAGATGCAAAAAATGATGAGTGAGCTTACACAAATGATGACAAAGTCAATGTCTCTACATTCAAGTGAAAACTGTCATCATCAGTGGTGGACAGGAATATGTTAATGGTGTTGACAACACACTCCGAATATAAATGGACTCATCATCAGGTGATGGATGTGAAATGCAGAGAATGGGCCTACTGGATGATTAGCATGTGAATATCAGTCCATCTCTTGTGATATCTGGACCTAAATACCTTCACAGTAAGTTATGTGTAAGCACAACATACCTTCATAGATCCTTACAGTACCATTGGACATGCAGCCTTTCACAGCATGCATGGCATAGCTGGTTGCAGCTTTGAATTTCACATGTCAAGAGTACTGTAAAACATACCTCACCATCAGTGCTTGAATGAAGACTTGATGATGAGCCCCATCCTGGTGACAGGGTTATTGGGGAGAGGACAAGAACTACTGTTGAATGACTGCTGAAAGAGCTGTGCAACATGGTCAATCATCAAGGATGCCAACAGCATAGAAATGTCAGCTTCAAGAGGACAATGTAGACAGGGAGAAACCTATGTGAAGTTGTGACCAAAGTCAATCTCAGACCTGATTATCAATGATATGGTGAGGATGCATGGCTGTGGATATTCTACAATGGCAATGGGAGTGCTTCCAATGTCATTGGGGAGGTGTATCATATGTGCCAGTTGCTGGTAATTGACAAGGTTTTAGATTGGATAGGATTAGCTGACTAATACAACACAACACAGAATTTGTGACATATTACATAAGCTTAATATCTACTATTGCATGTCAGAGCTAGTTGTCTCTACCTGCCATCAACAACTTCAAATGCCCAACACTGTCATTAGCAAAAGATCAAGATGCCCTTTTTCCCCATGAAAATTGGCTGGTATTGACACTGACCTGGCCATGTTTCATTATGCATGGATTGGCCCAAAGATGCAGGTTACAGCCAGACTGCATCCAATGTGTTTCAACCATCAACTTCCCTTCTTCCTTCCACTCCCATGCTCTAAGATGCAAGCTGAGCAGAGCATTACCCATGTTTATTATGGACAACCCACTTCTCTTACCCTGAATTCTTAACTATATCTCAAAACATGCCTTCCATCTGTCAGAGAGAGCAAGTCTGAACCTGTGTTTGCAAGTGATTTGCTTATGTACCATGTCAGTGATGACCTCAGCAGGTGTATTACAATGACAAACTCCTCTTGTTGGGTATCAAGTGACAATTCAAGATGGATCAATGAGGCCTTAGCACTTGTAGTATTCAAAGTCATTTTGTGCATGACAGCATCAAGCCCAAACCTTACTACCAACACATGGATGTGTGTAAATGGGGTACATGTCCACATGGTGGATGCTTAGAGGTGGACTTGTGTGCAAGTCACAGTCAAGCCATTCACATGTCATGTACACTCAGGCAGATTCCCATAATCCTTGACTGATAGCACTGCTATGTATAATTCAAGCAATTTCATGTGAAACCTGAAGGATGTGTGCCACCAGTGGTAACTCACTACTGGCTTATTATCTGCAGATTTCGAACTGGTGCATTTAGCATTTCAGCTGTTCTTCTGACATTTTGTATCAATTCCCCTCTGACAAACATGAACTCTGCTCTCTCACTGTTGGGGCTTTACTGTTCTGTTGTCCTCATGTACACTTTTAAGCCATGCACAGTCACTTCCCTCTCTTCTTCATGGTTCAGTTGCACTAGTCATCAACATACCATGCAATCAGAAAAGTCATCACACCTCCCCAGTGGTGCAGATGACAAAGAGGGAACATGCTTCTTGCCTTGACTTCCAGCTGGCTCACTCTAGTAAGTTGAGCTAGCATACATCAATGCTGCTAGGTAATCAGTTTTTTGACAGGAACACAACAGAAATCAATCTGCAGAGTGCCCTCAGCATTTAATGAATTCACCCATTCATTCAGGTCCTCAGGCCACTGCTTCTGTTCCTATTGCACTTGTGGGTTCAAATGGATCTCATGCCTTTACACTTGGCTAACTCCCAGTCAGGGAATCACATGACTGATCCTGTAATGGGAAAGATCATCTTAAGTGCTGTGTCAGAGGTAAGCTCCTCCCATCATCATCAGAGATTTCAGGCTGAAGCATTCTGGACCATAAGACATGAGATATTCATGTCCATGGTTTCACTACTCTCTCCACATATACCATACATGGTGCCCCCAATAAACAGCACAGCACCACACCTCATATTGTGTACTTCTTTGTCACTCTTTGTGCTTGGTGTGACAGCTGGCTACCCTAAGTGAAAATGTGAATATGGATTCCATCTAGCTGTCTAGTCAGTACATTCAAGTGCTTCAACCTCAACATCATGTAGACTATCAAAATGAGAATACATATCCTAGTTAGATTTTCTGTTTGTACCTTCAGTTTACATACATATGATGGCTGCTCACCTTGTAGAGTGGTAGTAAATGGATGACAGGCTTTACAATGTAATCAAGCTTGAATGGGGTCTTAGCAAAAGGTGCAAGGAGGTGGGACACATGAGTAACAATTGGTGCTTCAACTTTGTCATAATACAAGTAACCAGCAAGGATGCTAAACTGAGGGTAAGGGTCTTGTTCCACATCTGTGTCACTCAAAGGCACAAAGGGTGAGATAACCACAAAGGCCATGTCCTCCTTTCTGTTCAAAACAAATAATGCAAGTATTTGGGCAGCAATCTGGATGTCCCCATGCAGTCCAGGGGGTCATACCATAGCATGGGAATTCCATTGTGACTGGGCCACAGGCTGGAAAACTACACCTCCAAGCTGTACTGATTCACACCAGCAGATTGCTATAATTGGTACCAGTCTTGCATTCTGAAGTTCCTATAAGCTTACCTTCTGGTGACTGAGTGTGCATGTATTCCATCACCAGTGGCAGAAGAGTCTTGTGCACCTGAGCCAGACAGCCTTGTGTTCACTGATTTGCAAGAATAATCTTCATCTCCACAGAAGCTCCAGAAGCATGAGCATCATTCAGTCAAGTGCCTCAAATTTTGGACTTAAATTCTTGATAAAATGGACCACAAAGGTCCTTCATCTCTGTGAGCAGTCATGGGCTATTTAACAACAGTTGCAGGTTGGCTGGTCTGCATGCACCATCAACAAATGTAAGCTCCAGTTCACCTGAGCAAAAGGAACACAGCACAATTACTTCAGGACAGGGGAACCTGCTGGCATCCCCCCAGTGAAGTCAGCCAACCCCACTCTCATGTTTGGCCCGCCTACACTCAAGGATGGTTGGCCAACATTGGCTGGTCCCACTTTTAGGTCAAATTGTACATGTCAGGTGTCCCAGTTTCAGGACTATGGTTGGCTGAACTATGTGTTCCTTTTGGTGATCTTCACCTCTTATCTTCACTTTCTATCTTTTACATGGTCTCTTACTTACTACCATCTGATTCCCCTTCTCATTTGCTACTTACTACTTCTTTTCCCAGCCTTCTAGGCCAATTCCTAGTGTTGTTGCACATCAGCCACTCTTTGTTTACTGTTGTTTACTTTGAAGTGCATGTAGTGTAGCTGAGTCCAGTGTTGAGACCTTTGGTTACTCACACTGGACTCTAGTCTGGTTATTCCCCTAGCCCCCTAGAGCTTTAGGAGTTGATTAGGATCCCCCTAGGGACTTCCTTCCTTCTTTGCTGCTAACAATTGGTTACCAATATTCTTGGTACCACAGCCATTGACACCCATGGAGCAATTCTTTGCCCTATGGATGCCCAGGATGTGGTGCCATTTGTTCATGGTGTCAAGTTCAGGCCTACTCCAATGATCCCCAATGCTCACAGAGGCCACAGGGAGTGTATGGGGGTAGACCAACATGGGCTGATGCTTGGCTGATGAGGGCTGACAGAGAGCAACATGGGCTAAAGGGTGGCCAACAGTCATGACAGAGGTTTGGGAGAGGGCATCAGGTTTAGCTCATGTGCTGCCCTCTTGTATGAGCCCAGCCCTTGGATTTCAGATAGAGAGAGAAATCAGGGGAGAGCCCAACAGAAGACAGAGATGGCCAGTCAAAGACTGCAGAGGAGGGGAACTAAGTTGATATTCATACTGAGGAGACACTGCTGAGTGTGGCAGGCTTATATACAGTTGACATGCTGTTGAGGCAGTATGGTATTGGAGCATCAGAACTAACATATGGAGTATGGTAAATTTTCAAGGGGTAAGAAGTGTCAGAAAACTTCAGTCAGGGAATGGTACATACAATGGAGGTAAAAGATGGGACAAAGAAGAATTACTAAAAAGGAATAGCATGGACAGGAAGACCTCAGGGTGCCTGCCAATAGCCAATCAGAAGTTGGACTGAAAGCCTAAATGAGTAGCCACCCTGCACCAAACCATGTGGAGCAGTAGCTGCATTGTACCTAGACCAGCCTGTTGACCCAAAAGGAAGGTGACCCCTGAGAGGGTTGAAGATGTCACCTGACCAAGGAATGACAATCATGTGGTGGGCCCAATGGGGGCTAACAGCATCTGACAGGGGACAGGGCAGTAATGCACCATGCAAGTACCACAGCAAGTGGACAGGTGTGGAGTGGAGTGGAGGAGGACCAGTAACCCAGAATGAAGGCATGGGCATGACAGTATCCCCCCTTAAGGCCTGAACCCCTGAAGGCCATAAGCAGCATGGTCCAGACCACATGAGGTTTGATTTTGTAATCAGCAACAGGCCATGAGGCACCTGTTGATTGCCACAGTGGGGTTGTGTCAGAGTCTGAACAGGTCGCATAAGGAAGCACATTTTTTGTTGCTAGGTCCCTTCTCCCATACTTCCTTCATTCCACAATTATGTCTAGCCAACCAAGTCTGAGCCATCAACCCACTGCTGCCCCATCCTGGGACTGGACCCAAGTCCCTGATGTGGACCTTGAGGTCCACACAAGCAATTTGGAGGGGACTAAGCAGGCCAAGGAGGCTGAAAAAGTAGGCACAAGGCAGCAAGGAAGGAGAGGCAGGCTGAGGCCTGTTGACAAAGGGCAGAAGAGGTCTGGCTGGAGAGGGAGTGCCTGGAATGGGAGGAGTGTGAGAAATGGGAGCAGGAGGAGTGTGAAAGGTGGGAGCATGAGGAGCATGAAAGGTGGGAGCATGAGGAGTGTGAGGAGAAGGAGAGGTGGGAGGCCTTGGCAGTGGCCCATCAAGTGGCAGTGACAGAGGCAGAGGCTGCATGACAGAGTGTCACAAAAGAGAAGGGTAGGGTGGAGGAGTTGCAGAGTGAGTGTAGGGGGTCATCAGTGGGCAGGTGAGTACCGTGAACACACCATGATGATGCTAACACAGGTTTTCAGCTCTGGGTGGGTTGCCACCTACAGCCCCATAACTGGGGCTAGCATGGGGACACTGCAGGTAGTGCTGACAGTGAGGCATGTGGCCTATGAAGGCTGCAGACAGTGAGGGAAAGCAGGTGAGTGTCAGGAGGTAGCAGGCAGCTGGTCCTGTGGGCCATGCAGAAAAAGAAAAAAGAAAAGTAGCTGGGTGATGGCAGAGGAAGCTGAGGTGACAGCCAGGTCATCCAGAAAAAGAGCTGGGATGGGGAGCTCATGGGGCAAGGGTTGGAAGAATGGTCAGCCCAACAATGAAGAGGATGATGATGACAATGAGATTGAGGAGGTCCCAGCACTAGTGGACCCTCAGTCACAGGCAGTGTACCCACACCTGGTTGGGGAGGTGTCAGTGATGGGGGCATCAGTTGAGGGAGTGCCAGAGCCCCAGTATGACAAGTGTATGCTCATCATACAGGTGAGGATAGTGGTGGTGATGGAGCATTTGGTGCTGGTGATGGAGGTTCAGGCTGGGGCAGTGCAGGCCTATGTGAGGCACATGACTGCATTCCCACTGTGGCCTCAGGAGGTATGGGTGGGGGTAGCACCAGGCAGAGTCAGATCAGCAGCCAAGGGGAGTAGGTTGGGGGTCAAGCAGAATGAATTGGCAGTGAGCAGGGTGGTGGAAGAAGGCAGGGAGCAGAACAAAGAGGATGTGGAGGGTAATGTGGAGGACATGCAGGAGTAGGGTAGATTTTTTTTTTTTTGTATAATTCATGTACAGTAGTAAAAACTTAGATGTTTTGGGCTTGGGAAAAATTAAGCATAAGTACTGAGGGTGACTTAGAAAAGAAATCAGAGCAGAAGTGGAGGGAAAGTTGGACCAAGGCAGGCAGGTAGTGGTGGGTACAGAAAAAGGTCAGAAAGTGGTCAGGAACATGGCAGGGGGAGTCAGGGCCACTGGGTGGTCATGTTGGGGGTGTGTACAGACCAGCCTTGTGGGGGTAGCATTCATGAAAAGCAGTGATGAGTTCAGGGGCATGTTCTAGCTCAGTGGCAAGGCACCATGAAGTTTCTTCATCAGTGCCTTCATAACCAGCCCAGCAGACCTTGTAACTTAGCCAGCAGCAATGATGGCAGTTGACCTTAGAGTCAAGAATCTCTGATATCTCATACTTGAGTTCACCATCAACATTGACTGGCAGGGGTGGTGGCTGCTGCCAATTTGGGAAGGGGTTGGCCAGAGCAGGTTCCAGTTGTGACACATGGAACACTGGGTGGACAGAGCACATACTGTTGGGTAGCTTCAAGGTGACAGAGTGTGTACAAGGTCAGGTGATAATGTCAAAGGGACCAAGGTATTTTTTGGAGAGTTTATTAGATGGTCTAGTAGAGTGGAAGTACTTGGCCTTGACAAAGACTTGGTTGCTGACATTGAACTCTGGCAGAGGTAAGTGCTTCATGTCAGCAGGACCTTGGTAGTGCTATTGCACTGCAGCCATTTTGGAGCAGAGGAAATCATGAAGGGTGGAGAGGTCTGCAACATAGTTGTGGGCCTTTGCAGAGGTGAAGTCATGATCAGCAGTGACCAACAAGTTGGGATGGTAACCCTTATTAGGGAAGAAGGGCAAGACTCCAGTCATCCCACTACTGTAGGAGCATTGTTGAATGTGAACTTGGCCAGCAGTAGCAGCTCAGCCCAATTGTCCTGCTGGTAGTTACATTACACATGAAGGTATTGCTCAAGGGTCTGGTTCATGTGCTCAGTTTGGCCATCACCTTTGGGATGGTAGCCTGAGGTGAAGTGAAGGTGCATATCCAGGGCCTTGCCAAGGGAGTGGAAGAAGTGCAACATGAATTTGGGACCTCAGTCAGAGGTGACATGAGCAGGTACTCCATGCTTGGAGAAGACATGGGTGAGGAAGAGCTTGGTGAGGTTGGCAGAGGTGATGGAGTCATGTGTCAGGATGAAGACTGCTTGATTTGAGAGGTGATCCATGACAACAAGGATGGCAGTGAAGCTGTCAGAGGGCAGTAGGTGTTCAATGAAGTCCATCAAGATGGAATTCCAAGGCCTTTTGGGGATGGGAAGTTGCTTCAGTAGGCCATATGGGCAGTGACATGGAGCTTTGCTGTGGCTGCAGGTGGTGCAAGAGCCAACATACTTCTTGATGTCAGTGCAGAGGTTAGGCCATACATAGTCATGGTGGATGAGCTTGAGGGTGTGGTTTTGCCTGAAGTGACCAGCAAGGGGGTGGTCATGCTTGAACTGAAGTACCCTAAGGCAAAGGTTGCCAATGTTGGGAATGAAGATGCAACCATCAAGGTGGAGGAGGCCATCAGGGTTGATGGACCATCTCAGAGTGGATGGTGTTGGGAGGTGAGTGGCTGACATGTTGAAAAGGGCTGTAGGCAGCCTCAGTAGTGACTCAACTACTATATATTGAATGTACCTGTAGGCAGCTACAGGATATCAGTAAGTATGGAAATACTAAGTAAATAGTAGGCTTACCCTCAGTAGTGACTCAACTACTGAGGGAGTAGTACCAAAAGTGTACTGTAAAGTGCGCTCTAAGCGCTTATGTAAGCATGTGAAAATGTGTACCAAAACAGTGTATCACACAGGGGTGATTCAATCTCCAACATGATGTAGGGTCAGCAGGGAGAGTGGAGATGATGTCAGAGTGGAGCTTCTCAACATCAAAAGCCATAGCAGCACACAGGATGGGGGCCATAAGGTGGGTGGTATGGAGGGATGATGCAAGCTGTTCTTGGGTGAACATAGGGTGAAGGTTGTGCAGATTGATTTGCATGTAGTCCCTATCCCCCCCTTTTGGGTAGACATCCCACCAGTGGGTGAGCACATTGGGCTTGGCCCACAAGTGGCCAGGCCAAAAGTGGATGGCAAGGTTGAACTGAGAAAGGTACTCAGACCAGTGGGCCTGTTGGTGGGTCAAAACCTTAGATGTGGAGAAATACTTGTTGGAATATAAACTGCCCCTGTTAATATCATACTCAGGTGCGAAGATTTTACTGCTTACATAAGCAAAAATGCGTACATACAGTAGGGTAAATTTTCTCCCTCCTTCCTCAGTAGCTTGGTGTTACTGAGGAGTAAGCCATTCTTTCTATTTAGCTTTACCTTTACTGACCACCTGTAGACTAAGTATCTGACAGGTAGATATTAATACAGTAGCTTGTGTTACTGAGGAACTAAGTCTCTGACAATGCTCAAGGTTTTTGTGGTTGGTGACCATGTCAACAGGGGCAGCCAAGCCCTCTAAGTAGTGTTGCCAATGTCAGAAGGCCTCATAGATAGCCAACAGTTCCTTGTCATGGGTATCATAGTTGAGTTCAGGAGCAGTGAGGGCATGGGAGTAGAATGTGACAGGCTGTAGCTCTCCATTGGGACAGGTGATGGAAAGGATGCCAGCAATGGCATAGTCAGAGGAGTCAGTATCAACAGTGATTGGCACATCAGGAACCCAATGAGTGAGGACAGGAGCAGAGGTGGAGGCATCCTTGAGGCAGAGGAAGGCAGAGCAGCACTCTTTGGAAAAGTTCCAAGGGGCATTTTTTTGGATGAGGCAGGTGAGTGGAACAACTATTTTGGAGTAGTTGTGGATGAACTGACAGTAGAAGTTCACAAACCCTAGGAATGACTGAATGTCCCTGACTTTGCAGGGTTCAGGCCAATTGTGGATTGACTGAACCTTATCAGCAGACATAGTAAGCCCCAAAGGGGAAAGGATGTAGCTGAGGTACTTGACCAAGTCCCTATGGAACTTGCACTTTTTGGGCTTGGCATATAGGCCATGGTGGCAGAGGCATCAGAGTACCTCTTTTACATGTTGTCAGTGTGACTCCAGGTCATGGGAATAAATATGGATGTCATTGAGGTAGACCACAATGCAGACATTGAGCATATCTGTGAAGATGCTATTAACAAACTGCTGGAAGGCAGCCAGTGCATTAGTATGTAAGACTGAAGGGCATTACCCTCCACTCATAGGACCAGTAGCAGGTGCAGAAGGCAGTCTTCCATTCATTGCCTTCAGCAATGCAGATGAGGTGGTAGGCATGTCAGAGCTCAATCTAAGTGTATAGCTTGGCATGGCTCAGTGAGTTGAGAAGGTCAGAGATAAGCAGCAGCAGGTAGTGGTCCTTCTTCATGATCTTGTTGAGACCTCAATAGTTGACACAGAGGTGGAGGGAGCCATCCTTCTTCTTAATGAAGAGAACAGGCACACCATGGGCAGAGGTGGATTGCTTGATGAAGCCATAGCTGAGGTGCTTGTCAATGAAGGTGCAGATAGCCTCAAGCTCAGGTGGTGAGAGGGAGTAGATCATGCTGATGGGTGGAGAGGCCCCTTCCTCAATGTCAATCTTCAGGCCAAAGCTGCAGTGCAGTGGCAGCTCAGTTGCTCTTGCCTTGCTAAAGACATGGGCAAATTTGTGGTATTCAGAAGGGACTGAAGAGAGATCAGGAGGAGAGGGCAAAGCAGAGGATGCATGAAGTAAGATGTCATCAGGGTGCAGTTGCAGACTGAACTGCACTGAGCCAGGCAGTGCACAAGTGTGGAGGTAGGCAGTGGCCCTGATGAGGGTGATGTTTGGAGGAGGTGGCAAATCAGGAGCCTTTGGCAAAGGTGGCAGAATGTCAGAGGACAGATTGGAGGGTGTCAGTGTCAGTTCTGGAGGAGTGGTTGACAGTGATGGGGGTGCCAGGGGTGTCAGCATTCCCTGTGGTGGTGGTCAAAACTTGATATGGCCCAATACCCAATCAATCAATGGATTGTAGCAGGTGAGCCAGTTGTGTCTGAAGACCAGCAAGCAAGAAGAATCCAATGGAGTAACATAAAAAGAAACAGAAGTGACATTGCCAGAAGGGAAACAGACGGACAGATCTACCTCTTGTGATATTACAGCATTCAAGCTACCATCAAACAAGCGAAGTGGGACAGGTGGAGAGACAGATTTCATAGGTACAGAATATTTACTAACTAGAGAGGGGTCTATAAAACAATGAGAAGAACCAGAGTTGACTAACACAGAAATGTTATCTAGCAGAATGTCAGGAAGAGAGACAGAGGGCATAAGTGAATTAGGATCAGAAAGAGTGTATGCATTGAGTCAGATGGTGGGTGCATGGTTGGGGTCAATACTTCCTCCAGGCTGTGTGGGCTCCCTGGAGGAGCAGACTAATTTTTTGGCTCTTCCTTCTCAGAAGGAGTAGGAGGAGCAGAAGGAGTGGCAGCTGCAGCAGCACAGGCTTTGATGGTGCAGGAAGTGGACTTTGGACAGTCCTTGGTGGAGTGCCCAGGCTCACCACAGAAGAGGCACAGGTTATTTTTGAGGTGGCACTGATGTTCAGCCACATTCAGCTTACCATCCTTGCCAAGGAGGTGAGTGATATCAGATTCATGCACATCTGACTTTTGGCCATCCTTTGACTTGGACTTACCTTTATTGTCAGGGCACAAGGAGGATGAAGATGCTGATGAAGATTTCTTGTCATTGGCCAGCTTCCCAGTGGATGACTTTTTGGTGGCAGGCTTAGCAGAGTGGGAAATTTTGGCCTTGCATTCCCAGTACTGAGCATTGATGGTCTGGGCAAGGTCACACAACCTGGCAAGGGTGGCAGGCTTGCTGACATGGGCAATCTCATCCTTGATGCAGACAGGGAGGCTGATGTAGAAGTGATGTCAGAGGGCGCCTTTGCCATAATCTTTGACCTGTGAAGCCCATTGGTTGAATTCCATGATGTACTTGGTGATGTGGGAGGTGTCCTTCATTGAGAGATTGTTGAGGTTTTGTACCACATTGGCCACCACATCATGCAGGCTGAAGTTGATGGTTAGTTCATGAAGGAACTCATGGTAGTTGTCCATCCATAATGGACAGCCAAGGTAGTTTTCAGGATTGAGGAGGTCAGGCTTGAACCAGGCCAGCACCATACCCTTAAGGTAGGACTGAGCAAAGGTGACCTTGGTGCAGTCAGTTTGGAAAGCATTTGGGCAGTCTTGGAAATTGAGCTCACACTGCACTAGGAACTTGCAGAGCTTCTTTGGGTTGGAGCTGTTGAAGGTGTCAGGCTCACAGACCTTGGTTTTTGGAGTCAAGTCCCCAGAGCACTGGCTTGAGCAGGCAAGCACATGGATGGCCCTTGTTAGGGAAAGAAGCAGGTCTTTGGGTGGCTCAGCTGGATCTTCAGGGATACCCCCATCACCACTGCACCACCATTGGACCCACCATTGGGGTGGTTGGGATGTTTGGGGTTGAATGGATCTTCATCTTGCAGGTGTGTGGAATTCAGATCACTGGGGTTCAGAGGGTCCAGCTTGGGAAGCACTTTCATGCTGGGATCGATGTCAGGCAGAGAATGTGTGGAATTGTTCAACCACTGAGGGCACATGTTGCAGGTTGGCAAACATGAGAGCAAGCCTCTTGGCAGTTTCTCATTGCATATGTGATTGGGTCTGCATAGAAGTGTTTTTAGTATTGAAAGTGAATAAGGGCTCATACAAGTGTGAGTACAAATATACTGTCAAATTCAGGCCTACTCCAATGATCCCTGATGCTCACAGAGGCCACTGGAAGTGTACATTGGTAGACCAACATGGGCTGATGCTTGGCCAATGAGGGCCAACAGAGAGCAATGTGGGCTGAAGGGTGGCTGACAGTCATGACAGAGGTTTGGGAGAGGGCATTGGGTTCAGCTCATGTGCTGCCCCCTTGTACAAGCCCAGCCCTTGGATTTCAGATAGAGAGAGAAGTCAGGGGAGAGCCTGACAGAAGATGGAGATGGCCAGTTGAAGACCACAGAGGAGGGGAACTAAGTTGATGTTTGTACTGAGGAGACACTGCTGAGTGTGGTGGGCTTATATAGAGTTGATGTGCCATCAAGGTGGTACAGTATCAGAGCATCAGAACTAACATATGGAGTATGGTAAATTTTCAAGGGGTAAGAAGTGTCAGAAAACTTCAGTCAGGGAATGGTACATACAATGGAGGTAAAAGATGGGACAAAGAAGAATTACTAAAAAGGAATAGCATGGACAGGAAGACCTCAGGGTGCCTGCCAATAGCCAATCAGAAGTTGGACTGAAAGCAATGAGTAGCCACCCTGCACCAAACCATGTGGAGCAGTAGCTGCATTGTACCTAGACCAGCCTGTTGACACAAAAGGAAGGTGACCCCTGAGAGGGTTGAAGATGTCACCTGACCAAGGAATGACAATCATGTAGTGGGCCTGACAGGGGTTGACAGTGCCCAACAGGGGACAGGGTGGTAATGCACCATGTGAGTACCACAGCAAGCAGACAGGTGTGGAGCAGAGCAGAGGAGGGCCAGTAACCCAGAACAAAGGCATGGGCATGACACATGGTCCCAATCAAATGTAACCTAGAAGCAAGCATGCAAAGGCATGGGTGTTCCTTTTGGTGATCTTCACCTCTTATCCTCACTTTCTATATTTTACATGGTCTCTTACTTACTACCATCTGATTCCCCTTCTCATTTGCTACTTACTACTTCTTTTCCCAGCCTTCTAGGCCAATTCCTAGTGTTGTGGTGCATCAGCCAATCTTTGTTTACTGTTGTTTACTTTGAAGTGCACTTAGTGTGGCTGAGTCCAGTGTTGGGACCTTTGGTTGCTCACACTGGACTCTTGTCTGGTTACTCCCCTAGCTCCCTAGAGCTTTAGGAGTCAATATGGATAATCCCAAGTTCCACTAACACTGGATGAGGCCTACTTTCCAATGTGGGTAATTGTTTGGTCTTCAGGCCCAGAGTCATTAACTGGGAAGGTCAGTGCCTATTCAACCTTGTAATATTGTCAAGCATGTAATATGCAGTTATATCTTGATCAAACCCATCATTGATGATATGACCTGAGCACAGACTCCAAGCTTCTAGCCTTTGGCTACATAGTTGAGTTCATGCTACCTATGGTTGAAAATGGAAAGGAGGTGCTAGGGTCAATGGGTAATGGTGCTCCACTGGCTGCAATGGCAACACAGCCTCACCTCATGTATGAGTGCTTCTGTCAACTCTGTGCTGAGGCCATGAACCCACCCATCAATGCTAATTGAGAGAGCATTGTCATGTCCAATTGGCCAATTATACTACAGCAAAATTCTCTTATCAGGCAGAAGTCAAGATGAGATGGTATCACTTGGGGCAAGTTGTCACAGATATGGTAATAAGGTGGTAACCTACTTCCTGGCCAGGATTTCCTACATCAGCCACCTATTGATGCTATTTGGGAGAGCATTGTCATGTCCCTTGAGACATATTTTGGCCCTGAGGGTAACTTGTTGGAGATGAAGCCAAACCAGTGCCACAGAATCCCCTGGCATCACCTATACTTACCATCAAGGAGAAGAATGCAATGAAGAACCTCAAACATGCATATCCTGCTTGGCCTTCTGTCACCATCAACATCACATTTCCAAAGAAGGTCTCCCAGGTTATCAACTTACTTTACAGCATGTATGCAGTGAGGCAGCACAGGCCATTGAAGATGGCATGAAAGTCATCATCTTGCCCAATCATGCTACAGGTCCTACCTGCATTCCCCTTTCAGCACCCATGGCATGTGGTGGTGTCTATCACCATCTAGTACTTCAGAAGATGTGTGAAAAAGTCACTCTGATGGTCAAAATGCATGAGGCTCAGGGGGTTCACCATCTTTGTGTTCTCATTGGATATGGTGCAGATGCTGTTTGCCCATGGTTAATGATGGAGACCATGTGTAAGATTGATCAGGAAAATCTTTAAGTGTTATGGACCAGCCTAATTCACCTCTGTAAAGTTGACATATCATTGTAGAATCAAGTCCAGCATGACTGTTGATGAGCTAACCACTCACTATCATCATTCAATTGACCATGGAATCCTCAAAGTTATGTCAAAGATGAGTATCTCGATGCTGCAGTCCTATAAGGGTGCACAAATTCTTGGCCTCCATAGTGAAGTTGTGGAGCAGTGCTTCATTGGAGCTGTGTCTCATGTCCAGGGTGCTATGTTTGATCTGCTGGCTCTGGATGCATTTGAGCTGCATGAACATGGCTGGCCTATACAGGGAACAATACTGCCTTCCAGAATGCCCAAAACTGGTGAATATAACTGGCAGAATGGAGGTGAAGTCCACATTATCAACCTGGGTGGTATTGCAAACCTGAAAGATGCCATGTGTGAAAAGAATCAAACAGTGTACAATGTGTATGCTCTCAATGCACCAGCTTGATGCAATGTGAGACACTGGAAGGTATGCCATTTTCTCCACCTTGACACCACCCCATCTCTCATGTGATTCTAATAGACCTCAAGACCCAGCTTTCTGCAACTGGCTTTGTTGATGACAACCATAATCTGGGATCAGGCAACACAGCTACTCCTCAATCAATCTGGTTTCCTCCATAGTAACACTGTTGAGCCACTCAGCAAGTCCCTGGGTTGTATTGCATCCATATTCATATGTTGTAGCTACAGAGTCATTTCTGATCACTCCATGCATGTTCTTCAGGTATAGCTATGTGATCAATGATAGCATTCTCCTGGCCACAGGTATTCTACTGCACATGAACAAGACATGCACAAACTACTTGAGTGGTGTCACCCCCATGGTGTCTTTGATTCCACCCTGTTCTCTGTGTCACTACCAATGTTGAGGAACTGTGAAAGAGTGTACTTGTGGAGACACCCCCTGGTAAGTGATTGGGAAACAAAAACTACATGCAACAGTTGGTTGGATATCCTTCACACCTGGCCCTGTACTTCCAAAATTATCTCTGCAGCAGACCTCAATGATCTCAACATTGAGATCATCTGAAATACCATCTATAAAGCTGATCTTGAAGACTCCTGTGAGTTTGTGGGTACCCTCTGATCACCAACATTGGATGTGATGCACACCATTCTGGTGTTTGAAGCTGACTGACACCACATGTAAATTACACTGTTAGAAATCCCTGGTTGAGTAGTATATGTTCTGAAAAGCAAGAGTAATGGATTTGAAAAGGTGGAGATACAGTGTGCAAAGTGACATGGGCCAGCTGGGGAGGATAGGAGTAAGGCCCCAGGATGATGACTGCTGGCATGATCAAGCAGGTGATGCCAAGGGACACAAGGGTTAACAGGGGGAAGAAGGAATTGCACCAATCTGTCCATCTGTTCCCAAGATATCTGCAAGACTGTCCTGCCCTCTCATCATTCAGAAATCCATGAGTGATGTAATAGCTAGGGTGTGAACCAACTATTGCACTACAAGTACCATACTACCACAATGCCCTGTGACAAACTGCACTACCACTGCAATACTGCATGACAAACTGCCATACTAATGCATGATGAACTACTACAGTACTACCATACTGTGGCACTCAGTGTCCAGAAGTTGAACTTCCATCATACCACCAAAGAACTGGTCAATTCAAAGAGCAATTGTCTGGCTTTCCATGTGGGTTTCAAATAAAATTTTCTAGTACTTAGGTACTACATATCCAAGGTTCAGATGCTGTATACAGTAGTAGGGCCTCAAAGAATTGAAGTACCTACATCAGAGGAGCAAAACCTCACAGAAGGGTATGAAAAATTTGAAGCACCTATGTCAGCGTTTCAGAAACTCCACTGTAGCTATTATGGCAGGGCATGAAAGTTTTGAAGTACCTATGTTAGAGGAGCAAATACTCTGCAGTAGCTATGGCAGGGCCTGGACAATTTGAGTACCTATGTTGGAGGTTGAAAAACACCACAGTAGCTATGGTGGAGTGGAGTACCTATGTCAGAGGTTTAAGAAACTAACTCCACAGTAGCTACTGTGGGGCTTGAAAAATTTGAAGTACTGTCAAGACCAGTTCTCAATGGTCTCCAAGAGGGTCTGAGGGCAGAGGAAGGTTATAATGAAAGTCCAGGTAGTCAGAGTTTAGCATACAACTTAGTACACCAATTCCCACCAAGTCCCAGAGGTCAGAGCTATCCAGAAACTATCTGGAGTCAAGTGAGATTGATGAGTATCTTATTTGATATTTGAACTGATGTGCTATGATGTATATACAAGGCTTTTATAGTACAGAGGAAAGTCCAAAGCAATGTCCAGGGTGTAGCAACTACTGGAATGCAGTACAGATGATTAATGATATTAGTGAGCCATTAGTAAGGTAAGTCAGTAGCCACCAGATAGCCAGATGGTATGGGGATTAGTAAGGCATACTAGTATGGTAGTGTAATGAGTCACTTGGAAGCATGAGAGAAATATACTAAATATAGAAACAGAAACAGAAATAGATCATAAGTCAAATCAGAGATGGAACAGAGTTTCATGATGGAAGCCCATAGGGCTAGAACAATATCTCAGATAGTCAGACTATGGTCTGGACCTTGCATGCATGTCATGGATGTGACAGTATGCCCCTCTTAGGGCCAAGCCCTCAAGGCACTTGTCATGCTCAAGTGTCACTTTGGAGTTTTGAAGTCCACATTGTCAGAGTCTGAAAAACTTCATAGTAAAAGAGCTTGACAGGGTTTTGTCAAAGTCCAGACACCCAGGCTCCTACTCCCTGACTCAAACCCTCCCTCAGCCCTGCAGGCATCACCTGGGAAGTTCTCAATGTGGAGTTGCTCCAAGAGTTTCCAGATGACCTGCTGACCATGAAAATGGTGAAGTTTGATGAGTGACAGCAGCATCAGCATGCTGCCATGCAGGCAGCAATCCAAGAAGAGGAGTGCCAGCAAGCTGAGGAGGCCCAGAAAGCAAAGGAGGCTGAGGAACATCAAGAGGCCAAGGAGCATAGGAAGGCTGAGGAGGCTGCTCAGAGGAAAGCAGCCAAGGAAAAGAGGCTCCATGAGTTGGAAGTGGAGAAGAAATGACTCGAGGAGGAGATGTGTCAGGCACAGCAGGCAGAAGGTTCTTTGGTGTGTAACAATATTTATCATTCAAAACTCCATACTGACAAGTCCATAACTTATTCAGCATGTTGTTTTGGTCAGTGGGAAGTCCGCAGAGCAGGCAAAAGCTTGCTCTGCCTGCATCAAGGCCAGTGAACTGTGTGTGCCAGGTACTGGATGTAGCAAGTCGTGCATCTGGAGTCAGAAAACAAAGGGCAAATGCAACTTGAACCCGAAGGCTCCAGAGTCCGAGAAGCCAGCATCAACCATTCCATCTCCTCATGGTGGAGAAAAAAGGAAACAGAGAAAGTCAGTGCATTTTGGTGAGGCCACTGACAATGAAGATGTGGATGACACACCAGATGTTGAGGTCATCTCGAAACCCCACCCACCCCACATGCAAGCCCTGCATCCAGACCCTTTGGCAGAGGTCCTGGACTGTTGGCTCAGAGAGACCATCAATGCAATCCAGAGGAACACTGCAGCAGTGGAGTCCATGTCAAAGGAGGTCAAGGACCTGTCCAGAGTTCTGGAGGAATCATTTGAGATTCTCAAGACCACAATGACCAGCCTTGTCAACCAGGTGATGAACAATGATGACATTTAGTCATTGCTTTTAGTTTATCTGTGTCTGTAGCATACTTCGAGTTTGCCTGTCCCCCCCTCCTCTCTTTTTTTTTTTCTTTTTTTTTCAAAATATATTTTCCATGTGTCTGTTTTGAAAACATGAGTGAGCATGAGTCTTCATAGCATAGCCAGAGTAAACTCCAAAAAGTCCACTTATTTCCAGGGTGGGATGGTGCTCAATGGACCATCCTTGTGGGGGTATGCTCTGTGGAAATCCACAACTAAGTCAGGGGTGTTGCTTAATTTGGTAGCTATGAGCCAGGGTGTTTCCTTGTCCATGCCTTCATAGCCAGCCCACTTGACTAGATACTGCAGCAGACATTGCCTACAGTAGTCCACTTTAGAGTCTAGGATTTGTTCTATCTTGTACTCTGGTTCTCCATCGATTTCAATGGGTGGAGGTGGAGGTTGGACATGGTTGGGGATAGTATTCGGGGTTGCCAGTTCTAACTGTGAGATGTGGAAAACAGGGTGTATGGACTTCATAGTGTCAGGTAGTTGGATATTGAAGGATAATGATCCAACATGAGCAATAATAGGGTAGGGTCCCAGATTCTTTTTGGAGAGTTTCTTCAAGGGTTGAGTGGACCTGAAGTACTTAGCTTTGACATATACCAAATCTCCAATCTGAAAGTCCAGAGGTGGAGATCTTTTAGCATCTGCCAGACCTTGGTATCTCTGCTGAGCTTCCTTCATTTCTTCTTGTAGGAACATATGCAGGGAGTCTAAGTCCACTGTGTAGTCTCTAGCTTGAGAAGATGTCAATTCTCTTTCTGGGTGTATGGTGACATTGGGATGATAACCCTTATTGGCAAAGAACAGTGAAACTCCAGTTGTAGCACTGGGAGCATTGTTGTATGCAAACTCTGCAAGTGGTAGCAACTCAGACCAGTTGTCTTGTTGGTAATTACAGTAGACCCATAGGTACTGCTCCAATGTCTGGTTAGTTCATTCAGTTTGACCATCGCCTTCAGGGTGATATCTGGAAGTGAAATGGAGCTTCATGTCCAGTGCCCTGCCTAGCAACTGGAAGAAGTGAGACATGAACTCCATGCCTCTGTCAGAGGTTACATGTGAGGGAACTCCATGCTTGGAGAAGACATGGAGTAGGAACAGTTTAGCAAGTTGTGGAGAGGTGATTGTATCTTTGGTGGGGATGAATACAGCTTGTTTTGAGAGATGGTCTACAATGACCAGTATAGCAGTATGGTTCCTGGAGTTTGGTAGTTGTTTGATGAGTTCCATTGAAATGGAGTTCCAAGGTCTCTCTGGTATCAGTAACTGTTTCAACATCCTGTATGGTTTATGTCTCAGGGTTTTAGCATGTGCACAGGCAGTGCAAGATTTGATGTAGTCTTTGATGAAAGTCTGAGCATTTGGCCAGACATACTCACAACAGATGAGTTTGAGTGTTCTGTTTTGTCCAAAGTGACTGGCCAAGGGGTGGTCATGCTTGTAACAGAGTACATGAAGCCTGAGGTCATTTGCTTCAGGGACATATATACAATCATCCAGATGTAAAAGTCCAGATTCATCTACCTGCCAATGAGGGTTAGATGGGTCAGAGAGGTGGAGTTGACTGAGTGGATCGGATGTTAAGGTGGACTTGATGTCTTCATGGAGTTTCTCAACATCCATGATTATACTAGCACATAGTACCAGGCTTTCTAAGTAGGTTGCCCATAATGAATTGGATAGTTGCTTGGTGGTAAACACCAGTCAGAGGTTCTGTGGGTTAGCTTGTGCATAGCCCCTATCCCCCTCTTTGGGGTAGATGTCCCATCATCTAGTCAAGGTGTTGGGCTTTGCTCCAAGCTTACTGGGGTGGAAACGAATGACCATATTGAATTGAGAAAGATACTCAGACCAATGTGCTTGGTGCCTGGTGAGCACTTTCAAGGTAGAGAAACACTCAAGGTTCTTGTGGTCAGTAATGATGTCAATGGGGTGTGCAGGGCCTTCAAGGTAATGGTGCCAGGTCTGGAAGGCTTCATGAATTGCCAACAGCTCTTTGTCATGTGTGTCGTAGTTCAACTCCAGGGTGGTCAAAGTCCAGGAGTAGAATGCTACCAGTCATACCTCACCATCTGGACAAGTGATGGACAGAATGCCAGCAATGGCATAGTCTGAAGCATCCATTTCTACCATGATGGGAAGTCTGGGTTGGAAATGAGTTAGTATTGGAGCTGTGGAAAAAGCTTCTTTGAGAAGATTAAAGGACCAGTGACAATCCTCAAAGAAATTCCAAGGTGCCCCCTTCCATGTGAGACATGTTAGTGGGACCATGATGTCTGAGTAATTGAAGATGAAATGATGGTAGAAGTTTGCAAAGCTGAGACTGCCTTGATGGCATGCCTACTGTATATAAGCCCACCATGCTCAGTGGTGGCTCTTCAGTATGAAAATCAACTTAGTTCCACCTCCTCTGCAGTCATCAACCAGCCTCTCTGTTCTTTGTCAGACCCCCTCCCTGACTACTCTCTCTGAAATCCAAGGGCTGGGCTCATACAAGGGGGCAGCACACAAGCTGAACCTGTCACCCTTTCCTGAACCTCTGTCATGACTGTCAGCCACCCTTCAGCTAGCATTGCTCTCCATTGGCCCTCATTAGCCAAGCATCAGCCCATGTCAGTCTACCTTCATACACTTCCCATGGCCTCTCTGAGCATTGGGGATCATCAGAGTAGGCCCAAACCTGACACAAACTACTTTCTGAAGTTGACTTCAATTTCTCTATATGGGCTGGACCCAGGTGTGTCTCTCTTTCCTTTATGGATTGAATACTAATCAGCAAATGCTTTCAAGATATCACACAACCACCCTTGCAAGAATGTGAGAAAGACCCCCATCATCCCCCTCTCTCTTTTGCAAAATGTATTGATTTTATTCTGTAGCAATGGCCACAGAAGGGAAGTTGCAGGAAGTCAGAGCAGAACAATACCTACAGATAGCAGTATGATATGTTCTGGTATGATCATTAATATTGTGTGGTTGTCATGTAATCTATTCAATGCAGTGTTGACAAGGCTTCCACTGCAAATAAGCATTTTCATAGATCTTAATATACATATTCAGACATTGAGCAAGTTATCTGTGTATCTGGTGGTCAGTTAGTGTACAGACAGGTGAGAAATCCTTATGGTACATTGAACTACATCAGCAAGATGGCAAAAATTCTGATAGTCTGGAAAAGTCTGAGAAAATCTGATAGTCTGAACTTTTCAGACTTTTCCAGAACTTTTCAGACTTTTTCAGGGCTTTTCAGACCATCATATTTTTTTGCCATCTTGCTGATGTATCTGGATGACAGATTAGGTACAGGCATGTGATCTGTCTCAGAACTGTACATCCTGAAATTTCCTAAGGCTTGGGAGGATTTCACAGAGTCCAGATTTTGTAGGGGATGGTGATGATACTTTCTTGCAAGTTAGGTGTGGCATTCACTTGCACTGACAGTATCAAGGCCATTATGTGCTGGTTTGACTTGCTGTGTCTCCTGCTTCAATACAAACTTGAGATGGAAGCAACCTTCACCCTTCTCAAACTACTTTCCAAAGTTGGCTTCAACATCTCATTGAAAATCCATAC
This sequence comes from Pisolithus sp. B1, assembly GCA_024663435.1. Taxonomy (NCBI): domain Eukaryota; kingdom Fungi; phylum Basidiomycota; class Agaricomycetes; order Boletales; family Pisolithaceae; genus Pisolithus; species Pisolithus sp. B1. Next base: position 63,371 of record JANFAA010000022.1, on the reverse strand, counting down.
TTTGCCTGTACCATCCACCTTCACTGTTTAAATAGATATGGATTGCTGTATGCTGGATGTGGCAAGGAGCTCAATCAGCCACCCTTGTGGGCTACTTAATGCAATAATATTCTGAATATTTCACCCAGAATAACTTTGGATTTTCTTAATCAGTAATTTTGGTGTGAATATACATTATTTTTGGGTTAACTTTTTTGTCCGAATATATTTTACTGCATATTGCATGTTCAACCATAAAAAAGTCAGAATATTTTTCACATGGGTGGTAGCACACAACTCATCATTTATGATTCAGTACTTGGTCCATGAATATACTGTCTATTTTCTATACTTTTCTCTAGGAAAAAAGAAGATTATTGAGTTGCAAAATATGTTGGAAATCTATTTACAATGTTTAACACATGTTGTACTCAAATTCATACTGAAAAAAACTCATAATTATTTCATTTTCAGTGATTTAAAATGCATCTATATCATTTTTTGAGACATAGTTGACAATAAAAATCCTGTGTTTTTGTACAATGACTTTGGTAAAAATATGCCAAAATAAAGAGTATCAGTTTCTTCTCTTTTTTTAGCATTTTTTTAGCCAAAAAATTGTGAAATGCTTGCAGTGAAATGAGATGGGCAATCACATGGTAGTAAGTGTAAGTCCTGAAGCAATAGAGTAGAGGTGGAAATCACTGCAAATAACAACATGCACAATAATATCATACTCTCTCAAGTGCCAAGTGTAAGCTAGTATCATTTTTTCAGTTATTGGTCTCACATGTCCTTTCAGCCTCCATTTGAAGCCTCCAAAAATATTATGGGTCTCTTTCCTTCAAAAATTACTCCACCATGCATTCCAGTGTCTTGTGTTTAGCACTGTATGTAGCACACAGTCAAAAGATGGTGTAAATGATATTATGTCACCAGGATATTTTATGTAACTCATTCTTGATCCAAAGTCAGTATGCATCTTGCTATTCACAGTGTAATTTGCACAAAAAATGTGTATTTGGTAGAGTTTCATCCAAGTTAGCTGGCTAACAACTACCAAGACCACAATAATAATTGTGCTTGCATCAATTCTGCAGACAGTGACTTGTTAAAAAAGGTCAGGGTCAAGTTTGACTCAGAGTTGGATCCATTTATTGGATCCAGCCTATGCTTACTTTTGACCTGGGTTGACCTAGGTTGAGTCAAGCTGACCTAGATTAAGCCAGATTCCCCAAGGTTGACAGACTTTCCATCAAAACCTGCCTTTTTTTTCATGAGTCAATCACTTGCAATCAAGGCATATTTGTGAACAGACCATCCAGGCCACATCTTGACAACTCCTCTATCAACCCCTTATAAATATGATATCACTTGGTTTCCCTGATGCCTTCCAGCTGCCTATATTATCTATTCACACACCCATTGTGTTTTATGCTGCCATCATTGACCATGCTTCAGGCATGTCCCCAGGAACAGACCCCTTGCATTGAGCCTCTCTCTGGCACAATTACTCCACCTGCAGCAAAGAGACTAAGCCCACCTTCACTCCGAAGGCCTCTGGAGGCTTGTGGCTGGTACAGAGACCTTCCACACTGTTGCTGGTGATGACAAGCAAAATGGGACATCAAAGCAGACAAAGCAGCAAGTGAAAACATGCTAGCCTTGGCAACTGACCAGAGAGTTCAGTGGACATTAAGACTGTGCAAGACAGATCCTGATGACCCTCCTGTTGTAGTTTTGTGAGGCAAGTCATGGTGACTTGACATTGATGACTAAGGGTGGAGCTGCATCCTTGCAAGCACTGCTGGAGGGTTTCTGGGACAAAGGACTGCATGCTCTTGACTGCAACCTAGTGTGCTGTCCAATTCATGCCTTTTGGGACAATGATCTTCCCTTCTCACAATATTTTGTCAATGTTGATCTCGATGTCTTCAACAAACTATACAATCCATTGGGATGACATGTTTGGGGATGGTGGGGGCATGTCAGAAAGTGGTGGGTCCATGTGGTGTGGCTGCAAGGAGGTTCAATATTGAGCATATGAAGGGTGAAGTTGATGTCATTGGTGGTGAGCATTATTCTGTGAGCACACCACAGGTATTTTAAGTTGGATTGAGTCAGTTAGCACTGATTCTGAAAAAATATATTGAACTGTGGGGTATGTCATTGTTATTGGGTAGATTTAATCCAATCCAAGCTTGTGATCCAATTGATCCAGGTTGATGTAGGTTAACTCAGACTTACTGAAGTTGACTGAATTGATCTGCACCAATCTCAATTGAGCCAGATTAACCTAGAGTACATTAACTCAAGTTATTCTAGGCTGACTTAAAACTGATTCAGTCTAACCTGGACTGACCCAACTCAACAATACACCCAATCAATCAAAATCAATCAAGCGTTATTCTGGTGAAATAAGTCTGGTTGACAAATCAACTGACCTGGGTTGACTTACATAAATTGACCCAGATTGACTTTGACTTTGACTTGGATTGATTGGGAACACTTCAGTTACAGCAGTCTTCAAATGTCTGTGGCAAACTAAAAGATTAAAATTTGTTCTGTGGGGGATTTCCAGGAAGGACTCTTAAACCAAATCTGTAATCACTTGTACATGCAAAAACAGGTGGTAGCTAGCATGTTCAACACCACAATTCAATTTGAAACATTGGTTGTTGCAAAGTTATTTGAGGTTTCAAAATTGTTGGCATCTGCCTAATGATAATGCAGAATCTGTCTAGGGCTGCTTCCAGGGTCTGTCCCAGCAATCCCTGCCAAAATGTTTGTGGTTTTTCAATTTTTCACTGACCTTTTATAACCACTGTAGGGAACTAGTTCCCCCTTACAAGCATTTTCATGTTTTTATTTTCATTTTTTTATTTTTAGATTTGAGTTCTATCTTATTTCATTTACTAGTTGTATTGTTGTGCCCATACTTAGTTTTTGCCCTAGGGGATGCACACATAACCACTTATGTAAACAACATGCACACCAAACCTCTGTGTACTTACTACAATTTACAACAATATCAATGCTATAGACAGAGTGCAGGCAGATTCACATGGAATCAGATGAGATGCAACCTGGCCAAATCTTATAGGCCTCAGGTCATAACTATACATAGATGTTATACACTCCCTCTCACCTTTCTTTTACAGGGCAATTCCCATTATTCTCATTTGCTCTCTACTGAAAGTGTTATGAGATGTGGTGGCCCTGCTTATCTTTTCCTTTTCTTCATCTTATCTTCCTGTTGTGCCTCCCCTTATCTATTGGCTCTTCTGGGCTCTTGCCATGTAGCCCTGTCTAGGCTGGCCTAGGCCATGGCATCATAGTGATGCCATGTTGATGTCATCATGATTTCATATGCTGACCTGGATTATGATGTCATAGTGACACCATATGCACCTCATGGACACCTGCTGTATGCCTCATGTAGGCTTCATGTATTTTCCATCAACACAGATCAATGCTACTCTCTCTGAATCAATCCAGTAACTGTTGGAACCTTAGCTTCTGTGAAGAGCCCAGTATACAAACAGTCAACTGATCTGAGAGTTACAGCAATTTGCAAAAGTAATAACAAGGCTTTTTTTTCAGTTATGCTTGATCATGTTCAAAATAGGCAATGTACCCTAGACTTCTATAGCTACTACATACTGTAGTAGTCAGCACCATAGCACATTTCCCTCATGGTATTCATCCATAAGTTCCACCCACCATAGCAAGCACATTGGGGAAGACACAATGTCTCATCCAAAACCCTGAAAATATCAGAACATCCACCACTCATCCTGTGATCATGCACCCAGCTTCTCATGGTAGTGGTAAGAAACCTTGAGGTCTGGTACACTCAGTACAACTTAGGTGAGGTAGGCATTTCAGCTCTAGGTGGACACTGTGGGGATACAACAACCTCCACTTTTGGACTGAAAATACTGGCCAGACCAGGGATCAAACCTGGGTCTTCCCACTAGCACTGGGGTGCCTTGCCACTAGGCCACCCAGCCATCCCTTACCAGCCTAGAGTGTGGACTCACATTCCAACATCCACCACTGTTAACACTGGTGACATTGGAAATATATTGTGTTCCAGTGTTGGGTACTGTGAATGTGTGCAACAGTGATGATGACACAGAAAGCCCACTTGCACAAAAGAGACTCAGAATTTAGTACACCATTGACAGAGAAGACTAGTTGGAAGTTACTGTTGGAGCATATAAACCTCCCCTGTATTGCAGGTCCTAGGTGCGATGTTTGGGTGCTTACATAATCACCTAAGAGCGGACTTAGCAGTACAGTTTCATAGAGTTCCCTCAGTAGCTCACAGCCTACTGAGGGTAAGCACACTTATACTTCATAGTATCTTACTTACTGACATCCTGTAGTAGCCTACAGGTACAGTAATCCACTTAGTAGCTCACAGCCTACTGAGGTAGCCTACAGAATATATTTCAAGAGTTACCAACAGTATAACCAATTGTCATACCAAACAATGATTGAGGTCAGATCAACCAAGTCAATCAGTGCCAGCTGGCCAAATGTGGCCCCAGATCATCTTAGCACAAGTGAACCAAATTGACATTTCCATTTTTGATCTTTGTGATGGCTACCCATACTTGTGCCAAGGGTTTCACAGCTGCTCTTCAGGTTCACCAGGATTCATGCAAATTGACCAACATGTTCTGCATTGATGTAGGTTGACCAAAGAGTCTTAGTTCCATCCACCTAAGTCAAATTCTGACCATATGGGTCAACTGGGCCAAACTGACACAATCCAAGTCAATTTAAGTCAACCTATGTAGGTCAATTTGAGCCAATTCAACTCTGACTTTGATACAAAGTCAAGAGGTCTGAAGGGAAAAACAAGTGCCACAAATACACAGGTACATTACATAATCACTCCTCACTATAAATAGGTAATCTCCCATAGGATTGACTTGGGTTGAGTTAGATTGACTTAAATGGTCCTGGGTTGACTCAGATTGACTCAGGCTGAATGACTCAGATGGACCTCAGACTCCTCAATCAATCTGAATCAGTCTAGGTCAATGGAATGACATACTGTGGGCACTTTAGCCCCAGTGAACAGTTCAGTACTCAAACAGTTAAGTGATCTGAGTTAACATGGGTAAGGTATGTAAATTGACCCAGGTTGACCAGCATGGATCTATGCTGGTGAAGGGTTCCACATAAGTCTGCATCAAAGTCTTATATAAAGTCATTCAGGGTCAATTTGAGTCAACTTGACTTATATGAGCAGAATAGGGGAATGATTTATGTAGATTGACTCAGATTGGATTCATGGGTCAGGTTTGGTCAATTGTCTGAGTCAGCCCAGTCAATGTGGTCTATGTCAATCTAAGTTGTGTCAATTGTTACATTACATACACTTCCTTTCCCATAGCTTCACATGCTTTTGCTTATCTTGCCATTTCATTTTCTGAACAGACTTCCATTTCTGTTATTCACAAGTGCCCTCACAGTCTCCACAAGCTCCCACCCCCTTGTCCAATATCCTTACTTCCATTTATCCCTATTTGGACTTACTTCATACTGCTCAGTTATCATGACTCTAGCACTCTGTTTAGGATGCCAGACCCTGACATATGTAACATCACTCCTTAGCCCAGTGTTACATCACTGTTGAGTGCCATGTATCCTGCCTTGTACATACACAGAGGATTGTGCTTTTTTGTTTACCAAACATTGGGTTTTGTCCCCTGTGTACCTTATAAGCATCAATCCTGATCAATTCAGGTCAAGCTTGAGATTGATTTAACCATCTTCAATGGTTCTAGATCAATATAGGATCTGAGTCAACCTAATAATCAGGTCACTTCACTGTTTGAGTACTGAACTCTCCACTGAGGCTAAGGTTCCCACAGTGGGTCATCATTGGGTTGACTTAGATTGATTGAGCTTGATTGTCAATTTTAAGTCAGCCTGGAATAACTTGAGTGAATGTACTCTAGGTTAATCTGACTTAATCTAGAATGATGCAGCTTAATTCAGTCAACTTCAGTAAGTCTGAGTTAACCTAGATCAATTTGACTCAACCTACAGTGACTCAATCAACCCTTTCAACATTTTTCTGTTTTGTATTCAAGGTGATGCCAAAAATCAGGGATATTCTGTACAATCCTGCAGGTCTCTATACAGAATAGCCCTGTGCTGTGGCTTGAAGATGGTACCTTGCTCAAGTTGTTTGGCTTTGCTTTGGCTAAGATATTTTGGGTTTAATCAGGACAACCCATTGATTACCCTCCATTTTATCACATGTTTTCTGAAGAAAAATTGTGAAATGCTTGCAGTGTATAAGGTCAATTTAGTTAATATAGATTGACCCACATCAATTGGGTTGACTCTGTCAAATGCTGGCAAATCTCAGGAGGTTAATCTGGGTGAGCTGTACATGGGGTTGAGTATCTATGTAGGTTTGTGAGGCCTTTGGGCCAATCCAATAGTTGGATCCAAGTCTGACTCAAACTTGATCCTGCCCTATTTTTACCAAGCCACTGTCTGCATACAGTGACTCCAAAAACCCTTTCCATGTTTGACCTCACAGCAGTGTTTGAAGTATACCACCAGACACATGAAAAATCACACTAGGCTTTGGTGGAGTCATAAATAGTACATACTCTTGGCTACAAGATTGCCCTATAGCTCATGTGATTTCATTCACAAAGTCCTGAGATATGGGCATTTTAAAACAGCAAGTCCATGGAAAGGGTTTTTTCACTTTTGAATTTACAAGGGTATTAGGGTATTATCAGTACTTGGTATAGCCACCTTTTGCTCTAATCACTGCCTCAACCATTCTAGGCATACTCTCAATCAGTTTCTGACACTCCTCCACTGGTATCCCCTCCCACTCCACCTGAACTCTCTCCCATAGCTCATGAATCCCACTAGGGGGGTTTTCATGGCTTGCAAGCCTCCTTTTCAGGCAACCCCAGAGATGTTCAATGGGGTTAAGGTCAGGAGACTGTGCAGGCCATACCATGGTCCCAAAATCCTGCTCTTCTAGCCAATCTCTAACCTTTTTGCAAGTATGCTTGGGATCATTGTCTTGCTGAAAGATTGTTTCAGATGGATTGAGACCATAATACTCCAATGTTTGTTGAAGCTCATCCTTCAAAATCTGAAGGTAAAGGTCCCCATCCATCCTACCATCAATCTTTGCAGCATAGCCAACTCCTTCCCAAGTCATACAACCCCAAATCATCAAGGAACCCCCTCCAAACTTGAGAGTTCCCTGTACCAGCCTATCACTGAGCCCCTCACCTGCCTTTTTCCAAGCCCACTTGCATCCATCTGACCCCAGGTGATTGATTTTTGTCTCATCAGACCATACAACCCTCTTCCAGTCCTCTATAGTCCAGTCCTTGTGGGTATAGGCAAAATCCAAGCAGGCCTTGTGATGTTTAGCAGAAAGAATAGGGCATTTGGTCTTGACTACAGCCTTCATACCAGACTTCTTCAAGTGAAGATGGACAGTATTGGAAGAGAGAGGCTGGTTAATGATATTGGAAAGGGATTTGGTGACTTGAACTGTATTTTCAGCCTTGCCAGAAGTGATAAGGTGCTGAGCATGGCAAACATTGGCAGGAGAAAGTTTGGAAGGATGCCCTCCAATGGCCTTAGGAAGTGTGGAATGCCTCTTAGAACAAAGTTTGGATACAGCAGAGGGGCTAACACCAATTTTCTTGGCAATAGCTTCACCAGAATGGCCAGAATCCAGCAAGGAGAGAATGGTGTTTTGTTGGGTAAGAGAGAGGGATCTGACCATAGTGGCGGTTGAACTTTTTTAAACTCAGACATATTGTTTAAATGTGTGTCTTTGTTTGTATCAACAAACAATAGCAATTATAGCATGTTTTCCATGAGATCCTAGGTACCAATTCAAAAGTGAAAAAACCCTTTCCATGGACTTGCTGTTTCAAAATGCCCATATCTCAGGACTGTGTGAACAAAATCACATGACCTATAGGGCAATCTTGTAGCCAAGAGTATGTACTATTTATGACTCCACCAAAGCCTAGTGTGATTTTTCATGTGTCTGGTGGTATACTTCAAACACTGCTATGAGGTCAAACATGGAAAGGGTTTTTGGAGTCACTGTAATTGATACAAAGGCAAGCATTATTGTGGTGTTGGCAGACAACTTGGATGAAGCTCTACCAAATCACAATGACCCACCCACATATTACTCAGTAAATATTTTTTGTTCAGAATACACCATGAATAGCCAGCATACTGATTTTGAAACAGAAACTGGCTGGAGTATCCTGGAGATGGAGAAAATTTCAAAACATGGGGCCTCGATATTTCTGGATTTGTTCATCAAACCAAGGTTGGATCACATGAGAATGCCACTAACTGAAACAATAATACTAGTTCATGCTTGGCAACTGCAAAAACATGACATTATTGTGTATGTATGCTGAAATCATTTTCAAGGAAACAAGTAAACAGCAAGGTTGATCCATATTCATTCATTGACCTAGGCTGACTTAAGAGGTAGAAAAATGGAAAAGTCTTAAGCCAATCTGACTCAAAGTCAAGACCTGAATTAATCTGGATTGATCCAATGTTGGTCTGAACTGATTCAGATTAACTCATATTGACCTAGGTTGACATAGATTAACTTTCTTGGACTTACTTGGTCCCAGGTTCACCCAGATTGACTCATACTGACTTGGACTCCAATGGACCTCAGGCTCCTAAATCAATCTATATCAATATAGATCAATGCTGGTCAATATGGTTCAATCTAGAACAACCCAGTGACCTGCCATGGGAACCTTGGCTTCCAGTGAAAAGTTCAGTAGTCCCAACAGTCAATTGGTCTGAGCTAACATGGGTAAGTTCAATTGACTCAGCCTCACCAGCATTGATCTATGTTCATGAAGGATTCCAAATCAATCTGCATCAAAGTCAATCTGGGTCAATTTTTTAGGTGATATAGGCTCTAGTCACTCAATTCAAGTTTTCTGACTTGATCAGTCACCTTGACTTATAAAAGCAGAAAAGAGCAAATGATTATTTAAATCAACTTGGATGGACTTGATAGGTCAATCTTGGTCAATTTAGGTCAGCCTGAGTCAACCTAAGTCAGTTTAAGTTGACCTAGGTGCTAATGTACATAGATCAAATTAGTCAAATGCAAGCCAATAATAATCTTGGTCAATCTGCATCTGTCCAAAACAACCTACCACTTTAAGGTTAGATCAACCAAGTCAATCAATGTTGGCTGGTCAAATGTGGCTCAGTGAGCAATCTTAGTACAATTCAACCCAATTGACATTTTTGGTCTTTGTAAAGACTATCCATACTTGTCCCAGTGTAATGATTGATTTGATTCTCCTCTTGACTTAAACTGAGGTTGGTGGCCTTTGGCTGGCTTGAATCACCACTAAATAGTCAAAGGCAGAGCTGAGCCAGGTCCAATCAACTTGGTTGAATCAATTTAGCTCAGATAAGATCAGCTAAAATTGAACTGTTTTTCACCTGGTAGACTTCTGTGGACATGAACTGCCTTTAATTGACTCAGTCCAGGGCTTAACTTACCTCAAACCCAGGTAAAAATACAAGTTGTTGTGAGTTACTGGCAGCCAATTTAAGTCAGCTAAGCTGTATGCAAGCTAGTTGGAGTCAATTGAAGCTGACCTAACTCAGTGTCAAACAATTACAATTTGAACCAACTTGAGGCAAAGGGATATTAATTGGGTTCAATTTTACATGAGTCAAATACACCAAGCCAACCAATGACATTCTAACTGGGTGGAGTCAGTTAGCACTGATCTACATTAGTACCTCAATTTGGCCCTGGATTAACTTGCATTGATCCTTGGTTGATATGGATTGTCCCAGGTTGACTTAAATTGACCTAGATTGAGTTTGACTTGGATTGATGTACAACTCCTTAGTTGATCTGTTCCATTTGATTCAGGAAAGAATCTGCTGCAGCAATCCAAGTTGGGAGAGTTGCCACTTCAGTCACCCCCTTTTGGGGACATATTAGGTTGGCACATTTCTACAGATTTTTATACCTAAATGGTATCAACTTGTTGGGTATTCCCACATGCCACTGGGACAGGCTGGGCTTGGACATTCTCCAGGGGCTCATGCATCAAGGGGGAATTATATTTGCCCAGGCATAGCCTATTGTGACCATCACCATACAGGTTGCCTGGGGTCCCCAAGGAACTTTGTCCAGCCTATGTGGGGGCATTTCCTCAGCACAAGTACACCACTTGGAATGGCTACATCCATGGGTCAAATGGACCACTTCCAAGGGAAGTTTTGGGGATTTCCCAGGGTAAAATAGCCCACTTCCAAGGGAAGTCTTAGGGATTTCCTGGGGTAGAAAAGACCACTTCCAAGGGAGGTTTTGGGGACTGTCCAGAGTAAATTGGCTGCTTGCAAAGGTGTTTGCAGGGAGTCACCAGGCAGGATATGTTCTCCAGGTTGTATGAGATGGGGAATCTCCAACTGAAGCATTGGGGATTCCCCATCAGTCTCATGTGGCAACAGGGAGTCTCCAATTGAGGGATTTAGGATTCCATTTGGTGGTGTGGGATCCCCCATATGCAAGATTGGCATTTCCCCATGGTGGTGGCATTCCACAAATGTAAGATTAATCTCATGTGGGGAAGGTGAATCTCTGACTGATGTCACAGTCATGGACTTAATTAACACCCAGATGATACCTTGTTGACTATAAGTCTAATGGGTTAAATAAAATATATGCATCTGAGTAGAGTTTACAGAGTTGTGTCTTTGAAGCAGAGGCAGAGATTATCTGTGGCTTTTTATGCATGCTTTTTACTTTAGATGGTTTTCAATAGGCTGCCACTTATGAGTACAATGCCTTTTCTTGACCTAGTATACTGATTGTATGTACATAGTACCCTGGCTGAAATTTAGCTGGTGCCTGCTCAGTTAAATTTAATGTCACTCCCCTTTGTCAAACAGTCAACTAATCTGAGTGAACATGGGTAAGTTAATTTGACTCAGGTTGACCAGCATTAATATATGTTGATGAAGATTCCAAATAAGTCTGCATCAAAGTCATTCAGGAGTTAATTTGAGTCAATTCGATGTATATGATCAAAATAGAGACTTCACCTGCTTTTGCTTATCTTATCATTTCATTTCCTTAAGAGACTACCATATTTGTTACTCACAAGTGCCCTCATTGTCCACAAGCTTTCGTTTGCTTATCTGGTACCCTTACTTCCATTTATCCCTATTTGGACTCACTTCCTACTGCCAAGTTGTTATGACTTCTAGCACTCTATCTTAGGATACCAGACCTTGACATATGTAACATCACTCCTTAGCCCAGGGTTACATCACTGTTGGGTTCCACATATCACCCACTTGTACATACACAGAGCATTGTACAGTTGGAGCATAGCTTCTCACTATCATGCTCCTACAATATCAGTCATGTTGACTCAAACTGGCCCAGATTAACTTTGATGCAAATGGATTTGGGACCCTTCACCAACATAGATCAATGCTGGTCAGCCTGAGTCAATTTAACTTGTGCATGTTAGTTCACATCGATTGAGTGTTTGAGTGCTGAACTATGCACTGAACATAAAGTTGCCAGAAGTCATTGGGTTGCCCTACATTGATTCAGATTGACCAGTATTGATCCACATTGATGCAGTCCAGCCTGTATCCTGTGGATGTCAGGGGGGCATGTCTATTCACCCTCATACCCACTATACATGCTTTTTCCAATCATTCCACCTTTTCTACTTTGCATGAACTTGGTTTGTTGAGATCATTTCTCAAGATACAAAACATTATTGATATTTATCTTCTGTGTGACCTACACTCCATGTGCAGTTTTCAAACTCAGCCAGAGGTGCAGTAGTGAAATCAATGTGAAATTGAGGGATGTCAGAGCTCAGAGCCAATTTTACATGGATTTTGTAGTCTGATGTGACAGGAAATCAAATATTGAAATTAGGCTGGAATGACCATAGGTTCTTGGGGGACTTAGATTGACCAGGATTAACCTACACACATTGATGTAGAACCATTGAAGAGTCTTAAAGAAATAAATCTCAGGCTTGACCTGAATTGACCAGGATTGGTCCAAGGTGCACATGGATCCAAATTGGTTCAGATTCACTTCAGTAGTCACCTGAAACAGTGGACCAGTTAGGTTGTGCACCTCTTATAGATGTATTATCCTAACTGGGACATTGCCCCCCCTTGTGTACATAACATATACAATGTTATTAGTGTATAATTAGCAAAACTAACTATATGAGAACACAGTCAGTGTTGAATAATGTGTTTTTTTCAACAACATGCTTCAGACATAGTATTTCTATTTTCAATGTTTGTTGTGCATTTTATTAGTCATAACATCAATCAGTGCCTCTAGTGGAATGTGCAGCATAGTTGATTGGCAAATGTGTAGTATATTTTGATTACCAATGGTGTTGTAGTGTACTTGATGAGCAAGTGTACTTCCAAAGAGTACCATAGTTGATTAGCAGATGTGAAGTAGTCCATGTTTTGGCTACCAAAGTGTAGCAAAGTTGACTAGCACATGTGGAGTATGGTCCACATATTTGATTACACAAAGTGTAGTATAGTTGGTTAGTAAATGTGTAGTAGTCTCCTCTTTCCTCTACCAAAAGTGTAACATAGTTGATTAGCCAATGTACAGTACTGCACATTTTTGACTACCATAGTGTAGCATAGTTGACTAACAAATGTGTAGTAGTGTCACACATTTTGACTACCAAAGTGGAGGGTACTTCATTGGAAATGTGTAGTAATGACCACATCTTTTCACTATCAACTACCACAATGGACTGTACACTATTAGGCATTTCCTAATCAATTTTCACATTTTTGACTACCAATCAAAGTGTGCACTTGATTAGCAAAACCATAGTAGACACTACTAGCCTTACCCTAATCAATTTTTACATTGTTTGACTATCAAGGTCCACACTTGATTGGCAAGCAATGTATAGCATGGAAATGAACAAGACATGGAGATTGGCACAACAACACAAATACTCAGAAATGAGTGGTCCACATGTTGCATCTTCAGTGTCATCTGATAGGAATTGTTGAGTAGAGTCAGGTCCAAAGAAATTGAAAGATTCGGTAGGAAAATGGAGGAGATACATGGTAAATGGGGGACAATGATGGCATGCCATTTGGGTGACTGCTGGACAGAATGTTAGAAGATGCACTACCTAACATGGCATATAATTGATTAGCAACCATGTAATGGTCCAAGTTTTTCACCAACAAAGTGTGCAAACTGAAAAACCTCAGGTTCCTCAATCAATCTGCATCATTGTAGATCAATGCTGGTCAATCTGATTCAATCTAGGACAACCCAATGACCTACTGTATGAACCTTAGCCTCAGTGAAGAGTTCAGTACTCCAACAGTCAATTTGATCTGAGTTAGCACAGGTAAGTTCAATTGATCAGGTTGACTAGTGTTGATCTATATTGGTGAAGGTTCCAAATCAATCTGCATCAGAGTCAATTTGGGTCAATTTTCAGTCAACCTGAGCCAATCCAGGCTCTAGTCAGTCCCTTTGACTTATATCAGTAGAATAGAGTGCTTGATTATTTAAACTAATTTGAATGGACTTGATGGGTCAATTTAGGTTAATCTAGGTCAGTCTGAGTCCACATAAGTCAATTTAAGTCAACCTAGATGCTAATGTACAAAGCTAGTCAAATCCAAGTCAATAATAATCTTGGTCAATCTGAGTCATTCTAGATCAACAAAGTCAACCAATGTTAGCTGGTCAAATGTAGTTCAGTGGGTGATCATAGCACAATTGAACCAAACTGACATTTTTGGTCTTTGCAACGACTATCCCTACTTGTCCAAAGGTAAAGATTGATTTGATTCTTCTCTTGACTTGAACTGAGTCAAGCTGGGTCTGACAAACTCAGCTGAATCAACTTAGCTACTGACTTTAATTGACTACTGACCTCAAACTAAGATAAAAATACAGGTCACTGTGAGTTATTGGCAGTCAATTTAACTCAGCTAGGGTGTATGCAAGCTAATTGGAGTTGAAGCTGATCTAACTCAGTGTCAAACAATTACAATTTGAACCACCTTGAGGCAGGGGAAATTGATCAGGTTCAAACTCATATGAGTCAAATACACCAAGCTAACCAATGACATTCTAACTTGGATTGAGTCAGTTAGCACTGATCTACATTAATACCAAAATTTGGCCATGGATTAACTCAAATTGATCCTTGGTGGATGTGGATAGACCTGGGTTGACTTAAATTGACCTAGATTGACTATGGCTCAGATTGATTTACAATTCCTTTGTTGATCTGCACCACCTAATTCAGGAGGGATTGTCTGCAGCAGGCTCAACTTGAGAGGCTGGCAACATGGGGCAGACAAAGTGCATACTGCAACTTTAAGATGACTGGATGCAAACCAGGGCTTGAGCTTGAACCAGGGTCCTGCAGATGTGTTCATTGCCCCTGAAATGCCTACAGGAAGATGTTCCTGGGTCACCATAGGATGGAGGTTATGCACATTCAGGAATCACTCCATGTCAACAAGACCCTCCCCAATGTCATATGCAATAGTGTGACCAAGTGTGATGGCAGGGATGCTTGAGTAGCATACTGTATGCCCATCCCTCATCAATGAACATCAACATGTTCAGGACTTCTTCCACAATCTTGTTCATGTACAGTGCTTGTGAAGTACAAGGGCAGAGATACTCTTGTGAGTATGCCTAGTTGCAGGATGGCATGAGAAAGATTTGTAAGGGAGGCATGTATGTTGCTTTTGAGCTTCACACTACAAGCATTTCACAATCTTCCAGAAAAAAACATACTGAAAAATAGAGGGAAGAGATGCTCTTATATTTTGGATTATTTATCAGAAAAAATGCAATATTTTCTTTGTCCTCTCTGTGCCCAAACACACATATAAATGGCAATGGTTATCACCAGCATCATCCTGGCACCTGATGCTCAATGCTCACTTTGCTCATGTTTTGCATACCCTCTAACCTAAACTCATTAAATATATGGTACATATGTGTCTGGCTTCAGAGGATGTACTACCAGCTATCTCAACATTTTATGTAATTCCTGGAATACACAAAACTTCAGTTAAACACCAGCCAATAGTGCCATGCCATTCCTCAGGACAACCCCCCTCTGCAAAGTATGTTTCAAAAATGTTAAAACCTATAAGAGAGATGTAGGTTTGTGCTCAAAGGTACCAAACACCTTGCACAACAATTAACAAAAATAAAGTTACACACACAAACAAGCATGGGTGGTATTGGGTGACATAGTCACCTTTTATCTGAACATTCCCCCTAAAGACTGTACAGATGTAATAATGTTATTTTATGATAACCACTACCCAAATGCAGCTCTGGCAGGAAGGGAAATCTTCCAGAAATGCTTGGATGTAACTAATAGCCAAAATATTGTGGAGTTCCAAGGATGCTTCTACTTGCAATTGCAAGGATTGGCAATGGGTCAGGCACCATCCTGTCAAGTCCAGGCCTACTCTGATGATCTCTGATGCTCAGAGGCCAGGGGATGTGTCTGAAGGTAGACCAACATTGTCTGAAGACAGGCAGATGAGGGCCAATGGAAGTGATGATGGCTGAGGGGTGGCTCATGGTCATTACAGAGGTTTGGGAGAGGGCATCAGGTTCAACTTAGGTGTTGCCTGTCAGATATGTTGGAGATTGAATCACCCCTGTGTGATACTTATTTTTGGTGCGCTTTTTGGTTGATTACATAAGCACTTAGAGCGCACACTTAGAGTACATTTGGTACTGTTCCCTCAGTAGTTGAGTCACTACTGAGGGTAAGTCTACTATTTACTTAGTATTTCCATACTTACTGATAGCCTGTAGCTGCCTACAGGTACATCTAATATAATAGTAGTTGAGTCACTACTGAGGCTGCCTACAGCCATTTTCTACAAGATACTTAGTCTACAGGTGGTCAGTGAAGGTAAAGCTAAATAGAAAGAATGACTTACTCCTCAGTAACACCAAGCTACTGAGGAAGGAGGGAGAAAATTTACCCTACTGTATGTACGCATTTTTGCTTATGTAAGTGACAAACCTTCGCACCAAGGTATATACTACTCAGGAGGCAGTTTATTGTATTCCAACATTGCCCCCTTGTATGAGCCCAACCCTTGGATTTTGGAGATTGACAAGAGTCAGTACTAAGCCAACAGCTAAGGAGAACACTGGTTGAAGACTGCAGAGGAGGGAACCAAGTTGATATTTGCACTGAGGGAACACTGCTGAATGCAGCAAGCTTTTATACAGTACATGCACCATCAAGGTGGTACAGTATTGGAACATCAGAACTAACATATGGGGTACAGTAAAATTTCATGTGGCAGAAACATCAGAAAACTCCAGGCAGAGTGTAAGTACAGACAGCAGAGGTGAAGGGCAGGATAAAGACAAATCATATAAAAGGGAAAGTGCAGAATGGAGTGGCTTTTGAGGGCTCATTGATGGCTAATCAGAAGTTAGGCCCAAAGCCTAATGTGGAAGCAACCCTGCAGCATGCCACACAGTGCAGTGGCTGTGCCATACCCAGATCAGTCCACTGACAGAGATGGAAGGTGACTTCAGAGGGCATCACCTGACCAAGGGGGTTGCTGGGTGGCAGTGACCCTGGTCACATTGTATGCCAACAGATGCCAACCAATGCCAATGGAGTCTGACTGCAGATGAAGCATGAGCATGTCAGTTGACTGTTGGAAAGAGCAGGGATGGAGCAGAGATGGGTTGGTGGTACAGAGGATGGGTATGACAGGGTCTGGGCAACAAGTAATAGCATGGGGCAGGCTAGGACCAAGGCACAGGCATGACAGTATTCCCCCCCTTAAGGCCTGAACCCCCAAAGACCATAGGGCAGTGGGGCTAGACTGACATGAGGTCTGATTTTGTAATCAGCAATGCACCATGAGGTAGTGGTTGATTGCCACAGCAGGCTCATGTTGGAGAGCAACAAGGGGTACTAAAGAAGCATGCTTCATTACCATAAGGATCCTTCTCCCATCCTTCTCCCTTCTATCATCATGTCCAGCAACAATGAGGTACAAGCCAACCATCCACCACCACCTCTTCACATGACTGGTGGCTGACAAGGACCTGGATGTCCATATGAGCAACTTGGAGGCCATGGAACAGGCCAAGAAGGCCAAAAAAACAGGCAGACAACAGCAAGGAGGGAGAGGTGGGCTGAGGTTTGTTGTCAGCAAGCAGAGGAGGCTCATTTGGAGGGGGAGAGGCAGGAGTGGGAGGGACACAAGAAGTGGGACTGGGAGGAGTGGGAGGAGTGGGAGAGATGGGAGGTGCTAGAGGCAGTGCATCAAGCAGTGGCAGTAGAGGCAGAGTCTGCATGACAGAGCATTGCAAGGGAGTGGAGTTGGGTTGTTTGGGCATCATCAGGAAGTAGGTGAGTGTTTTTAGCATCCTGAGTGCCAGGCAGCTGACAACAACTATAGTGCTCAGCTGGTGCCAGTGTACAATCTGACAAGTGGGGCAAGAATTGGGATGATGATTTCATCCTCACCCTTGCCAGCCCCAATGAGAGGTCCCTTGGAGTTCCAGCAACAAGGTAAGTCAGCAGAGTGTTGGGTGGCTGCAGGCAGTGGATTGGGCCATGCCTGAAGTGCAAGAAGAAGTGCAGCTGGGTGGCTGCAGAGGAAAGTGAGGTGACAGCCAGCTGAGACTCACATCTACAATGGCTCTATTATAAAAGACAATACACAAGCACTGAAAAGACTTCAAGTCAAAAGTACTATGGTTGTCCTCTAGCAGGACATCACCCTTTTCCCTATTGTATACCCTCATCAGCTCCCAACCTGGCCCCTGACCTCAATCACTCACTTTGCTCATGATTTCAGCCCCCCCTAACTGAACCCAGATATCACATAGTCCTGGTTGGCTGGCTTGGTGCCAGCTGTTATTTGACCAGTCCACAGGGTGCCTGGGTCTAGCCCTTATTACACATGGCTTTCTGGACCAAATGGGGGTCTGGTAGAAGGCTTTGACTGCCAGGGTCCAGGTTGGTCTGGGCCCAAGATTCTAGATCATGCTGTACAGACCACAGCCTGGATCCCTTCTCAATACAGCTTAATTAGAGACATGACACATGTCCGAGCTTATGTTCCAATTAGACCTTGGAGATAAGTTATCTAAAGTTTGATGCCTCATGTTTAGCATCATCTTTCTTGCTCTGCAGGTTCTGACAGAACTATTGCATCATAGATAAGGTATCTACTAAAAGTAGAACAAAGGAAACACCAAATTAGAAGAAACTATTGTTCCAAAGGAACAGTAAGGCCAGGCACAAGGTTGGTGCCACCTGACATCTCCCAATGGGAGCCCTGGGCTGTGTGGAAATGTCACTGGTGTAGTAGTCCCTGTTTTTCCATCAGACAATAGAAGAAAGGCAGCACTTTCCATCCCATTGTTACCTGCTTAAGGCAAAAGCACCTGTCTACAATGGCTCCATATAAAAAGATGACACAAAGCACTAATGGGACTTCAAGTTGAAAGTGCTATGGTTGTCCTCTAGTAGGACACCACCCTTTTCTCTATCATCTATCTCATCAGCATCCAACCTGTCCCCCAACCTCAACTGATCACCTTCCTTGCAGTTTTGGTCCCCTCAAACCTAACCCCATATCCATTTTTCCAAGGTCTGTAGGTCCAGGGTCCCCCCTATGATGCCTCCTAACCTAACACAACTACACTACCAACTACTTACTACCAACCAACTATATATACCTTCCTAAACCTCATCCATCATCCACCACCTTGTCCATCATCATCATCTCATCCACCTCATCCATCACCTCATCACCTCATCCATCTTCATTTACACAACTACACTACCAACTACCATTTACTATCTGCCAACTACCAACTTCATCTACCCTCAAAAACCTCATCCAATGGGGGGGCCTTGTTCCAGTGCCATCTCCAGGGGTCTCATACTTGGGTCACTTCAGGGGGAGGGGGGGTCACTGCAGCTCAGCTTAGCTTAGCTTACTGTCATCAGTCAGCCCGCATATGCTAGTTGCTCTTTGCTAGTCTGTCATCTGTAGTTGCTAGTCAGTAGTTGGTAGTTGGTAGTTGCCAGTAGTCTGTCTACCTGCTGTCTTTGCTGGTCAGTAGTTCTCTGTTTGCTAGTTCATCCTCAGTCAGTTTTGCTACTTGCTGCTTGGTAATCTGTCATCAGTTTGCAGTCAGTGGTTTGTAGTTGGTAGTTGGTTGTCACCAGTAGTCAGTCTGCTCAGCATCTTGGCTAGTCTGTCCCTTTGCTGCTTACTAGTTGGTAGTTGCTGCTCTTGTTGTCTTTGCTACTTCATGGTCAGTAGTCACCAGTTGGTAGTTGGTAGTTGGCTCTTTGCCTCTTTGTCACTCATCAGTTTTGCTAGTTGCTGCTTGGTAGTTAGTCATCTGTCATCACTCATCACTTGCTAGTTTGTCATCCCCGCTCAGTCATCAGTCATAGCTCATTATCCTTAATCTGCTTTGTACAGTAGTCAGTCTCATTGGTTGGTGGTGGTCAGTAGTTGGTAGTCCCTGCTTACTGTTACTTGGGTTTGCTGTATGCTGTTTGCTAGTCAGTGGTTGCTACTAGCTAGTTGGTTTTCAGTTGCCAGTCATGTTGGTGGTTGGCAGTGCTGCTCAGTCTACTTGGTAGTTGGTCTTTGGTGGTCAGTAGTCAGTAGTCTTTGCTCTTGTCATCATTGCTACTTTGTGGTTGGTGGTTGGTAGTTGGTAGTTGGTAGTTGCTGTTTGGTTATTTTGCTAGTTGGTGGTTGGTGTCACTGCTTTGGAGTTGTGTGATTGTTACTGCTTGGTCATTTGCTAGTTGGCAGTTGGTGGTTGGTGTCACTGCTTATGAGTTGGTCATTTGCTGGTTGGTAGTCCATTATTGCTGGTTACCCTTGCATGAATTGTTGACAGATTGCACTGCCTTGGTAGCTGCTAGTGGGTAGTTTGCTTCATTCTTCATCTTGTTACTTTGGTAGTTGCTGCAAGTTGGTACTGGTTACCACCTGCTTGCACAACTCATCAATGGATCATGCAGCCTTGGTAGCAGGTGGCTGGTAGTCCATAGGCTGTCCTTTGCTTTATCTGTCATTGATGCACTATTAGGCCTGCAGTTCAGTATCTGGTCCTTTCATGGGAACTTCATGTGACATTGGTCATTGGTGGTTTGCAGTTGTTTGCCTTTGGTATACTTGGTAGTTTGGTAGCTGCTTTCTTGGCTCATCAACAAATTGTGGTGACCTACTTTATCCAGATTATTTTTTATTTGCTTCTTGACAGTTATTGTTGGAATGCAAGTCCACACTCTAGGCCAGTAAGGGATGGCCAGGTGGCCTAGTGGTAAGGCACCCCAGTGCTAGTGGGAAGACCTGGGTTTGATCCCTGGTCTGGCCAGTACTTGATGCTAGTGCTTGGGCTCAGATAAGCAGCTGGTTGCTTGTTCTTTGCCAGTTACTCTGGGCTGCTCAGAACTCACCACATCATTGGTTGATGCATCTTGTGGCTCATTTCCTTCTTCCTCATTGGTAGTTGCCACTTGCATGTTGGTATGGGTAACTGGTCATATATTTGCAGCAATGGTATTGTATGAGTGCTATGTCCATGTCCACTCCACTTTCACTGGTAATCTCACCTCCCCTCTCCCTGCTGCCACTGGTGATGCCACATAAACAGATCCATCAAGTTGCTGTGATGTCCTGCCCTTGGTCACCCCATCAACCACCTTGCAAATGCCACCTCATCTGGCCAACTTTGTTCAAAGTGCATGCTTGCCAGCTGATGTAACTTGCCATCCAAGTAAATTCCATAGGTAGCTGGTGCCACCACATCTGCAAACCTGCAGGGCATACCCCTGCCTGCCCTTGTAAATTGTGGATGCACCACATCATTGATCTGTGGGACATGGCACATGTAGCAGATCTTCTTGTGATAGTTCTGATACCTCAGCTCTCTTCTCCACTTAACATAGTTGCTCCATCCATCACCACCCAGTTTTGGACATTCCCCAATCCCATGCCTCTGGTTACCTCTGTCACCCTTCTCCAAAGTGGTGCAGAGACTACATCTTCCCTCAAAACTTTGCAGAGCTGCCAGTATTTTTCCTCCTTCTTCCAACTGTGTGATCTGTTACCTGCCTCACAGCTGTCATACTTGCACTGATGCTGCTTCAAAGGAAGTCAGAGAAGGGGTCCTTGTGGTTTTTGCTCCTGCATCCATGAGTTGCATGGACTACTGTTTGAGTCTGGCTGTCCCAACTATGTGTATGTCCCCAGGCTCATGTCCAGGGTCTGCCAGGCAGACAGCACATTGTTGGTTCCCCCCTTCCATGCAGCAGCTCATCCCTGTCCATCAATGAAGAGGGTGGTGCCATATCAAAGACACCTCCTTGGACCATAGCAATACAGCAATTCATAGATGGCCCAGCTAGCCTCTCCCTCTAGCCCTGTGCTTTGTAAGTTGGGGATGGATGATGCCAGAGGTATGACTGTGTAGCAGTTGGCAGGTTCTCCATCTTTCCCTGCCCTTCCCTATCCTTGAATATAGTCTTCCATGTCAAAGGGCTTGCCCATGTGGATGACTGTCTGGACATGGGTGTAGTCATTCCCTGCACTGAATGCAGTGGTGGCAATGAGTACCTTGGTTGACCCACTGATCAACTGTTGGTATGCCAGACTTCATTCCTTGTCCATTGTGCCCTTGTCTCCATTGTAGAATGGATAGGCTGTCTTCTGTTACAGACTCTGTGCAGCTGCTATGGATGTGACAAAGACCAAGCCTCTGTACCTCTCTGCCCATGAGGAACTCTCTGTCTCCAACACTTCCAAGACATGCTCCTGCACTGACTTGGATGCCACCCTCTCCAAGAGGTAAGCTAGCCCTGGTCAGTTGGTGCATTGTTGGATGATGTTGGTTTGCCACACAGTGGGAAGGAGGTCTTGACCTCTTCCATGCACCATGGTGGGAGGGTGGCACTCAACAGCACCAGTTGCATGGGAATGCTTTGCAGTTCATGGATGTTTTGAAGGGCAACTTGGTAGGATTTTGTCATCAGGGGAATGTGGTCCTCATCAAAGATGACCCAGGCCACTTTCATTCATTCATTGAGGGTGGCTTGGGCTGTCCTCCAACTTGCCTATTTCTTGGTCCTGGTCTTGTCCAATGCCTTGACCAGAAAAGATGGACCCTGAACTTTCTCTTACAGGCAGAATGATTTGAATTATATTTACATCCTTGATGACAAAAAAAAAGAAAAATAATTACCTTGTTCAGTGCCTCTTGACTCCTTAGCCTTCCCCTTCCCCTTTCCCTTCTCCAAGGATGGCATTGCCTCCTGCAAAATTCCTTTGAGTGCTGGAATGAGTTTTTCCAACACTTTGGCAGCAATGTCTTCTGTGGATGGCAGCCATTCTACCACTGCATTGGCCACCCTTTGGATCTCTTCTGTTGACTGGGCAGAATAGGTGACCAGTTGCTTGTCTGGCTGCTTGCTCTCTCTGCTCCATGGCAGGTGCAGGTGGTGGGTTAGGTGGGGGTACCAACCTGGCCTTCTTGTATGAGGTTGACTGACCACTGAGGGGTACTTGACAGTGCCTTTGCCAGTCTATGCTTGCATTCAGATATGCAGGTAGGATGTCCTCTGCAGCTCCAGCCAGTGCTTCAACACTGATGCCATACACTCAATTTTCTGTAAGACAACTGTGCCCTGCTTGCAAGGCTTCCACATTGTCTTCCCTGTCCATTTCTATGATGTCCTCCACTGCACAACCTAGCTTACATTTCCAAGCTGTCTGGATGTGTTTCCATGAGTTGGTGAGGCCAAAGTTCAGGATGGGTAGGCTGTGCTTGGTCATGATGGTTGACAGGTCTTTGGAGTCAAAGAGTTGATCATAGTTGACAAAGACATGGTTTCAATACAGGTCCACCACCTCTGGCTTTTCTGGGAAGCATGGCCTGGCTGCCACCTCTGCAAAGGGTCTTGCCAAGGCCAGGTCCTGTACCCAGATGTTGCTGGTGATGGCATCTGGGGCATGAGGGATCAGCTTGTCTTTCTCAGTCCACACTGTTGTCTTGAGGTATTGACAGAGCAGGGAGATGTGCTTGCCAAGGACTACCAAGTTGCAAGTGGGCTGGGTCTGAGTGTTGTAATATGTCATGGCTGTCAGTTCTGTACCACAACTTGGAGCACCACTGAGCATCTGTGCTTGCAACAGCAGCAGGCTCTGAAGCTCTGCATAGCTTCTCAACCATGCTTGCAGTGCACTCCTGTTCCAGATGATCTTGCCCTCCCATATCTTGGCAAAGTGAGAGAACAGATCTTGGTCCTGGAGAACCCTCCTCAGCAGTCCATCTCAACATCTCAGTTGAGGATTTCTGGCATCCAGCTGGAAAGAGTAGCCTATGTCCTTGTTGATGAGGTCATCTGCAATCTGGTCATACTCAACTCTGATGTCTTGGCCCATCAGGATGCCCTCCTCCCAGATCTGCACCAGCTTGGCTTCTGTCTCTTGGAAGACCTTGCAGAGATCTGCAAAGCAGACCTGCTCCCCTCAGTAAAGCATGGTCTTCCAGGTCTTGGTATCAGTCCACCATACTTGAGGGAGACCCAGGTGTCATAGGCCAGCAGGCTTGCTCTGTGTTGTAAGGATTGCAGACAGGAGAAGGTGTACCATGTCTTCTCAGTGAAAAAGCTCTCAAGAGCAATACATTGGCCCAGCTCATCACTGTCTGTGTCCAGATGCATGCATTGGTGGATCTCTTTCAGGAAGGTGGGGCACATGCAGTACTCCAACCCAGCTATCACTGGAGTGACCTCCTGTGGGTCTTTGAAAGCTCCATCTTGTCTGAGCATCATTAGGGCCAGACACCTTTTGGTGGGATCTACAATGTCTCCATCCCCTTGATGAGTCCATGCCATGCTCCACACCTGAAATAGCAACTCATAGATCAGAGGCAAGGCATCCCTACCACCCTCTTATGGGTCTTGGATTCAGAGCACTTCCAATAGCTTCATCAGCTTGTTGTTGGACCCAGTGAAGTCCTTTACACTATATTCTTGCCTGATCAACATGAATAGGAGAGCCACCACTGGAAGGATGTACTGTTTCATGGTGGACTTGTAGAGGTGCTTGTGGAAGGGGGTGTTGGATATGCCACTGGTGGGATGGGAAAATAAGCAACTGGTCACCTATTTTTTGGGGGGGCAGGGGATTACAGGGCACTTACCTCTTGGTGGGGTCTGGAGAACTCAACCTTTGCAAGACTAACTCCCCTGTCCTGTCTAGCAAACTCAGAGCCTCTTAATAATATGCTTCCACTGCATCCCTCAATCTGGGAATGTCTCCATCATTGTTCTTGGGCAAGGTGACCAAGCTACACAGTTGTTTGGTGTCCTTGCCAGCCATGTGCTCATGCCATCAAGTCATCAATAACCAAGGGCTAACCATGTGACTGTCCAGTGGTGTTTGCACCACTTGGAGTGTGGGCCCCAGTTCCTTGAGCAAGGAGTCTACCAGGGACTGATGCAGTGTAGGCTGAGTCTGTGTTCCCTCCACCTCCTAGAATGTTTGACCTTCTCCAGCCCCCTGCCTCAGTTGTTGTATCTTGCATGGCCTCCATGAACTAGGTCTTGGCATGGTAGCATGGTGTTGGGAGTGATGCTTTCCTAGACATTCCCCTGATCTGGATACAAACTTGCACAAGCTGCAAGCCACCCCATCATGGACCTTCAGCCCATGTACTATTTGTCTAGGCCCAGTGGTATTGGAAGGGATCATTGGAGCCACTTTGGTTGCTGAGATGGCTGCCTTGCACAGATTGTCATCATGATGGGACTGTGTCTGATGCAAATTTGTCAGTTGGTGTTTGACTGCATCCACTGCCATTGCTGCTTGACAGATGAGACAAGTCAAGAAGCCAAACCCAGCATTGACTGCCAAGTCCATGGTTTCCAGGTATGGATGGTGAAGTAGTCCATCCTTTGAAGGATGGCTTTGAGACTGCATCACAGACTGTGAGGAGGAGGCTGAGTGATGGTGTCACTGACCAGATGACTGATGTGATAGGTTTACCATGAGAGATGGCAGCGGTGGTGGCATCTGTCAGGGGGAGGGTGCTGACTTGTCAGACCTGGGTGATTCCATTTCTACATCATCCTGTGGTGGCTATCATTAAGCCTATGTCAGTGCAAAATAAGTGACCAGTCACTTGTTCATGGATGGTTGGCACTCACCACACTGTACTCCATTGATGGTGAGGGGGGGTGAGGGGTGACTGTTGTGTTTGTTGGTGGAACACCTGGCATTGGTGAATGCATGCTTTCATCTTGTGCCAGCATCTAATCTCCTGCCTTTGAAGCCTAAGTGTGGTTTCCATGGTTAGTTTTGTGCAGCCAACATGAATCTCACACTCACCAATGATGCAGCATCATGGTGAGATGACTAGCATGTTGCAAAAATGGCTTGTCAACCCTCCTTTCATTGGTGGCTATCATGGAACACACCTTGTCTGTATCATTCTCACTCTCACTCTCTTGGCCCTACATTGATTGCACTAATAAGTAACCAGTTGCATATTTTGATTGCTGGCAAAGGAGCTCACCAGATGCATTTGGATTCTGCTGGGGCCAGGTCCCACAGCTTGTCCAGGCACCTGTGATGGGGAATAAGTGACCAGTTGCCTATTTCCATTGCAGCAAGCCACACTCACCAAGTCCATTTCATTTCTGCTGACCCTGGTCCTGCTCTAACCTGTCCAGTTTGCTGTGATGGGCAGACTAGTGATCAGTCACTCCCAGTGATTCCAAAAAAAAACCACTCACTGAATCCATTCTGGCTCTGCTGGGACCAGGTGCTGCTTCTTGATCTCCTCCAGAGGTAGGCTGTGAAGGGGAAAATAAGTGACCAGTTGCTTATTTGGCAACTCACCAAGTTGGATTGTTCCATGGTGGTGGGGTCACCCTGTTCACCAAGTGTCTGTGATACTTCCAAAAAAGGAAATTATTTCTCATAACTCTCCTTGACCCAGGTCCAACCCATCTAGACCCAGCCTTGAGTATGTGGGATCTGAGGTTGTACAAATACTTGAATGGCTTGGGACAACCCTTGTTAGTGCAGTGGCAGATGAAGTTACCCTCCTCATCCTTCTCTAAAAGTATGGTCTGGTAGGTGTGAGGCAGGTGAATGGTAGCCTTGGCAGTGTGCTGCTTGATGTGATTGATGTAAGCCACTTCATTAGAGAAGCTATCATCACAGGAGGCACAGACAAATGAAAGCATGGCAGGAGATGGTGGTGGTACAAGAACAAGAAGCAAAATGGAAATGTTCCCACAGTCAGTTGTATTTGTTGTGGCATTCCGGCCCAAACCAAATGGGGAAACACCCCCATATGGATTTCTCCATTAGGGAATATTCATTTCAACAGGTTGTGATGGTAGTATGGAGACAACAAAGTGACCACTATCTGGCTGTTAAAATAATAAGTGACCAGTCACTTTTCTGTTGCTGTGACTTGGCCAACCCATCTGCAAGTGGTGGTAGGCAACAAATATACTTCCCATGTGACTGATCCCTCTTGTGACCTCAAAAGTATCTGAGATCAATTTGTCATTGCTGCCGATGAAGTGATCATGGCTAAAGCTGCTGAGGTCATGTACTTGGAGTCACTCCTGGATATGGGCAGTAGTTCATGACAGTCCAGAGCATCTCCGACAGATGCTATCAGCTCCCAAAGGAGCACAAGGGTGCAGTCAGTGCTGATGGTGGGGGACAACAAGGGCTGCAGCTGGGTGTTAGCATTGGGGGGTGACATTGAGTGTGTAGGGAGGTGATAAGAGAGAGAGGGGGGGGCAAAAGCCTCAGTATGGAAACTGGTGTGGCTGTGAAGCAAAATCAATGGAGTATGACAATATCAGGAAGTGATCACCCACAAACCTGAGCACACAAAGGGATGGCAGCATGATAATGAGCACAGAAGGACTGGATTCTATTCTTGGAGCTACTAATATTCTCTCTACCTCACCACCCTTACAGTAGCTCAAAGATCTGACCATCATTTGTAGGTTCCAAGGACTTGATGAAACCTTGAACAGATATTTAAGCCTCAAAGAGCCTGCATGAGCTCTTATGATGCTTCAACCTGGACCTATGAGCCATCACAGTGAGTCATGCTTACTCTAGGGGCTCAGGGCTCCACTCAAAAGCTGAGAATGCATTGTCAAGCCCATTTGAAGAGCAGTTGAGGTTTTGACCAAGCTTTGAAGCTGTTCTTGAACAAAGTGGGATGTGATGGGATGACTGGGGATGGTCACTGTCTAAAGCCCCTGTTGGATGTAGGTGTGGCAAAGCCCTGACTATGAGAAACAAGGAAGTTTGAGGGTTTGAGGGTAGTGTGAGGTTTTGAAGAGGTAGTTTGAGGTTTTGAAGAGGTAGTTTGAGGGTTCAAAGAGGTAGCAATTGGGCTCAGTGGTTGTTTGAAGGTTCATAGGAGGATGCTTGAAGGCAGAAATACATGGTTCAAGGAGTCCAAGGAGGGTTTTGAAGGTGCAAGGGGGTCTGCAGAGACTCAGGGGTGTGAGGGGAGTGGCAGGAGTTGACAGGCACTGACTATGCCCATGCAGGACATTGGATGCATGTACATAGAACATGATGGAATAACAATTAATCCACCAGCATTGAGTTCTGTGGTAGGGTGCAATCCAAGTCTTTGGAGTCTCTTCCTTCTGTCTACTAGTCTTGAGAAAGACTTTCTAAGTCTCTGTGCTAGGTTCCAGGAGCCCCTTTTGGGATGAAGTTACTTCTCACACCAAACTCACTCTGAACCCTTACTCAGGGTGTTAGTTTAACCTTTCTCTACACTGGATTGCTGGAATCTCAGCTAAGCAAAAGGGTTGGTTTGCTAATGTTTATGATGGGGGATTTGTGTGCACCTCAGCAATCAAGCTAGCTGGATTTACAAAGTTGAACCAGAGAAATCTGCAAACCAGACATGACCCTAACAGTTGGCAACTTTGTGTGTCCTGTCCTAGACAGCCTGCTGCTTGCTTAGCAGTATTAGTCATTCACAGCACCAGGGTTCAAGCTTCCTTGTGCCATTTCATGTATCAATGCTGCCAACAGCTAACCTTACTAATTCATACTGCCACACATTATTTACACTGTGTATTCACCAATCTCACAGAAATATAGCACCTTCAGTAAATCAGAGCTTCGGCAATGCCTCATCTACAGGGCCCATGCTCTGCATACATGTGAGACAGTATGACCATTTGATGGTATATGGTTTTGTACATGCAATCTAGGACAGATTTTGTGCCTTCATCTGATCTCTGGTTTTTGCAATATGCAATGGAAGATCCACCTCCATGGCACATTACCTGTAGATTTGTATTGATCACCCCATCCTGGATGCAGTGGAGTTGAAACAAACTCTGGTACTGCCTCCTGACAACACCACCTCTGCCTGCTGTTTCCCATGATATCAGGACTGTCATGCTTGCTGTTGCCCACAACAAGCAATGTATCTTGCTTGATTATGGGCCAAATTTAATGCAGTTTTCTTTATATATTATTAGCACTGCACTATCAGCATAATAGACAACGTTAATTAAGGTAAAAATATAATATGGGCTACTATTGGGAAATCAACCACCCAGGCATTCCTGGAATTTAGTTCTGATGCAGGGCTGTGGCAGGTACAGTGTCTGACTCTAAGTGGAGTTTGTACTTTTCTCTTATCATCTGCCTCACTGCTTGCAATGGTGAGCATGATGCTGTGGCTGCCATGCTGCTTGATTACTATACCCCCTTGTTCCTGTTGGTCACCTGCATTGATTTTCATGCAACAGCTGGCCCTGTCAATGTTGTTTTTGCCCATGTAGCCATGCATCAATGATCTGCATCATAGAGTGAGTACATGTGCTCTTTTTTCCTATGTTGCAGTGGTGATACAGGTATGTCCCCTTTCATCATGTTGTACTCTGACTCAGATTGTTCTCATGGCCATTTTGCCCATACCCACACAGTGCAAGAGGTTGCCACCAGGTTCCTTGTCACTGATCCAACTGAAGTCACTGAGGCCAGCATGTAAGTCAAGGTTAGTCTTATTCCTTCCATACCCTTGCTTCAAAACTCACTGAGTGTTGATAGACCTGTGTCTAGCTGCACCCCCCACTGCTACTATTGAACAATCCTTTCCACAGGTCAAGCATGTTGTTGACAAGGCTAGTATGTAAGTTGCACAGGTTTTACTTCATGAAAAATCTTTCTGTACCATTGCTTTGAACTCACAGAGCAATAGGTTTGTGTTGAGATCCCTCCCCTCCCACCCCCACCTGCACTTCAATGATCTGCAGCACAGATCAAGCATGTCAATGATGAAGTTATGATATGTAAGTTGGGTGAGTTTCACTCCCAAAAAATCCTTCTCTATCATTGCTTTGAACTCACTAGGTGTCAATAGATCTACATCAGGCTCCCTCCCCCCCTCCCCATTCTTACTATTAGTTGTGCATGGACAATCTGTGCCACTGATCCAATGCATCAACAAGGACATTATAATGTGAAAGTCAGACATTTGCTCCTGAAAAATCCTTCTGTATCATCACTTCAAACTTACTGAGTGCCAATAGATCTATGTCTAGCTCCCCCCCCTCTCCCCCTCCCCTGTTCCTACTATTAGCCACATACAAATGATCTGTGCTGCTGATCAAGTGCATCAACAACAAGGCTAACATGTAAGTCAGATGAATTTCACTCCTGAAAAATTCCTCTGTACTATTTCTTTGGGCTCACAGAGCAACAGGCCCACATTCAGGTGCCCCTCCTCCTGGTGCTACCCACACTTCAACAATCTGTGGGGCGGATCAAGCACATTGATGATGAGGTTAATATGTAAGTTGCATGACCTTTACTCTTGAAAAATCCTTCTGTACCCTTAGCTTCAAACTCACTGAGCAACAGGGCTGCATTTGCCCCCCCTCTCCTGCTCCCACCCATGCTCCAATGACCTGCAGCACAGATCAAGCATGTAGATCACAAGGGTGGGATGTAAGTAGGAAAGATCTATGGTCACTTATCCACATGGCAACTCAGGCATCATGAAATCAAAATTCAGCTCTAACCTTCCACCATGGATGTTTGGCACCAGTCTGCACATTGTAGTATGTCTATTAATGTCTTGGTTTCCATCTATCATGGTTGCCTGACTGGTAATTCAAATACTAGATGCTTTACCTGTTCATCAGTGCTACCCAGCCCTGCCTAGGTGTGTGATCATCATGTCACTCCTGCAAAATCCTTCTGTGCCATGGCCATGAACTCACTTGAGCAACAGAACCATGCTCTGGTCTCCCCCCCTCCTTCCCACTTCTGCACATCTACAAATGTTAGGTGTCAGAATGGCCAGCCATTCTCATGCTTAACAGTCACCTCTTCCCTGTATAATATGTGACGGGACTTGGCAAGCACTCAAAGAATTCAAAAGCTGTAGGAAGTGGATACTGTAATTTGTCCAGTTCACAGATATGCTTGTGTGTCAAACAACCTGCTGTGTGGATAGGTATGTGGATGCTGACAGTAGTGTCAATAGATTCACATTCAACTTCCCCCATTGTCCACATGCCATTTAGTCAAGTCTGTCATCCCTCAGCTATTCACTGTTCTGTGGGTTCTCTGTAGGGTACCATAGGTAATGTTGTGCTCACAGTAGAATGTTAACCTTGAGTTACCTCATCCATGCCAAAGCTTCATGCTACAGAAACATGTTCCTGATTGTGTTGGATGTTCTAGTCAAAGTAATGGATAACTATTCCAATAACCTTCTGCACTCAGTCCAAGTTTGAGTCAGCACTTGCAGCTGAGGATACAGAACTGGTTCTAACACATGTGGTTGAAGCCTTCATTGTGTGAGTGCAGTGAGGCTGGTAAACTGATTCCCCTCATGCCTGACACTCCTTGTTGTGGATGACCCTTGCCCTAAGTTCTTCATCCATCAGCCTAACCCACTTGCAAGCCTCTGAATTCAGGGCATCAAGTAGCTTCTCCACCTCTGCCTGGCCACCAATCTTTGAAAGGTTCTGCACTGCACCTGAAAATAGCCAGCCTGTCAGCATAACACCATAGCACTCAATAATTTGATGCTCATAGTTAGTATAATTCATTTTGATGTTAGTTGACACTTTCTTCTTTTTCAGTAAGTAGTCTGTGATGTACAATATGGTAAGATTATAGTATATGAAAACTATGGGTAAACACTCACCAAGTTCCTCCTGAATGAGGGCATGGCACTTGCTGATTAGTTTGTTGAGAGGGTGTTGTTGCTTAGTCATGTTTGGCATGTCTTGACATTTAAAAAACAGACTCATACATATAGAACACAATGACATGCAAGGGAGACATACCAAGTCCACTGACCACCCAAGACTCGAGATGAAGTGCTAGGCAATGCGGTTCAATGTCCAAAACAGTCCAAACAAAATTTTCTGCTTTTTGGGTGAAAAAAACTTTGGCTCTCAGAGGCCTTTGACTGTTCCTCAGACAGCTATATAAAATCCATCTAATCTGGTTTGCACACACCAGGCAGTCCACTGGCATTCTAATCATAGTCTCCTGGTCTGTGTTCATGAAAGCTGCAGAGACAGTGTGGCTGACAGCCTTGGGGTTTGAACACACAACCACAACCTTCATATCTCAAGAAACCTGGAATTCAGCATTATAAGCCTCTTTCTGTGCCAGTGCAGATCAAGCATGTAGATGGCAAGAGTGGGATGTAAGTAGGAAAGATCTATGGTCACTCATCCACACAGCAACTCAGGCATTGTGAAATCAAAATATAGCTCTAACCTTCCATCACAGATGTTCAGTGCCAGTCTGCACATTGTAGTATGCCTATTAATGTCTTGGTTTCTGTCTATCATGGTTGCCTCACTGGTTGTCTGAATACTGATGCTTTCCCTGTTCATCAGAGCTACCCAGCCCTTCCTAGGTGTATGATCATCATGTCATGCCATTATGAGGCACTTGTATCATGAAATTGTACCAGTAAAGTGCCTACATAGCCACATGAGATATGTAAATAATGCTGCAATTTTTTTTTTTTCAGGTTGCTTACAGACCACAATGAAGAATAAATGGTGGACAATGTCAAGTCACATTAGAATGAGAGTTTTATCGTCATTACTCTCTCTCACCATGAGCACTGCATCAATCTTGCAAATTTGGAGGGCAAGGCTAGTGCAAGAAAAGCAACAGGAGGAGACATGAGGTATGCTATCTCAACTTCATTCTTACTTCTTGCCAAAGATCAGTTAGCTAATACCTGGTCCATGCAAGCATGTCCAGCAGTACCATGCATGGAGATTGGTGATACAGATGGCCTTGACTGCAGCTCAAACTGTTAAGTTCAGGCCTACACCAATGATCCCTGACACTCACAGAGGCCATGGGATGTGTACAAGGGTAGACCAATGCTGGCTGATGAGGTCTGATGAAGGGTTATGCTGGCCAGCAGGTGGCTGGGTGTCATGACAGAGGTTCAGGAGAGGGCATCAGGTTCAGCTTGTGCACTTCCCCCTTGTATGAGCCTGGCCCTCAGATTTCAGAGAGAGACAGAGTTTTGGGGAAGTCCAACAGAAGACAAGAGAGGCCAGTCAAAGACCACAGAGGTGGTAGAACTAAGTTGATATTCATACTGAAAAACCACTGCTGAACACAGTGGGCTTATATACAGTGGTCACACCCTCAAGGTGGTACAGTATCAGAGCATTGGAACTAACATATGGTGTACAGTAAATTTTCAAGGGGCAGGGATGTCAGAAAACTTCAGTTGGGGTGTATGTACAGACAATGGACATGAAGGATGGGACAAAGAAAAAGTATCTAAAAGGAATAGCACAGAATGGAGTGTCTTTGGAGTGCTCACTGATAGCCAATCAGATGGTAGACCAAAAGCCTAAATGAGAAGCAACCCTGCACTGAGCCATGTGGTGTGGTAGCTGTGCTGTGCCTAGACTGGACCATCAACCCAAAAGGAAAGTGACCCCTTGATGGAGGGAGGATGGCACCTGACCAAGAGACACCAATCACATGGTGGTCCCAACAGAGGCTGACAGAGTCTGACAGAAAGTGGGGCAGGAACATGCCATGTGAATGTTAGAGCAGGTGGACAGGTGTGGAGCAGAGTGGAAAGGGGCCAGTGGTATGAGAAGGGCTAGAACAGAGGCACAGGCATGACACAAACAGTGGTCTGGATTACAGCGATGGTGATTAAGGCACCATTGGGCCACCACCACTGGATGAAGATAATGATGACAAGCTTGACAATGAGCTTGACAACACTCATCTGGTGTACTCAAAATATTTTCAGGCATTCATGCATTTGATCCTGCCTTGGCCAATATACCCTGAAACCCTCTCTAACATCTACACAGTCAACCTTGGTCCCATTGCCACCATGATATGCACCCTCATGCACACCACAACAGACATTCCCATCAAGCATGGCAAAAACAGTTGCTGACCCTTGTGGATCACTATCTGGCATGGAAGCATAATGGACCTAGGAGCTGGCTGGCAACCATGTCTTTCATGTAGATGTCATTGGTGTCTTTCATAAGTAAGCAACAATAAACTAATGGTATGGTGTACTCTAGTGCTGACAGTCTGGAGTACAAGCAGCATGTTAACATGATCCAGAAAGCTGATGAGAGTGCAAATGTAGCCTTACTACATGTAGGGTTACTCAGGTGTTCACCTTTCCAACTGCTGCCAGTCATTGTTTAGTCTTCAAGCAATGATGAAGGTGCTCTGTGCTTTGCAAAATGTAAGTGGGTTATGGTCATACAAGGTTCAATCTAATCTGTATTCTAGATCATGTATTCTCAACACCTCCACACTCAACTCTCTGCCATGTTCAACATTTATCTTAATATCCTCTGATCTGTTCATACATTCCTTAAGCAGGCTCTGGGCCATTATGGACCTGTGTAGAAATTATGTGGGGCTTGCCCAGCATGTGCATTTGAGGTTAGAGTAGTACTTTGGAGTCTGCCATGTGCCTAACAGCCATTACAGCAACCTGAAAAACCTCCATTGAGCCCTGCTTGGCTACATAGTATGGATGGCAATCAATCTTCCAAAGTGCTTGGATGGGTTGGGGTCTGCAGACTCTCAATTATTTCACAGAAACTATTTGACTCCTCATGCTGAGGTGGAGAGGTTTAAGGATGAAGTGTGGGATAGGCCAGGCAAGGCTGCCAGAGAAAAGCAGTTTACTACTTGCACTGACAACTGGACTGCTGCAAAGGCTGTCAAAGAAAATCAAATTCAAGTATTTGCACAAACAGGTATCTTTGTAATGGCCTGCTGTCACAGCTTTGTAGAGTGTATCATGGAAATGAAATGAAATGGAGAACTGTACATGACCCATCAATTTGTCATTCAGGTGCTCACATCACTCATAGCACAAAATATGGATTAGTGGCTGTTAGTTAGTTGCTCAATGTTTGTGGGGAAGATCAAGCTGTTGGGCATGATGTTGGCCATGCATCTAAGAATACAATCACCTCAGGCTAACTTGGAAAAGAGGCACAGGAAAAACAGCTGAAGGTAGTGGTCAATGCCTTCCACAGATTCACCCACAATCATTTGTGTCAACTGGAGAATCACCCACTTTATCAGGTAGGATTTGGTAATGAAGAATTAGAAACCTGTGAGTGCATATTCTCAAGTTCTAATAATATGGCACTACTCATATGTCACACATCAGAGTTCCATTGGAAACAATTCTTGGACCTCCATTTCAGCCAATAGGATCTGGATAAATATCCTGAGCTAAGTAAGATTTGTGCTGAGTCATAATCCAATATGATCTAGATTTGCTCCAGCAGGTTGATTCCTCTATGATAATTACTAGCAGGTGCTGTGTATTATCCAAACCCACCCAAGCAATTCAAGTGCAGTAAGGACATCACTGACAATGATTTCAAGTCCTGGCATTGGGAGGAACTTGAATACTTGAAGTGATGTGCAGGGGAGTCAGACACTACCTTGTTCATGGTGCAGTATGTTGAACTTCTAGAAAAGTTGAACTTCACAGAGTATGTAACAGCATCTCCCTCCTGCACAACTGACCCTGATGCATTGTATGGAGCAACTTATGGCAGCTTCACCCAGGTTCCATCTCTTACCTATACACCTGCTGAATTTACTTTGACAGCAGGCCCCAACGAAGGTGCTTAGCAAGGGACAAATGCTATCAATGCTGAGTTTTCTTCTGCACTCCAGAAGTATCAGCTGCAGCTGAACATTATGGCCAACTTTGAGCACCAGCACAACATCATTGACCACTGGACTCCTCTGCACTGAGAGTACATCAATGTACACGAATACACAAAGCAATGTGCCTTCATTTGGATGGTAGAGGAACTTGAAGGTTTGGTTGTGCAGTGAATGTTTGAACTCTCCAAGGCTGACCCTGTGAACATGGGTATGTGCAAACAAATGGGTAACATAAATTGCTGAACTGTGTGTAGGCTGTAAGATGCATAAGCACATTTCTAATGCCATTAGCAGGTGTTCAGCTGCCATATGCACCACTCTCAAGTGATATAATAAATTAGCACCTTGTCAACATCCACCATGCCCTAAGCTTGACTATGTGGAAGTGATTGGCTACAGCCTACTATGGTGCCTCAAAATGGAGTTGCACACCTTGAAAAGTTGGATATCTCAGCAATAGCAGAATATTTCCTGAAGGTGTTGGTGTATGAAATGCAGCTATATGAGTTCTCTACAAGATGTGTTAGTTACTAAAAACAAATTGAATGAGTGGGCTCATCATATGGCCAAAATATGATAGGAGTGTTATGTTAGCCTGTGAAAATAATCACTTTTGACCTTGGTCAATTCAATAGAAATGTAGTCCTAACTAATCTAAACGAGGGACAAAAAAGAATTAGGAGCATTGCTTGTCTTGTTGTTGAAGTATGAGGCCTACAATCAACATGCCCATAGAGGATTCATAGAAGATTAGCCCCAAATTTCCAACTTGTGAGCCCTGTATCTCAACATCAAAACATGTGGTGCTCCTGATTCTTTTTGTCCCTTATGTAGATCAGTCAGGACTACATTTCTACTGAATTGACCAAGGCCCAAAGTGATTATTTTCACAGGATAACATATAACCCCTATCATATTTTGGCCATATGATGAGCACACTCAATCATTTTATTTTGTTAACTAATACATATTGCAGAGAATTCATATAGCTACATTTCATACACCAACACCTTTGGGAAATATTCTACTGCCATTGAGATATCCAACTTTTTCAGGGTGTGCAAGAGGAGGTACCTGTAGGGCATTGATTGGAGTGAGACATTGCAACAACCAATGAGGTGCCCAGAAGAGCTTAAGTGACAACCAAGACAAAGGTCAGATGAACAAAGATCAGCATGCATGCCATTTGGCAACACAATGATGCCTGGAGGTTCCAGGACAGATTCAGACCCAGTTACACTCCCCATTCGCATGGCACAACTGCCACTCTGCCTCTAAGCCAGATAGCCATCCTGAGATGTCTTAGGACAAGGTCAAACCATTAATGCGAAGATTGTCACTGATGAGGTGGGTGATGCATACCAAAGGTATATTATGAAACTGCAGGGGGTGAAGGTTGCAGTAGTACATCCAGATGGAATGGTTGGTGCAATCATGGCAATGTTCTCTACCTCAGTAGGGAGGGGTCGAGTTCCAGCTGAATGCTTCCAGAAGGTTTGCTACTGTCAACAACCCTGAATTCCTTCTTTCTCAACATTGTCAAGGACTGAAATGTTCTGACCTCAAAATCCAGAAACCACTGGTTGAATCACAACATAGCCTCTGCAATGGCAGAATGAAATCTTTGTCAACTGGCATAAGGCTGCGAGACAGTCCATCATGGGAGGCAGACAAATCTGCAAGCTACACTGCAGGGCATTGTGGAGGTTTCCCAATTCTTCCACCCTGTGAGTGATCATGGCAACATTGCCACCCAAGGGGATGAGATCAATGGACTCTGTGATTTATGACAGTGTCCCTCATCAAACTTGAGTGGAAGCTGGCAGAGAAGGCATACAGATATCAAGAGTGATGTCAGGATGACCAGAACCTGTAGGCCTTGTCACACAGGACTGTGTCAGCATCATGGCAAATCAGCTTCAACAGGTCCCATGGGTTCCAACTCTGCATCACCTGGCTGACATCTCCCATCAATGGTGGCCTCAAGGGTGTAGCATCTTAGAGGTTAATGATGAGATTTATATAATAACCTGGTCAGCTGAGGCTCGAGGGGCCAATGCTGGCATACATGTGTCTCACCAGCCAGTCCATCTATTACTGCCCTCTGTTTATTCATCAGTGGTACCTGTTGAATGTGACATGAGATGCTGCATGATTGATTTGATGGTTTGACTGATAGATAGACTGCACATACATTTCTGAACCTCAAGAAGATGTGACACTGGACAACAGTGCACCCACTCAGATCATAAACAAAATTGTGGCAGGGAAATATGAAGGCATCTGACTTGCTGTACATGTGTAGTTGCAACACTGGATCATTTGCTATACCAATGTTACTTCAGACAAATCAAGAAGCATGCTTACTAGGCCCAACCAATATCCAAATTCCACCCACTGCCAAACACAAGATGCCAGGAGGATCAGCATTAATGCCTAACTTAACCAGTAAAATCTTCAGAGAGAACAGTGGATGTGGAATCTTGGGACGTGGCAGGCAGATGTTTGTTGCTCATTGTTTGTGGCTTGTCATTTGTTGCTTGTCACTTTTGGTCAGAGTCATTCAGGCATAAACACACATAAATGCCTCATCAGCTGTGCAGGTGTCTTGCTTGATGATACTTCCCCCAGTCCCTCCCAGCTAACAAGATGTGCAAGATACAGTGATCACAGACAAATCGATAAGTGAGATCTACCAGCAAACCTCCTGACATCATGTGCAAACTGTTTGCTTTGTATGTGGCCATGTTTTGGGGAGCAGTACACAAAGCAGAACATGGAATCTCATTAACATTGGCTACAGGGCCACAGTTGTCATATGTGACACAATTCATCCACTTATGACTCATGGAGGGAGGTCTCATGTGAACCAAGGCAAGGGTGTGGCTTGTTCTTTGTGTACTATTTGTGATTAGGTTGGCCACACACAAAGAAAGGCCTGAAGCATTCTATGCTACAATATATATGTTGGTGCTTACAATGGGGTACGTACATATGCATACTTCAGTTCTACAATGCCCTGCTCTGGTTGTTGCTCACTTGCTAATGACTTCCACTCCAAGTGCACACCATATGATGTTCATTTGAGGTCTCAACATGTCTTGGCATGCTGACTCCCTGCTCCTCAGATCCCCAGCCAACCAGGTCATACTCCATCACCTTGTGTTCCTGCTTCTCTTGGTGATCTTCCAAGTGAGGTCTGTTTTTCATGGTGGCCATTTTTTTGGGCTCTCATCAAGCAATTCTCCTCCCTCACTCTCACACTCACAGATGTCACAATCACCTGCAGCTGTCTCAGGCCCCAATCTGCTATCTTTGTTCTATGCTCAATTGGTAACTGTGCTCCTTCCTGAATGCACTATACATCCATCATGACAACTATCCCAGGTTCCATCCCTACCCCTGCCAACCCATATGACAAGGCTGAATGTCCCTCCTCCAAGATGTCACACCTGGACAATCCAATGATGGTCACAGGTACCTCTGCCTCAACCAGCATCACTTGCAACACCGACCTAGTGAGTCTCTGACCATTGTTTCATTACCAATGTACTGATGCTGCTCTCCAAAGGAAGATCACACTGTGCATCAGCTGGTCGATGGAATCCCAATTCCAGACCATCCTGGGTGCCAGGTACAAGTGTCACTTACTTGCTACCAACTTGCCTCTTTTTTTTATTTCCCCCCCCTTTTTTTCTTTCCTTTTTCAGGCACTTCACAATCTCGCAGCTAATACCATACATGCCTTGCTGGTTTCCTACCAGTCACAGATCACGATCTTCAACATGCTCCTGTCAGGTGAGGTGCAACAGGTTGTAGTTGATCTGTTGCCTAAAGGGCTGATCTGGTCTTCCCAGGAGGTGCTCCAGGTAGTGTCAGTGGGGGGATAGACTTGCCTGAAGGCAATCTCCATTAGTCACAACATGGCTGGGTGCAGGTGGCTGCATCAATAGTGTATGTCTATGTATGCTAGCATACAGGGTCACTGAGAGGAAAGGGCACTGTACCACCAATTCCATCATGAGATATAGAACATATCAATCATTGGACAGCATCCAGATAGATGAGTCCAAGTGATCTTTGTTGTGCTGCATGGCAACACACACAAAGCAATATTCTTGATGCATGGATGCATGGGAACAGCATGCTGCCAGTACTGTCTGTGGTGAAATTCTTTACCAAGTGGTGCATGCCACTGTCAGTGTCTTTGACAAACATGAGTGTCTGTGTCATGACTGTAAGATAAATGAAACTACTGTAACATCTGCTTCTATGTTTGCCAGTAGCCCCTCAGTGCAATGGTCTATGTAACTGTCAGCACCATTCTGATGGTCACCTTCTACCCTCTGAAATGTGTTGTTTGGGTCGTATTGGCAGTATATGTCCTGAGATGTGGCATGGGCATTCATCCTCGGTCAGTCATTAAGTGAAAGAGAAACCCACCTTGTAGAGGGGTAGGACATGGATGACAGGTTTTGATATGTAATCAAGTCAGAATGGAGTCTTGGCAAATAGCATTAGGAAATTGGATGTGTGGATGACACATGGAAGTTCAACAGCATCATAGTACAGCTGACCAGCAACCACACCAAACTGAGGGTAAGGGTCATGCTTGGCATCTGCACTGCTGAGACAGACATAACAAGCAATGACAGCAAAGATGTCTTCTGTTGTAGCCAATGTAAATATTCCAAGTATCTGGGCAGTGTATTGGGTATTGCAGTGCAGCTCAGGGTGTTGAACTATTGCATGTGAGTTGCATTGCAACTTGACAGCTGGTTGAAAGGTCATTCCCCCTATGTTTAATGCCTTGCACCAGCAAATCACTACAGCTGATATGAGGCTTCAGGTCATGGCAACAAACTGACCACTTCCCTTCTGGCAACTGGGAATGTGTGTATTCCATTGCTAAAGGCAAATATACTTCACATACTGTTTTTAAGCACCCTCGAGATGTTGGATTTGCAAGGATAACCTTCATTTCAGTAGGCACATATGCATCACTGAGCTGTGTGCCTCGCATGCTGGACTCAAATGCTTGTTGGTATGTTGGCCACAGTTCCTTCATAGGCAAGGGTATGTACTTGCGAGCTGTTTAGCAACATCTGAAGGTTGGCTGCATGAAACATGTCATTCATGAACATCAATTCAAGTTCACCTAAATGATTGGGTACAATTACACCCTGTCACTGGAACTCCAACAAGCACACACCAAAATGCATATTTGTTTTTGTCCTTTGGAGCCTGTAATTAAAATACTCGAAAGCCCAAGCTCTCCATGAATGAACAGGTCCTAACCCAACCAGCAACTGCTCAAAATGGAGACAAGCATGATGGACCAATTGCAACTTGGCTTCTTTATACAAATCCAAGACCCCCAATAGGTAATGCTTGAAATGATCAGTATAATGACTTGCTAAACCCCTCGAGGTGGAACGAAGGCTAGCTATATGAATGGCTGTAATGAGGTGCATGTAGTTGTTAAGCATCTCACACTGTCCACCTTCGGAGTGACCCCAAATCTGAATCAGGGTAATAACAAGATGGATCATGCCAACTGACCACAATCCTTATGTTAAACACATGTCTAGTTTATGTGTTCCAAGTAGTCCCATCTTTGCCAAAGACCTATCTTTGGTTTGCTTACCACAACATAAAAAATTTTGGCTTGTCACCAGCAACATTGTGGCTTTCTACCCTAACATAGAGGTAGACTGCACTGTACAAATGATTATCAAAATAACCAAAAAAGGACATTACTTTTTTGGACATATTGATTCATTAATTCATAAAATGCCCACAACCCTTTGGGAGGACATTTTAGAATTGGCCATTTCCAACCTCATCATAGAATTCAACAGAGTTAAATATTTACAACTTGCCAGAATTTCCATGGGAGTGTCATGCTCACCATCCATCACAATCTTATCACAGTTTGCTACAGATTGCTCCTGTGCCAGACTACCCTTTGTCCACTTCTATAAAAGATACATTGATGACATATTCACCATCATAGAAGCACCGGATGAAGAAACCTGCTGACAGCAGACCTTCGAGATGTGGGATCCACACTTCTGTCACATTTCTGTTGAATGGGCTCCTCCATCAGACTTAGTCAACTATTTGGATATTACCATTTATTTAACTATAAATAATGAAATCAGTTTTTATCTGTTTAGTAAAGCCCAAAAGCATCACGAAAGAATTCCATGGGAAAGTTCACACCCAACCAATGTCAAAAGAGGTTCCTTCATTGGAGCACTAACCCGATTGGCTGCACTCTCCAGTAGTTTCCACCACTACATGGATGCTACTACTAAACTAGTAGAGATTCTAATTTCTCATGGCTATCCACTTCATGTCCTTAATTCCTGGAGAAAATGTTACCTTGTTCCCTGGTGGGAAGCTTGATTTAAAAGCCAAGATCCTAAGGATCAGGAGGTAACAGCTCTAAAAACAGAATATAATGAAGTATGGAATAATTTTGATGTTAATGAACTCTATTGCCAAGTATTACAACCCCCCTCTCTAATACTAGGAGCATGGGAGGATGGTCTGCTAGCCACAGACAAAAATCCATTACAGTGGCCCACCCAACTTCCCATCCTTGATGCCCTGCCTGAGAAAGCCAAAGAGGTCCTTGGACCCTCGACCTGTGAGGTTCTTTGCTTCCAGAATGGGACTGTCAGAGGTTTGTCCAGTCAGCTGCTTTGGTTGTTAGATTACACCAAAATAATACTAGGCTCTAAATGGCTAGTTAGTCACTGCCACAGCCAATCACTAGGTGATGTTCTACAAAAACATAATAGAGTTCAAATTAGGGATAATAACCCTAATTCTCCGCCCCTCCCTCCCAACCAAGAATTGATCATACTGGATGGGGAATCAACACACGTTGATCCGAAAGGGAAATGTAAGGCACCACACATATGTCTAGGCTGGAATCTTCAGATTCTGTGAGACTGGTCCCCCCCTCATTATGCCCTGTGCCCATTAGATGGGCCATAAGTTTGGCTGAACACCCAGAACTAGACCCACTCTATATTCCGCCACCTTGTGGATCAAGTTTGCCTGAACCAGATGACTTGATGGATGTTTAATTTCAAACCTATGAAATTACAGCAATGGTAATTATGACATTAGAACCCTGTGACCCTTTCAAATAGATAGTGTCTTGATGGATCATTCCTACCTTAAATACACTATCTACTTCTTTGATTGGATCAAATGGAAGGCTCTTTCTAAAACCCTTACCCATTCTGTACTAATTATACATTATGGAATGTTTCTAGACTACTGCTTAGTTAGTCCTCATTTTTTCCACTCATGTATAGATCATGGTAATTACTTACATGCTTAGTACGACCTTTGTTGCCCGAATGGGTGTTCTTACCTATCCACATTAGGATATATTACCAGTCATGTGACCCTATAGTATAGTTCTATAAGAATGACCTACAAAATACCTGATGAGACACTGTAATCAAAAGTTTCCTGCTCCTGCCTAACAGTAGGGGTAACTTGTCTTTCATAGTACAAACTCTCATCTCCTGCCCCCACTTTTTTAACCCCCTTTCCCCTTTAGCTCCTGGTAGGTGAACTTGTGCACCAGGCAGGTCACAGACATGCCACAGATTACTCTAGTCCACTTCAAATGTGCAGAACAGGGAGGGCTTGAGGGAAAGTCCCAGAAGGTACAGAAATCTGGACAACCTTTGTTATTGTCATAAAGAGCACAGCATAGCAGGCAGCATATGAAGAGTCATACTTGAGGATCAAGGTTGAAATGTCTCAGAATTGTGTGATAGTCTTTGGGAAAGCACACGAGAGAAAGCCTTTCCTCTGGTGTGATTTGAGTGGGTTCAATGTAGCATTGGATAAACTGAAGGCTTTCTGAGACAAATGTACTTTGGACTTGGGATATGCTGCAGAGAAGATTCAGATAGAGAATCAAGAAACTGCCTGCAATGGATGCAGGGTGAGGCCATTCCTTGCTGCAAAAGTATGAGTCTCAAGACAATGTTAGCTAATGCCATAGAAAGGGGTATTAATGCCTGCACACATACCTGTATTGACAGAAATGCCAAATGACCTTCCACTCTTTTCAACCTCTACATTGTCCTGTCTGTGCCTCAAATGATTCCAAGCAGCCTGCCATATGGAGTCAATCCTATATATCTTGTCCTCCATGAGAGCCAGCAGGCACAATCTGGTAACTTCCAGTGATGGGTGGTTATCAAGATGCTTCAGGCTTAATAAAATATTGAAAAATGCACGTTCGTGAGCCATAATAGCTGCATTTTCAGGTGCATCCTTGAGGAGATGTCTGTATCCCATATTAGGTCCACTTGGGATAGAAGAAAAGAGTTCATAAGCAGAGCCCTCAGCAAGGCAATCCTGAGAAAAGACCAAACTCAGGTCAGAAGGAAAGGAGGCAGCCCTTTCAGTGACTGCAGAACATAAGTGCATGAGATTATGCAGTATTTCCTCCACTGTGTTGGTCTCTTCTTTCACATTTGGCATTGCAGCTGTATCTCTGGTAAAACTACTGGTATTTGGGAGTGAAGTAGTTGGATCATCTCGATCCACAATGCAGACGTTGTCATGGACAGGGGGAATGCCTACATAATTTGTCAGCTTGCCAACAATCTTGGATTCATTGGGGGAGCTTCTGAGGTAACAGGCTAGTTGGTCAATCTTGCAGTGGCGAGCACACATTGCTTTCAAGATCCATTGACCAGGAATAGACTCCAAGTGAGAGGGAGACCAGTGTCACTTTGACCCACAGCCTATGACTTTGCAGGTGCACAGTCGAAGTTGCTGAGCCTTGCCCACCATACTAGCTGTTGGATGGCAACAATGAGCCACCTTACAAGGCTCGTGATCACTTGAGGCTTCACTCCAGCTTTTTTCGATGTCTGTGCAATTGACAACTTTCAAGCTCCTTCATGAATTGGGAAGTGCTGCTGGTGGCAGTGATGACCTTGAATGGTCATGCACAGGAGGGCTGTAAGGTCTGAAAGTGTAATCAGCCATGCACATGGCAGTAGTTAAGGGAAGTACAGTGCAAACAGGGGGAGGTTGTGGTAAGGATGATGTAAAGTGTCCAGAACACTCTATACAAATGCAGCAGATGCCATTTCATACACAAAGATAAGGCAGAGAAGTAAGTAGCAGAAGAACCAGAGAAAACCAAACAATGAACCAAGCCCTTGCACACTTACAGGAGGGCATCTCACCCATATTGCTGGGTAAAGCGAGCCTTCCCTTTCTCATGCTGCAAGGGTCTCAGGGAGGTAAATAATAAGATGAATTGAAAGCTTGGAATCATCTGCTGGATAAAACAAGGAAGTGTGCCTTACATTTGAAACCTGGCCTAGGAGCAGTATCAAATGCCAAATCATCATCTGTAAATGGTCACATGTATGTCACTCACCATGCTACTACCTGGATGCATGTTCAGTTTGATGTAGTTGCAGCAAGGACTCTGAAAAGGTGTCTCATGGAGGGTCCAATGGGTAGC
The DNA here is from genome assembly GCA_024663435.1 of Pisolithus sp. B1. NCBI lineage: Eukaryota > Fungi > Basidiomycota > Agaricomycetes > Boletales > Pisolithaceae > Pisolithus > Pisolithus sp. B1. The sequence goes on along the minus strand of JANFAA010000022.1, from coordinate 18,493 downwards.
TGTGGAAGAATCTCTGCTCACTTGCCAGATATGAACAAAGACTGAAGTACTAGAACACAGTAGTCATAGTTGCACATTACATAGTCCACTCTCACCTTCAGTTGTTGAGAGAAGGGCATCCACAAATACTTTGGGTGCTGATTTTGGTTGCTTGAGGTGACTGTAAAAGGGGGGGAATGGGTGCAGGAATGTCTTCCCAAGCATCAACATCTTGTCAATAATGAGGTATTCGATCCCATGCCAGAATCACCACAGCCTGGCCATCATTTGTGCACCAATTGACTGAAAGTCTGTGAGTGTGATCATCACAATTGTGTGGGCAATCTTGCCATCTATGAGATGACCAGGACCTGTTTGATTTCGCACAACATTGGCATACTGTGAGTCACCTGTCACCTCTATTCATAAATACTTTGTGAGACTCAGCATGGGGATTGCATTCCACAAATTTCGATTGAGATATCACATGAGTTAAATCAAAGTAAGTCACAGCTACATCCAAATGGAATGCTGGGAATAAGGCATGCAAGTTCACTGGCTTGTTCATTGATGTCCTGTCTCCTTCTTTCTGCTGCATTGTAGGATGTTGTTTTTGAGCAGACATTATGCTGTTGGTTACAGATGTGGAAGCAACTGTAGATGAAGGGCAAGACACTGAGTGAGCCACAAGAGGGAGTAGACTGCCAGAAAGTGGGATACTTACAGTTGCAGGTAAACTGGATGAGATGGATGGAGTCAGGTCTACCCATGGGCATGAAAGCTATGCTTAGCCAGCTCACATTCTAGCTGGAGAAGTGGGAAACAATGTCAGGTATGGGAAGGTTAGAATCACCAGCGTGGATTACTGCCAAACACTTGGTGTTTGAGCCAGACCAGGAAGGAAAAAACCACAACACAGTAGGGGGTGCTGCTGACGTGAGAAGAGATGGGACTTGCAGTGACAGCCCTTGAGGAACCATGAGCAAGAGCAATGAGAAGGAGAAGGAGGGTCTGTGCCTGTACTTGCAGAGTGTGAGGGAAGGGTCTTGAGGGTGATGTTTCTGATTTTGTGCTGTACAATACCAGCATCAAGCTATGATAGTTGCTTGTCTGCTGACCAGGCATGCTCCATCTGCTTAATCTCTCTATGCACAATGTTCAACCACATGGTGTACAATTTCTGTAATGAAATCTCGATGTTTCTACATTGGTGCAATGTCACCCTCATGCTACTACAAGTCTCCAACAAACACAATAGAATTTTGCTTTGATTTCATGGAATGTTACCGAGAGTCATGTGGTATATTCACAAACTCCTTTCATGTTTGCAGATTCATGACTTGCCAAGAAAGGAAATGTTTTCCATCATTGCACTGCCACCACACAACATAATGTTGTGACAACCTCCTAATACTGTTGCATGTACAAAGATATTTGGTAGACCAATAGCTCTATAGACCACACACCACCACTCCTCATGCAGAACCACCAGCCACTCAATAACCAAAGCTCAAAGGGCCAAAGCACTTGTCGAATGGGAGTTGTGATTATATAAGCAAGACATGTTCTTCCCAACTTTTCACTAAGGCACTAATACATACTGCCCTGCAAGCACATTAACCAGTCTTTATGATGCTGATTTGTGCTTGCTGTTGTGAGCCTTCCATTGGTGCAAGTTGACCTTGCTGTGCAAGTCATCCATGTTTACACCCACAGCTGCCCCTGCCACAGCAACCATAATGACTGAAGTGCAAGGCACGTTGTCTGCTGTCAACCAAGTGATCCCAGATAGCATCTTTATGTTGGCTCGTAAGTCACACTGATCAGCGCTCATCATCTCCTGACATAATTACCTTCCAGTTGCCTGATTCCTCCCTCCTGAACAAATTTTTCTTTTCTTTTCTTTGTGTGACTTAAAATACAGGGAATCTTCCATTTATGCCTCTAAAGACTCTGCAGGGGTCCATTTATGCAGCACTCAGCAGGTGCCATGCAGTTTGTTTCATCTCTAAGTGCATACCACCTCCAGCAGAGGAGCACATACCTGTCCAATGTTCCCCCTCAGAAAGATTGTAAGTGCAGCAGATTCACTGTGCTCCTCCAGCCATGAAACTGCTAGAGAGATCTTCAAGCCAAGATCCTGCCCTCCTTGATTCAATGTGTTTTCCAATGATGTCAAGACCATTTGAGTTGTCTCAGTAATTCATTGATATGGCCATCAATTGGTTGATGGAGTCATTTGAAGGAGGCCCAAATGGTGGGTAGCCTGTTGATTTGACTCACTGAACTTAGCCCCAGGTAGAGGTAGTTATGGCTGGGTGTGCATCGAGAGGCAGCAGGTCATGGGCATACCAGAGTTAGGTGGCAAAAACAAAAGGAGTCTCTACCATAAGGTTCTAGTCACTAAATACTGAAGTTTATGAGCATGCCCAAGCTGATTGGAGTACCTAGGGCCTTCGGTATGAGCAACATGATTGAACTTTGTGTTATTGCCCCCCCAGGTCACAATGATGACACTGAAGGGCATGTTTCTGTAACTCTTTTGGAAACTTGATGCCAATGCCTTTCAGTGATATCAGTTCCATCCCATGTAGCACTACCAACAAAGACTATTTAGAAGTTACAGTTAATTAATCGAGTGTTGGCAGTGGAATACCATACTGAGGTGGCACTTGAGGATATGGAGGGTGCTGGAAACCATCAACTGGCAGTAATCCAATGAATGCACAAAGTGTGGAACAAATATAAGACACAATTGCTGCCCATCCATCTGCAATCAATACCCATATTCCCAGAAGTAAGCTGCATAGACATCCATACAAAAGCAGGGAAACCTGCCAAAGCGAGTCAATGACTTTGCAAATCTGAGATGAATGAGCAAAGTGTGGCACAAGTCCCTATAGAACAAATGCACTGCATCAATCAGGAACACCACAATCAGAGTCCACAGGATGTTGTGCCAGGCCAATTGCACCAAGCCATAGGCCACAGCAGTGTATACAACACCATAGAAAATCGTCCAGGACATGTGCCCATAATCACTCTGATCCAAGGAGAAATGAAAGATCTAAGTGGCATCAGTATCATAGAAACAGGATATTGTCATCTCTGAACCATTATATGGTCCCAAAAGGACACCAGCTGGCCACATGGAAGACCTTGAAAAGTCAAAGTTAGCAGCATATCAGAGAATGGTGCAAGTCAGCCCCACAATGTTTTGCCTTCCATATCTTGATGTACATGTCCACACCTTTACCCACAGATGCAGCAGCAATGTAGCTCCATGCACCTCTCTGAGCAGCCTTGAATGCCATGAATCAAATGATCATATGAAGGAGATTTTGACAAACTGAAACTGCCTGCATAACATCACCTAACCAGAGTCATTGGTTGGGTAGTAAAGCAATTAATGCCTCTGCTCACCACTATGTGGGAGAACCTGGTAAAGGTCTTTGGAACCAGTTTGCCAAATGCAAATGCTACCAGTAGAGGATCCTGATACTGTTGCTTTCCCATCATATAAAAAGGAAACCATGAGTGGATAGCAGGCTTCAGCTTCATGGTTGCATTTGCAGGACCATTTCCAAACTGGCTTAGTAGAACCTAGCTTGAATAAATACAGACCATCTTGCAGAGTGTTGATTATGATTGTGTTGAGGTTGAGATACACAACAGAACTTGCTCTGTGGGTAATAACTGCGACTCATGAGTAAGTGTTCAGACTGCAAAGCTAGCTACCTGCATTTGTTTGGGAATGTCCAGTGAGTGTATGTGCCAAAGCACTGTCATGGAAGCAACGTCCCATGCTCTGAATATGATGTCAGTTGTCATTTAGTGTTGGCACAATGAACTTCCTATATGATGCCATGGTTAAGGTATGAAACAATGAGCCTTTTGCCTCCTTCATAGAAGTGAATTGATTGGGGATGGATTTGACAATCACCACCATCAACCTGAGGTTTATATTGAGGATGTGGAAGTTTAGTTGTTGCAGTATAATTTGCTGAAGAATAATATAAGTCTGGAATCCCTCCCACACCTAATGATAGCTGGTAGAGTCTTACAAAGGCATTTGTCCTGAGTGATGTGAACCTCATTCCCAATGCCAATCACCAACAGCCTCATGACAGGCTCCAAGTCCAGACAGAAAATTGGTGTATCCTTCACACCGAGTTGGATCTCCCTCCTGGCAAAACCAGTCTTTGATACATATGCATTAGGGTAGGACACAGCGATGTCAATTGTGATGTATAAATAATCTCTTACTGGCAAGAAATTGCTAAGATAGAACACAGTGCCATCTTTGCAACTGCAGATTAGAGTATCCTTTTTGACCAAATGCCAAAGCAAAGCATTGATTTGACTGTCAAAAACAACACAAAAGATGAATCTACCACTGGAGACTTTCCAGATGCAGATGGGCCAGTCTGAAGAACCTGACACAAGGTATGTCCTGCATGGACTAAAGGAGAGGGCATTGACAGAATCAGTGTGCTTGTTGAGCAGAGTCTTGTGTACCACATAGGCAGACATAATGGATGAGGAAAGTGGCTCGGTGGGACCCTACTCTTCTCATATACTGATACAACAAAGCATTCTTTCTATAAACACATGGGGCAGGTGTGATTAGCCAGTAAGGTCCCAAGACAAAGGCTTGCAGCAGTCACCAGCTGGCCACTCATAACTACTACTTTGTGCCTCATTCATACTATTCATCATTCAATACTCTTGGAAGCACAAGCAAGCAATAACCTGGATACCTAATAATGTTCAGGAGACTTAAAGAGTGACCTGGCAGTGCCCCATCACACACATATACCTGCCCATCAACTGTCTGTTCATTCATTCTTCTGTCACTTGGTATTTATTCTACTAGACCTACATCCTAGCTTTCCAGAAAAGCTATGTTTGAGCCATGTGAACCACTTACTTTTCGACTCAGAACTACTCCTTGACCCAGTGTTTGTCTGGAGCATGATGTATGATTTCCACATACCAATGCCAAGATTTGATCTTCATAGCTACCTTCAGGACATACCAATCATGCGTCAAGCATTCCCCATTCGTCAGGAGCGATCCAAGCAGCACCTTTTGCAGTCTGCTGTGGCCAAGTAAGTTGCTACTTGTGCTGGTTCTCAAGATTCTGTACAAGTGTTTTCTTAGTTACTGTGTTCCTGCCACTTCCAGGCATTTATGTCAGGCTGGATTATCAAGATGCTTGATTACCAATAGTTTCTTCTGTCCTTGAGGCCATGAGTGAGTTGCTCCCACTTGAGGCAGCATGTATTGATTTCTGTTATACTAGTGTGCCACATGAAGTGGAACAGGATGACCCAGCACAGGCTGCAGAGCTTGCCACACCCTCCATGATGTCCCAACTTAGGCCATCAACAGGCAGTGGTACAGGGTCCCTGCAGGCAGGGAACTTACCACTGGAAACAGTGTCCAACTCACCTCTATCCTCTTGAGCTGCAGAAAAACAGCTTCTTGCTCCAATTCTAGGTGCCTGTGCCCCTGCTCCACCCTCAACTGCATCTGTAGTAGTTGCAGCACCAACTGAGACTTTGCAACTTGAACAAGCAGATCTGGCTATCCGAAATGTTACTGCTAGTCCAGTCTCAGTCATGGCCATTGAGCCCCACAAGTCACCACAGCTGCAATACCCAAATCTCCATGACTGATTGCCCTACCAATGCATTCTACTGCTGATCCCTCCACCTCCCCACAAGCCACCCCAACTGTAATACTCGAATCTCTACAGTCAACTATGCTACCTGCCCAATTGACTGCTGATGTCCCTACACCCTCGTCAGGGAAGTGGTTTTGCCCTCTTTGCCCACTGCCATGCCCACTCGATCTGCAAAATCTGAGTTTGCCACTGAAATGGGAGAAGAGGGCGATCAGAAGCCAGAAGGAATGTGTTCACTGGTTCAAGTCAAATGGAAACAATAGCCTCTATTCACCCCCTGATAGCCACAGTGCATATGATTCACCCCTGCAGGTTGCAGACTTATACATTCACCAAAATGACCACAAGAGCATCTGACAAATCTGGATGTGGATGGGCCACCAATGGGATGCTGTCAGACCAGACTGCACTCACCTGATCATGTCCAAGTATTGCTTGAAGATTCTTGACAAAGGAAAACCTTCATGGGTGACGAGGAAGACAATGGTTTCTGATCAAGGAAGGGCAAAGTGGAAATCAGAAAAGTAACCTTGGACTCCACTTTTTTGGTAGCATTGTACATGCATGCTCTCCAGCTGGAATGCATAGATTTGAAAGCTGTATACACTGATCTCGAGCCCAATAAGATTAAACATCGTGCACTAAGGTTACATCTGTTCAGCCACACCCCAAGATTTCCACAACCCCTTTATTACCTTCCTCATTTTGAGGCAGTCATTACCAAAGGTTACGAGTGTGCTTGATGGAAAACAGAGGACATGGCGATGACTATCAGCAGGCAAGTACTGGCACACAGACTTGGGAAGTCAGCATGTGTGATTGATGATTAATTATTTTCCACTGCTGGCAACTTTGACTCTGAATGTGTGACAGGATGTGATAAAGCAAATGGTCTGGTCTCGGATCTCAGATCTCAGCTGCTGATTTGTGATCACCATTGACCTGGTCCATTCATCTCCTTTGTCATGTGTGGAAAGCTCATCAGAGACTAAGACCACTGGTATTTGGAATGATCCCTACTGCAATATCTCACACAGGCAATACTACAGCTGTTCATGGATGTTTTGAGGTCATTGGGGCTGATGCTGTTAGTATTCAATGCTCAGTGCATGAGGCTAATGGCAGAATCACTGACCAGCTCAGACAAAGGCTCCCATCTATATAAGGGCCATGAAGATGCAACTCAGTTGACCTAAGGCTCTGTCTTGCCTCTTCTTTCTGACATTTTGCCATTTCTTTCACCATTCCTGATGAGATATTACACCTGCAAAGGAGCTACCAATGTATGTCATTCATCTACTTGTTCTTCCTTTGTAATGATTAACCTACATCTCTACATGTTGTAAGGTCACACTTTCAATGCCTACCCCCATATGTTTCCCAGAGTACCCACCCTTCATCATACCCCACGACATGGCATTATAGGAGATAATGGCAATTAGAGATGAAGAGACACTGAACTGGTTCATGTCTAGGGTGTCTTGCAACTCTGGAATCACATTGGGTGTCATGTCCCTTCATGTCAATTTTACAGCTGGCATTACAGCTTTGGGGTTGCTTTGAAAGTGCATACTATTACTCCAGAATGTTGAAGACTTGGAGTTGTGCCTTGCCAAACTCTCTCCATCTTCATGGATCCACATTCTTCATTGTGTTTGATTCAAGAAGCTACAAGCATTTTCCTGTAACTGTCCCCATGATGTCTTGGCCCCATTTCTCTCCACAACAAGAGCTATACAATCGTTGCAGCTACTTTCTGGCTGTAGAAGCAGTGGATGTCACTCGGAAGGTTGTGGATTGCCACTTTTGACAGATGTGACTGCAGGCAGTGCTTGCATTGCAAGCATGGTGGACAACAACCTGGTCAAAAGGGTTACCATTGTTGACATTGGCATCTGTGACAGTCTGGCCTTTCTGTTCACAATGAAATCACTCTCAACTTCGATGGCTACTATTACAACTCTCCACATTGACTTTGATCCAGATCACCATGACATCCTGAGGCAGTTGCATGCAGTTGCACCAGAACTTACTGCTTTGAAACTCATCAAAAAGCAGTGCCCTACATCGGTAAGTAGGCTCTATTTACTGATTTCCACTAGCTCACAGGCACTGTGTATTCCAGGGCCAATTCATTCGACATCAATGTCCCTGGAACAATGCCTTTGCATGGAGTATTGACTTATCTTGCTTCACCTACCTTCATCACTTTCTCTTACATACACCAGCCACTCTGGTAGATGATGCTGATGGGGAAGGCAAGGAAAAGGACCTTCTTGCAGTGTGGACTATGAAATCTGCAAGATTAGATTATATCACACTTTGGTATCTGGCAGACTTGGCAGGAGGCACCCTGAAGTTGTGGAGGTGCAGCTTTTCCCATGGCTGGACTGTCCTTGTGCATGCTGATCCTCCTTCCTGGGACCAATTCCTGTAGTCTTGCATCTGCACTGAGCATGATATGAGTAGGCATCTATTCACAGTGGCAACCAATGCTTGCCTGTACATGTCCTGGCCCAGGACAGATACTGCATCTGCACTTAGGACTTACTTTGTAGTGTTTCCATACCAAATCATAGCAAGGTTATGTGTGCAGGACTGACAGGTGCCACAGCAAAGAGAACAGAGAGCATGCAACTCAACAGTGACATTTCAAGGCCTGAGCACACAGATGTGATGTTGAATGGTGGTACTCAGTGCTTGCAGTACTACTAGAGACAATGTGATGTGCCAATGGATGGGTTGATATGTTCTACACAACTGGGAAGTGCTTCAGTGCCTGTTTTGATGAGGCTACACATGCATACTAGGGATGGATATACCCACTTACCATTGGTTGTACAATGGATGATTATGATATGCCAGCTAGAGGTGAACTAACAAATTCAAGCTGTATGTGCTGTAGTCCCAAGGGTGTAGAGTCCATGCCATTAAAGGTGCTACTGTTCCTAAGCTGCCACTTGGCTTGCCATTTGTTCTTGAGGTACTCTTTTAGGCTGGTCAAGGTCAGCTCCCCTCCCCTTGTTCCTTTGCAGTTTGTTGTGCCACTTGCTTGTCATCATGCAAGCAGAAAAACCAGCACGACTCGCCAGCAATGCAGGGGACAAGCAAGTGGTGTTTTCATTTTCTCAAATGCCAGGTAGGCCAACTGCCACAGTAAGTTGAGCCAAAGTATTTCAGCAATGGCATTAACAAACTTACTGGCTCTTGGCAGAAGCAAGAGGGGTGTCAAATTCTAGCATGCCTGCAGCACCTGGCAAATTCATTTTTCTGCATGGGTATGTTATCAAGGCTCAAAAAGATCTTCATAAAAGGACTGATTGTCGACAATCTTTCATCAGAAACAGGAAGAACTTCTGCCTAGCATGACATTGACAACAGGAGTTTTGAACCAGGATAATGTGAAGGCCATATTGTTCTTTAAGGGAATTGAAAATGTGATTCCATGCCCTGGCAGCTTGATGATGAGCCCAGCTGCAATCAGAATAGTGTGGCTGAGATGGTGACATAGCTGTGTTCACTGTAGTAGGACAATTGTCGATGGCAGTGGTGGTGATAGTAGGATCATCATCAATCAAGATGGAGGACATATCCAGAGGGGCCACATGATAGATGTGGCCCACTCCCTGACAAAGGAGCCTGGCTTCCATTCAGTGAACTGTAATGTGCAGTATAAATATCAATAATCAGCACAACAGAAGGAGAGGGACATCAAGCATATTGCCATTTCAGCAAGGTCACTCATGTGGCTAAGGATCTCTATACATGGTCCCTCCCATGCAAAGTCCATGTTGGTCACCATGTTGATCCATCTTACCCTGTTAGATTGTTTGTTCGACTTGCTACCAATCTCTCTCATTTTTACATAATGTCTGTTCTCCACTACAATGCCCATGCTGGGAACCCTCTCTGCAAGCCACTCTAGTGCCCCCTTCACAGGCAACCCACTAAGCACCCAGATCCTGTTTTTTTTTTTTTTTGGAACACCTGCCATCAGCTCATGCACCCATATTGTGGCTTTGGGGAACTTGACCATAGGGCCCTTTCCACTTCTCATCATTCCTATCATTGCACTCTTGGACATATCCTGAACCCACAGGCACCCTTCCAGATTGATGATGACATGGTGGGTGGCAGAATGATGATACTTGAGTGACAATGTGATTGTGGAGATCTTGCCAGTGGGATGCAACTTCTTTGTCAGACATTATTAGGGCCTGCATGGTGCAGTGATGTCAGGCATGTGAGATAAAGCACTATTGCCATGTAAAAGAGTTTCTTGACAATAGGCAAACTACTCACCCCCATTTCCTCTCCTCCTGGCATTCAACACACTTGTGTGTCTGAAGTGCTATACTCTCTCTCAAACTTGTCACCATGACTGCATTGGCAATGATAAGAAGGGCAAGGTATTGGTTGAATGTGACCTCATGTATGAGCAAGATGATGGGTTGGCACATGTACATAGAGAGTGCAACATTGATGCATGCCATGATGTTTGAGATGCCACTGGCAAACTCATTAGATTCAGTAATCAGGAGCACTACTTTGGTGAGGACAGAAGTTGCAGAGAATTTCTGGCAGAGTTTGGGGGACCTTTACAGTATGAGATTCCTTCAGTGCCCAGCCAAATCATAAGGGCACAATCTTCCAAGATGGGCCCTATACCTGTTGACATGAGTCGATGAGAGCAGGACATTGAGAATGAGACACACCTTACCCTAGAACTTGGGACTTGCCTTGAGATGTTTGAAAACCTCGACTTTGTGGCATACACCCTATGTGTGTGCCTTAAGTTCACACAGATAGACAAGTGGCAAAGCCACAATGAGCAAGCACCAGCCTGTTGATGAGCTTGTCCTGCCCCACTATTAACTTCATCTCTGCATAGTGCTGCCTAAGTGATTGGACCCAGTAGTGGACTTCAGGGTGGTGACTAAATTTCTTGATGTCAATAATTTGCAAAGACTATGGTGATAGACTCTCTTCTTCTCTTTCAGAGAGTTCACATCAATACCCACTGGGAACATACCAATGTCCACAAAGCACCCCTCCTCCTTAGTTTTCTTTCCCTCAGCACTTTTACTCCACACTTTCTCAGCCCTGCTGCCAGTGCTAATGGGAGCCACAGGGCCCCCAACCTGCATACTGTTTGGCAGAGACTCATACTCCAGGACATGAGGGGCAGTCTGCCTGAAATGCCTGGCATAGTGTGCAATCTGGAAACCAACTAGATCAGTACCAAAGACCCCCTTTAGCAGGGAGTCACTCACCAACAGGCATCAGAAGATTTTGGAGGAAGGGAAGGCAATGTGGAGGAAGAAACCAACAGGTATCAAAGTAGCTTTGGGATGTGATCAGAGGAAATCAGGAAGAAACATGAGGTGACAATCACTGACTCAGACCATATGCACAAGCAGTGGTGTGGGCCAGAAAAGATTTCATAGTGAAGACAAGGCCATAGAACCTGTATGGTATATAAGGAACCTCTGAAAATCATGATATACCCAAATGGACTGGCCTGGTGGCAAAGTTTGTCATAGCAATTCTTGAATTCACCTTCAGGAATCCAGAAGGACATACCATCACACATCTCTCATCCGTTTGTTGATGTTCATGTGCATCTTAGAACCAAGCCATTAGCATTGTCATCAAGAGTGCCCACTGGAGCCTTCATGGGAGTCTACCTTTGGCACTGTCAACAGCATTCTTGAGACTGCCACTACAGTGAGTGTTGGGGAAGATGTGCTAGGGCTGGTATCCACTGTCAGAATTGGAGTTGCATGTGACAAAGAATGGGACTGTTTGCACTGGAGAAGGGCCAAGTGCCAGACATTCCAATGTGTAGTCTGGAACTCACATGGATGGAGAGGTGTGAATGACCGATCAAGCCAAGGAAGACTCATTATTCGAGTTTGAGGACACAGGTGTGTGCATGGCAACTGAGCAAGGAGTCGCACCCAACCATGGGCTGGCAATGTTGACAAACACTGTGAAGGAATATCTGACTGAAGAGATGCAAGCAGGGTGATGACATGAGACTTGGACAAGAGCTAGTTGTGGTATACAGAAAAAATGACCTAAAGAGAACACCAAACAAGTCAGGTCTCCAGCGACAGCACAGGCACACTAGTAAGAGTGCAATGTGTGGGCTTCAAAGCAAGAAGCCCAGCACACTCCTCTCTTTGGCACAAAGCCACTGGTCAATGCTCAATCTGAAAGCAGACCATCCATTAGACAGGAAGTTACCTTGCAAGCAAGCATAGGTTTCTGGACTTCCATTGTAGAAGTCAATAGTGACAACTCTAGCTATGTCAGGCAGTCATCAGACAAGCTGTATGTGCCATGTGTCAGGTCTGCAAGGACACACTGTGTGTACTCCATGCTACATAACTTTTGCCTAAGTAATCAGGCATCGTCCACAGTTTGTTCTCCAAAGCACTGCTGCATGTACATGTTACAAGGCTTGTTTGGCTGAAGGTTACAACAAACTGGAAGAATTGGCAGGTCACCTGAGAATAAAAGAAGTATGAGATTGTGGATCATGGCCAACAAAACACTGAGTATCTATGACAACTCATACATAGGCAGAGAAAATATCCTTCCACTCTATTTAGAACAGGTTCTGCAACTGATCTAATTGCTTTTAGGCTGAGCATACAAAGCTCCAGGTCAAAGATATCATTAGAAGCTGTGCAATTGCATGACAAGTGGTGAACAGGGCAGTCTCCTGCAATGGTGATGGACACTCAAACAACAGTGCTGTCTTTTGATCAACTCCATGATATTTCCAGTGTTGTTCAGTGTATTCAAAGTTGGCAGCTCAGATTTTTATGTTGAGTTCACATTATTCCACTTTCATTTACCCTTTTGCAGCGCAGCATCGACAAGAAACAGATTTTTGAGCTTTTGACAGGTAATCCAGCAATGGGTTATAGCAGCAAAGCCAGTGGATATCCATCTGTGTGGCCATGCTTACACTACCACAAATGCAGAAAGTGGGATCAATCATGCCCAGGGGGATGACAGCCAACTCATTGCTTTTGACACCCAGGCACTGCATTTTCACCATGCCAGCTCTCCAAGATCTTGCAAGATGTGTCCTCACTCATGACAATTCACCTATGAGCTGTGCATATCCACAGTGGATATCTTGTGTTTATGGGTTGTCAGGTACTGCAATCCTACTGCCTTCTCTTCACCCATGACTCTGCAAAAATGAGCTGAGTCAATTGCACAAGTGCAAAGGTGATGGTGTTTATTTCATATAGCACAGTCTGTGTGCCCAAAGATGTCATAAAGATCTCTGAAGGCTAGAAGGTGTGAAAGAGCAAAAGGATTCACAGTCAGTATGATGATCATGAGGTCTGTTCGAAGGTGTATTTCAATGATGTATGCCACTGGCTTGCTCACTGAGCTCAATGGCTTTTTTTCTTTCTTTCATGTTTTACTCCATGTTACCTGGCTTACAGCTATGTATGTTGTTCTAGGACGTTCAAATGTGTAAAAAGCACTGAAGTAGCTCCAATTAGTGCAAAATCAGTCAAACAATGAAGAGGACCATGGCACACATAGGTGCACCTTGAGAATTACTTGATCAAGATCAGGTATGGTCAATGGAACAGCCATAGTCGATCTAGGCATGGTTTTCGTGACTCCAGCTTCCTCCACCACTTGCAGGATGGATCCTCACTTGCAGCCATCATCCAGATGCCAATGATCACCTCACATTTGTTGGAATTCAGGCCTCAGGCCTCAGGTGCAATGCAAGGATGCTTACACAAACAGCTTGAGCATACAGTGTGCCCTCAGTAGCTTTTTTTAGTCCCCTGCAGAACCTGCAGATTAATGCATATTTAACTTAGTAGCTTGTTCCACACACAATGTTACCTTGTGGATTGCAAGGCAAGCACTGGACAAACAGGGGGCATAGATTTATAGATTTATTCCCCTCCCATTATTTGTTGTTAGAAGGATCCATCTTATAACACTAGTTATAAACTGAAATGAGCAAGTGTAGTGAGTATCATGGATGTCACAGTGTGAATAGGGGATGAAAGTGTGATTGCTGTGACAAACATGCCAAATCACACGAGATGAAGGTCTCCACAACCTCTATTGATTCTGTTCATCCAAAGTCAGAACAGATGTGTTCTGTACATAAACTATGTATGGTATGCAATGTATGAAAGGTAGGAGGTACTGGTAAGACTTAAGATCTTGAAAGATGAGTGCTGTGGGATGAGAATGCCAAAATCTGCATACCACAATTCAATGGTAGGGGACACAGTGTATGTATTTGAAGTTACATATGACACAATGTGCACAAAATCTAGTCTAAAAATGTCATCAATACTACCTTCATCCTCAACAACCTTTGTCACCCAGTCCAGAATGTCAGTGTCTCCCAGACTAATTGCCCATGCCATAATTTGATTGTGTATGACATCTAGATCTGAAAAACTTTCATGAGCACATTGCTGCAGTAGTGCCTCAGTAGTTGGTAAGCCAGCAATGCTCACATGCAGGTCCAGTATCATGTCAACAAAAACACGATATTTGTAGATCAGTGTCAAGGTTACCTTTCCTAAAGAGGGCAGGAGTAGTTGGGGTTCATCACTATGTGATAGGTGTGCCATGTGTGCATCCTGATACAACATTCATAGAAGCAATGCAGGTGGCTGAGCACCTAAGCAGATATGAGAAATGTTTGTTGACATAACCAAAGAAGTGCCTCCAAGTCTCAGCAGTGATTTGCCCCTCCAGGATGTAGGGAAGTGATACACAAAGTTCTTGTGTGTTCCTCAGTGGTTGAATGACCACCATGCTTGTAACCATGTCCAAAAAGAAGGTCTCCTAAAAACTCAAGGTGACCAACTCCTCAAGGTCACCTCAATGACAGGCTTTGGTGCTCATCCATGACCCAACTGTATGATGAGGCAGCCCAGGTTTGTGAGCAATATTAGGCCTAGTATGGGCCAGGCAGGAAGGTGCTACCAGCTGGATACTTGTCATCAGCTCTTTGATGTCACTTGGACTTGGTTGTGGTGCAAGTGTTTACATCGGACTACAAGGTCAACAAGGGAAGGTGCACAAATAGTTCCCAAAAAGATAGTACAGGCATCGATGGATGGACCAAATGTGCAGGGAAGACAGGCCCCTGCAGTGCCACCAGGGTTGTCCCAAGGTTGGCCAGCCATCACAGTGATCACATCTTGAAGCTGAAGGGTCTGTCAAGAGTGGAAAGGACTGCAGGATGAGGGATAGCTGCAAGAGCATCATGGCGAGGGTAACATTTTGCCTGTTCAAAGATACAGAGGATGTCAAAGAGCAGGAATGGGTGGCTATCCGTATGAATGGCATCCCAGCTGAATGCACATCTTTCCAAGCACAACAAGGTGAGGACATGGCATCATGGTCTTGAGCAATCTATCGGGAATGTTCACTAGATGCTCCTGAACTGAACAAGAGATGTTTTGGATCGACAGAGAATGAATCAAGGGGGCACCATAGTCTGTATTAACAGCCTCAAGAATCTCTTCAACTTTGCCACTGTGCCCCTTGATGTCAAAGATGGCACATCTGGAGAAGTGGTTACTGGTGACAAGATTGACATTCGGCATTATGTTCTTGCCATAGTCTTCAGTAAAGTCATATTGATTGATGTGAACCCATAATGGCATGTCCTTGGTTTGCATTACAACTTCCCTGACCCACTTTTGGCCACCTGTAAGATTCAGCATCTTGTGCCAAAGCAAGGGGTCCTCTAGGACAATGGCCTGCCATCTTCCACAGACTTGGTTCAGCACTCTCAGAACAGTGCTATCCTTTATTCCTACTACATGATCAAATATTGAGAGGAGAACATCATGTGGGAGGCATGCAGCAATTGCAAACGAGTTGCATTGATGGCTCACATGGAGCATTGCAAGCCTCAGGAATGCATGTATATAGTCCAGTTTGGCCACATTTGCTGACAAGACTGTTTGCAGGAGTGCATCAGGGCAATGTCACGAGTGGCACTTGATGCCATTGACTGTTGTCAATAGAACTAATCATGGCCATATTCTAAATGATCATGAGATTCAATCAGCAGCAACAGCTTCTCATCACTTACCAAAAGGTGGAATTAGGAAGAATGACTATGAAGATGGAAGACAAACTAGAATCAAGGGATGAAGCCACAGGATGAAGCATTTCAATGCCTTTCATGGTTGGGAGGACAAAGGAGGAGAATTGCATAGGATTTGTTGCTGCAAGTAACATGCCTTAAGCATTCACAACTTCACAGGTGGAAGGCAATGATGCATGCAACAAGATCCACCTACCAGTGTGACATTTCCAGAGCATCACCAGTGAGTTGGACCTGATGACAGCCAGTAGTCCCACAATGGGTTTCTCTACATCTTGCTCTGGTGATGAATCCAGATCAGTAGTTAAGGTGTAGATCCAAGATATGAGCCATGCTAACATGAAAGTTGCGAGTCTTCAATATCAGTACTCAATTTGAAGCATGCTTCTGAAGAGTGGGGAGAATTATTGCCATGATAGATGAGTTTCTCCCATGGTGGGAGTCATTACTATACATGTACATACATTGCAGCTTACAACAGTATTAAGATTGTCAGCACCACTGCCAGTCGACAGTAACAGTGGCTCAGCTGACAGTGCTATGGAGAGGAAGATACAAATACAAACTCGACCCAACAAAAGGTAAAAACTATAGGCATGCAGGCTGCAGACACAGACAAGAGCAGTACTGATATGATTAGGACATTTGCCCACATACCACCCAGCAGTCTGATAGATTGTACCATTCCAACAACCTGTAGATATGCAGTGAAGTGAACAGTGAAACCAGAATGATAGTAAATGCTCACTTTAAGTATTTGGTGGGTACCTCAAGTGAAACACTTGGTTTTGTCACCTTGAGCTGCCCCTTCATGAAATTATTTTGTGCTTGATACCAGTTATGGGAGTAGAAATCACTGGGTAACTCTCTAACTGCTGCTCTCACACTTTCTTTCAAGCTAGAAGTTCTGAAGTGGGGCCAAGTGCTGGATGTTGCTTGCCACTCACCTGAATATCGAAGACAGAGATGCAAAGCATCCAGCAACCATAGCCATGCAGTGATACATTGGGAGTGCCAGTCTTTGTCGAGGATATAGTATGTTGCTTCTCCATTGTGACCCTCATGGTCTGACTCGTTGGAACTCATGCCATCAAGGCCAAGTGATTGCACTATACAAATGGCTTGGTCTTTGATGTTGGCATACTGGCAGGCAGTGTTGAGATGGCACTTGTACAGCTGATACACATTAGCAGTGTGGACATCACATGGCAGCAAAGTGCACCTCTTGTTTCCTCTGGCATTGTCAGTGTAGAGCTTTGTGGCTCTTACTGACAACCTTGTCTTGCTGCAAATGTTTGTACTGTGCCTTCATTCCAGCAACCCAGGTTAGCCATGCTTCTGCCATGAATTCTAGCATATGGTTCTTCCCCTTGTAATGCTTCAGATACTCCATGGCAAACACCTGTGCAGCAGATCTATTCCACTTGGAGTGCACATAGCCCTGGAGGTCAACTGAGAAGTTGTCGACTGTGCAACATGGACCACTTCCAGGATCCCAGGCAGTGATTTCTTCTTCACTGATGATCTGTGGCAGCTGTTTTGTGTTTTCCAGCCCCAGAAGTTGCTGTCCAAGCTCTCAAATGGATTTCTGCTCGATGACCATGAGTAAGTGAGTTACATCCAGCTACTGCACCTTACCTTGAATGTGTTGTGCTTGGACAATCAGGGGCACAGAAGTTGTTTGACCTTTTTCTGCCAATTTTCAGACCCAGCCACAGAACCAGGAGCCAATGATCAAATCTTTCCATTTGAAAATGCCTTTGCTATTGCATCAGCAATGGCAGTCTCAATGATCTGTCCAAGTTCTTTTTGCATATTCTGCCAAATTCTGTTCTTGAGAGTCTCCTGAAGTTCCTGAAGTGCACTTAAATCAGTACCCTTCATTCACTGGTACATAAAACTGGTTTAGCCAATGCTTCTAGCTGTGCTAGGAGAGTACTTTACCTTTCCTGGATACTTAGGCAACTGGCTGGTTGAACCACAATCAGCAGGATTAGTCCTTTTGGGAGTGCTTTCAGGATCCAATGAAAATATGTTTGTATTGAGTGGAAGGGGAAAGGTCAAGGAATCTACATCAACAGTCTATGGAAATTGTCAGTGGTTAGGCCTTGAGACTTGGACCACTTGGACTACAAACCTTTTTCTTTCCCTTGATATCTGTGGCCTTGGGCTGTACTGACTCTCCCTGAGTACCACTTGAGTCTAAACTGAAGGTGTATTTTTCAACCAGATATGGACCTTCTTCCCTTCAGCAATGCTCGGTTCTCCAACTTGACAGTCTTCTAAGCCACTCCAAAGATCATTCATCACCTGTGGGAAGGTCACAAGTCAGCACAGGAATGAACTTATACTGGGCCAGTGACTTTCCTTGTAATCAGACTCACATTCTTCCAAGGGCCAGATGTAGAGGGGATCCTCGAATTCACCACCACTTTCTTCTTCCCAGTCCATATCTTCCCTGGGATCCTCTGTATCATACATTGACTTGTCAGCACCAGAGCTATACCCAAGTTCTTGGTGTGTGGCCTCTTTGCCATCCCCTCCTTCCTCTGGATCTGGGGCATTGGTTGCAAACTTGTTGTTGCTGGAACTATACTGGACTTCTGCATATGCAGCCTCATAATTGTCCCCTCCTTGCTTGGGATCTGTGGTGTCATGAGTAGATATATCCCTGGAATCCAACACATCGGTGT